>JAWWMP010000041.1:52145812-52200692 GCA_035047865.1 Dendrocincla tyrannina
AGGTCTCAGCACAAGGGCTAACAAACCCCTTTGGGCTTGTGCCCCAGGACACTGGGTTATACTGCTGGGTTTTGGTGAGTTGCAAGCAGTTTTCTCTTTGTGTCAGTGTTTTTATTGTAATATCTTTCATAAAATTGTAACACTGACTTATCATCTCTCTTGTGGTGGGTCCATTTCTCATGCTGGTTTACCTTTAAACCAGCACAAGTTATTAGCTTCCTTTTCACCTCTAGTTGCAGTTTAAGTCTCTGTTTACAAAAGCTTTTACATCTTGGTTTTGGCTACTTGAAGGACCATCTTTCATCCTGTCACGCACCATGGTAGGTGGTGTTAGCTGACATTACCAGAGAAAAACACCAGATTATACAGTTCTTTACCCAAGTTTGACTTGACAGAGCATGCACTGGCCTTCAATATGAATGACAAAGCCTGTCTCACTCCTTACCACCCTGGAAGACCATGCTGGTGGGAGAGTATTGCTTGACATATACATTTGCCATTGATGAAAAACAAATTTCTGTGTAAAAGGATCAGAAATAAATACTGCTCTTCATTGATACAATAATCCAGGACAGTATGATGTCCAGAATGAGTACTAATTTCAGTCTTACTGACATCTGGTTTTCCTTTAGTTTAAGAGTAAGCCAAAGAAAAAGTATCCAGAACCCTTAGGATCTGGACATGTGTGAAAACAGGGAGTTAAGCAGGAGAAAAGATAGAGGTGTAAGGAAGTAAAGGAGAGCAGAAGAGCAAAGAAACATAAGAGTGACAAGAGGCAATGAAGAAGACTTTCCATGTTATAAAAACCAACCAAACAAAAAAAAGCAACTGAGGGCTGAAGAGGAGGAATTGAAGATAATAATGCAGCAAAAGAGAGCTGGAAATAGAATGTGCAGAAGAAAACAAAAAAACCAGCCCAACTAGACAGGTTGTTAGAGGTAAGGTGTTGAGAGAAATATGTTCAAATGGTTTTGTGTCACAGAGAAATCATTTCAAATACAAAAACAGTAGAGTATGGAAGAAGTAGTACAGTGTATAATGGAAACAGACATAAAGAAGGAAAAGAAAGGGGAAGGAAAACAAAGACCTAAAGCAACTGAGGCAGAACAAGTACATCACTTCTGATTGTTTTGCAGTGCACAACAACTAATATCAGTTCCTTGTAGAACAGGCAAATAGGCAGACACAATGGTAAGATTCAACCAATGATTTTCTTCCCTCCCAGGCTCAAATTCATCCTGGTATTCATGCTGGTAATTAGATGCCTGACTGTGCTCCCTAAAGCCTGGAATATTAGTCCCTTAAAGTCACTCTAATCAATGGCTAGTGAGACAGTACCTCCAGGAGAGAATTCAGACTTCCATCTCTCATTTTTGACTGAAAGGAGCCCAGGGTGATGAGAAGCCAGGTCTCAGACATGTGCCTACCTCTCAAGCAATCTTCCTTACTACCAGACAAGCCTTAACCTCTGTATCCTTCAGATTATTTGTGTGTAGAGCCCTAGTCTGCACAGTCCATTTCTCATCCTCTGAGTGAAGGTTGCTCCAGAGTCCTTTGGCAGGGCACAATGGAGCTGCTCATGCTGCTACTGCCTCTGTTGAACCTTTCTTGTGGAGAAAAATAACATTTCAGCAGGTGGATCTCAGTCACAGCCTGAGGTGGTGCAACCTCCTTTGCCCCCTTGGGATGCACTGTGACCTCAGAAAGGCTTCTTAGGCTTCAGCTTTGACCAACAGCACCTGAGCTGAACTCCTCTTGATCTTATCAGAAACACTGTCTGCTCCCAGGAACTTACACTAATCTAATGAGCTCCTAATGTTTGTTCTTAAGAAATAGCCTTGGAAACTTATTTTTCTTGCCTGAGCAACAATCCAAGTGGAACAACATTTTTGTTATTGAACTTTCAAAGAAAGTTGCTGACCCGAATTTTGACCAGGATGGAAAATTGCTATGACTAAAGAGCAAATTCGCTTGCAAACTTACAAACAGAGATCCTAAGTGAGACTCATTGAGCTCTCCTGGACCACAGTGGGCTGCAACTAGCAATCTCATCTTAGTGATATACCTCTCAGACCTCGAGAATTCTCAAATTTGATATACTTGGAGGACCATTGCCAAACACTGACGATAGAGCCTGGGTTGATACCCCAGCTCCTCAAGGCACAGCCCTTTGCTGGTTGAGATGTTGAGAAGATGCAAAGGGATCCAATGTGAGTACTTCACTGAAATTGAGGGGAATTTTTCACAGGTATATGCCTTGTTCATACTCCTTTAGGTCTGTGTGTGTGAATGTGAATATGCTATAGCAAATGTACCATGAATGTTGCTCTCTTGGGTTGTTAAGTATGTTAGATTTGCAAATTACACTTATGAGTTGCTGTTGTGCTTGTAATAAATTCTATGTAAATTCTCTTTTGTTAAATTTTTTAAATTAAGCTATTGGTTAAGTGTTGTTAAGTTTAAGTGCTGTAAAAACCTTTTGGCCTAAACTGTTGGTCAAGTCTGGGGCTAAGTTTGGTAAAGGGGGTCCACTCTGAACCTTGTGACTCAATGGGACATTCTCTCTTATTCCTTTTTATCATTACCCTTTCCCATTCTTACCCTTTTTCCATCCCCAACCTTCATATAGAATATTTTTTGTTGATTTTAGTTCTAGATTGATTTTAAAGTTTGGTCTGATTTTTCTCTTTGTGCTTTAACCGTCTAGTAAGTAGTACGGTGAGCTTTGCCAATAAAATTTGTCATGCTTTAAGTTTCATATTAAACATGCTTTTGCCAATACCTTTGCTGATGATTCTGTAAGCGACCTAAAACACTGATTCACAAAACAACCCAAAGAGACTCTCCAGTTAGACCAACTCAAGGATTCTCTAGAGCCAGAGAAAGCCACAAACACCTAACCCTGCTGTGGCAGGAGGGTTGTAATTTGAACCAGGAGAAAACAAGTCAGTCCCCTGTGCTTTCTGAATTTGGTCACAATTTAAGCACTTCCCAGCTGTGAAAAAATGTAGCTGCCACCAATCCAACTAAGGTTGGTATTTCACATATTACCCATTTCCCCTTCAGCAGTTCCATCCCTTTCAACAAAATGCTTCATCAGAGTTCCTGAGCTAAGCAGAGCAGCAGAGTTATTCTTTCACTTGTCCTTTTGCTATCTATCCACTGGCCAAGCCTCATAGCATTTTAGGTCACAACACATGAGCCCAGTCAGATACTGACATGGTGTGACAAGCTTGCTTCTGTGGCGTCTCCTTTGTTTAAAACACTGTCGATTAGGTTTTCTTCTAACACACAGGATGATTTCCAACTTTACACCCACAGAATGATTCATTTGACTTTTGAATCATCTGAAAGCTTATGAAGATACCCTTCCAGCATCCCCTCAAAGGGAGGAGGGTGAAAAGGGAGTGAACATAGTTATTCCTTTTGGTTCCAGAAGTTAAGGACAAACTTAAGCTTGATAAAGGCTCTCTTTGTGCTTAGTGGAGGGTTTATTAAGATGGAGCAATTGAAGTCAATGCTCAGTTTAGTCTCAATAATGCACATGTCTTCCAGTTCCCTTAAGACCTGCCATACTAAAGGCAGATGATAACAGCACCAAGGGTAAATGTATTCAAATCCCTATGCTGTTCAGATTAGTCCAGTGTTGAGTGGAAGGAAAATGGGTTCTTCTGGATCTAATTCTTACAGAAACAAAGAAAAGATCCATTCAGAAAAATGCATAGTTCTTCTAATAAGAAAAGGGCCTGGTGAAAAAGTGAAGATGCACAGATAACCTCCTGTTTCTTCATTGGTTTACCCACTACACATAGAAAGGATTCATTTACCCTAGGGAAGAAGAAGAGTATAGAAAATATTCCTAGCCATGGAAAAGTTTGTAAAACTTGTTTGTTGTTTACAATATGTCTGGTTAAGAACAATACACAGACAGAAAGGAATTCCCTGCCCCAAAGAACCTACAGTCTAATATTGGTATTTTCATGGCTAAATATTTTTGAAAAAATCTCTATGGTAACAGAATTTCACAGCTTTAAAGAACACACTGAAAGTGTAGTGACTAAATCTATTTATAGAGATGTGTAGGAAACACAGTTAAGGAGAGAGACAGTATATTAATGGGAATGGCTTGGCTATTGAATTTCTGGAATTCAGCACCAAAGTGAAAAAGCCTAAAGGGAGAAAAGGATCAGTAATTCAATAAGGACTGAAGAGTTCAGAGGGGCATGCAAATAGTACCTTTTACTCAAAGACAGATTTCATCTGTACTGAGACTCATCCATCTGAGACATTTCCACTCCAAAATTTCCTTCCCTAACCTTACAGTTCAAAGAGCTTCTAGGCAGTATCAGTCAAGTGTGGTGAATTGGTTGACCTTGGGCAATGAGCTGTTCACAAGTAGTTCAAATAGGTCTTTGCCAGGGCTATATGACATGACTTACAGGGAGAGGCAGAAGGGAGAACTGTTGACTCTCTGGCTTGTGGATTTTCTGAAAGGAGCATAGAGAAGTAAAACCAGGATTACTGGTTTACCTGAGATCCAGCTCACCATCCACAGAGAAATGGAGAGATGCCCTGTGAACCACATATGTCTGAGATGCTTTTGATGTACCTTTACTCCTCTCAGCCCTCTGTGAGCTGTAATGTGTGTCAGAACTTAACAAAATTCTGCAGTGCAGCTTGCAAGATCAGTGAAGTTGACCCATCTCTTATGGTCTGCTTCACAGAACAGCCTCAGACACCACCCCCTCCTGTTCCCCTGGACATAATGCTCTTTTAGTCGTCAAAAGAAATGACAATTAAGAGGGTTTAAAGAGAAGGGTGAGCTGCACACAAGCAGACACCACTTCAGAAAAAAAAAAAAAAGTGGGGGGAGAGGGGAACTGAAAGGTTAAGATAAAATCAGGATTCTGAGAGTCAAAGAGAAGGAAATGGTTATCTGTGTGGTGGAAATGGAAGATGTTGTTCTTGCCTAGAGCTCTTCCCTAACCCTTCTTGGGATCCATCTGTCTGGGCTCAGGGTCAATTTTGCTAAAGGCCCTCTTTGGCCTTAACATTATGGAAGGACTGTTTGAGAAGCCTTTGTGGGGGCCTTCCTAGACTCATCATCATGTTCTTTCTGGCCAGAAACTTACATAGTTAGAAAATATATTTTGCCCCTTTTCCAGTACAATGAGATAAAGAGTTGATTTAATGATGCAATGACATCTTTCAGTCTGGTAAAAAATGGTCTCAAAGTACTAGGTATGTACAGAGAAGGGTAAAATTGTCATTGAAAAGTTTGGATGGAAAGTGCTATTTTCACTGCAGTCAGAATGTTTGCCTAAAGAATCACTGCTAATCAAATTCTCTTAACAAGAAATACAAGTAAACAAGCTAATCTTTTTAATATAAATTACCTTTTCCAGAAAAAAAAAAATGTGGTCCTTCTTTTGTGAAAAAGTTCCATTTTAGGTTGCTTTTAATGCTTTGTTTCCAACTGATAAACTCCACTCTAAAGCAGAAATTCTTATTAGTCCCCAGGTACATGATGGTTTAGTTTAAGGCAGTGACTGTTATCCTGTTTCTGTTATTTCAGTCCTTAAGATTACCCACTTCTCCCTGCAGCATTGCTTCCTTCTCCTGTATATTGGCAATATTTCCCAACTTAGTATCATTGAGAAATTTCTCCTTTGAAGTAGAAATTCATCACTGGGGAACAATGGAGAATGACAAAGACCTATATGACAAATCAGTAACAAGATAACCATGCCTAAGAAATGAGATCCTGCCATACAGCAGTTGCAGGAGAGTTTTCCAGTGAGGAGATAGAAATGCTTCTGCCATTGTATGCAAAGGTGGTGAGATACCATTTATCACCTTCACTGTTTTGCAGTGAGCTGTTGAAAGAACTTGAGAGAGCAGAAGAGACCCACCATTAAAACAATGTAGTACTGAGGTTTTGTTACAAAAAAACACTAGGACTGTAGGAAAGAGGGCCAGAAAACACAAAAGTAGCAGATATAGAGGAGAAGAGGGAAAGAAAGGAGGTTTTTGAAACCAGACGAAAAAATATATACAGGTGGGAAATAGACACCATGGAAGAAAAATCAGTGAAAACGGACAGATAAATAGAAAGAAAACAGTGAGACCTATAATGGTTTAGGATTGCATCTGTTCTAACATTTTAATACAAGCAAGAGGTATTTGAGAGCAGCAGGGAAGAGGCAAAATGCTGCCTTAGGAGTAAAACACTTGGGGTGAGCTGGGCTTGCCAGGGAAGCTGCTGTTTTCCTCTAAGGTAAGAAGTTTATAAGGGCAAAATACCCTGTTATTCTGGGAGTAGGGCAGTGATATTTTTCACTTGTACCTTCTTTTATTTTTCCCTGTTGATTCAGTTGCAATTCAGAGTCTCACTAAATAACTTGAGAAAATAAACACAGAAGTAGAAAGTTGAAGCAGCATGTCTTGGCACTTTGCGAAACCAAATCTTTGATCCTTTTTATTCAAAAATACTCTGGTTTGGAAAGCTTCTTACATTTTTTTCATGAAAAGAGACAGGTTTAGCTCCAAATGTAACATTCTGCTTGATCTCAGATAAAACTTCCATTATTGAAAAAAAAAAAATGTTTGCAGGTGGGTTTGGCACCAGTGGTGAGCCCATAATCTGCTGCTCACGCCATCTCAGACCCACATGCTGTGTGGATAGCAACATGGCACGAAGAGCTGGCAGGGCTGGGCGTCTTCTCAGAAGCGAGAGCACATTTATGAAGAGGTATAGCAGCAGCAGGCAAGCCATCTCCTTGGTGCCAGGAATATGGTCCCTCTACATGAAGACACAGGACAGAATTGTTAATAAGCAACCCTCACCCTCTAGTCCTGGTTTCCTTATTTATAACCTTTTTCCATCTCAGTACTGCCTCAAGAGACTTGGATACTTGTCTTCCAAGATGTTTTCTTCATGCCATCCAGTTTGACAGTGTAACTTTCTATACTTCCCTTCCAAATATCCCTCTTCTGAGCCTGAAAAACTGTAGATAAGTGAACTGAAAAACAAGGAAATAGTCTGGGTGAAATGATCAGAGGGAGTGAGAGGCTTCAAACATTTTTCAGTGTTCCTCAGGTTGAGGGACTGCTGGCAAAGGAAGGGGTTGTGTTTTTTTTCTCCCTGGTGCTTTCCTTTCCCTTTTGGTGGCAGATGCTCAGCCTAGTGGGCAGGTATATTACAAAACTGTCAGGACACATTTAGACAGGTTAAACAGGCTCGGAAATCCAAAGTAGCTACAATTGCAGATGACAGGTGTATCTAGGGATAAAAATTTTCTCCCAAGTCCCTGCATTCTAAACTATCATATGGCATTCAAGGGGCCACTGTGTCTCCCACTGAGCATGCTGAGCAGTTTCCTTCCTGGGAAGGAGACACGTTCAGGTATGTTGCTCTCCCACCCCAGCAGTCCAGCTGTCAAGATGAGACTACATCCCATCTTCATCCTGTCCCTGCTGGTATTACTTTCACCCCAGGCACTGAATTCTAAAGAGAGGAGACGAAATTGCATTTTATTTTCAGCCCATGGGTGATGTGATCTGTGCCAAAACTAGACTGTTCCTGCAAAGGGACTGAGCCTGGGGTAGAAGAGAATGCAATGAGACAGAAAGCCATGCAGAAAGATTCTTGGTTTCTCTGCCTGAAAGGAGTTAGGAACAGTGTCTTACTGATACTAGATTAGGTTGTTTCTTCTTACAACACAAACCCTTAGAGTTTCCTTTCTGGCAACAGAAGTTACCAATCAGATTTGCAGATCTCTGGACCTGCTAAAACAGAGACCACGCTCAATGGCCTTTATTTTCTGTGGCAGGAAACCATTCTGATCCTTCCCATCCCCAGCCTCTTCTTTGGACTTTCCTGAGGGTCGGGTATAGTCCAGTCCTGTTAAAAAAGGAAGACATCTGTTCTCTCCTGATCCCACTCCTGTCAAGTGAGACAGTCTAATTTTTTAGGGCGGGACAAGGAAGACAGTCTGAGAACACTTGAGAGTTTCACAGTTCTTTTCAGTATTGTGATGCAGGTTTTGCTAGGAAAGCAGAGTTTCCAGTAGATTTGTGAACGCACTACAAAATGGGAGACAAAATGACAAATGCACAAGAACAGCATGTGAGAGAGGAAACCACATGAAAGTTAACAGCCATGTGTGGAGCATGAGTGAATACAGAACAGAGAAATCCAACAGCTCTGTAGGAAAGGAGGTGGGAGTTACAGCAGATCACGAACTGAACATGAATCCGCAGTGTCCTGCTGTGGTGCAGAAAGCAAATATCCTGCTGAGCTGTATAAACAAAAGAATAGTTTGCCAAGTCCATGAAATAATCCTTCCACTTTGCTCAGAGGTGTCTGTGAGCAAACCTCAAGAGCCGCAGTTATGTGTGCCACCTCAGGTGACAAATTCCAACAGTGCGTTTAGAAAATCTCCAGTACCATAGACTTTGTTTAGATTTGATAACTTTCACTGAATGGTGGCTTAGAAGCAGTAATTTTGTTCCTAACGCAAACAGCCTCCCCAATGACAATAACTGTATTTTTGCATTATAATACTTTACGTAAGCATTATGTATTTATTAGCCAAAATAAGTGTTTAATACAAGGCATCTAACAAATTATGTTCCCTGTTCAAAAGTATCATAATCACATAACATATTATTTTCTCTTGGTTAAAGCATATACATGCTTTAAAAACTTAGAATCTGTATTTCAAGCTATACATTAGTTCTCCTCTTCCTGCTCCATGACTTTCCTGCAATGATAATGAATAGTTTTCTTTGTTAGTTATTTGACTAGAACAGGTTTAAATCTAACACATCTCTCAGACATTGCATCAAAGTGTACTTCCCTAGTTACCATACAGCTGAACTAAATCACATTTCCTAAGCCCCAGAATTACTGAGGTTTTTGGTGACCAAGTCATCCAGACTACATTAATATCAGCTCTTCACCCCTAACTTGACATACTGAGCATGAGTTCCCAGTGCAGAGTTCCTCACCAAAATGCTCCCCGAAGGTTTGCACACAGCTCATATTGCATTTGTCTTGTATGACAAGAGCTGATTTGAGTCACTTCCATTCCTTTTGACACAAGAAGTCTGGTAATGATACTCATGGAACCTGACACTTTGTTTTTAAAGTCATCAAGGTTCCCTGTTGCTTGTGAAGAAACTGGGCACAAGCTCCCACACTTCTGAAGTTTCAGCAAAGAACATTAAATCTACTGTTTATCTTTGTCCCCTTTATATAAATATTAGTTCTCACAGGTTCACCCTGCTTGCGAGTGTACCAAAAGTGTTGCTGCCAGGCTGGGCATGCAGACCAGCCAGTGGCCCATGTCTGTGAGCCTGAAGCATCAATGCTGCTTTACTTCTGCCATTGAGTCTCACTCCAGTCTGCATTACAATTTTCTACTGTACTTTTTGAGGGACATTGTTGTTAACCTAAGTCACTACAGACGATATCTATCTTCAACACCCATTATAACTGATTTGTGTCCATCATCTGAGACATAGGTGAGGAGAAAAGCTCATTTTTTTTAAGGATATATTGAAACAATTTGATTTATGTATTGCAAAGAGACAAATTATTAAATACATATCTGTTTCCAGAAATATATTTAAAATTGCTGCAAAGAAAAGAATCAATTTTTTGCCATGTCCATGGTGAATAAGGTGAAAAATAATGGTAAAAAAACCTGAAAGCAAGAGACCATCAGATTAAGCATTAGAGAAATTTCTAGCAGTAAAGACAGCAAACCATTGCAAGTTCTTCACTGCAAGTTTTCATAGAATTACTATGTTCCCCAAGAGATTTGGAGAGAACTCCCCTGTAACTTTACTGAGGGCCAAGAAAATGTACAGCTGAAAGTCTTCATTAAGAACAGACTGAAGTTGGAAGGCATGGTTACATCTGATTTGGAAGTCCCTCTTCTTTGTGAAAGCTGAGATTCTCACTGATATATTTTATTTGAAAAGTCATGTCCTAACCCATATCAGACAACTGTGAGGCTCTCAGTTCTCTGTGCCTTTTAAAATGTCTTCCTTGGGCAGAAGGTTCTGAGGTCCTTAGCAGAAGTGAAGTGCTTAACTTGCTTCAGTATCAGTGACTGTGGCCTTTGGGCGCTCAGTCTCATTCAATGTCAAGAGACATTCATCTTTTGGTGTTCAGATTTGTAAAGGCATTTAGGTTTTCCAGCACTGTTTTACACAGACCAAATGACCAAGGCATTAAAACTTAATTATAAAACTAGTTTAGACCTAAAGTCTTAAAACTAAAGGACTTTGAAAGGCCACAAAACCTTTTTAGACCCAGATCCTCCAAGACAAGAGATATTTAATCTCCAATGTTTACACTGGAATGGGATGCTAAATGCTGACAATATTCTGTACCTAGGTGTCTTTCAAAATAAGACTGTTTTCTAAATCACATATATGCTTTCAAGAAATTATCCATTGACCTTTATTTCAGTGCCTTCAAAAAAATCCTTGAACTGCTTTATTTTTATCAGTCACCTCTGTTAAAAATCCTTGAGCTTGCTATAGCCTCTGTAGTAACTCAGAACACAACACAAGACATTTAGTGCTAGCTAGAGGGTTTTTTTTTCTTAAGCTTTGTTTCTTCTGCAGGTTTTATGGAATTTATCAGAATTTATGTTTTTCTACGTGTAAATAAACACCCTGCTGCTATGGTAGAAGATGGCCTATAAATCAGGGGAATAAATAAACAGATTGGGCCTGATTCACCAGAATGAAGGCAGAATATGAAGCTCCTGAGTGTTTCCCCTTGTTTTAGCATATCTTTTGGGAGCATCACTTGAAACCAATTACTCTGCCCTTCACAGTGTGTATAAAGGGTTATAGTTGTTTTTTGTTTGCCCTTTTTTGGGGGGGAGAGGGGGGACAGTCTTCTAGTCGTCTCATAGCTTTGGATCAGTTTGAAGCACTAACATTTAGAGTGGCTTCTAAGCATCAGCAAGGACATTCCACTGTCAGCTGTTTCTCCAGCTTGGGGAGTATCCATGGCCAGGAGCACATGTGCAGGAGCAGAAGAGCAAAGGATCTCGTAAGTCTGCTGGTGTAGAGCAGTGGCCTGCAGAGGGTGTCCAGTGCTATCTCCGTGCATGATGCTATAAATTACCATAGTCTCAATTTCAAAAAGACCAGGATTCATTTTACCCATTGCATAATTATTTTGCTGTTCATTCCCCATATTCTGTTGAATTGAGGCTTGCTGCTATTTCTCAGCAGCTATTTGTTCCAATCTCCCCCATTGAACCTTAGCATACTTTCCAAATCTGCAAAAGTATCAGTGGATTGCACTACAGCAGCTTTGAAGTAAAAAACTCCTGTACTGTTGTTTTTCTTTGGTTGTGGGCTATTTGTTTTAGGGTGTTGTTTATTTTAACTTGCTTGAGTTTTATTGGGGTTTTTTTGCTTTGTTTTGCTGTTTGTTTTTTGTTGGGGTTTGTTGTTTTTTTGGGTTTTTTTTTAACCAAACTGACTATTAACTCTTGTGGAGGGCAGATCTCATAACTTGAGTGTGGGAAGTGATTTACAGTTTTCATCTACTCATTACTGTGAAATGCTGACCTGCAAATTTTGCAGGCATTCCCACAACCTCTGAAGTACTGCTCCAGCAGGACATAAATACAGCCATTCTCTCTGCTGTCTGTGGTATTGGACTGGCTTCTCAGCTTATCAGCAAGGAAAGTAGTGTACATGTTGGGGCACTGGGAGCCCAGAGATCTCATATCTTCAAAATTATACACACTTGCATGAAAATTACCTAGAGCAGGACTAAAATTTAAGGCCTGCTTTCTTGTTGCACTTCATCTGTATAATCCAAGGGTTTAACTGGGATTTTGCTGAGCCTGTGCTGACTCTCTGGGATAGAGAAACTTTCAGCTATTACTGCTAGGAGTCATTTTGACCTCTTGATACTGAGATTTATGTTATCCATACTAGTTCAAATAATGTTTCAGATTCATAATGTGCTGATGTTGCATCTTCATTGTGACTCTTGAAATAATTACAACATGCCTGAGCTAATTTGAGGAACATTTCCTTCAGCAGTGGCATAGTTAAAGTGAAAAGGGTGGCACGGTAACTGTCTCTGTTATTTCAGTGACACTGGGTTTTTTTCTGCCTGTTAGCATTTCTGATAAGCATCTTTATACTTTTCCCTGCATGGCACCTTCACCTTTCGATAGTTTCTCATTAAAATCCACAGTTACCTTTACACTATTTCCCTCCAAAATCACGTTAAGGCCATCAGTGACACCTTCCAAAATCCTTGACTCTGGCACAGCAGCTGCTGTGTGTGCTCTGGCTGCTCTTACTGAAGTCCCTCTCGCTGTCTCACAACCCTGCATGCTCAGGGAAAGAACCGGGGCTTTCTTTTGTGTTTGTACAACAATTAGCACAGCAGGGTCCTGGTGCCTTCCACATTACAAAAACACAATAATGACATTGAAAAGAAGGAAAATGTACAGCAGAAATAGCTGCATTGCCAATCGATGCAAGTCAGAAGGGTGGTATTAAATTTAACCTCCTACAACATTCCAAAGTTAATTTGGGGTCCATGGGATTTTTAAGAAGAAACACAGCCTACTTTTCTGAATAATTAGGCAAAAGGATGCTTGCTAAAATGTACTAAACAGGCATGAAGAAAAAAAAAAATTTAAAGATTAAAATTTCCCCCAATTAAAAGCTTGGATAAGCATTTTGGAGGAAGGGAGAGAATCTCTGCTCCTGCCAAATATTTTTTTATTTAAAGCCGCAAGGTAACTGCAAACATTTTCTTTGGGACAACAGAAGATAAATGGTGAATTCTGGCTCTGTGACCATCTTTACCAAAATTAATTCTGGGGGTTTTTTTGTGACAAGAGACAGCACACTCACTTACATGCTTGAGCACAAGGAAATCTGAAAGGGCTGAGAAAGACTGGGACTGCCCTCTCTGAAGGCACTTCAGGGATATACCTACCCTGCACTGGATACCAGAGCAGCCCTGTCACTCATCTTTTGTGTCCTGTCAGGTTTTTCCTGCAGCAAAGAGGAGCAGTTGGGTTTACCCTGTGCCCTTTTTCAGTTCAATCTCCCTTTTTCCAGTCCAGGTCTGGGAAAGGGAGCTTCACTCTGAAGTTCTTGAGAGTGAAGATCCCTGAGAGAGTTTTTTGGGAGCCACCCCAACTAAAGCTGTAGTGAGAAGGAGCTCCTCCACCCTTGTGCACAGGACCTGCTCAATCATCAGGCACCAGTGGGCATGAAGGAGATCTCAGGAGGATGCTGGTGAGACAAGACAGTACTTGTCAATGACTCCTATGAGGCTTGTCTTATATATAGAACGTTTTCATGCTTTTCAGGCTATTCTGTGTTCTGGTTTTTCTCTTTCTCACCTGAGCTTTGTGCAAAAACTCACTGAAGCAAAAACTTAAATTCCATTGTTCCTGGCTTCCACAACAGAAAGCTATTCTTTCCTTGTGAATATTTAAATGTGTGTCCTTATTAAGGAAACATGTCCAGAGGAGGTTGTGAGGGAGAATGATTCCTGAGTATCCTATAGCCCAGGAATAAGGGCTGAGCTGAACATCCTGATCTGAGGAAGGGGTGGAGAAGATTCCTGAAATAATTTCCTTTAGAAATGCCCTCTTCTCTGAAGCACAGTGGTGAACATCCCTTCATGAACCCCACTAGATGTATCCCATTTTGTAAGAAATGGTGTTAATAAATAGAGATGCAGAGAGCATATTCACGTCCAGTGGAAGGAAGACATAGCCTTACAGCTGAAACAAGCTGAACTGCATGTCTAGCTTGATAACAGATCAGACCCGTATCACCAAAACTTGGAGCTACAGACAGGATGAACAACGGCCTTCGGTAGCATTCCTGATGAACCTTTGAGAGACATACATGCTGACACAAAGAGGTAGTTCCTCAGTTCCCTGTGTTTGAGGGCACAAAGCCCTGGAATGTGCCAGGTGAGGTTCTGAGGTCTTTGTTGCAAGAAACAGAGTAAATAAGTATGATCTCAACTCTGGCTTCTGTGGCTAGACTTTTCTGACACCCAAGCTAATTTCCCTAGTAATGGTCACTGATACCTCTACCCAATATCACCAGCACAAGACATGTTCTCTGTCAATGATATTTTCTGTATCAATGTGTTTGCAGAACTACACGCTATGCAAATGAAAAGTTCATCTTGATTGAAGTATGGCTCTATAACACTCTATCTGTTTTCTGTCCAAATTGTTCCATCTCACATAGAGGCACATCAGAGCTATGTTCACACCACCTCAAGCCTATGGGGCCAGCTACTCAGCTGGCCCCAGCTCTCTTCTACCACTTCCAAATCTGATACTGGCTTGGAAAATGCTTGTCATGTGATCCACTGACTGTGTATACACCTCCTATGAAAGACAGGAAAAGGAAAAGAAGGATCTGAGCATGCAGGAAGAGAAGTTGTTTCTCAAATGAAGCTTTTGCTACAGCAGAGACATCAGTAACAGCTTTCTCCTGTACATTTGGTAACAGCTAATAAGAGAGGATGGAAGAGCCAGCACGGCTGCCTTTGTATGGTTAAATAAACAATCAACATCTGATGGGGGAATGGAAACTGGAAGCCAGGCTGTGGTTATCTAGTGATTGTGAAAGCTTTGGCTCGCAGGAGAACTGTTGACTAAGGGCACAGTGAGAGCGATGAGTAGCACCATTCCAGCAGAGCAGCATCATTAAAAATGCAAGTCCTGAAACACAGCTACTGTGGCTGTAAGCACATATCCTGGGCTTTAAGAGACTCCACAGATTCAAAGGTTAGTTCAGGGTAGGGTTTGCTGGGTTGTCCACCAAACAATGTGGGGAAATTCCTTATAATACTTTGCCCTGAGGTCCCAGCTGTGAGGTGGATCACTACAGTAGGGTGGATGGAGGTGGGTGAGGCAGAGCCATTGTTTTTGCCTGCAGAGCACTAAATTACTGCAGCAGCAGCATCTGACAGAAATTATAAAGATATGCTCTTCTGCTACAGCAAAGAGGGAGTGGATAATTGCACCATGGGAACACCTCTGGGATACAGCCATTTATAGTTAATCAGAATTATTCATCTGTTTTGCAAACTTTTATTTCTTTTATAACAAGTGTAAAAATTGTCTAAGGATGCAACCAGGAGATACAGTAAACATACTACCAGTCTGGGAGGCCTGCGGATGCAAGGTAAGGAGCAGGCAAAGGCATCATTTAGCAAGCTTCCTTTCAGGTGGAAATGCTGAGTGCAGGAAGTCTGCTGCTGCTTTTAATGTTGAGACTGGTCAAAGCATTTCTCACTATATCCCTGAGATGGATTGTATTCTAATAAGCTTGGCTTCCATAGTGAGCTGCTTAATGCTCCACCTGATGGATGATGTTTTGCTGGAAGGCTGGCAGCTCCTGCCAGGGCAGCATCTTGCTGAGGTAGAAGTGTGGTGTCAGCAGCAGGGAAGAGTCCACTCAAGGTGTCCATCTCTCTTGTACATATACAAGAACACACACACAAGAACACACACACATACACACACAGCCTGTCTTCTGAAAGCATTAGCAGAAGGGAGGATGAAAGCAGCAAAGACCTACTTAACAGGCACAGGTGGCTGTAACTTTAGCCCTTCACAGCCTATTTGCTACAGTTGGAGTGTCAGCTTTAATGAGTAACACCATGGAAACTAACCTCTGTCCACACATGCATTTTTAGGGGTGGCTGAAATCAAGACAAAGCTAAAAGCTGAAGGGGTCAAAAGCAGAGTGTCCATCTGCCCAGAAGGACATCAGAGCTGATTTCCCATGCAGGCCCATTCTCACCTGCAGCACTTTCTCTAACCTGATGATGTAGTTCCCTCAGCAGTAATCTGCTGTATCACACCAGGAATAGTATTTTCTCATTACTGCCCAAGAGGATCTCAGGGACCGAACGAAATAAGCTTCTGCTGAGAAAGAAGGATTGTTGGTCCAGCATGTGGCATTGATGACCAGCAGTGTGAATCACAAGTGTGAAAGATCATTGATCTCTCCTGCCTTCTGACTACACATACCATCCAGAACTAAGTTTCCTTGCTACAGAAGGAGGGAAATAGCATGGAAATAGAAAACAGAAGTCCAAGAGCTGCCAGGTTAACTACCTTTTGTATTCTTATGATAGACAGGTTTATGAAATTCTTCTACCCACCTAAGGAGGCCAAAACAAGGCTCTTACAATGAGTGTTATTATGGGGGTGGGGGGGAATAAACTAATCTTGCTCATATAATTGAGACCTGCAGCCTGACTATTTATTTATCGTCCTCATTTCTTGAGGAAACAAGCCTTATGAAATTGTTCTTCTGCCTGCTGCTTTCCCACCTCCTAAAGTCATTGTCTAGTATCAACTAAATTTTAAGGAGGTTTCAGAGATTTGCAACACCCATGCCTAGTAAGAATTGGGTCTGAATAGAGGAAAAAGATCCAAATCAATGTCTCCATAGAAGAAAAGGTCTCAGACTGAGCTTTACAGTTATCTGTTTTGCTCAGCCTGCCCATGCAGATCTGCTGCAGAACAATCTTCCCTACTGAATCAGGGGCATGGGAGGATGATGCAAGTGCTATGATGCAGCCAATGCAGTGGGCAGGTTATGGAAGCTCCTGGAAGCAATGACATTGTATAGGAATTTGTAAGACAGAGTTGGGGGGTTGTATAGGAGTAGGCGTACTAAGGCAGGTGAAATAGGGGTTTACTAATCCTGCTACCATCAGAGCACGGTATTTGTGGTGCTATCAGCAGCACTAGCTACATCCCAGCCATAGGAGCACTGACTAAAAGACAGACCCTTGCCCAAAGAACTGTCCACTAAAAACTTGCTGGCCATTTTTGTGGAGTCATTTAAGCCTTCTTTCAATGTAGCATTTAAACTTATCATCCATCAAAATCATTTAAAGAAAATCATTGGCTTCAGCTGACCTGTTTCCCAAATCAGGGACAAGGTTGTGTATCTTGTAGTGTCAAAGATGTGCAGAGTGAAGTGAGGAGTGAGGTGGCATTGTCATAATTACCCCACACAGCCTAAGTAGCTATTAATCCTGTTTGGATGCCTTGAGTAACAAAGCAAGCCTGCGTGTTTAAATAGCATGGTGAAAGTTCCAGTCAAAATTTAGGAACACACAGGGCAATATTTCAGATAATGAGGCAGTCTTATCTATTTGTCAAAAGTAAAACCTGAAAATTTAAAGGACCCTATTCTATTTTACCTGATAGAAAAAAGGGGTTAGAAGATATTTGATTGAGGTGTTCATAATTATATGAGAAATAGTGAGAACTAATCACTGTCCTTTTTATATTGTCACATAATGCAAGAACAAGGGGACTCTTAAAATGTAAATTAATAAGCAGTACATTTAACATTCAAGTATATTTAGTGAATCGTGTTACAATTATAGTATATATAAATAATCCACCAATTTCCATAAAACTATCTGATAAAATTCACCCATAACAATAGTTCATTTCCCAACTCACTTTTCATTATTCAAAGTCCTTTAGAAGCCCAAGGGAAGCTGTTGGCTGGGCATTGTAAAAGGCTGTATATTTAGAACAAATCCAAAGAGTGGACTGGTGCAGCAGACTCCTCTTCAGAAATTCACAGTTCTAGGAAGTTAAGGACACTAATGCAGAGGTGGGCTAAAAGGAAGAGAGAAAAGGGCCCACACTGGATAATTTTATGACCATTAGTAACATTTGTATCTATACAAGCCAATATAATTATAATGGTAATCATATCTCATGCTTCAGAGCCTAAAGTGATTGCCTACAGAGGCCAGGGAAGCCTTGGAGAGTTTCCATTGAAAGGAAGATTAGAAATGCTTAAGATTATTTAATTTGGACATAGCAGAAAGAAGATACTTATTTGGGTCTGGCTTTCACCCTTCGCCTCTGTGAATTACACATATAAGAATTATCATTAAAATCCACATTCACCACACAACCTTCACATATACCAACAAAGAAAACCAAACCAAACCAAACCAAAGTTCCCCACACAAAAATCAATTTAACGTCATCACAACACCAAACAAAAGTGGACAATTTACACAAAATCCACCCTTGACTCTTCACCACAATGACAACAAAAATTCCCTATGATCATTTCATTCTCCAGCATTGTTCAGTACTGGTTTTGCCCATTACTTCTCCCAGTTACTCTCCTTATCTTAAAATCCTACTGATCCTGGGTTTTGGCACCAAAAGGCTGTAGTGGGTTGACTGTGGCTGGATGCCAGGTACCCACCAAAGCCACTTTCTCATTCCCCTCTGCAACTGGATAGAAGAGAGAAAAATATAACAAAGGGTTCATGAGTTGAGACAAGGACCGGGAGAGATCACTTCCTGATCAGCACCACAGGCAAAACAGACACAGAGTGGGGATATTAATTAAATTTATTGCTAACAGAATCAGAGCAGAAGGATGAGAAGTAAAATAAACCTTAAAAACATCTTCTCTCCACCCCTCCCTCCTTCCAGCTTCTACCTTCTCCCCTCAAGAGGCACAGGGACAGGGGGAATGGGGCTTACAGTCAGTTCATCACAGGTTGTTTCTGCTGCTGCTCAGGGAGGGGAGTCCTTCCCCTACTCCCTGTGGGGTCCCTCCATGGAAGGCAGTCCTTTGCAAACTTTTCCAGCAAGAGTCCATTCCACGGGCAACAGTTCTCAATGAACTGCTGCCATGTGAGTCACTTTTCCATGGGGTACAGTCCTTCAGGCACAGCCTCCTCCAGCGTGCGTCCCCCACCGGGCCACAATTCCTACCAGGAAAACCTTCTTTCTCCAGTGTGGGCACCTCTCCCCATGGGCCAGCAGGGATCTCTGCACCCCTGTAGTTCTCCCTGGGCTGCTCCACCATGGTCTGCAACATGAGATGCAGGAGAATCTCTGCTCCAGTGCCTGGAGTACTTCCTTCCCTCCTTCTCCCTCCTTCCCACTGACCTTGTTGTCTGCATAATTATTCACATGTTCGTGCTCTGCTCTGGCTGCAATTTTCATCTGCACAACAACATTTTTCTTCTTAAATATGTCACCCCAGAGGTGTTACTATCATTCCTGATTGGCTCAGCCTTGGCCACTGGTGGGTCCATCCTGGAGCCAGCTGGCATTGGCTCTACCAGACATGGGGGAATCTTCTGGCAGCTTCTCACAGAAGGCTTCTCTGTAGCCCCCTCACTACCAGAACCTGGCCACACAAACCCAATACACTTCTCTTTCAAATGTGTTTCCTTTCTCCTTTCTGAATCAATTTCTTCCCTGTTGGATTTACATGTAACCTGGTATCCCCACTGGCATCTGCACTTTTCCTTTCCCATTTATTTTGTGCCTGGATCTCGCTGTTTTCCCCCAGACCTCTTACCCAGTGTCGCAGCCCATTCCTCTCTTGTGCTCATCATGCTCACTAGATAATGCCCCTCCAATCTGAACAGGCTACTCTTGCATCCACTGTCCTTGACTAGACTTCATTAGCAATCCTTGCTCTGACTTTGCTGCTCCCCAAGTGGCATAAGGCTGTTTCTTCTCTTGGCCTGCTCCCTCCATCACAGGAGCCTTTTCCAGTCAAGTTCTCCAAACTGTTGGTATTTCTATATGCCAATATTTCCACTAGGACCCATGGGTATCACGATAGTAGCATCAAGCAGAACAGTCTCATTTTACAAATTATCTACTGTTTTTTAAAACTGAAGAAAGTCAGTAAAGAATTGGAAATGCCTCCTGTTGTCTTTTACAATTACAAAAGTTGCTGTGGGATCTGATCACCTGATGTTCTCCTTTCCCAGACTCCTGCCTTCTTGCACCTTCATTGTATGATGAGCCCATATGGGACCAGATTCAGAAAACCTCTCACGGAGAATTTTAGATGTCTCCACAAAACGAGGTCTCCACCGACTTCAGTGAGCCTACATGTGTAATAACGCATATGAGAGAATCTCAAAAATTAGCCTCAGGTGAAGAAGACATGGTCATTCTCCACACTTACAAAGTAATTATATAGGAAAGAAAGGAAGAAATGGAAACAGTTTCTTACACTTCGTGTTACCTGCTCACAACAACACAGTGAAGAGTAATTGACAACAAAGGGCTGCTATTTCTCTCTCCATGCAAGCAGGATGGAAGTATAGACAGAATGTAGCAAGAAGTAACAAAATCTCTAAGCTTTGTGAGCCTCATGAAGAAGATGCTATTGTGAGGAAATGCTTGCTTCTGGTAACTCCCTTGCTAGAAGCATCAACCAGGCAGTCACTTTCTGAGGTTGTATCTGTACAGCAAGACAAAGGAGGAGCCAAGAATGCACTGATTCCTTTGAGCCATTTGACTTCTGCCTATGATAACAGCTTTTAACTAAGGTTTCATAGGAGCTCAAAGGATCAACTCTATGTTGATGGGCCTGGATCTTACTTCATGTATGTAAATCTCCTGGAGAAGAGCCTGGGCACACAATGAGGGCTGAGCACACCTGAGGTTTCTCCTCTGCAAGCTAGGATGTAAGCGTCTTTGTGCAGGTCTGTAGGCACAGGTGATCGGCAATGCTGGCCTGGAAAAAGATTACCTGGTGACAGATTACCTGATAACAAGTGCATACCCTGGGATGTTGCCAAGCTCTTGGTCTGCACTGAAGGCATTGATTGCTCCTGAGTTAAAGTTTATGCCAAAGCTGTGACTGTGAGATAGTTCAGATTAGGACACTTCAGAAAAAGGAAAATAATAATTTGAGAGCTAAAGGCAGCTACAATAAAGGTATAGAGAATCATAAATGACAAAAGGAAGGCCAAGAAAACACTTTTTGGTAATAAAAAGTAAATTGGTGGTCATTGAATGAAATTACAAAGCAACACATTGTGAGTGGATGAAAGGTGATGTTGTTTATAAAAGATATAATTAAACCATGATATTCACTGGTTTAAGTATTGAGAGGGATAGCTCCCTATGTTCCAGTGAATCAGCATTTATATAAATAAAAAGAACATCTGCAAGGACACTAGCTAAATACAATTACAAGGGCTATCAATCCTCATGCTTTAGGGCATGGTTACCTGCTGAGGTCAGGAGGAAACTTCTTCGTGGTATAGCACTCAAAAATAAAATGCATTATTGGTCATTGATGGATATTGGATACCTTATTAGATGGTCCTTTAATCTGTTCCGCTATGCAATTCTTTTGTTTCTCCATATCACAAATCAGTGAAGCATTTAGATGTGTGCTTAAATTCCATTTTGAAATCAATAGGACTTAAATGTGCATAAATGTAAGTGCCCAATTAAGTACTTTCCAGAACAGATATATTAAGGAACTAGCTAAATTTTTAGGAGTATTGAAGCAGCTTTCAGTTCTGGACTGATGTTTCAGTGTCCAAATCACAGATGCAAAAACAGCAGAACATAGTGTACGTAAGGTATTATCAACTGAGTTTGCAGAAACTCCATGCAACAACATGATATCAGCTCTGACAAATTTCAGCCTTTCACCTCAAAAAGTCAGGAATTTGTGCCTATAGCTCTACAATTCATTTTTACAGGTAATCCCATATATATACAGACATGATCACATTGGTCTAAAATAGTTTGTCTCTTCATCTTTGGGTTTTCTTTGGTAGGAATAAAATTAAGTTTGCGCTCTTCTATGGTCTCCTCCCTCCTGTTTGTGTCCTACTGGTCTGTCTTGCAGTTCTAGGCAAGGTGTCAGCTGGGCATGGAAGATCTCATTGAAGATTTACATTTCCCTTTGAATTTTAAACCTGATCCCTTTTTATCCTTTTTTCTTCTTGGAGGAGATATCATTCAACCCTGACAGTCTTTCGGGATCAGTAGCAAGCAGGGCCCTGAATAGAGAGGGAATACAGTGCTGACCTGACCTCTCTACAGAGTCAGGACATAGTAGATACTCCCAGTGTGGAAAGGGGTTTAATCTGGAGAAGGTTATACGGAAGTATAAAAGGAAGCTTGAGTGTTTTTCACAGTTCTTCTCAAATGTTGCTGGCATGTGGTTAAAGGTGTTGACAAATAAAGGAGGTTGGGGCAACTGATGTGGCTGAAAGACAGATGTTACCAAAACCCCAGGTTCTTGATGTCCAGTAGATTTACTCAGTGAAAAAGCTACTTAAAACATGGCCATAACGCTGGGAGAAGTTCCTCACCTGTGGTCGGTCTCCCTTGTTTTCTTCAATGAACCAATTGCTCCTTTCAGAGAGGCTGTGGCAACTCACCAGGGGTGACTTGGAAAGCTTCAACGATGCTCAGCAGGCAGAAATTCTTCCTTCCAGAGGCTGAATGTTCAGCCTGAGCAGCACTCATACAGACCTACACGCTGAGATCAAGGGAACATTTCCAATGACTTATGGAGGAGCAGGAACTAGGCCTTTATGGAATACTAAATAATTAAATCAGACCTCACGTAGAGGCGAAATAGACCTCTAACACTTAAGAACCAGCACTTAATAGCACACAGAAAGGCATAATTTTCAGATCTGTGCTAATAAGGAAAACCATAAATTGAGGGATTTTTCTTAAACAGCTCTTTTCTTCCCCTGATTGTTAAACATAAAAGTAAAGATGCTGTCTGCTGTAGTCAGGCATACATCTTCAATTGCTATTTGCTTCCAGCTTCATTTAAGACAAAATTTAAACTGCTTAATTTATATGCACAACCTTAGATACCTATAAAAGACTGACTTGCAGGAAGTATTAAGCAGATGCTTTCTGCAAATCTATTCTACTTAAGTAATTTCTAGTTCAGTGTTCAGAAGGTTCCCAGCCTGGTGCCTGTCCAACCTGATAAAGTTCTACTATGAAACAATTGGCTTGGTAGTTGAGGGGAGAGCAGTCAGTATTGTCTATTCAGAAGGCTTTCAAGGCTGTCTCCCATAAGATCCTCATAGGCAAGCCATTGAAGCATGGTGATCAGTGGCATGAAGTCTACCTGGAAGCCAATAGCTAACAAATTACCCCAGGGGCCAACACTGGGTCTGATTCTGAGTAACATCTTCATTGATGATCCAGATGATGAGGCAGAGTGTACCCTCAGCAAGGTGGCCAATGACACAAAACTGGGAGTAGTGGCTGATGCACTAGAGGGTTGTGCTCCCATCTAGAGGGACCTTGACCAGCTGGAGAAATGGGTTGGCAGAAACCTCATAAAATTCTACAGGGGAACCCACACATCAGTAAATGCTGAAGATGGCCTTGCTGGAAAGCAGCATGACAGAAAAGGACTGGTGCTGGGAGTGGGCTCTTCAGTACTGGAGAGAGTCAAGTGAAGTCCACTAAGATGGTGAAGGGACTGGAGCACCTCACATATGAGGAAAGGCTAAGTGAGCTGGGACTGCTTATCACAGAGAAGAGTAGTCTTGGAGGGAAATCTTAGAGATGTAAATGAATACCTGAAAGGAGGGTGCAAAGAAGTTGCAGCCAGGCCCTCTTCAGTGATGTCCAGTGGCAGAACAAGGGACAATGGGCACAAACTGAAACACAGAAGGCTCCCTCTAACATCAGAAAATACTTTTTTGCTATGAGAGTGACTGAGCACTGGAACAGGTTGCCCAGGGAGACTGTGGAGTGTCTGTCATTGGAGATACTCAAAAGTCATCAGCATACGGTCCTAATAATCTGCTGTAGTGGGTGTGCTTGAGCTGGGGCATTGGACAAGATGACCTCCAGAGGCCACTTCCAATCTCACCCATTCTGTGACTCTGTGCTAACCAAAGTCCCAGGCACAATTGCATGTCCTAGCCTAGACTCTTCTATTTAAGCTGACAAGGGGTTAAAAGTCTTCTAAAGAAGTTTTCATGTACTAACAGGTTCTCTTTATAATTCAGAATGCCCTAGTTATAGTATATTGGGGACTCCCTTGCCCATGTAATGTTCCCTATAGTCTTAGTAACGTGTTCTGGCTCAGGATTTCCTGATATTCTAAACTATCAGCATTTCCTGTAGAATAGTACGTACACTTATGATTTCCTTTTAACACAGAATTTATAAGGGCATTGTCAAAATGCACTTTCTACAGAGTCCATGTTTCTGCAACTCCACTCTGTCAGACAGAGTCCTACACCCCTTTCCTCTTCAGTTCTCATTTTGGGAGGGCTGCAGAAGTTCAGTACTCTCTGAGTTAACACTCAACACAAGTGAAAATCTGTATCTCACAAACAAACTGGATTTGAAACAGCTACAGAGGGTCATCAATTCTTCAAATGGACATAGTGTGAGCATCCCATAAACTGAAACATAGCTGGTGCTGCACATATTCTTCTGGAGAGGTTATTATTAGGGAACTGGCGGCGCTTTCAAATGCAGGGATGTAATTTATCATGACCAGGTTTTGTTACCAAGGAATTTAGGTGGTTTCTGATACTGCACCCTAATAAGTCATTTTATCAGCATATTTATTTCCTTGGCTGCAGATAGCTCAGCAACATTCTCACTTTCTTAGTATCATATGGAAGGAAAACAACGGACAAATAAAGAGAAATCATTAGTTGTGAACTCACTGAAATTGCATATTCCATTCGGGAAGCTTGGATAATGCAGTTCAGTAATAAAGCAGAGTCCATTGAAGGTATACTGGTCTTTTGCTTTCTCTCTGTGTCTCGTACTGTATATAGAAGGAAGAATCTGTAACTAAGGGAAAATGGCATTAAATCCTACCCAGCTGCCTAGCCATAGGGAAATTGGCAGCAGTGTTTCTGGATAGAGAACAGGCAAAGGTCCTAGGAGGAAGCCCAGGGTAAATAACAGAGCAGCTGGGCCTCTCTGCTTTACCCTCTCCAAATATTGGAAGACTTACACATATATCTACCTTATCCTAGTTAGACTTCTAGACTTCTGCATAACCTAGGGCCACAAACAGGTGCTTGGTCCGCTTAGAAAAATCAGCTCCAATGAGGTCTTTTTCTCCTGGTTTAGCTCATCTCTGCTATTGCTAAATAATTAACCACTTATTTAGCAAGTACTTTGCATGTTTTCTCGTCCCTGAATCCCCAACCACACTCACAAACAGAAGGGCAATTAAAAGTTCATTTACCTGTGACTCTCAGGGATTGCCACACGCTGTGAGAGTCAATATATTTTGCTTCTATTAGAGCAGTAGAGAAGCAATTTCCAGGTTTTAGGACCATCAAGGAAAAGTAACATGCAGCCAGAACAACCAGATCTCCAATCTGGAGATTATATGGAGAAAAGCCCCAGTTTATTTTCAATTGCTGTAATGAATAAAAACAATCTTAGGAAAGGAAACCACAGCCTGCAGCTGGAAAGGCTTTGTAAATCAGAGACAACTTCTCAGAGTGTTTCTAATAGCTATGACAAAAGTGCACAAGCACAGAAGGGGTTTTCCATTTCCTCTGACAACCACAACAGAGCTAGCAGGCAGTCATAATCAGTGGCACAGGGTGTAGGTAGGGGTCTGTCACCAATGGTGACCCTCTCTACTCTCAATACTGGGCCCAGTATTGTTTAACTTACACATCAATGACTTGGAAGAAGGGGCAGATGGCTCCTCAGTAAGTTTGCTGATGACACAAAGCTGGAAGGAGTGGCTGATAACCCAGAGGGCCGTGCAGCCCTTCAGGAGGACCTCAACAGGTTGGAGAGATGAACAGAGAGGAACTGTCTGAAATTCAGCAAACGCAAATGCAGGGTCTTGCACCTGGGAAGGAACAATCCCAGACATCAGCACAAGCTTTGGGGGCCAGCCTGTTGGAAAACAGCTCTGTGGACAAGGACTTGGGTGTCCTGGTGGAGAACAAGCTGTCCATGAGCTAGCAGAGTTCCACCATGGCCAAGAAGTCTACTGGTCTCCTGGGATTTCTTAGAAAGACCATTGCCA
The DNA here is from genome assembly GCA_035047865.1 of Dendrocincla tyrannina. Lineage (NCBI taxonomy): Eukaryota > Metazoa > Chordata > Aves > Passeriformes > Dendrocolaptidae > Dendrocincla > Dendrocincla tyrannina. The sequence goes on from JAWWMP010000041.1 coordinate 52,171,688, forward strand.
GCAGGTCAAGAGAGGTGATCCTGTCCTCCTACTAAGCACGGGTGAGGCACATCTGGAATGCTGTGTCCAGTTCTGGGCTCCTCAGGGCAAGATAGACATGGAGCTCCTGGAGTAGGTCCAGGGCAAGGCAACAAAGATGATCAAGGGACTGGAGCATCTCTCTTATAAGGAGAGACTGTGGGAGCTGATCCTGTTTAGCCTCAAGAAGAGATGGCTGATAGGGAACCTCATTGATATCTATCAGTATCTGAAGGGAGGGTGCCAAGAGATATAACAGGTTCTTCTCTATGTCAAGCATGAGAAGACTATAGGACTAGAGGCAATAGGTTGAAACTGATGCACAGGAAGTTCCACCTGAATGTGAGGAAAAACTTTTATTGTGCAGGTGACCACACCCTGTAACAGGTTGCCCAAAGATGTTGTAGAGTCTCCCTCCCTGGAGATATTTAAGAACCATCTGGACATAATCCTGTGCAATGTGCTCTAGGACCAACCTGCTTGAGCAGGGAGGTGGGACCAGACGACCTACTGTGGTCCCTCCCAAGCTTACCCATTCTGTGGCTCTGTGACAAAACCATTTACTACTAATCATACAGTAGTAGTTATGCTGTAATATTTAAGTATTCATAAATAAGCAATTATTTCTTGCTGCACTTTGCAAAAAGTTTCTTGCTTTTCCTTCCAGGTTGAAAGTTTCTGGTCATTTCTGGAAAGTTGACTGGTCAGAAGTCCTTGTTTCTCATCATTAAGCTCTATCTGATACTCTTGGTGTCATTTTAGTTTTAAACAAAGCACCTGTGCTGAGCTACACTGCTGGAGCTACAGGATAGTCAGAGAGAAGAGCAGAAAACAAGTGGACTGTGTAGGTTATATCCACCTGCCAATGTAAAAACTAACCCTGAGCCAGCCTTATTTGTCTTTTCAAACCACTTCACGTCAGAGAGCAGGAGTCATGTCAGAGCACAGGACCCCTGCAATGAACAAACAAGGGAATTAATGTTCTCTGTGAGGCAGGGATGGGAACGGGTGATGTGACATTTGTGACAGCTTCCCTCATCCCTGGGAATTCACAGCACAGTTTTAAATCAGTTCAAAGTGAAAACTAAGAACAGTAGGAGAAGCAGAGCTAGAAAGAAGCCTTGGCTTTGGGTGCCCATATCTGAAGCCAGGATATTGCCGTCGCTGAATATTTACCATGTACATAATTAAACCCCTAAGTGCCAGCTGAACTGGGAATCATGCTGTGTGGTGCCTCTCCTACCATCTGAATGACTGTTAGACAGTTGGCTCTGTTTTGACACAAAAATGCAGTCCATCATAGGACCATTCATCTGTCATCTGTTCCCTGCTTGTCTCTTTTCCCATTTAGTTGTGTACAAGATGAAATGTTTTCCTCCTGCTGCTTCTCTGGTTTTTTTACACTTCATTTTCTTTGCAGTTTTTTATATACCCACAATGAAATAGCCACCTGGAGTCACATTGCCAGCCACAATCATAGATTGAAGTTATATTAGCTTAAGAAATAAGCGGCCATCTTAATATTTTTCCCTTTTCTTTCTCATTACAAAGATTAAATGAATGAGTTATTAATTAGACATCACTCTCTTCTTCCCCTCCCTTCATTTTAAATAACTTGTAGGCAAGTAGGGGAAAAGTTACTAGGCATTGTTATACATTCATTACTGTGACATATTAAGCAGAGAGCCAAAATAATGATAAAGTAATGCAGCCAAAGAAAATTACCTATATTATACTGTCATAGACAATGGAGACACAGTCAGTTACATGTACACAAACCATGGGAATTGTTTAAAGAGCAAGTAGTTACGGGGCCAGGGGACAAGGAGTTTAAGATTAATACCCTCATGAATTATTTACTGTAAGATTGTAAAATATTTTTTTCCAGAAAATAATTGCAAAAAGTAGAAACAAGTCAGGCTATTTGCTGAACTGGTCTATAGTAATACATAAGTATGTGTACGTTTCTGTGCTGAACTGTGCCAGAGCTGTCTAATCCATTCTGACAATAGCAGAAGATCTTGTTTTTTGTTCTTGTCTATTTTTACTCTTCAGTGTTAAAGAAAATAAAATAATGTTTATCCAGGGATTTAACCTCTATGTGACCCTCTTGATTTGCATGGGCAAAAAAATTCCACAACCTTGGAATATTGCCTCCTGTTCCCCTGGTGTGTTTTTACACAGCACATGACAACTCCTGAAGCCCACTTCTTCCTACAAAGCTTTCTTCTTTTCAGCCAGTGAAAAAGATGAAGAAACTTTTGAGATCTAGCATACTCATGATTCATCATGAGTCATGATGCCTCGGTTTTGGAGTACCCTAAACATAAAAGTTAAATTCATCTTTTGTTTCTTTAAGGCAATAGCTTGGAATAGATTTGCAAATATTTTTGGTCACCACAAGACTCAAGCAAATACTTAACAGCACCTCCATGGGCACCTTCTGTTCCCAACAGTCACATGTGGACATCACTTGTGCTATGTTCGTCACAACACATTCTCTCTTTCCTCCAGTCTCTCTATCTGCTGGTGAAATCATACTTCTACAAAATAACCAGAGTATACTCTGAACAAAAATGAAATAACTCAGTTGAAAGGGAAATAATTAGGACTGGGCGCAAGCAATTCCTGCATGCTCATTGTGCTATGGATACTTATTTGCTGGAGGAAATATGTGCATAAGCTGAAGATGTTATCTCTTAGAGATACTCTGACACAAGGTTCATCAAAGCTTGAAAAGCCACTATATTGCTAGCAAAATTTATCACACTGCATGCCAGACTCCCACTGGCTCTCACCCAGATTCCAAGCTACCCGAGAAATTATTAGCTTAAAAGCTTCTTTAGATCTTGTCAGCTGCATCTAGCTCACCATGGATGTAGATAAGATTCACAGTTCCTGACAAAGGAGATGGGATCTGACTCCAGGGCTCCCTGTCCTATTTTAAGATTGCAAATTCTTAATGGCTCTAATGAGGGGTGGGGGGTGTTACTTTTAAATATATTGAACTGATAATTTTTGGATTTTTTTTTCCTTTTGTAACAAAAGGTGCAAGCTGAAAAGAAATTTAAGAAATTTTCAGTGAAGAAGGATCACAATATCAGGGCTATATAAGAGATAGGAAGTCAAAATCAAATCAAAGTATTTTAAAATTATTACAGTGAAATATTTCTCTCTTAACCTGAACTATTTTTTATGTCTGGGGAGAATTTCTTGCTATGACTATTTTCTAGAAATTGATTTCTCTATTTTTGCCCAGGTTAGGAATAAATCTGAAATTTAAAAAAAACATATTATGGGACTTGAAGTACCTGCCACTCAACATCATTACAGACAAAAAAAGTAGAACTGATTTACTCAGATGAGTATTTTGAGCAACATAAACTTCAGGTACCTCTGTCTGCCCTGAACAGACTACGAACATAGTGATTCTATTTATTCTTTTTATTATCAGCCAGTTAAATTTACCCAAACTGGTATTTAACACACTACACGGGACATTCCTGATGGTCTTCCTTAACCGTCCCCTGAGAGTTCCTTGCATTCACACAGGAACTACCAATGATTTCTGGCAGTCAAAATATGCCTTTATGAAACAGTCAGAAGACAAACCAGTGACTGTGTGAAAGAACAACAAGTTTTAACTTTCACAGGTTATAAAAATGGAAAAAAAAATACAAACCTCTCTAGGGTTCGTCTAACAAGCTTAATTCAACAGATAAAACAAGTGCTCTGCAAAGAGAGCTTTGTTCATTACCATGTTAGTTCATTAGAGGTGAGGTGGCAGTGCTCCTGCCACACAGAGCTGAATCATGCCCCACAGCCTCCACAGATACCAGGCAATTAGTCACTCGTCTGCCTCTTCACCAGTGAAGCAGACATGATGGCATTTTGCAGAATCACAGAATAGTCTGACCTGGAAGGGACCCACAAGAATCACCACTGCACTTAAGTCCAACTCTTAAGTGAATGGCCCACACAGGGATTGAACCCATGATCTTGGCATTATTAGCACCCTGCTCTATTTGGGACTCTGCACCTATTTACTCAAAGCAGGCAGCTCTTTTCCACTCTGGGGTGCTGAGCCTCCCTGCAAGTTGTCTCCCTTTACCATTCTCCTTCTCCCCTGCACAGCCCACGTGGCCATGTTGGGTTATCCAGCTCCCCTGTTGCTATCCTAACTCAAACCCAATCCCACTGTGGTCCACATCCTCCTGGGCCCATCCATGGGACCTTGCAAGGGCTGCTTGCACAACTGCACAGTTGTTCTGGAACAATCTGTTGTTGTGTTGCTTCTCCTGCTCCTGACTGCGAACCTGTCACAGGACATCTGAGCTGCTTACACACTCCAATCCGTTATGGAAGCTGGAAACTCAGGCTCACATTCCTGTTTCTTTTCCAATTAGCAGTATTTTGCAAGCAGCTATAGAAATAACTCATACCAGGGTTTCCTGACACTTCATGTTAAAAGTATTCATTTTCAACTTTTAGTTGCCTCAACTGCCCAGATGTTTCCCACGTGGGATTTTTAACTCAGAATAAGCATATGCATTTTATAAGTTTTGGCAAACGTGCTTGAAAAACACCCTGAAATGGAACTAAAGGAAGGGACAGCACTATTTTGCCATGACAGCAAGTAGAAAAACTCTATTTAGAACTCTAATGGCCCCATTCTTTGGAGGATGGACGTGGAGGATGGACATAATACCTGGCAGAGATAGTCTTTCCCCCTTCTACTGTTGCTATGGAAAGCTGCTTTTAATTGGCAAGGTTGAGCATTTGAAACTTTTAATTTGTGCTCATCACAGACTTGTTATTGTCTGGCTGCTAAATGTTTGAGATGCTTATGTGGCCAGCTCTGTTTCTGGGGAGCATTTGGGTGGACTCCCTCCAAGGCAGGAGAGGTCTGAGCAGTATTCCAGAGGGATGGGAACGTGGTTTCCCTACCTTTCCCAGCATGGAAATTCCTCCAGCAAGGAGAAGGAAAGAGCACTACAGAACAGTTTGCTGGTGGGAGAGGAGTTTATGGGGCTCTTGGGGAAATAAACCCACAGAGCAGTCCAAAAGCCAAAGAGGGAGGGGAAGGAAGTGGAGAAAGAGAAAAGGAAAGGAGAAAAACCTCTCTGGACCTGTTCTAGCTGCTAAGAATGCAACTGTCTCTTCAAATTCCCTTTGCTTTGGTTGTGGAGGAAAAGTTCCAAAATAGCATAAGGTAAGGTCAAACACTTTCTCCAGGATAACAGTAAAATCAAAGAAACATACGCTGTGTCGTGTTAGCCAACCAATTAGCAATCGCTTCCACTGTTACAAATGGTCTTTCAATCACCATACTTGCAGGGTAAGGAACACATAGAGAGTAATTGTGAGTTGTGTACATCTGAAGTGTTTATGTAAATGCTTATTGTTAATAATAACAACAGCAAAAATGACAATAGAAAATTCCCTGGTCTGTGTGGTTGTGGTTGCTCGGAACAGCTGTTTTAATGAGACATCTGCCAGTGAAACAATTTAGCCTGAGGATAATGAATAACTGTTACTTAACTGAGGCAGTATTCACATAAACTCTGCTTAATGGGGATGCATTTGGCCAGTGAACAGTGATTTCTTGGTATTTATCTAGGTGTTTAATAGTGAAAATTACAAGCTTGTGGCAAAAAATAAATTAATTAATAGTCCTATAGTATATACTGTGATTTTTCTGGTTGCTTTTGTTTGAAATACCTTAAAGGGATCTTGTCAGAGAGTGAATTATTCAAAACATAGAGAACCTTTGTGGTGGGTTCTTGGAAATGGTGGAACACTGATGATCATTGACAATGTTGGTCTCCATCCTCTACTACAGAAATTATTAAATTATGAAGAGATGATCATTTACATCCTTATTTTATGACATTATTTTTTCTCATCTGAGTATTTCCATATATCCATTACACATATACATATATGCACATGCATGTTTCACCCACCTGCCTCTGGATTGTTTCAAAGTCAGGTAAATCAAGGATCTAGAATGGCATTTCAGGTAAGAAATTCTGTTCTGGTAGGCTCTGCTCAGCAGAATTCTCAAATTTTTCTGGTTCCAATACAGATGTGTTTCAGAGTGCTGAGATAACTGTACAAAAACTTGATGGGCAAGAACAGGAGTATGTTGTGATCAATGTTATAGACCTGATTTCTGTAGATTGCTGATTGTCCATGTAAGAGGTAAGAACTTGCTTGCAAGTGATCATATCATTTTCTTTCAAGGGAGATAGACCCTGCAAGTCTGTGTTGGCTCTTATCCTCTGGGTTTAAAAAATGTTAGCAAAGACAGCGTTCTCTATGAAATAAGCTAGAAAAATGAGGTAGAATGAGAGATCAGTGTGATGTGATTCAATTTATTTGGCCGTACTTATGAATGACATGAATATGAATGATGAAACTTTTGAACATTGTGAAAAGCTATCTACTGTTTCTCTTGAGGAAACTAAACAAATCCATTCTCTCATAAGAAACAGAGGCTCTTACCATATTAGTAAAAGAATTTGCCTGATTTAGAAGAATGCCAAATAATCCTTCCTCTTATATTTATAGCTATATTTTTCTGGATATAAAAAATGCATCTCCTGTCATGGAGAATCTAAAGGTGAAAGAGAGCCCTCAGGACCTGGAAAACAGAGAAGACTTTGGTGACCTGTAAGTGACAGATGTCTGGAGCTCTCCAGAGAAATGCTCACCATTTGGTAGGTAATCCTAACACCTACCTTCATTCTGGAAACCAGAAATAATGAAATTCCCATTTGGGTAATGTCTAGAAAAAAATTACAATTATTTTAAATACATTGAGATATCTAATTTCATTATATTGATTACTTGATATATTGATATAGCAACATGTACGTATCATTCCTATCATGCGTCAAGTGTTAGAATTGCCTGGTAGGAATCATTTGTAATAGAGACGTATGTTTGAGCAAGGCAAGTAAACTCTCTTTCAGGAAGGAATTTTAGGCTGTGATTCATTTGACCTATTTTAGACACCTACACTAAGACAGGATGAATCTGAAGAAGTGAATCATACCAGTCATGTCTATACTGCTTTGGACTCTTATTGAAACTGAAGCAGAGTTTCTGGAAGCTGCTCTAATTTCCTCAAGTGAGAGCACCTCCCGGAAGGTTCCTCAACAAGAAACATGCATCAGAGCCACCTTTGGATTTTCTAGCATAGCTATGCTCCTTAGAAATGAGAAAGAGTCTTGTTGCTGATGACTTTTCTGAGAGTGGTCCTAAACTGTTATAAAGGTGGTTTGGTGAGACAGCAATAACGATTTTGGAAAGTAAGACAAGCCCTACAGTCAAAAGGCTTCTTTCATAAGGACAAGCCTTTCTTTTGTACATCAGGGGTCCATCATCAGCAGGGAACAACTACTCCTTTCAGGACCCAAGGTGGGACTGAGGAAGCTTTGAAATCCACAGGATGGAGATGCTTTTTTCTGTATGAATGTAGGTGACTGCTGTTTGCTCAAGAGCAGAGATCAGCACTGCAGAGAGTAGTGGCCTCACTCCATAGCACTCTACCTCTCACCAAACATTTATGTGAGTGAGCTGGGATGACATTTTCTGGTGACCTGGTCACCTGTACCCTCGCTCTAATGAATCAAGGCAATCTGCTTTTAATTGCATTTTGCATCATTGTCATTGTCACGCCTGGCTTGGGAAAAACCACAGAATAGTTTAGATTGGAAGGGATCTCAGTAGGTCATCTGGTCCAACTCTCTTGCTCTAAACTGACTTCAAATTTCCATCAGTTTCCTTAAAGCCTTGTCTAGTCGAGTTTTCTCTTTATCTGTGGATGGAGAAACTACAGTTCTATTCACTAGAGAGACTGCAAACTTTGCTTTCCTCTGTGCAGCCACAGGCTGATTTTGAATAAAGGTCTGCATCTTGGCCTGGGGCAAAATCACAGGTGAAATATGTCAACATACCTTTAGCACATTACAAAGAACTAGCAAAATGATATACAGCTAAAGGGTCCAAGGTCAAATAGAGAGAAAGTGTTACCCTGTACGGAGAAAGCACTATGGGAACTTGTACAATATACCAGTTTGGGAAACTGGCACTGATTTGAACTCTTACTTACTCCAAGTTTACAGATTTCCTCTTGGCCAGATAACTAAACCATTTGGCTCAATAGTATTCCAGAAACAGTCACATTTTCAAAGTGGTGCAACAGGGAAATAAATTACCTTTATTATGTGACAAGAAATTGGTGTGCAGTCTCCAAGAAAAAGGAATTCTGTGAGCAAGAGTCTGAATTTATCTTGGAAAACTCGGATTCAAATAAATACACATGATTGTGAATGACCAATGATACCCACAGGCTTGCACACAAAGTTATATCCAGACCATATGAGTATTTTATTCTGGCTCGAGGACTCCTCAAACAGCTTTGAACTTCTTGCTGGAATTTAAAAGCTAGTGCTATGGCTGTGTGCCTCAGAGGACAACAAGTCAGATATAAATTGTCAGGCTTAGTATGAAATACTTCAGCCTTAGTTATTTTTAACACTAACTAAAAAAATCTTCATTTTATTGTTTCCTCTTTTGTCTAAACCCCCCAGGTCCTCTGCACCCTTCAGAAACATTGAAGAGAACTGATTTCATCCAAGATGTTCTTGTTCCTGTGTCATGTCCTAAGGTAGCTGTGCTTGAATCAGAGGGTTCATACTAACAGCTCTCACAATCCTTTCTCTTGGAAGAACATCAAACTTTTTTGTACAATTGTGCACATGAAGACTCTGCAAGGGAGGCTGTGTTCTCAGAAGCAAGCTCCCACCCATAAACCTTTTGCTCCAGTCACAGAAAGATCACACAGCTGGCAAAATTGCTTTAGCCCTCTCAACCTCTGGCTGATACAAGGTTCATGTACTTTGACCATGAACACCACTGAAGTCCATTAATGGCCTGCTTTTATTACATTCTTTCCCACCCAAGGAAGTAATTACCATAGACCTATGCTTTCTCTGTGACTCTCCCACTTGAGCCCATAGGCAGAAGGACAGTGCATATCTATATTGAGGAATTAAGATCAATTCTTCATCCTCACACGGCATTTACACAAGCATTTTTGAAGGTAACAGAGAGGGGCCTTCTTCATAAATTAAAAAAAAACACACCACCAAACCCCAAAACCAACCAACAAAAAAAGCCCAAACCTCACAACAAAACAAAACCTCACCAAAGAAACCCTTTAGAGAGGCATTAATAGTTTCTTATTCTGAGTCCAGTCAATATATATGCTTATTTAGTAATACTTTTTGTAAACTAGAAACAATTTCTTTTTTGCCTGATAATTGCTCTGTTTACTCTCTTCAAGAGCTGTAAAATCTCTTACTAGGGGGCAGTGTGGGAATATTTGTACAGTTGCTGACAAAACGGGGTTCTGATTTAGAAGTGGGGTTCTTAAGTGTGCTCATGTTAATGCTGAAAACAGTAAGAAAAGTCATCTGGAAGGATTGCTGGACGTGCCTTAAAAGGAGCTCTCTTCTGACGCTTCTGTTTATGAGTAAAAGAGCTTCCTGTTCCAGATGCACACACACAATTTGGGGAGCATTTCTTCTTGGGTTTATATTTTTCTTTCTCTCTGATTGAAGTAACCTTTCCACTACGTATATATAAGCCAAAAATCATTCCTCTTATACAGGAGCTCAATTCATTGCTTAAGAAAAGAATAAAAAAGAAATACATTTTGGATCAAAAAGGATTGCAGGTCTGAGTAAGACTTGCCCTTGGCATTTCCTCTTGCCCTGCTCCCACAGGCAAGCAAGGCTATAGGGGCCCTCTGTCAGTCTTATGGAAATGCATTTCATCTGAAGTAAATGTTACCCTAGTCCACAGATGCCATAAAGAAAAATGTTGGACTAACATTTAAAGGAGTGATCTCAGTTGTAGAAAGGGCAGTGGCAAATTTGGGGAGGCTGTGCTTTGACCTCTCTTGATCTGGACTTTGCTGATAAACACACACAAAGTGGCCCAACAAAGAATCCAATTATAAAGTGATTAGGAATGCTGAACCAAACAATCCCCATGACTGGCCAAATGTGTGTGCCCTGACTGTGTGAAACAGAAGGGCTCCTGCTTACGCTGTGTTGCTGGTGAATGTAAAACAAGACTTTGGGGACCTCAGATCCTCTTTTGTAAACAAAAGACTGCTGGCAAAAGTAGTGGTCGTCATGCATTTAGTTCATCACTTGAAGGAACCCATTTCAGGAACAAGTTTTAAACATGTCAACAAATTATAGCCCCAGTGTGAATTTTTTTAGCATTGCTCATCCATTTTTCATGTGCTATACATTGTCACTACAGAGTGTTTCATGATAACGGCAAATCAGAATTGAATGCCCAGCATTCTTTCACCAACAAGTCAGACTCCAATTCTCTGAGCTAAAGGAAAAACTGTGTAAACTACTTGTGAGAGAGAACTTTAACATACATGATCTGCCCACTATCCAAGAAACTTATTGAAAGTTAGCCGGTTTAGCCCATTCACTCTTCATGTTCAGAAACAAATTGCTGACAGGAGTCCTTATGCTTATGTTTACAGTTTTAAAAGTAATTTTAATCCAAAACACTTATTTGATTTTGCCTTTTTTTTCCTCCAAGCCGTGTGCTCTGGCAAACAAACATAATAAAATTCTCTCCCCAGCACCCTAATCTGTGCATTACTGACACAAAACTCCTCAAGCCTGGGGTGCTGACACCTTGCAGATTTTTCTGAAAGGACAAGAGAGACCTGGAGAATGAAGACAGCTCTGAAAATGCTCTCCTGGCTATCTTTCCACAACGAAAACAGTGAAAAGAAAAACTTCACAGCAAGTATCTCTTGTCTTTCTTCTACTCTCCATCCCACCAATCATCACCATACAGGAAGGCCCTCTTATTCCAGAAACAATTATCCCCAGAAGGCAAAATCCTGCAGAAATTTCAGATTTTAATGGACAAGACTACAGATTACTATGTCTTAGCCAGCAACAGCTCTGAAAACCCATAAAAGGTCACAAGATATCTGCAAAGCTCTAAGTCAGAGCAGCCAAGACAACAGTTATGTACCAAGTACTCCAACTTCTCTGTGTGGGCTGATCCTGCCAGTGCCCTGGTGCATGTGGGCTGACAGAATACTTTCTTTGGGTGCACAACAGGGGGTGACTGTCACATATAGGGTGGGAAAGGCTTAAACTGAGCCTGAGAAAGTATGTTCTGTTGATGTCCAAGTCCTCAGTTATGAAACAAAAGATGCCATAAGTAAGACATGCACCTCTAGGCTTCCATTGCACAGGAAGAGAAGAGGCAGCTCTGCTTGCCAGAGATGCTTACAGAGCAATAGAGGCTTGCTGGTTTCCAAGAAGATGTTTAATATATCATTATCAATATCCTGGGGCAGGAGCACAGCAGGAACTGCCAGCAAGATCTCTCCACAGGTAGAGGATCAGTGCATAAAAACAAATGGGAGTGCTCAAGCATGTCAGGTTTCATTTGAAAAGCATTTTTTTTCCAAGGTACTATTACTATTCCAGGTAAAGGAAAGAATACTCTGAATTGACAGCATCCCATATCTTAATTGGTTGAGAGGAGTATCTGCCAGTGCAGCAAGAATAAACAGGCTTTTGGAGTAAAAATGAAATTATCTGCCCCTACTTCACTTTCTATAAGTAGATCTCAAAACACTTCACAAAAGGAAGCCAACTTCACTATTCCTATTTCATAGAAATAGTTTATGCAGTTGATATTGCACTCTCTTTTGATGCCTTCATACACTAGGAAAGGATTTTGTAATGGAACAAAGTCTTTTTTAAGGGTAAATCACTGGTATTTAATTAAGCTAGCAGTGGGTGATGCTCATCAGCAGTTTTAAAACAACCCTGACTCTGCACCTTTGGGAATATCACTTTTATAGTCAAATAAGAAAATATACAAAGCATAAGATTTGCATGGGAGCTTTATTATCTCTTTTATTTCCATAACTACCACTAAAGCTGTTCCTCCTGGACAAGGAAGAATAAATATCTTCAATGCAGAAAGTTCAGTGAAGTGGCAGAATTATCTAATGGCTAATTTAGGGATGCACATAACCAGAGCCAAGAGGTGATAGTTCTTTATACCAGCTGAACTTGCATTTCTTGAATTCCTCTTCAGAAGCATGATGTGTGTCTTTGATCACAGCACTTCTTTGAATCTCTGGCTCTGTTGGGGCAATGATCTGTTAAAAGTCTGACATTTTCAAGAACAGAAGAAAAGCACCTTGTTGCTAGTATTCCAAGTATTAGCCACATTTGAGAATGCAGGGTTGATATTTATGTATGCTTGATACTGGATGGTGTGCATGTGCAGAGAATTTACTGATTCTGAGGTGCAGTTTCATGGGTTTTTTTCAGAGAGTACATTGACAAGGAGTATCTGGTATCTTGAAATGGTATCCCTATTCTTGTAGGATGGCAGCAGCTTTCTCTTTCAGTTCATGCTGTTTAACATTAAAAACAAACTATACAAACCACACCAAATCCCCAAACAAATATCTGCAGAGAATCACCCCTGCTTTATTATGAAATGGTCTCCTTTGACATTTCTAACATGTAACTCTTATAATTAAGAAACCTCCTGATATACATTTTATGCAAACTGTAAGTGAAAGCATACTGAAGGTGATCCCACAAGTAGTCACAGTGTCATTCACTGTTTTGCTGAGCAGGTTTTCCAGAATGGGATCTTGTGTTTTTCCCTGATTCCCAGGACTAATTCAATATAACAGGGGAGGATGGAAAAAAGAAACAAAAGCTTCCTGCCTTAGTTCAAAGTGTTATTAAATAAAACATTTAACACAATTCAAATTTAGCTTTGTCCCCTTTTGAACGCACTATTCTGCCCACTTAGTGAGTCTTGGAGCATGATTTGTTCCACTGGAGTGATAGGATTTAATACAGACATACCCATTCTAGCTTTGGACTCTACCTCTCTAATACAAAACTCTAGTACAAAACTCAGACCAGAATAAATATTTCAGCACGTGTTATCTCAAACCAGTTCACTTTCTGCTCTAAGCTTTGTGCTACTATTGCTATGCTGATACAAATTTCAATAGCTACATATGAGTTGTAGTTAGAGCTATTACAATGGTTTTGTAAACTGTCATGTTTTTTTTTTTCCCTCTCAATACTCATTTCACCCAGATTTTTAGTTTTTATTGATCAGATTTTTAATAATTTTTTTCCTGCAATTTTGGAGCAGAAACAGAGAACAACTGCACTACAAACCCATACAATGTATTTTCTAGAAGTCTGTGCTCAGTAATTGCTGGTGCTGTCAGATCTTGGTGATTTCCAACCGAGGTCACTTAGTCATCAGCGATGCCACTGGGGAACAAGTTCCAGAGGATAGTGGCACAGAGTAGTAACCAGGGAGAACAGACCAAGTAGGGCTGCTTGGGCAGTGGGGTAACTCTCTTATTCTTCTACCATATCTGTGCCAGGAAACTAATTCCTTTGTCATAGACAGTAAGCTCCCAAATCCCAGAAGAGCACACAGAAGCTGTTCCGCAACACCCTGTGCCTGCCAGCCCAGAGAAATGGGTGATGGAATATGGGATTATGAGTCCGGGGTGAGAAACTGCAAGGATGTATCATTCATTAACACCACCCACAGCCTGCCTGCAGATGTGGGACCTGAGAACAGAGTGCTCATGTGGAGAATGTCAGAATGCAGAAGCGTGGTAGGCTGTCTCTGTTGGCAAGCTCAAGATTACCTAACCCATGGTTAGCATGCAGTGTAGGCAGGTTCTATTAGCAAAGTTCAGACCACGATGTGCTAATTAAAGAAGAGGTTGTCCTAGTTGCTAAGGAAATGAATGCTTTCTGTATTGCTGCTTCTACCTCAACAGAGCATATTCTCAGCTGTCCCTTTGGTTGTGTTCGTCAGATGGAGGGGTCAGGAGTTGACATTGTTGTTTCTGTGATTACAGTGCTCCTGAGAGCTGATTTACAGGTCAAGAGTGATAGGTGGAAAGTGGTTTAAAACGCTATTTTGTCGGGTGCCTGTCTAGGGACAAGTTTTTAAAACCATGGTTTTAGGTTACATTGTTTTTTAAGCACAGTTCTGCTTCTTTTGGGAAGGATGCAGACAAGAAGAGTAGACTTGTATGCTTTAAAATTGGTCTAACTGTCAGCTCTTTTGTAAGGCAGAGGCTGACTGAGTGTTGGAGTCAGTCCTAGAGTGAAGGAGATGTAATGGTTTGAATTTTTTATTAGTAAAGCAACTGGCTACCACCAGACAGGCATCTTGCTTATCTTAGTCTCGTGAGAAAGCATTCTCTGATTCATTTTTCCTCTACCATAATATGTACTGTGCATAGGCATCTGCTAGAAACATAAGGATGCCTCAACATCAACATGACTGAAAATTGCATATTGGGAAGTTAATGTGTAAGTGAAAAACAGTCTTCATGGGGTGGTCCATTGCTGGCTGCTAGTCCCACAGCAACTCTGTCATCCTTCTTTCTCTGTGTGAGATTCACGTCAGTTCCAGCTTAAAACTTACATGATTGTGTACAACATCTTCAAAGCATTTTTCTTCTTTCTGCTCTGTATCCTCCACGGAAACCCTGTCACCAGCACTACAAATCTTTCTCCACTGTCACTTTTTGGGGAAATGGTTGTCTGGCTGTAACTTTGTAAGATCTCAGAGCCATGATCCTCCTGTGCCTTGGAAATAGGAAAGTACAATAAAATTGCTATTAAAAGAAAATTGTTTCTGTCTTTGGGACACAGTTGAGCTTTACATTCATCTCCAGTTTCTAGTATGCTGGACCACTGTATTTTTTTATTATGCTTTTAATTCCTGAAGCAATATTCCTCTATCTGGCTATAAGACTGGAGAACATTCCTTTCAACTTCATCTGCTCCCCTCCTACCTCAATGCAGACATTGCAGCATCTGGCATCACCCCTCCCTACCAGCTGGTTCGTTGCTGCATTCTCCGAGGAATAAGCTGCCACTTTCAAAAGACCCTTGAAGCCACAGAGTTTCACTCCTAACTTTCCTAACCCCAGTGTGACATTTACTTATCTTTCTCTTTAAAATGCTCCCTCTGCAATTTTATCTGGTATAATTTTACATTGCAAACTCTGCATTGTCATTTTGCTAATTCAAATGTTTCATCTGACCTGTATTCTTCAAAAACGGGCTGTGAAACCCTCATAACACAAAAAAAATCTTAGCTGAATCTCAAATTGTACTTGACAAATGAGCAGGAACCTCTTGCTGCCCCAGACTCACAGCATAACTTGATCTGCCAGAATCTCCTGCTGCCTACTGGAGGCAGACGTGGACTGTTAAGACTTTGAATATTCGGGAGAAAGTTCTGAGAGAATGAGTTCCAGCCAGCAACAGCTGAGCCTAAGTTCTTACCCTGAGCTACTTTGTTTTGGTGTTTTGGTTGTTGATGTGGTTGTTTTTTTTCAAACACTCTTTCTGTTTAAGCTGGAAGCAGAAAGGATGAGACCTTGGTGCTATGATTAAAGCAACATTTTCATTTGCATTTTGGTGGGGGCTTCAGCAGTTTACAGGGAGAGACAAAAGCAGCTGTGAATATTATCATAGTCTGCTGTGAGGAGAATTCTGAGTGCCCGCATAAGAGAAACATTTGCCATAATTAGATATTATTAGTCTCAGTGGTCAACATTCCTCAGAAGTTCATCCTGCCTGACACAGTCTTGGGTCTGTGATAAAGCCCGGTGTTTCAGTCCTTGCCAAATTAACAGGAAACAAAAATAAACAGATATCACTAAAAACTTTTGCTGCATATAAAATGTACCAACGATTGTAAAATCTCTTGGAACAATCTACTTAGATAAGAAGTTAATGCATTTATTGGATTTGGTGACACTTAATAGAGCAATACACTCTTAACATGATCCATATTGGATACTGAAAGGGACAGGAGTCCTTGAAAGATGCAAAGAACTCTTAAACAAATTAGGGCTTGTTCTCTATAATGTGTTTATAAATCAAATATATCAGCCCTTGCTTACATTCTGAGTTCATTTGTACTCATAGTGGATATTCATTAAACGTCCTCTCCTTTCCATAAGAGATCAGATCAGACTCAGTCTTTTTATCTTGACTTTCACTTTGGTATGTTACACTTGACCATGGACTGGCCACACTTCTTTACTGCACGAGCTTAGAGTGGGAAAGAGCCAACACAGCAGTTTTATCATTCCCATTTAACCTCTATAGAATTATCACTATTTTACTCACTAATGCTCCACTGTCATTGCATTCACTGGTCTCGCTATTCAAATTGGTTACTGATGGGACAGTCGGGCTCAATACTTAATAACTTGTCAAATTAACCACTACTTCCCACTTGTGAGGCACATCTTTAGTGGTATAAAAATTGTACTGCATTTCCAGGGAGGAGGTTACAAAATTAACTAAAGGTATTTTGAATATTTCACAAATTGAATGAGATTGTTGAGCTAGTCATTCATTCAGCATACTGGGAAACCTGTGAGCTGCAATTCAGAAGTTGTTTTTAGTTTTCTGGGCTTATTCTTTAATATTTTCTCCCAGATTTCATTTTAATTACTTCCTCCCATTCTCTGAAACAACAAAGTTTTATTCCTTCATTCTTTGCATTTATTTTTGCATAGGTCTCTGGCTCCATTGCTCACCTCCATCTTTACTTTTACCAAGTTGCCATTTCTTCTTCCTGCCATACTTCTCTCTCTCCACTCCCTCCTTTTTTTTCCCCCCTCATGTATTTTTAATGCTTATTTTCCTTTACTCAGTTTTGGAGATTTGCATTCAAAGACCATCTTTTTGCCCAGACATTCCCAACCTTCTCTGGGGGCCAGGTATCTGTCACTGTTTCTTAATCTTCCACCAATCTGTCCCTGTGTACGGCTGGAGCGTTGGCTTCTTGCCATAGCTGTAGAGGAAAGAGCAACAGTGACTTTTACTGTTGACAGCCATCCTTCTGTCCCCTCTCACGTGTTCCTTCTCATCTAGCAATTGCCATCAGTTCTGGACAATCCATGAAAAAGTCACCAGGCTGGCAATTTTATGTTTCCCAGCATTTCAGTATCACCAGCACCTCAGGAATTGAGTTCTGAGTTAGATACCAAAGCTACCAAATGTGTGTTAAGATTATGTAATGTTCTCATCAGGTTGCATCTTTCTGCTAAAGAAAAAGATCCTCTTATGGGCATTCCCTATGCTTTTTATAGAACAGCAGTGTTAAAAAAAGGGTTACTAAATTTCAGTGCCTGCAACACTATGAGCATTTAAATGTATTTATTCTGAGATGAGAACCAGCATTAACAATGAGTTAGCTTTTAGACTGTAAATCCCACCAACGCAAGCCATAAAGGGAAAAAAAAAAAAAAAAAGGGAAATCAAGAATCACGCAGCAAAGTTCTTCAGTGCCTTGTCTGTGCTCCACTCAATTGTTCTTTATTCTGGTTACCTTTTGCTCCCTCCCACTGCCCAGATGTTTGCACTTGCAGACATAAATAACTGCTTTAAAAAATCAAGGGAATCTGGAAATACGTGAAATGAATATATCAGAAATTTATAAAAGGTGTTCTAATAACTACAGAAGTACAGGAAGTCTGGTTGATTTTTTTCCCCTCTGAAGAAAACGTGCCAAACTGGAAAAATTACCTCTGTATGATATACAGATTACTACTTAAGAACTGATTTCCCAAAACAATGTTTTCATAACATCAGTAGTAGATTTCACCCGACCAGTTCTTTTTCACTACTGCACCTTTTGGTTCTCTCTGAAACATTTTCTTATGCAATAATTGTTTCAAACTGTTTAATTACTTTCATTCTGACTGTTGTCTCAGTGGTGATAGCTGCATGGCCCTGGCATAGACAAGGCAGCCTGCTGGACCACATCTTACCTGGTCCCCACATGGTGCTTCTCTGCTGCAAAGGTTTACATAATCCCGTAAATTCTTCTTGATTTCTCTGTGAAAACTGACAGCGTGCAGTGTTTAGTGTATCTGTATAGATTTCCAGAGTTATGGTCTCAGCACCCATAGCCTTTGGTTACTCACTGAGGCTAGAGATGGGATTTTCAAGTCTTGCCCCAAAGAGCCTCAGCCCTCCCCTGAGACACAGCATTTGCAACAAGCTCTGAAAAACTTCTCAGCTTCTGCAGCTTGACATCACAAACTCATGTAACCATAAAGAATCTGTTTAATTTGCAGTGACTGATAAAATTCACTTGTAAGTTCCTCTCCAAGTCCTGTTCATTTGGACTTAGGTTACACAGCACGTTCAGAATCCTATCTAATTTCCATTTGACTGAGGCATAGCTTTTTACCATACATGCCAAATAAAAGCAATGTAATTGTTCTCATTAAGAGCCTTTACCAGTGAAAAAGACCTTTGTGCCAAGATTTCCACCAACCACATTCCAGCCTGGTGTACTGCTGTGTTCATTTTACCTGAACATTTACGTGCATGATGCAGTTCTTTAATTCCTTCCTCTTTGCTCACCACCCATTCCAAGTCCACACTGCAGTGTTGTTCCTGGTGTCTGGTTTGCTTGGAAATTCCACCACAGTTTTAAACAGCCAATGTACGCTGATGTGGTTCATTAGGAATTAATGTCTAGGTCTCAGGAAAGCGATAGGTTTGAGCAGCAGTAGTGGGGGCAGAGCTGGTAACAGTCACAGTAGCTACAGGAAGAGGCTAAGGAATGAATTTACATTCTACCCATCTGCCAAATAGTTTGCCCTACTACCTGGCTTAGCCTTGTCAGGCTGTCAATATTGTGCAAGGCAATTGCTGTGGTTGTTTGCCCTCAAGTACTGCTGAGAGTCATTTGGGATTTTGACACTCAAGTTGGCAGTGTGGTGCTGGAGAATGAATCCTTCAGAAACATGGTAAGGTTTCAGCACTGCCAGCTGACATCTGCCAGCTGAAGATCCAGTGCTCAGTACTCTGGAGACAGATGAAGTTTCAAAAGCTGAAGATGGAAATTTTCTTTTTTCTTTTACCTACTTAGAGGAGTAGGTGTGAATTTAAACTGGTGGGAACAGGATATTTTTAGTACTGTATTTCCGTAATTTCAGTTAACTACTTGTCCTCCTGCATTTATTCTTCCCACTTCATCCATATCTTTCTGTCCCTGGTGAAATGACACACACCTAACAGAAGCATGAATAATGCTCTCAGACTCCAAGAGCCAGCAGCCTGCTAAGACATTGACTCAACATTTTGAGACAAGCATCTTTAGTCTCCAGAGGAAGGCTGATGATCCAGGGCCTGCAAGCATTCTCTTCTGAGTTTTGAACTTTTGTTTACAAAAGTAAGGGAAGAAGAAGATATCAAAAAGTATCTACATATTTGCATCAAAATTAAATGGCAAGTACAGAGCTGTGGGGCTACTGAATTTGTTGTGCCACCCTGTCATTCAAGGAATGTTATTTAGTGCAATATATGTTAAGATTCTAGGATAGAAAGTGTCACTTTCTCAGTAGACTTGGTGTGGAACTGCACAACTACGCTGTGGACAGGCTGAAGATTGGGGTCTACTCAAATTGTCTTCAAAGGATGCCTTCGAAGTAGCATACTAAGCATCAGTTACATCAGAGATGTACACTATGCTGAAACTCCATTGTACTGCATATCTGAGGCATATTTGTCAAGTCTCAAGCTCCCTGGCCAACCCAAACATTTTGTGACAAATGGCTTCAAGCACATCGTTCTTCAGAAGTTGTTCTTTGCAGAAGAGGAAACTCAAAATTAGTATTTTCCCAAAGGCTACCTCCTTTTCTAGCTGAAGGAAAATAGGTCTAGAAAATCAAGTGGAACATATTATTAATGCAGCTGGTGTACTTCCTCTTTCAAATCAAATTTCTAGTGTCTTAAGACAGTATTCTCTGCTTCTACCTTTGGATTTCACATTTTGTCACCTGAAGTTAGTCATATAGAAGTTTTTCCAACCTAAATGATTCTGTGGTTGTGTGATATGCACATTATGATATCAGTTATTGCAGGAAAGCTAGGCCACAACTTCCTTTGTTCTGAGTCTAAATCTGCTCAAGAATAGTGAGAAAGATAATAAAATTAACCATTGTGTGCACCTGATTACTAATATATAATACAATTGATCTACTGAGGTAATGGGGCAAACAGATGAAAAGCAAACAATGACAGCTGTATCTTCTAGCATCCAATTTGTCATGCAGGTGTAATTTGCATCTAAGCCTTTATCATGTGAATGCTGGTGGATAAGATTGCCCTGTTACATGGATGCTGTCAAAATATTCTTAAAAACCCCATCATTTATTAATGCCTCAGTTTCCTAAAAAATGCTTGGAAAGGTTAATACCTGGTGTATTACTTCGGAGAGCAAACCCCAGGTCTGGTGGCAGAATTCTATTCTAACTGTAGGCCTAAACCAAATACAAACAATTTAGGCTGCCGTAACATTCTGAGACCTTCAATGATCTTCAATGACATTTAGGCATCTGATTTTTATTTGTGCCTATTAGTAGTTTGTTTTTTTAGTTTCTTTTATAAATGTTATAACTAGAAAGAAACAATGAAGAAAAGCTTCCTGTTCATACAGGCACTTGTGAACAATGCAGTCAGTACAAGTTTGAAACAACAAAACTTTATTAAGTCTCCATCTTCTCCATTCTTCTTGTGTAATGTCCAGCCTTACACACCAAAACTACATTAACAGAACATCACTGTGGTTGAAAAGTCACGTATACAAAATTAGGAAATGACAACTACATTCTCATATGCAAACAGAATTTGATACCCTCTTTTTTTTTTCAGATTACAATACAATAATTAATAAAGTGATTTCTACCAGACCCTTATTTTATATAATGTGCAAAAAGGTCAGGTGCAGACTTCACAGCACTGTTTAGTATCCTCATCAATCTTAGCAACATCTGGTTTCTTTACCCAGACAATCCTGGTTTTCATCCTGTATCCCAACACCCCAGCAAATCTCTTTTGTTCTCTTTCTCTCTCTATTGAAGATGTAAACTCACCATTGTCAATTCCAGTATCCATTCCTACCTGGGCTTGATTAGAGAGGGACAGCCAGTATAGAAAAACTCAGTTTTGCTCCTGTACGAGTGAACAGAAGAAGAAAATATTTTTTTGAAAAAAACATTTCCTGTCAGCAATCAGCAGTTGCAAAGCCTGGTAACGATTCCAAGGAGACTGAGCTTTCTTAGCTGCTATATTAGTTAAGGAAAAATCAGAGGTCTGAGCTTACTTTATGGGTAGAGATCCTTTAAGGATGCAGCTGTTCCCTTTTATCTAACCCTCTGCTAAGCACATATGGATTTTTGAAGGCTCACTTAAGTAAAATCCTTTTTTTTTGTGCTCCCACACTGGTGATAACATTTCCTATAGAAGAATTCTGAAAAGTTTTATAACCATCACTAGTTTTGAGGCTCCAGTCGCCAATCACCTAGTAGTAGGTGTCCCAACACCTCTTAAACTTGTAACAGATTCTACTGCAGAAAGAGGACTTGCAACTAGTCCTTCCTTCCAATGAGTTAATTGATAAAAATGGGATAAAGCATCTATATTAAACCTGAGGAATTGCCCTAACAAAGCTACCAGTGTATTTGGCATACAGCCCGCTTTCAAGGCGTGGTACCTTTTTCACCATGATCTGGGAGAGGGTAGGGAAATACAGTATATCCTGCTGATGATCACTTGTCTTGGCTGCATCTCTTTTGCGTTTGGTTATGCTGAGTGGAGGAAGGTGGGAAAAAATTTCAAAAAGCCATTGGCATCAACTCCAGTACTAGAAAAATCTCTCAAGTTGCATCCTCTCACTGGAACTTTTGATGTCAAATTGACACAGAAACAGAACAAAGAAAACAGAATAAAGTAGAACACTTGGAAATATTTTCAAAATGGACAAAGAGCACCGTGCCAGTATCATTTCCTATTCCAGCACTGAGATCTTGTGTGTTGGTTGGAGAAGTGTTTAAAATTATCTTCCTCCTCTGTAGATGAAACTCTTCCTTTAACTGACTTAAACACATGCTGATTTCATTGGAAACTTTGCTTGGTCTGGTCATCTCTTTTAGGTGATGCAGGAACTGTGAATTCTGATACCATCCATGGTAGTAAAAGCTTATTCCTTTCCTGAGTACACAATCTGATATAAACTGCAATTTTAAGAGGAAGTAGCAATGCTAGCACCTGTGTGGCTGCCAAGTTCAGAAATACAAGTACACACAGTGTGTAAAATATCTATTGAATTTGATGGGGGGGGGTTTGCGTCTGATGCTGGATTCCTTCAATGTCACCTTCAGACTTTCAAGGTCTGTCCTTTTTCTGGCCTCGTCTGCTTGGCCTCTAGTATGTCTGACAGCTTTAGTTTCACCCAAATAGATGGAAAAACACCTACCATGTCAAGACACAGTCTGGATCACAGAATAGTGAAGTGTTAAAATACTGCTCTGAAAAAGAGGTGTTTAATGTTGACAGGTTCATTGGCACTAGTATTGGTCTTGCCTTGCTGTTTGACCTTAGCATCAACTTCCCTGTAACTGCTGTTGAGACTGAGGAGGATTATCCTTTTGTTACTGACAGTTTCACTGCTGAGATGGGGTGACCTTTCCTATTCTTTTGCCAGCATAGCAAGTCCAGATCATAGCTCACAACTTCTGAAATGTCAGCAAGAACACAGAAACTTTCTTTAGCATTGACAGTCTTGGACAGAGGGGTGGATGCAGCTCACAGTCACATCTCATCCCCAGCAAAAGAACATTTTAGTTTATTCACAGAACAATTCCAAGATACACAACCACTTTTGGCCACTAAATGAGTTCATGTTTACCTGCTTAGCTGTTCAGACTGTTCTTCCTGTTTATATTCGGAAGTATGTACATACATTTCCACTGTGTTTTTGTCTGACAAGGACATGTCAATTTTGTTAAACTGCCAGAAAAGATTCATACTAGACATTCTTACTGTTGCAATGGCCAAGAAGCAAATAAGCCTGAGTCATTAGACAGGTTCTGGTGTTTATTTTACCCTCCCTTCACTGGACAGCAGCAGCTATAATTCACTTCTGCTTTCTAGAGAAATCCTCCTAGAAAATATTTTAAAAAACATCCCTGGTTGGGAAAAATAGGGAAGTGCTAGGATTTGACCAATAATTATTGCATTTTATTTTTGGCCCAAAATTTTCCTATTTGACTCTTTGGTTAGTGATTCTTATAAATAAGTTTGGGGCAATTTCCTTCCATAATTTTAATCCAGGAACTTTTTTTATACACATTCTAAAGACCTGACTATAGATACAAAACTTCAAGTGTTGATATCATGCATTGACTTGTAATAGGATCTATGATTTTATTATTCATCCATCCATTTTACTTTTGTTTACATTTTATATTTACACTTACCCTCTAGTCTTGTATAGGTTGAGGTTTTTTTGTTTTGTTTTGTTTTGTTTTTAAATCAGACTTAAAAGAGATTTAAAATCAGTACAAATGTGACAAAGGTCAGACGTGTTACTACTGACAATCTGGGTACCGAAGGAAGCAATCCAAGCATTCATATGGCACCCTCCACACATGCCTAACCCACCGAGTCAAAGATATTGGAGCTGACACACAACATTGGCCATAAAGGACACTGCTTGAATTGCATGGGATTTTATGGACATCTTAACATTGTTTACATAAACATTATTAGGCTTACTGTTGTTGATTGTCTGAAGAGGCTTTTTCACTGCAGGAATAACTCATTTTTCACAGGTATTTTCTGAGTTCATATAACTGGCAGTTATTCCTACTTTCTGGCAGAAACACTCTGTCTGTGACTGAATGAGCCTTCCTGCTCTCTTAAAAAAAACCACCATTGTTGAAACTACTGTAAGGCCAGTTTTCTTTCTAATTAGCATCCTGGCTCTAGGGAACCCTGTATTGGTAATACTTTCAGAAGTTAATGAAGCTGTTCTGGAGACAATCAAAGCTTCCATGTGTAAAACAGGTGCTTCTAATGGAAAAAAAAAGGTCTTGTTTTGATCAGGTAGAGTATCCTCTTTTTCACCAGATAGTGAAAGATATCCTTAGATGAATTAAAATCTAAATGGGTAAGGCTAAGACTGGAAGAGTAATACATTCCATGCTTTAATACTTTTAGAAAGGCTGTCAGATTTTAATTATACAGGTCTACAATTCATTTAAGACTTTCTATAGTCTCAGCATTCACACAGCAGGGCAATAAATGGAGAAGCGTAACAAAAGAAATGTAATACCAAGAGAGAGACATTATATCCACTGTTGGCTTGGGAGTGAGGGGAAGAAGTCAAACAGGAACATCATAAAAGTGTGTGTGTTTTGTGTGTGTGTGTGTGTGTGTGTGTATGTATGAATGCATATATGTTTTCCCAAAACACAGATTGGGACATAAAGGATAGTTCAGCTTGCATACCACTGTAATCAATACAGCTGCTCCACTGACTTCGACATACTTTGATTGAGGCTCAGGAGTACCTGGGTCAGTTTCACCTTCCTTGACAGTGAAGTTTAAAATTATTTTAAAGCTTGTCCAGTGTTGAATTTCTTTCCCAGAAGATTCTGCATAGGGAATGATACATGTTAATACAGAATAGTTGTAAATAGTTGTGAATTATCAGGAATTTCACTGCAAACAGCATAGGTGTGAAGATTCCTTCATTAAAAAACAACAAACAAACCAAAAATGCCCCAGCATTCACCATCTTTTTTTTCTAGGATGCAGGTATTGCTAAGAGCTCTGGAAACATTGGCATTGATATTACTGAGTATGAAAAATAAGTATGAGTATGAAATTAAGTCTTCTTTAAGTCATATACGTCATATTAGCAAAATAGTAACCAATTATTTCTACAAGTAGAAATCCAAGATTGACTTGACCATGGCAGGGCCAACCTTGAAGACGTACTATCAGCCTGAAATCAGATTAACTTCATAAAATCAAAATTGCATCATATTTATTCTGCATATCTTCACTAGTTTTTATTGGTTTAGAAGCACTATTCCTTAAAAAAGACCAAACAAATAAATGAAGAAAGAAACCGCCAACTATTCTCTAAATAACTCAATCACAACAAATGGAAAGTAGTAAATGGCAGCAATGAAAAGAGTTCTGTCAGAGATACAAAGTGAACACATAGGGAAATACCCCTTTCCTTAACATTTTCTTTGTTATAGGGCATAATACTATCTAAGACTTTGGTATGGATGTTTACCTTTTTATGACTAGAAGTACAACTGAACTCTGGGAGAAACCAAAATGAAAATGAAATAAGTCAACACAGAACAATCATCTATTGCCTGAAATCTATTTTGGTAGAAAAGAAAAATAATTTCTGCACTAAGAACTAGATTTCCCTTGCAGTCTGAAAGTTTTAGGTTTTCATGATGTCTTCTAGTTATTTAAAGGCATTCAGTTTACTAGACTTTATATTTTTTTCCACTTTCTATAACCCCAGGGAATCTGAATCTTGCTCTGACTTTCTGGGGTTTTGTTGATTTTTCTTTTTTTCCGATACATGCACAGGAAAATATCCATTAAATTTTAATTTACTGCCCATTGTGGACAGAATATGTAAGAGAGCTTCCACTTTATGCCCAAGAACTGGGAATTTATTTTTCCAGAGTAGATTAAATTTCTCTTATTTCTTGTCTGAAAGCCTTTTCCTACGACAAAATATGTCAGGCACTCTGTTCTGCAGTAGTCCTGTATTTATTGCAGTGGCACATGATAACAAAAATCTCAAGGGTTAGGACTTGCTTCACACTTCTGATCTTGCTCTTCATGCTCTGATACTGTTAATGCTTGTGCAATTTAGGATCTAGAAGAGCAGCAATTCATAAACAAAGAGTCACAACCTTCTGTGGATCAGTTAACACAATCCAGCCAGTCCGGTAATTCAGATTCGAATTTCTATTCCCCATGAGAACACCCTGAATGGTTGATTTTTGAAAAGTAGCTAATTCATCACCTGCACATGAAAGAAGGCAATGGAGAACTTAGCTTTGTCCATGCATATCCCATTTATTGAGTGTGACACAGCAGCATCACTAGCATTTAAAAAGCTGATTAACCAGAGGAATGTGCGTGTAAGAATGGGGACAGGCCACCTTCCTGTTTTTCTGGAATGTTTTAGCTTCTATTTCAGCTGGCACGTAACACACTATTAGAGTGGTAATGCACTTTTCACTTGCCTCCTGAACAAAGCACTGACTTTTTTTCTTGAAAGACTTCATAGTGGTTGAATTCAGCGAGAAAAATGAATAAACTGTAAGAATATAGAAAGGACTTCCTAGGGTGTTAAGTGGGGGGTGAACTTCATGCACTTTTATAAGTTTGAGTACTTTTGGGCCTGACATCTCCCTTTCACATAAAATGGCTATATTAAGAAGTAATTTTGTTATTTTCATCAAAACGCAGATAATCTGCAAGTGTTTGGGGTCTGATAAACAGACTTAATACTACTTTACTTAGTGATGTTCTGGCGTAGTGAAAACACCATAACCTATTTGGAGTTCTGTAGTGTTCTGTACTGACTTTATCTCTTGTTCTAGCAAGGAAAAAATGAGACCAAATATCCATGTGATAATTAAACATTAGTATAACTCAATCAAGTAACAATAAATCAAAATTGGCATGTTTCTATTAAAAAATTAAGGGTATGGTATACAAAATTTTTAAATAAAACTACTAAAGCTTTAAGATTTTTGACCTTATGAAACAATCTTTTCTTAAAAAATACCTATATGCTTCACGTTACTACAGGTTTTGCTTTTTTGTTTTCTTTAAAATGCAAATAGACACCTCGCTCCAGAACTTGTGTAGTTTCTAGAGAAAAACCTTCCTCCTGGCTGAATGAAATCTGAAGTGCAAATATTTGCATCTAATTTCTTCTACCTGTCCTTGGCATAAGTATCTTTCTGCCTTGCTTGTTTACTCTATGTCCAAAGCAATTGCCACTTCAGGATTTTCAAGGACAAAGACTGATGGAGCAGTTTTATTATGGATATGAAAAAGATTACTTGCCTATAAACACAATTTCTGAAAAACTTTATCTTCACATGTAGTCACTCCTCCTCTCCCTGTTAGGTTTTGTAATCTGGTGGTAACCATTCTCAGCTAGAGCCTCTGATGTTGTCCACTTGTGAGCAGGTCACCAACCTGACAGATGCAGAACAATTTTTAAGTATGACACTTTGTTTCCATATGAAGGTCCATCATTTGTCATGTATGGTGGCATATTAGGTGATCCTAATAACCCACGGTGCTCTTAAAACCTAAGAATTTTTGTGGGTGCTGAGAGTTCCCTGCTCTAACAGAACATAAGAACATTAAGAACCTGCAGATATCATCCAGTACTTAGTAGGATCAGATTGTGACAATTTAGTAGCTTTCGACACATAGCATGATATTAAAAACTGTGAAACTGCAGAGAATTCCAGTAACAGGTAGTAGATAATATAGTTTTATTAATAATGAAGCTGTATACACAATCCTATTTCCTCCTCCATACATCCCCAGAAATTTGTTCATTGTGACTGTCACCAAAGCAGTTGCAATCCTTCAACAGTGCAAGAAAACATTATTACTTGAAGGCTGATCCAATAGCTTCACTTAGGAGAAAGGAGACGATTAGTCAGTTTCGTATAGCCCATTTCTGGCTTGGATTTGCTCATGAAAATAACAATCACAAATAGAGACCAATCTGTATGTTACTGCAGCTTCTACAGGAAATTCTTCACATCAGAACTAAATTATTTTTACAAATATGCAGAGTTTGTTTGGATATAGAGGGGATTGTTCGTGGCTTTTTCCCCTGCAAAATGCTGTTCTAGTTGTCACAGTATGTCAAAATTTGCAGTTAGTAACACTTACGTGATATCACTGGCATGTTCAAATTCATGATTTACTTCAGTTCATCTGATACCACTCTTGACTGAAGCATCAGGAAGCGGATGCTGCTGGCGTCAGAATACTAAGCTTGATGGTCCAATACCTTAGCAAATACTATCTTGCCATGAACAACCTGTTCCAGAGTTCACAATATTTTCAAACAGTATACTGAAAAGCACAATTTCTGCCCACAATAAAGCAACTCCTGCATGAGTTATAGCATTTAAGAAGCTGATGTAATGAAAGAAATTAGCACCTGTACTATCTTTTAAAGAACACTTTTGTCTTAAACTATTTCTTTATCCTTCCAGAAGGAAAAAAAAAAGGCAGTAAGTACTGATTACTACCTCTATTGTTCATACGTCTGATTATTTACATTGTTACTCAGAGCACGTGTATACTTTCCTCCCTCTTCCATTCTAAGAATGGATCAATGCCTTTCTAGAATCCGATTGTACTCGCTCATTTCTGTTTTGCTTGCACATTCCTCTCGGAATTTCAGGCACCTTCTTCAGCCATACACACAGGTTATCATACGGTCCTCTTAGTATGCTAATGTCTTGCAACAATCCATTTTACACCGCTAACGAAGTGAAAGAACAATTATGAATTAAAAAAACCGCGAGTTGATGGTTGCTCTACGCCCAAGGGGGGGGGGGATAAACAAAAACCCCCAAACCAAACAGAAAGCAGAAACAAACAAAAAGCCAGAAACAGACAAAACCCCCAGAAACAAAGACCCCAGAAACAAACAAGAACTCCAGAAAGAAACAATGACCCCAGAAACAAACAAAACCCCCAGAAATAAACAAAGGTGCGCTTATCACTTCACTCTCAGCATCTGCCAGAACGCAGGGACACACCGCAGGGACACGCTCCGCCACAGTGAAGCCGAAAGCCGTGGTCTTTATTAATTTTCGGAGCCGGGTGTTCCCCGGTCGAGCCCCCGCCCCGCACTTACCGCGCCGGGCCGGCGCTGGGCACCGCTCTGCGGGCGGGGAGCGCGGCCCCCCGGTGCGGTGCGGGGCCGGCCCTGC
>JAWWMP010000041.1:52200833-52225392 GCA_035047865.1 Dendrocincla tyrannina
CATGACACAGACACAGACACACGGGCGCTGCAGCCGCCGCTGAGCCAGCCCGGGGCAGCGGCAGCAGCGGCAGCAGCAGCGGGCACACGGCTCCCGGCTCTGCCGCGGCCCCGAGACCCGCAGGGGGCAGCCTGGCACCGGGCGCCGGGGGGAGGCGGCGGGGGCAGGCTGGCAGCGGGGAAGGGGCGGGCGGCAAGGAAGGAAGCCAGGGGAAGGGGGCAGCCTGGCACTGAGAGTCGGAGGCGGCCGCCAGGCACGGGCGCGGAGCGAGCCCGGGCGGAGCGCGGCACCCAGCGGTGGCTGACGCCGGGCCGGCAGCGGCGGCGGTGCCGGGGGGAGTCTCCGTGCTCGGCTCCGCCGCGCCGGTGACCTTCCCGGAGCTGCTCGCCAGGCCGGGGCAGGGCCTCCTCTCCCCGCGGAGAGTGTGCACCAGGCCCCGGGGAGAGGAGAGGACAGGAGGCTGGGCCGGAATCCCCGGTCGCCCCCGGGTGCCGCTGGCCGCCGGCGGGGCCTGTGCGCCGCGCGGTTCGCCGGGGAGAGGGGCGGGGGAAGGCGAGCGGGACGGACGGACGGACAGACCGACGGGGCCGGGCTGCATCTCGGGACAGCGCGGAGCGGGCAGGCCCCGGAGGGAGCTGAGCTGGGCGGCGGAGGAGGCGGCCACCTCGGCGGCGCATCCCGGGAAGAGTCGGGACCTCCCCACCGTCCTCCTCCTCCTCCTCCTCCTCCCACCGTCAGCAGCTGCTCGTCCCGCGGAGAGCGGAGCCGCCGGGACCCGCCGGCTGACAGCCCCGGAGCCGGGGCTGCCCGCCCGGAGCGGAGCAGCGGGAGGCACCGCTCGCCTGCGCGGAGCGGCGGGCGCTGAGCGCCCGTCCCGGGGCCCCGGAGCTGCCCGGGGAAGGTAAGAGCCTTCTCGTCGAGCCGCTGCTGCTTTCAGAGGCGAGGGGCGGGGGAGGGCAAGAAACAATCGGTGAGTGTCTCCCTTCCAGCAGCCCGCGAAGGGGAGGGGGGCACCCAAGTCCAGAGGGCCGGGCTGGCGGCTTTATCTCCTGGGTTTTAATCCCCACCAGATCCGGAGTTGAAGGGATGCTCGGGCGGAGGCGCGCCTGTCGCTCGCCGGCACCGAGGGGCACGGAGGGGCACGTCCTCCTGCCGAGGGAGGCTCCTCCGCCCGGGCTGCTCTCCTGGCCGTGCTGGGCTCCCCTCCACGGGCGCTCCGGCCGCGGGTCCCGCCGAGAGCCCGGCGGGGAGAGCGCTCCGGCCGCCCCGGGAGCCCGCGCGGCACAGCCCGAGTTCGGCCGGGACGCGCCCCCGGCCGCCCCAGCAAAGCCTTCAGCCCGGGAAAGCACACCTTTAGGAAGGCTTCTGCTATCACCTCCGGTGCGGGAACTGTGTCATTTAGATCATTAATCCCTGCGCACCGGGGGATGGGGGGAAAATAGCAACTTGCGGCCCTGTGGAGGTGACGTGAAGTTTGACAATGCCTTATGTAACACTTTTTGGAGAGATTCCTAGTTTTTCTGCTGTGCCCGGTTTTAGTTTTGGAAAGCAAGTGATTTGTCTTCTTTGCAGAGCATTAGACAAGGGATTTTTATTGGTGTTTTCACCTGAGTACCGTGTCTTCTGCTTTGTTCAAGTTGGAACAGGGGTACTGGTGCACAGCAAATAAAGCCTACTTTTTTCCAACATGTGGTGTTTTTTAAGCTGAAAATTAGGCAGTGGAGGCATCTGAACAGTTGTTATGAGGTCTTATCTTTTTTCTGTATGTATTGTACATGGTTTTTATAGCAGTCTTAAAATTACTACAGGAAACGTTTTCACAGCACTGACTGTCATTTATGTATTCTGGAAGGTATGGATGCCAGGATGGAAATGACAATAAATCAAATGACTTTTAAACATTGTTACATTGTTAGCTTTTTTTACACAATATCAGTGCTGGACGAAACAGCACCAGGCTATACAAAGTACTCTGTTAAAACCAGACCTGACAATTGCCAACAGCTCAGCTTATTTAATGATATCTTCTGGGCACAGATTAATTTTCTTTGTACAAACTTATTTTTTAGCTTGTTCAGAAATAGAAACAGCAGGGAATTTGATAAATGGATTGAAAGGTTGCCTAGTTTCCCTGCAGTTTCCGTAAGGGGTTATGTCTTCTCCTGGGGAAAAAAGCCTCCCAGAATCTAGCCTCATACAAAAAGACAGGGTAGTGGTTTGCTACTTACTCTTCAGATTCCCAAATGCAAAGGCATGCTAGGGGCACTGGTATAGGTGGGCTTTCCCACCTCATTCAGTGGTGAAAATGCACAGACTATTCTAATAATACCTATGAGATGATTTTTTCTCTAACCTTGTAGATCTCCATCATTATGCTGTAAGGTTAGAGGAGAAATCATATGTATAAAATCAGATGATGAGTTAAGGGCAGCAGAGGTCTTCTAACAAAGTCATTCTACTCCCTGCTGTAAATGGAGATAGGTTATCAAAGGTTAGTTTACTTATAAGAACAGGACAAGTTAACAACAAACTCTTAGCCCAAAAGGCTTCACTGTGGTTCATTCTTTCTAAATGGAGAAATGTGGAACAGGTACCCCTAGTCTTCTTGAAAACTGCAAATTGCTGAAAAGTATTCCAAGTTTGAAATGTGGAATTCTTACTGCTTAGGTGTCCTGTGTCGGCCCTTGATCAGAAAGGCTGCAAGTCATGTAAAAGCCGCAGTTACTGCAGAGTCTCTGATGGATAATTGGCTTGGTAGGTTGGTTTTGAGTTTTTTTTTGTTTGTTTGTTTTTTGGGTTTTAATTGCCTGCTGTGGTAGTTGGTTCCTTTTCTCTGTCCTGTTGATGTTTAATTCTCCCAATTTTTGATTTATGTCATGTGTGACGTCCTTCCTGTTCAAAGTACATGCCCCCTTCTCAGTTGCTGGTAAGGAAAACATAGCCTGGAGGTATTTGAATGGCCCTACGTAGCAAGATCCTTTTTTTTTTAATATATATATATGTGAAATACATATGACAACTTTTTTTCTCTGTTGTTTAGGTGACATAAAAAGATCGTAAGTTTTCTCAGGTCTGGAGAAATATGTACTGGTTTACTTTGAGGGAGCAATGAAAATAGTATTACTTATATGTTGAATTCTCTGTGCCAGCTATTCAATCTACAGGAATTCCAAACTGCAGCGCCCAGAAAGCCAAAGTGCAGAGCAGTGATGAATGACTGCGTGTCTCTTGGCAACATTAAGATCTCTCAGAGGCCTGATCTGAAATTTCAGTGTGTAGGACTTCAATATTAGTAGTAGTAGTGTTCCTTCTGAATGAATATTTTAGAAAACTGGTCAAGCTAGGCATCTCCCATGTGCACTTAACTCGCTGAACTGAAGCGTTCTTAAAAATAATGATTTTCAAGGAACAATCCTCCAAACTGTTACTTGTGAGACTGTTTCTTGCTGAAATGTGTGGTTTTTGCTTTTACTTGGGAAAACAGTCAGTTGTTAATAGACCCTTACTGGAATACTCCTCTTTTATCCTCTGGTTGATTTGTGTTTTTTTTTGTACACATGCCCTTGTTTTGTATACATTCAGTCTTAAAGGAAACATACGCACTCAAACACAAAATCAACAAAACCCAAGTTTTGTTTTGTTTGGGTTTTTTTGTTTGGTTGGGGTTTTTTGCCTGATGTCTATAAGGGCAACTAATGGGTAAAATTCACAATCTGACTGCAAAGTCTTTGCACTATATGCTAAACTCGATCGATGTGCAAACTCCTATTGATCTTGATGGGACTGCTTATCTAGATCCAGAACAGCCTTTTATATTTTATTTTTTTTTAATAAGTATGTGTGTGTCTTTATTTTCTGTCTTCTGTGGAAGCCTGTGTTAATGAGCTCTTGTCAGCTTTGAAGACTTTTCCTTATCCACATTAGAACAAATTAACAAAATATCCATTTTAAGGATAGAGATTTCTGGTGTGTCTGTTTTTCCTGTAACCTCTCTGTGCTGATAACACTAAGATTTGTGTGAGAAGAGAACATGATGGCCAGTACAAGTTAGTCTCCATTCTCTTCAGAGTTTGCTCTGTTGGTTATTTGCCTAATGCTGTGGCTAAAGAACTTTCGGAAAAGGTTTTGTGTCAGGAAACATACACGCATATCCATGTGCACTATTTTTTGCTCTGTTGTCTGGCTTTGGCTCATCTTCCTTCTTGTAGCGAATGCTAGCATTAAAAAGCAAGCACTGTTCATTAATGCTGGCTTTAAAAAACAGTTATTGTATGTTATCCCACATTTGGCATAATTTAAGAGTTAAAGAATCAGAACTACTTCAAGGAAGGTATTTTTACTTTTTTACTTTCCCCCCTTTTCTTTTTTTAATTGGTTACTAATTTTTCTTTTCCTTGTGATACACCCACTTGAAGATAAGGGTTAAGAAATGAGCTTTGTATCTTGTAGGGATTCATGACTCTTCTGGTGTCACTTGGCTCAGTACTTGAAGGTCTGTGTTGTGTCTTGTCAAAATTTGTTCAATGCATGGCTGCAGAAAGGAAGCAGCAGGTAGCAAATTCTATGTTATACGGAAGTTGGTGGCTCAAAAATCACGAAGAAAATTGCTAGAAGGGAGTATCCTGGCCTTGGCACTGACTTTGAAGAAATCTGCCAAGGCTAGAATCCTTGTTTAAGTGCCATCTGTGTCAGAATTAGAAGCAAACTGTGTGAAATAGTTCCATTATCTGTTTTAATTTGCAGATCAGACCAGGTCTGATAATGTTTACTGTAGTAATCCACATCACTTTCTTTCTGCGGTATAGCTACTATTTCCACAACAATAGAGTTAAGCAGATAGAAGGTAGACTTAAAACCAGCAAGAGGAACCCCAGAAATGTCTATTCAATACTATAACAAAAATTCATATCTAATCCTGTAACCCTGATGGTGGAGGAAGCTGGAAGCCTTGGATGATGCAGGCAGAATGCAGTCTTCCTTACTAACCTTCACATGATAGGTATGGTTGAAAATAATAAATAGATTTTTTTTCTAAAGGCTAAGGACAGTTTCCGTTCTTTATGCCTCTGATCTCTTCATTAGTGAGTTCTACGAGGAAGTAGATGTCATCACCGCTCTACTCTTTTCCCATTCATTTTTGAGTATTGATGAGTCATTTCTGTTACTCCATGTCCATACCAATTTTTTATCCTCAGGAAATAGTTGCAAATGATGACCCAGACTATCTATGCTGCCTGAGGGGCAGCTTGTCAGGGGTCACATCAACTAACAGCGGCTTGCTTTATGGTTTTCCCAGAAATTTGTGAAAATTATAGAAATCGTAATTTTTGATCTGCTGGGTTTTTTTGGCAAAACTGCAAGTATCAGTGCTAGCATCAGAACCCATATCAGTTAAAACCTGTTTTCGCATTCTGGCATTGTGAGTTTTACAAGAAAACTTAAGTTCAACCAAAAAAAAAAATCTTTTTAAGTACCTCCTGCTTCCTTCACAAGAAATTTTCTGCTGCTTAAAACTTCCAGGGAAGTTGAGCTATCACTTCTGTTTGCATGTCTCAGTAGTTCCTCTGAAGTTTATTCCAGAATGTGATATTTATATGCAGAGAGCCAACATTTTGGTTGTACTATTAGCTTTTAGATTTATCTCTTTGTAGGCATTTGACAGCTAAGACATAGGATTAGGAGAAAACTAGAGATTATTGTTACTGAGAAGTTTTCATTTAAATACAGAGAAGAATGAGGGATTTTTTTTGAGGAGAAAACAAAGAGGAAGAGGAGAGAAAGGGCTGAGAAGGGAAGGAATTGTGATATTTTATTTATTTTTTTCAAATATGAAAGGCTTTGCTTATGATTTCTAGGTGGACTTGGGAATGGACTTGTCTCTTTGGAGAAAGGAATGTTTCTCATTGTGGAATGTAAAGTGTTACTGAGTAGTGAAATAGGGGGACTAAGAAGAATTGTGGACTATTCAAATGAGATGAAGTTTTCAGCTGATATTTTGCCTTCTCAACACAACTCCCTCTGGCTAGTCTTCACTTTCCTCCTCTGAGACTCCTTTGGTTTCCCCCTAAACCTCAGTACTAAATTTTCTTGGTGATAATTTTCCCTTTTGTCTTCATTTAAAGTTGCTGCTAATCAATAGTTAAAGTGGAACTTTATGTTAAAAAAAATCAGGATTTCAATGTAGGAATCTGCTTAATTCAGTATTTTTCAGACTGAAGGTATTAGCAGGGTGTATGTCATTGGGTAGAAATAAGAAATGAAACACAATCATTCTAGCATTATTAAATACCAAAATATGCATTCTTTAGATCATGTTGTTCTTAATAATATTAGCTTTCTTTGTTTAACAGAAGGGAGTCCTAGGCTTCCTGGTATTTTTATGTAAAATGAACGGACATTGACCCTGAGGCTCTTGAAGCAGCAGTTAAGTTCTGTATTTCTGTAGTCTCATCCTTTTTAAATCCTAAGACTGGTTCCAGAGTGTGACTCAGATTTAAACACAGAGGTTCTCATTCATGTAAGACAAATCTTCAGAGATAAAATACTGGCTGGCATGCTTCGGAATTCTTAAGATAAAGATGGGTCCTACCCCTTTACTAGGGTGTAATTGTCTGTATTTTTGGATTCTTCAGTGTTGGCTATACTGTACAATTAGATGCTGTTTTATCTAACTAGAGAATTGGAGCATTGAAGAATGAGGTCCCTGTGAAGGTAGATGTTTTCTGTTGCTTTTATTGGAATATGTTATAACTTATATCCTTGATCTTGCAGAACTCTTTAATATTGACTACATTTATGAGAATCTGTTCCTCTTCAGTGACTCTTCCAAGTAGTGGAAAATCAGTTGAAATCAGTAGGTGATGATGTCATAAACAATTTTTAGTACTAAGAGAGATGCATGTTGACACTAACTTCTACAAACCAAAAATTACGAGTTTAAAGGAATGGTGGAAGCATTTAGTTTGTGATGTCTTCTTCCTTGCTGAGATTTGTATCATCAATATGGTGGATGCTATAAATGGAGAAAGAAGGGGAAAAAATCAGTACTGGTATCAAGTCAGTTGGAATACAGGACCTGCTAGTGGCTAAGCCAAACTATCTGGTGATGGGCAGGTAAGAAGGAAACTTCTATAGAAGATGTTGTTCATTTTCAGACTACTTTCCAGAATTCAACCAGAGCAATAATTTGGTCTATACTGTTACCTCGGAAAGCAACTGTAAAATGTACAAGCTAAGAAGATTGGGACGCAGCTGTCTTCGGCCCATTGTCCAGCAATTGTCTTGCAGTTTTGATTACTTTGAGAAAGAAAAAAAGTGTGTGTGAGAATAAATTCACATCATTCCGTAGTTGCTCTCAGCGCTCAGGTGTGAAGAAGACAGTATAGGCACAGTGGGCTAAGTAATTGCATTTCCTTCCAAATATTGCAGCCTGCCTCCCTTTTCTCTTGTTCTCACTATAATGCTAGTGCAGCTTAAAGGCTGCTAGGTCAAAATAGTGGCTTCTGGCAAACTTCTGGGGTCATTCAACTGCCAGTGTGTAGATTAGCAATGAAGGTCCTTCTTCATTGGAACACCTCCTTTCCACATGAAGGCATTCATTTGTCCATGATGCCTTCATGGACAAAATCAGGGTGCTTTCAAGCTGGTTTGGACAGTGGAGAGCCATGCGTGTACTGCTTGTAACGTGGTTGTCAAGTTTGGAATTCATATCTCCGTTGTTGCCATCCAGAGTCTGTCTCCTTACTTTTGTGTGCTCTGCTGGGCAAGTTGGACACAAAATTTCAGCTTGTTCACATGACCAGTTGCCAGTACTCTCACACCAATGCTTATGCCTGGCACCTGAGGTATGTGGAACTGCATCCTTTATTGGACACAATGCAGTACACTTAGATCTTGATTTATGTTACAGTTGCAACGTGAGTAACTGTGCACAGTTGGTGAATGGGTTGAGAAGAAAGATGTTCCTAACATTTTTTCTTCATTAAGATGAGCAAAAATAGTAATACTGTGCCACTAGTATGTGAGGAACTGAAACTGACAACAGTATTTTTCATACGCAGAATAACTCTGCCAATTTGCTAGTCTTAGACATGTTGTGGAAATAAATCCATAGGTTCCTGAATGGTTTACAGAGCTGCTTAGAGTGAGGGAAATGACACTGTGGAAGGATAAAGCCACTGTAGAAAGAAACCCATGCACTGCAGGTGAAGTGGTTTGAGCAAAGTTGTCCAAGTGGCTAGTCAAAAAGTAAAGAGCAGAACTCTGGTTTCCTGATAATCACTCTCCTGTGCCGTAAACCACTGTTCTTAGGAAGAACAATTGCTTAATATAGTTGTGCCTTAGATGATAAATCCAACTCCCTGATGATACATGGCATATAACAATTATCTCTATGTAAATATACAGAATATATGTGCATCTAAACCCAGACAAACACAAGTTAATTGACAACTGCATAAATGACAAAATAAACTAATCATAGTGGAATTTACAGATACTCCTTGTTGATTTAGAGGCAGGGCTGTGACCAAGGGAAGAAAGGAGTGTATTTTACTTCTCAAAAATAGAAAGTAGTACAACATTTAAAGAAGGAAATAGGAAAATTGGAGTAAATGATATCTTGGTATTTTAAAGGTTGTAGGTTACTGTTCTTTAAATATATGAAGTTTGTCTATGCTCGGGTGGTGCTGAAAACCTGGAGAGGGTAACTGGCACAGGCTACTGCCGTTCAGAAGTCACCATAAATGAACAGTAAGGAGACCAGAGTTTCCACTGAATTACTGGCATACGCTAACTGGATTAAAAATATGGCACTTTTATTGCTTGCATCACTTTATATCAGTTTTGGCCCGTGATAAGCAGGGGCAGACACAACATTGGTATGAATAGGAGGCTACTGCCATGTTGCTGGGCAAATTTGTTAAAGGTTGAAGAGGTGGAGAGAATGAGAGAAGTAGCACTGAGGTAAATCCGTATTCAGCAGGTGTCTGAAGGTGATGCAGTGTGAAACAGAACAAATTTTTCAGATGTCATTCTTTTTGTCCTAAAGCTCTTCAAATTTTTCACAGGTGAGCTTCTACCCTTTCTGTTCGCAGTCTAAAAAATCATTGTACTACACATCAGCAATAAAGATTTCTGGACCTGAAGTTAGTATCAAGAATTCTTTGAAATAATTAGTTTTGCAGCATATTTTATTTTATGGGTTTGGATTTTGTTCCTCCATTTTCACCTGTCCGGCAGGTGGTCACTGGTGTATTAAGAAATGCCTGAGTTTGATGTTTTTAATTTCTTTTTTCTTTTCACCTTCATACTTCAAGTTACTATATATGAAGGTAATATGATTTGGGAAAATACCTCGACATTCTGGCTGAAATAGTGGAAATGTGAATGTAATATAGAAAGCAGTTACTTATTCATGTTAATGAAATGCCTAGAGGCCCTGGTTGAGAGAGGGCTCACTGTATGCAGGGTGAAGCACAAGTACACAGACTCTGTGTGTACCATAAGGGTATTTCAGGGAACAGCAAGACTGGTCTAAACCACCAAAAAAACACTGGTTTGTGGCTGGAAGTTTTCTGAAATAGCAGTGCTTTCAAAGAATCACAGAATGGCTGAGCTTGGAATGGATCTCTCGAGGCTGTCTGGTCCATTCCCTGTGCTCAAGCAGGGTCACCTGGAGCCGGTTGCCTAGGACTACATCCAGATGGCTTTTGAGCATCTCCAAGGATGAAGACTCCACAGCCCCTCTAGGCCACATGTGCCAGGGCTCAATCACCCTCACGGTAAAAAAGTATTTCCTGATGGTCCATGGGAACTTCCTGTGTTTCAGTTTGTGCCCATTGCCTCTTTTCTGAACACTTCTGAGAAGGATCTGGCTCCACCATCTTTATACCCTCCCTTCAGATAGTTATTCTTGACATCCTTCGTTATTTTTAGCTCCAGGTGGACTCTGGCTTTCCTGACTGCATTTTTGGCTGCTCAGGCAATGTCTTTGTATTCCTTCCAGTCTACCTGTTCCTGCTTCCTCTTGTGTACATTCCTTTTGCCTACCTTCTGTGTTTGAGTTTTGCCAGGTTCTCTGCCAGGCCTACTAGCATTTTTGCCTGACTCCCTGCTCTTTGGAATGAATGGTTCTTGAACTTGAAGGAGGCAATTCGTGAGTATCAACCAGCTTTCTCTGCATGGGACTGTTTTTGAGCAGGTCCTCAGAGAGACCCAAGTCTGCTATCCTGAGTGGCAGGACTGTGATCTTGTTATTTGCCCTTTTCCCTTTTCTTAGGGTCCTGAATACCACCATGGTCACTGAAGCTTAAGGCTGCCTTTGACCTTCACAGCCCCATGGAGCCCTTCCATGTTAATAAGGTCCAACAGAGTGTGTTGTTGGCTCCTATGTCACTTGGGTCAGGAATTTTGGGTCTCTTGTCCTTCCTGCAGATACCAGAGTGGTTTAAGTCCTCCACAAGGACCAAGGCCTGTGAATGTGAGGCTGCTGCTCCCTGTCTGTAGGGGGCCTCACCCACTTGTTTTTCCTGGCCACGTGGCCTATAGCACTACAGTGTCACCCATACTTGTCTGCTCTTTAGTCCTTTACCCGTAGGTTCTCCATTAGCTCATCCTCCATTACCAGGCAAAGCTCCATGCATTCCAATGTCTCTCTCATGAAGGGTGTCCTCACCTCTTTGTCTTTCCAACATGTCCTTCCCAAAGAGCCTGTATCCCTTCATGGCAGCACTCCAGTCATGCAAGCCATCACACCATGTCTCTGCTCATCCCAACAAGATTATAACCACGAAACAACAGAGATCTCTAGTTCCTTGTGTTTATAATATTTGTGTTTATTCATGCAAAAATAAATTCCCCGAATAATGGAAACAAATCAGATAAATGACTGGTTTTGCTAATATAACTGGGACTACTATGACAGCTTCTGCTAGCCAGGTTACATCAATCAACAGTCATTCTTTACACTGTCAGCCAACATAGCTGGGCTGTCAGAAATTCTCAGTGCAAGAAACCATTACTGCCCAAGAGAGCTTACAAAATGCAGAAGTAAGAGTGTGCTGAAGTGTTTGAAAATGGTAATTTGTACTCTCCCTCTCGTAAAATTTCTTTTTTAGACTGTGCTTTTAATCACAATAATTTGTCATTTGAGTAATACATACTTACTTATTGGTGGCTTTGCATGTTAAATATCTTTTGGAAAAAATAAAGTCTGTATTCCCGCGTTGTGATCTACTGGAATCAGCAACATGGGACAGTTCTGAAAAAAAAAAAAAAAAGAAAATCACTGGTTCTGGGACATAGCTAACTGATTTTCTATGTTAGATTACACTGGGTTTTTTTTTTTTTCCTTTTAGTTGGTGTGGTGTTTCAAGTATATTTTTATATTCCATTTGAAAGTGCTAAAATAAAATCCTACAGTAGTATTTAACACCATTTTTTTTGTGCTATCTAAACAA
Source organism: Dendrocincla tyrannina (assembly GCA_035047865.1). Taxonomy (NCBI): domain Eukaryota; kingdom Metazoa; phylum Chordata; class Aves; order Passeriformes; family Dendrocolaptidae; genus Dendrocincla; species Dendrocincla tyrannina. The sequence goes on from JAWWMP010000041.1 coordinate 52,212,293, forward strand.
AAGAACCTTAGCAGGATCAAGACAGATCCCACTGTACCTGCCATGTGATGGTAATTTATGAAGATGAAGTGCATCTAACACAGCAGTAACTGAGTAATTCATCACAGATAGCGAGAAATACAAGTTTTCTTGTGGTTTTGTGTCTTTATCTGTATTCACTGTGCATCTCTGAGCTTGTGATGCAACTTTTCTGATCACCAAGAACTTGTTCTATTTGGTCTGTTTTGAGTCAGGTACAGATATAATTTTTAGGATTTAGTATCTTTGATGAATCATAACAAGGTGGAATTTCTGGTGATGTTTTAGTGGGTTGCTCACTGGTTGTCAGCAGGTCAGAGATAACGCTATTAAGAGTGAGAAGCATTTTCAGGATGTGTTTGTAATGTTGACTTCAGTCTTTCTAGTGAGAAATAGGGTTCAGGTTGTCTCAGATCCATTTTCTAATCCTCATTGCTTTTAGCCAAGGAGATTGTTCTACGATGCCCTTGGATGTTTTCAGTTAGTTATTCCTGTCCAATGTTGACTTGGAGGCCAACTTCCATGCTTTTTCTCTCTGAGCTGACTGAGATAACTCAGTGCAAATTCCCTGGTAATCAGGTTTGTTAAACTAGGTTTATGTAACAGGGGGAGGACATGAAACCTGTGCTCTTTGCTCTTGATTAGCTTGTGTTCCTTTCTCAGTAGCAAGTTCAAGTCCTTAACTTTCCAAAGCCTTACTCAAAACCTGTGGGAATGTTTCTGCCAGGTTAACAGAGCTTCAAGCTGGGACCTTGAAATGAACATTAAATACTGAAGTGAAAAACTTTGCTGTTCTTGCTTTACTTTCCCTATGAACTGTCTCACTGAAGTCACTGCTGCTAATCATGGAGTGAGGTATGAACCAATGCACATGAGGATCTGTCAGGGTTCTGCTCTTTGAGTTCAGCTCACCATCCATCAGCTATCAGTGTTTTATATGGGGGAGTACTAGCATGCATACAGTGATGTTTCTGGATGGCATGGAGTTCTCAGAAGAAATCCCAACACTGATCTACATTAGTAGTATTTGACACCCCAAATGAATATGAATGTAGCAGATAATGCTTTGTGCTGAATCTTTTTGCATAAGTCTTTTCTGTTAGCTGTGGTTAAAGAGCCACAAAGCACCTTAAATATATGAAAATGGAATTTTGAGAGCATGCAGTGGCCAAACTTAAAGAAATCATACCTTTGTATCTAGCATTTTGACTCTTCTGGGTATATGTGCCTTTGGAAAGGAGTAGTGGAAGCTGCAAAGGAAAACCACCTTATTCTCAGTGAGAATATAAAATCTTTTCTTGTGGTGGTATAGAATAAAAAAAGATGTTGCAGTTTTAATTTAGGAGAAACAACAGGAATTTCAGTTGGAAAAGTGTTAGTGTTAAAAGTAAACCAGGTCTACCAGGATCTCTCAATACACAGGAATGGAGTATTTATTTGCTGTTCTAGTACTTCAGAAGCTGTTTTGATGTGCCACTAAGATGGAAATGAAACTATAGTGTACAAAATTGAAATACTGGCCAACCACCTGTCTATTTTATTACCAAATTCTGATCTTCTCTTCTTGCTTCCTGTCATTGAAACAATGGTTCTTTTATATCTTGGGGCATTAATATTTGCAAAGTGTTTTTGAAAGCTGAAGTGCATAAGAAAGGTGCTAAGTATTCTTGCTTTCATTTAGAACTAATTTTCATTCAAGATGTTCTTGTCATGGCTTATACTGGGTGTGAAAATTGGAGGGAATACACTGATTTTAAGAGTTTTGAGCTTACAGATATGAAAGCTCTTGCTCTAATTCTGTGGCTCAGAAGTATCTTTTTGATGCAGGCAAAGATCTGTATTCTAGAAGCTGCTTTCCTAAGGGCTGGCATAGAAGTGTATGTGAGATTGTTATATCAGAATGCAGATTGGGATGGGCGTAGTGCATTTAATTAATCTCTCTGAGCATCACTGGATGTCCAAGGTGCTGTCATATTTAGTAGGGTTTTTTTCTCTCCCTTCATGTCTGTAGCTAGCAGGTAGCTTGAAGTCTTGGATTCACAGATATTTGTTTCTTTAAAAACACAGAGCACTCAAATAAAGGAGAGATTCTCTAGCAAGACTTGGCACAGTTAATGCAAAATTTGTTGCTGTTGTGAAACTACAGATGGGAGAAAGAAGTTCTGCAAGAAGTGAATTAGAACACTGACATGTCTGTCTGTCCCATGTTTATATATATATATATATATATATAAAACTGATAATTAGTGAATGTTCTGGATCTATTAGGAATATCTTCCTTTGAGGTGAGGATAAGTATTGAATGTTACATAGCCAAAATTCTCATCTTTAAGGTCATTAACTCCTATGAAATTATTTAGAATAAATGGTGATCTGTAGACAATTTTTAAGGTTGTTCTTGATTGACTAGGGAATTCAGACACATATAATTTTTATCTGCATGTGCATCTGTAAAACATTCAGGGGCTCACAAACTGAAACCACTAATTTTGAATAAACTGATACAGGTCTAATTTCTGTAAATACAACTCAGGAAGTTGTATTAGACATATTGCAAAGCCATTGAGGCTTGCTCAACTGTGTAGGAATGTAACAGCATGATGACTGTTGATTTGAATTTTGGAATGGAACTTGAATACAGGATCCCAAAAAGTTCCAAGAACTGTTTTCTTTGGCTCTGGGTGGTATTCATTATCGCTTAAGTTTTGCCTTCAGTAGCTGCCTTTATCAAGTGGTGTCATGATTTAGGAATGGTATTCTCCAACGTGGTGTTCCCACTGAAACAGTCCAAACCATGTGCCGCTCACGCACTTCCCCCTCTCCCTCCCTGCTGCGTCAGGATGGAGAGGGGAACTGGAGGCCCAAAAGGTAAAGATCATGGGTTGAGATAAAAACAATTTGCTGGAATCAGCAACAAAATAAGAAAGCTAATGGAAACATCAACAATACTAATGATAGAGTGTAAAGGAAGAGGCAAATGAGTCAAGCGTGATTCCTCACCATGCGGAAAACCCCCAACAATACTGATTGCTCTGTCTGCTGTGCAGTGTGTCCTGGAAGGGACCTCTTCCCCTGTTCCTGCAAAATGAGGTGTGGTGGTGCAAAAAACCCCCTGGATCCTACCTGTGCTCTCATGTGGCTACTGCAAAAATAAACCCTGTCCTGGCCAGAACCAGGAAAGAGTCCGTATTTACTTACCATAGGAAGTGATGGCTTACTTCACGGGACAGATGAAAGGCTTAGATGCTATTATATCTGCATGTCTTTTATGGGAAATTTCATGTCGTAAGGAGTGCATTTCCCCCTGTTCAAATGTGAAATTGTGTTGTAAATGTAATCGCTTAATTACTGCTCAGCTTTGCTAAGCTTTTTACTTTAGTCAGCAACTGCCTTGCTGAAAAGTACCATAATTTTGAAGCAGAAATTTAGGACTGAAGATTTCAAACCAATTTCTTTCTTCCTCATCATTAAGAGAATAGTAGCTTAGCAGTCAGGAAGAAGTGCATTTTGGTTTTATAAACAGTATTCAAGTTTTCTTATATTAGTAGATTGGAACAGCATGTTCGTATTTCTCCTCCACCTCCTCACTGTCTCTCTCCTGGTTTTGCTTCTAGTTTTTGGACCCCACCCTTCATTTTGCTGCTTCAGGTTTTTACTAACCAAGTTTTGATCCACATTTTGGATCAAATGTGTATATATGTTTAGGAAAGGGAGGTTGCTTTCAGACCAGAAGTCTGCAGTTTCTTACTGGAAAAAAGGTTGATGCTAAGATAGGAATTTGTGGATGTTTTTATTTATGTATTCTGAAAAATGTTCCTAGAAACTGACAAGTGTGTGTGTCTGTAGTGATGTATGCAATTTCAACAGGGATGAGGTGGCATGATGACCTACGTAAGATTTGTGGACTACTTAGTGAAATCTTTTAATTGTCTGCTTAGGGTTACAGACAGCAATGATTTCTTATTGTATCTGGAGTCTGGGTTAAAATTTGAATTTGTATTCTGTATAATTTGAGCAGTTTTCCTTAACTCTGGTTTTCATTTTGATGTAGACTGTGAAAACTTTACACACTGTAGGCTGTAATGAATAGTCTGAATATTGTCACTGAAAGTGCTGGTCTTATTTGAGAGTGATTACTCCCTTGTTGCATCCCCAAATGTATGGTGACTGCTGATTGCCAGACTTGCCCTGTTTACTCTTCAGCTCTATTTCCCTGTTTTAGCCACTTGTTTTCCTTCACCGTACCTTTGTATTGTGTGAACACCTTTGAACAAGCATAGTTTCCTCATTAGATATCTGAACCATGCTTAGCGCAAGAAGAATCGTGGGTCTTTGGTGGTGCCTGGCAACCATAGTCCAAAATGCCAAACATACTACTCTGTAATTAAAGCATTACACAGTTGGACAAGACTGGCAGGACTCATTGAAACCACACTTTTATATTAAGGCTACCGAATGTACCTTTAAAGCTTACCCTGGATTCTCTCTTAATGAGTGAGAGGGTTTTTCTGTTTGCCATTCATAACTACAGGGGACTCTAGTCTTCAGATAACACTGGTAATAATAACTACAATATCAAAGCAAAGATGGAGGTACTAAAAGCAAAGAGGGAGGATGCAAAACCCATTCTGTAATCCGCTAGGATAATAGTCTTAAGCCATGTATCTCTGTGATTTCTGTACTTGCTTTTATTTGTCCTCTTGGACAGAAAGCTTTGTAACTGAAGAGATTTGATAATAGCCTGTTCAGTATGATTGTAGTCTCTTGTATTCATGTAATAAAACAAATAATTTTGGACCATTTATAAGTTCAGCCATCCTTGCCATATGCTTTTCACCTCTGATTTCACCTTTAATAGCTTAGATGGAGCTAGATAAGGACTTTCTGCTCACTTAGTTCTGTCCCATGGTGATACTGTATAGAAATATCTTCCATTTTTGTGCTTTGTTTTATTGGAACACTAGTAAGATATATATGTGTACTGTGCCTGCAGTGTGTATATCTGTAATTGACATGTGTGAATAGAAGTTGGTAAAATTTTGTGTACTTTTGACAAATATTGTGACCAGTAAAGGCCTACCTAAAGTAATCTAAAGCAGAGGAAAAAGTTGGAAAAAAATTCCTTAACTTTCACTTTACTGCAGCCTAAGTTTTACTGTAGCAAATGTTGCAATAATAGAATCTATACAGGATGTAAGTGAGTTTTAGCTCGTGGACAGCTAGCTTATTCCAAGAGACATGCAGTCGAGTAGCTGAAGAGAGTGTATGTGGAAGAAAGGTAAGATGCTGGAGCAGGGAACTAGGAGATTTAGCTGTTGCTGATTTGTTTTGCTGGTTTTGAGGTGGAAAACCTCATCTGAGTGGGATTTTTCTGGAAAGGAATTTATTCTGGAAAGAAATACAAATAGTGCTTTTAACTTGTGTCTTTTGTGACTGTGCATCTTCTCACTACATTAAAATGTTGCCTTTGTTTTTTTCATCCATAACCTTGTAATGAAAAAGGCTGTTCTAGTGCTAGTCTTTTATGTCCTGTAGACTGAGTTGGCTTCCCTGCTGTGACTTCAAGAACGCATCATTTTGTAAGTTCAGAGGATTTGATGTGTTTAGAGTGAATTTATGACTTGCTGTTAGATGGTTAAAAGGAAAATAGCTATAATAGATTGGATGCAAAGCTGCTTCCCCAGCTTCTTTCCCATCCCGCCCACTAACACGCAGAAGCATCTGTCTCTCATCTCCTCTTTGCCTCGTGATATGTGCGAGTGCATTTTGACAAACATTTTATGAACAGAGTTCTTTGAAAAACCTATGAGACAAAATAACAGTGGTGAGAAATGCAAGTGTTTCTGTCTTTACTAGATAGATATTTGTGCAACAGAGGGTGATGCTAAGGCAAATAAAAATATTTCTGTAGTAACTGTTACTACAGCAAATGAACCTGTCTTCTCTAGTTCTACTGAAATACAGCATCTCTCAATTTATAACTGTTACTTATAGCTTAAAAAGCAATGCAGGGGATTTTGGCCTATATTCTTCATAGAAGTTAGAAGATAGTTTTCTTTTTATGAAGTTTCATGAATGTCTTTTAATTTATCTGAATGCCATGTAAAGGGTGATGTTTTCCAGTTCAAGGTTATGACTGTGTTATACAAATGGCTTTGTTTTTAAAATGTCACACTTTCTATATTTGCAGGTAGAAGTGATGACTATTTCAGTCATATTTTCCATATCTGGAGGAAAGATCAATGGTGGGCAGAAATTTGTAGTAACTTAAGAGTAGTTTTCTAAGTGTGCAGGATACATGTATTGCTTTGCTTTTTGGAATACATGTGTATGTGGTGCTTTCAACTTGGGAGGATAAGAAGTGTGTAAACCCCTACTTTTTATTTTTTATGTGAACCTGCTGCAATGATTTTACTCGTTACTTACTTTGCTGATGTAAGAAGGTTTTTTAGGTAACACATGGAAAGAATGAAATAGCATGTTCTGAAAACACCCCCAAATATTTTGCAAGTGATGCTACAATTTACAGCGTAAACTAGAAACACGGTAAGAGAATGGCAGCTGTTTAAAACCAAATACTTGTTTTTGTTCTTCAGTGAGTGTCCCTTTGTATCAATATGCCAGAAGTATGTTACTACTTTGATGTATTTTAAATCAAATCTTTGCTTGCGTATGCTGTTGCACCTTGAGGTTGGAAAGAGGTGCTCTGTAAATTCAATCCCACTTAAAACCAACTAAACAAAGGAAGTTGAAAGCAACAAAATTCATCCTTTGTCAGGTGCCTAACAGATCTATTTATTATGGTATTTGTTAACTTGTTGGGCAGGTTCTCTCTGTACCAGAACACCCCATTCAGTGTGTTTGAATTGCTACAGGCAGTATTGCTTCTAGCCACACAACTCCAACCAAAAGTGCTCTAAATAGACTACTGATCTACTCAAAATCCAAGCATTCATGCGACTGGCTAGGAGATGTCCCTTTCAAATTTAAAGGGCTTAATTTACAAATCTGCCCAAGCTCCCTGTAACTTAATAAAATGCCTCTTTCTTGCCTCACTCACAGGCTTACAAGGTTGTTTAGAGTACAGGTGATTCCTGGTAAGAAGAAACCTTGTCATCCTACTAAAGCCTGGGGAGAATATTTTGTGGACTTCTCTAAAATGCTGTAGTAGGGGTTTGGTTTAATTGACTTCATACTTCTATGTTAAAAGAAAAAAAAGTTGTCTGAAGGTCTGAACACATTGATGTCATTAGACTTGGATTGTTTGAGGGGAAGATATTGGTAGACTTCCTCATTAATTTACGATTTTTATTCTTTGGAAAAGCACTTCTGTGTCCCTGTAAGATGCTTTTATTAATTTATTTTGATACAGTTTTTGCATTCAGTGGTATTTCAGATTGATCCAGTTCTGCTTTTCTGCTTCTAGAATTGTAATACTGAAACTGACTGTTGTCCAGGATCTATTTCCCTTTGTATTGTCCATCCTTCAAAAAGACAGCTCAACAGTAAATTGTATAGTGTTTTGTTTTCCCCCTAGGGGTAGTTGCAGAGATTAGCAGGACAATGAAATAGTAGGGGAAAGCATCTGGAAGGAAAGACTTTCCAGATGGATATCCTGTTGAGATATAATAGGAGACATGTCTGGTATTTTTGTTTTGTTTTGTTTTTCGGGAGTGTGGGGTGTAAGAATTTTGCTTGCATTTCTTAGTCTTTTCATTTTTCCTTTTTTTTTTTATTCATAAGGAGATGTTTGCTAATGCCAGAAGAATCAATCTGATTATCTAGCCCGATGATTCAGACTATAGAATTCCAACAGCTATTCCTGACTACAGGAATTAAGAGTCCATAAATAATGTTTAAGTTATATCTAATGCTGAGATTTTCATCTTTATTTTTAAGAGTTTGAGTTAAAGAAGGTCCTGTATTTCACGGGTTCACCAGCTGAAGGTTTTATCTTGTGTTGTCAGTTGTGTTTCCTGGTTTCTTACTCAGGTATTTCTGTGGGAGGCCAGTTGGTCACTATGGACTAAAAGCACAGACCGTTCAGAAAATCCATTGCACAAGTGCCCAAGTGACCTTGAGAAAATATTTAAAGAGCAGGAATTAAGTGAAGAAATCAAGGAAATTCAAAAGACTGGATGGATAACTATACCTATATGGAGGTTAGAAGTAGCAAATATTGAATGGCACAATCAGTTTTTCAAAGAAGTTTAAGAATATGGCAGCACATTTTATTAGTAGCCTTTTGAATAAAAGGAATAAGAAAAGACTTCACATTTCTCAACAAAACAAAAGATAACTATATATAACAGATGTTCAGAGAATGGGAGCCAGCTAAAAGTTTCAAATTAACTTTTCTAGCAAGATTAAACTCTATACACTGCTTGGAATTCCTCTTCCTCCCTGCACTTCTTAAATTCCTTTTTGCTTTTTGTCTGTCCCAAGATTTAGTATTACCAGTAAAAGAACATTATTGTCCCACGTGATGACTTGGAATTGAAGGAAGAGCACAGGTGATGTTTCAACAAGAGTTCTTAAAATCTCTTTTTTGAGATTTAAACTTATTTGTCCTATATTTGGAAATAAGCAAATTCTTCTTCCCTGTGAGGTTAAGCTCTTTCTTCTTTAACCAAGCAAATAGCCTGATATTTTTCTGAACAAAGTAAAAATCAATACTGAACTTGGACATTCTGTTCCCTTGATAACTACAGTCTGCTGTTACTCCCCTGCATTGGCAGCCTTAAGTTGCAATACCAGTCCTTTTCTGTTCTAATAGAAGACCCTTTGTAATTTTACAAGTTTTCAGGGAGATTTTATGATAATCGGTCACTTTATCTGTATGGTTGCCTGAGTGATCTTTATAGGAGTGTGAGATAAACGAGGGGAGCAGGAGAAAGAAGGAAGACTACGAGTCTGGCTAAATCCCAGAGTATCTCAGAGTTAAATGTTCTGGTTTTGGGGTAGGCACCCGACTAGAGCCACCCCCAGTTGACATCTGGGGAGTGTGTGATCAGCTTTCAGCTATCCCTCAAATTCGCTACTGAAGCACGGATCACTGTCAGCATCAGTTTCAGAAGATCAGTACTACTCATCTGTTCCCCTCGAGAGATTTATTAGTAGGCAAAACTACACTAAGGCACATTTCTGTGAAATTCTCTTCAGATCCACCGATGCGGTTAACTACTTCCTAGCACTGTTAAAAACTTTAAACTGTAATGGATTAAAAACCACCTAAGTTCCTCCTTGAGCTTTTCATGGAGTGGTTTATTATACAAGTCTCTTCCCTGTCCATCTTCTGAGTACACAAATGACTTTTGGTAGTATTTGGGAGTCTTTTTTTCTAGAAATGGTGGTGAGTGATACTCTCTAATGGAGCTTTTTTTTTTTTCTGAAACCGATCTCCTTCTGATCTAAGTAATTGCACTGTTCATGTTATAAAAATTTGTATTTAGTTTCATCTGCATGTGAATGAAAAACATTCAGCTGGTTTATGTTTTGTGTTTAAAGCTTTAGAGGGCCAATGAAGGAATAAGTTTGTTTCATAAATGGACTAACTCCTGGACCAAGCCAAAATTACTCTCTTACATTTGTTTTGTCTTCATATGTTGTGTGCTAGAGCCATTCCATGTGTCACGTCTGTTGTGAGATATGGTTCACTAACTTACAGAATAAGGATTGCTTTGCATCTTTCTATTAAATTTACAAACACTAACAAGGAGGGGATGGATTATTTTTTCATCCTAAAAACTTCCTTTAAAAAGAAGTTTAGATCCTCAGTGGCTGTAAATACTGTATTTTCCCTTTTTTTCCTTCTTCTTTTCACCTGATCCAGGCTTACAGAATAATTACTTAGTCCAGACTTGTGAATTCAAGAACAGACTGCTACATTAGCATGTTTGGCCGTGTTTTGCTTTCTCTTGCCAAGAATTGTTTTTCTGTCTATTAATTGGAGCTGTCACTGTTCATGCTGAAGTAATAGTGATTTTTACATGCAGAACTAGTATCCCAATCAGTAATTAGCCATAAGTTCAAAGTTCCACTCTCTAGTGTATTGGTGAAGGTTCATCTCATGGATTCTATTCCAAGTTGATATTACAAGTGGGGGATAATTTGTGATGGTAGATTCCCTTGCAAATGGATATTAGACCCAGGTTCTTAAAGGAAGGTGGTCTGCTGGGATGACACCTGGCCTGAACACTGAGTGTGTAAATATTCCTTGTGTTCCAGAGTGGGTTCTTCCAAAGGATTCTTGTAAAATGCAAAAGAAAGGATATGTTTAGTTAATTGTGGATTATATTGATAAGATAAATGTCATAAAGATGATGCCTGGTGCTGTCAGATTGTAGACTGAATTTTATGATCCTGCTTAGATAACTGAAGTGTTGTCCTCTGGATAAATCCTCCTTACTAATTTACTCAAAATACCAGCACTGCTGCAGGGGAAAAGCAACAGTTTGCACATGTATTTATGCCCAGTGGAAACTGGAGGACAAAGTGAAGGGGTTACTGCCTTCTCACACTTAAGATTCTGTTATTTTGAAATCATGACCAGACTGCCTTTTTGATGATTTCTGGATCACTAAAATTTGAGATCCCTCTGTCAAGTCTGCTATCAGTGCATATCAAGAAAGTGATAGATAATAGCATCCTTAAACATACTTGACCACTGCTGGTGTAGAAATGGAGATCTGTAAAAATACCAAAATTTTATGAATGTTTTATGAGTGGCAATTCCTGTGTGTGCAAGAACCAGAAGAAACAACTGGACAAAGCAAAGCAGTTAAAAGCATGGCTTGTATCAATTACAAAAAACATCATTCCCAGCAGTAAAATTGAGGGATGTGCTTAGCAAGACCAAAAGACCTGTGCTTTGATAAAGTCACTGCACAGATGGCTTGTCAGCAGAAGACCCTCCCTCCTAGAACAAGCAAGGTGGAAAAAGGTTTTGTATGCCATTCCTCTTCTTGTTAAATCACAAGGAAAACAACATGTATTCCAAGTGAGGCAGAAAGAACAGAGTGGGTAGCAAGTGGCCTAAGATTTTTGGAAATTGAATTTAGCAAGACTTTGAGACTGAGAACAACCTCTTAACAGTTGATGATGCCTAAGTGGCATAAAAGAGGCTGTCTGAAAGGTGGCTTGTCGGTGAAGGGGAACTCCAGAGGCAGGGTATGAACTCAACAGCTATGACCTCTTGTCATCTCTGTGCAGACTACCTGGGCACGTTATCTCAGTCCTGGTGAGAATGCAGGCTTGAGCATGTGTGTGGAATCTTTGAGAAAATGAGGGTCAGTGGGTAAACCAAAAGTTTTTAGAGACTTTGTAAATAAATACCACCTTCCCCTTCCATGATTTCTTATATTTTACAGTAATTTCTCTATACAGAATATACAACGTTTCTCAAAATTTTCATCACTATAATGGTTGATTCTTGGTAGATTATTAGCTAAAAGATGTTTTGATGTTTTCTAAGGAGGCAGCCTGTGCCACCAACAAAAGAAAAACCTGGGGAATTTAATATTTTTTAAAATGAATGCTACATTTTATAAGACTGATCTGTTATTTTTCAGACATAGATATAATCTGTTTCTGTGGGTGCTGTTATTGTCTTGAAATTCACTTTGGAAGCTCTTGCTGATTTCATTAGAAAAATAAAAAAACTTAATTACTTTTCCTTTTAGAGTAATTAAACTTTTTCTTTGTTTTCTTGTTCTTGATCTTTGTAAACAATCCAACTGTTTATGAACTCTTGACCATCCATGGTTTGCAAGCCAGAAAATCTGGCAGACAAGGCCTTACTCCATTGAATAGCTTCCTTTTGTAAATTTTCACAAAATATGCTGAATTGGAAGGGACACACAAGTATCACTGAGTCCAGCTCCTGGCCCTGCACAAGACTGTCCCCAAGAGTCACACCATGTGCCTGAGAGTCTCTTCTAAATGCTTGAACACTGTCAGGCTTGGTGTTGTGACCACTGCCTTGCAGAGCCTGTTCCCATACCCAACCACCCTCTGGGTGAAGAACCTTTTTCTAATATCCGGTCTAAACCTCTTCTAACACAGCTTCAGGCCATTCCCTCAGGTCCTGTCACTGGTCACCACACAGAAGAGATCAGTGCCTGCCCCTCCTCTTCCCCTCACGAGGGAGTTGTAACTGCAGTGAGGTCTCCCCTCAGTCTCCTCCAGGTTCAACAGACCAAGTGCCCCCAGCCGCTCCTCATATGACTTTCCCTCTAGACCCTTCACCATCTTCATTTCCCTCCTTTGGACACTCACTAAGAGCTTAATATCTTTCTTACATTGTTGCACCCAAAACAGCACACAATACCCAAGGTGAGGCTGCCTCAGTGCAGAGCAGAGCTGGACAATCCCCTCCCTCGATCAGCTGGTGATGCTTTGCCTGATGCCCCCCAGAACATGGTTGGCCCTCCTGGCTGCCAGGGCACTGCTGACTCAGATTCAACTTGCCATCGACCAGGGCCCCCAGGTTCCTTTCCTTGGCACTGCTTTCCAGCCTCTCATTCCCCAGTCTGTACGTACATCTGGGATTGCCCCATCTCAGGTGCAGAATCTGGCTCTTCCCCTTGTTGAACTCCATACGGTTGGTGATTGCCCAGTCCTCTAATTTGTCAAGGTCTCTCTGCAGGTCCTCCCTGCCTTCAAGGGAGTCAACAGCTCCTCCCAGTTTTGTGTCATCCGCAGACTTGCTCAGTGTCCCTTCAAATCCTGCATCCAACTCCATTATGAAGATATTGAAGAGCACAGGACCCAAGATGGAGCCCTGCAGAACTCCACTAGTGACAGGTCACCAGTTTGATATCACCCCATTCACTATTACCCTCTGTGCTTGACCCTTGAGCCAATTGCTCACTCACCACATGGTGTGTTTATCCAGCTGTGGGATGGACTTTTTGTCCAGAAGGATCCTGTGAGAGACAGTATCAAAAGCGAGGTGACCATCCCCATCCTGTAACAGGCCAATGATATTTCTATACTGCCTACTGCCATTTATGTATTTGAGAAAATGCTTTTTATTGGCCCCCACATTTCTGGCCAGCTTCAACTCCAGCTGAGCTTTGGCT
>JAWWMP010000041.1:52225492-52507331 GCA_035047865.1 Dendrocincla tyrannina
CTTCTGCCTCGCCTGCTTGGCTTCTGACATTTGGGAATTTCCTGCTCCTGTGCCCTCAGGAGGTGATGTTTGAAAAGTGACCAGCACTGATGGACCCCAGCACCTGCAAGGACATTTTCCCAGAGGACCTTACTTACTAATTCCTTCAGTAGTGTGACATCTGCTCTCCTCATGTCCAGAGCTGAGGTTTTGCTGGCACCTTTCCTTCTGTCAAAAGAGATTTTAAACTTGATCACTTTGTGGTCACTGTGGCCAGAGGCCACCAATCTCTGCTTTGCTCATGAGATCCACACAGCTGACAAGCAGCAGATCAAGGAGGGCATCTTTTGGAGTCAGCTAAACAGGTCCTCCCTCAGGACCTGTTTCATAAAGTTGTCTTCCAGATTTTTTGGGAATCTTCTGGCCTGGGCTGTACTAGCTGTGTGATTCTCCCAGTAAATTCCTGGCAAGTTTAAGTCCCCCATAAGGACAAGGGCAGTTGACTTGGAAGTGTCACTTAGTTCCTCAAAGAATAATTACAATGATGCCATTTTCCCGGCTGGGAGGTCTATAACAGACTCCCACAATGACATCTGCATTATTTGTTTGTCCCTTGATTCTCACCCAGAGCCTCTCAACTGTGCCATTGCCAACTTTGTGTCACTCAATGTTTTTATCTAATCTTTGGACTTTTTGTACTGCCAGTCATTGTCATATGTAAACATTCTTGAGGGTGACACATCTGTGTAATGAAGTCCTTGAGAATCTTTCTGGAATTTTGAGCCTTGATTCTTCCTTGTGTGGGAGAAGGGATTTTGTTGGGATTTTTTTGGCTCGCGGGTGGGTGAATGTGTATGTATAGTCCCTTTTTTGGGCATTTTGGGAAGTGTTTTAAATGTTGTGGTTCCTAATGATGTGGAATATAGGCAGAATCGGTCCAATCTCCTTTGGATGGCAGATACAAAGTTAATTATCGTGAATATATGTTTTATTCCTGGCTGTTGTTATCTGAGGTCTTTTTTTTTGAATTTCCAGTGGCTGGGGAAAATGTGTTGTTTTTTTGGGTAGACCATGACAAGCTGGAAGATGATGAAACAGTCACTGGTGTCACTATGTTTGCCCAAGTGACAGTCCTGCTGGGACCTGGAGGCAGCAGCAGAGGTGGGTTTGGGGAACTCTTGCAGCTGGGCTGTGAAGTGACAGTAGGCAAGTCTTTTGCAGGCAGGAAGGCTGCTGTGTTCTGCCAATCTGAAATAGAGATTTTTAAGAAATTGCTTCAATTTTCTGACCTAATTACAGTTAATTATGATAATTTTGCCTGAAAGTGACTGATGCAGGGATCAGTGTGATGTGGTCATGTTCTCATCTGGGAGAGAAAGCTGTCTCTTAGTAGGCTGGAGGTTGTATAAAAGATTTCTGACTGCATGTGTGTTTGACTGGTATGTTCTTTAGAAATTTTTGTGCTTTCAGAATGAAAATTGCTCTACATACTAAGTTTTTTTTTGCTAAATCCCTTTACACTTTACAGTAGTTCCAGCATGTACTTTCTCAGAGTTTTCTTAATATATTCCTTCAGAAATGTAGATAGAGATGGTGGAGAAATACACCTATAGTAATTGTTCTTTACTTTAGGCATTTCAGGAAAGAGCTCTGGTTGAGCCACAGGGCTAAATGCAGCTCTAGGGTCTCTATTTCCTCACATTTCATGTTATGTGACAATTACCCACCCCCATGTTGCAGAAGAAAATGTGTGCTTCTCAGATTTCTATAGCAACTTGGATTCTCTCTAGATTTCCACACAGGGGATACAACTTCAGAGATAATGTGGGTACATGTTATGGACCTCTGAGATCCTGGGTCTCTAGCTGACAGCCTGAGCCAGAATTGTGTTCTCCTGGTAAAAACTGCTGTTTACAAAAGCAAACCAATATCAAGCCACGAGAGAGGAAAAATCAGTTAAGTGAAAGCGGTTAATCAGTGTTGAAATTTCTTGGATATTTTTCTCTGTTTTGTGGGAGTTTTTTTGTTAATAGGTACAGAAATGTATACAAAATAGAGAATAAGAATTACAATCTCCTTTGCCCTGGAGTGTTTGTGTTGAGTTCAGTATGGTGGAACTCCCATCTTTTTCCAGAATACTTTGGTGCCATTAAAAGAAAATTAAAGAAGCAATAACCACAGGTATTTAGGAATCCAGTAACAATAGAGGTACTGCATCTTAACTGTTGAACTGTCAAGTTGCTCAAAACATGTGACACAAAAAATGTGGAAGACTGTAAAATTAAAAACAAAGCACTTTAAGGAATGTCAGAATTAAGGTTGCCTATGCAGCTGCTAGTTAAACCTGTTGTGCATGCATTTCCTGGAGGAGATAGTGAACAGATATTTTACCGCGCAATATGACTTGACTTGACAGCTTGGAACTTTAATGGAACATACTGTTCTAAACAACATTTTGACACAGAGTCAATTTCCACGGTAGTTCTCAGTCGGAAATGTAATTTTCTATTTTACAGCTTGAAATGTTTCATTTGCAGTATTTGGGTGGCTGTGACCCTAATATCCATGTCTTTTCTTAAAATATCTTTAGACACCTGAAAGATTGGCATGTTGATTGACCTCATTGGTTAGACTGCATGTTGTGTGAAGTGGTCATATAAACACTTGTTGCTCAGTAATTCATGACAGAAAATACATAAAACTCAACCAGTAGTGATGAAATTATACAAGTGATCTCCGTATGCCAGATGCAGAATTGCAAAGCATGATGTAACACTGTGAACAAACTCAGCGTGCAGGGAGACACCTAGCATAGAAAACCCCTCAGATTTTGGGTTTTGGCAGAGATATAAATGAGTAGAAACAGGACATTATGTTCAAGGTGGTGTGTTACTTTCCAACCTGAGTCACCACCTGTGCTCCCTGTAATCAGATATGGAAGCCTTTATTGCTGTCTTTTGCCAAAAAAAAGTGTTACTGTATTTATCACACTCTCTCCTCTTACTGTTTTAAAAACTGTTCAAATACAGAATTAGAATACTGGCTGGTCCCAGCTGATCACTCCAGATCCAAGCCTCTTCATGGATCTGGCATCTTCAGAGAGTTCCTCTTTCTGCTAATTATACTGAGCCATTTACATGTACTGTAACAGTGTGCAGAATATATTACTAACACTGGGGAAGAGCTAAGTATCCATCATGATGATTCCTACATCAAAATTTTTTTCTTCTATAAGAAATATATAAACCTCATTCACAACTAGATTGAAATTAGTTTTTCCTTGGTGATAGTTATAATAGGGTGAATGGGAAGAGGAGTAATGGAAATGGTAAAATAAAAGGTAAAATAGCTGTTTAAGAAGGGTTAAAGTTTGTAATCATCTTGATCTACAGGGCTGCACTTGAGAGCTGAGCTGTGTTGCAGGGTTAAATGCACTGTAATATTTTGAGTTGTCCTGGAGGAGGTGTGGTTAGCAAGGGGAGTGCATTTAGAGAGAAAAAGTTGAGTCCATTTGCTGCCTGTTGTTCATGCGTTACAAAAATAGGAATATAAATGCTTTTAAGTCCCACCTTTAAAATTCATTTTTCCATGTAAAGTTGTTGTGTTTTTTTTTTTTTTTTGACTTTCATTCCAAGAAGTCTGGGATAATATCTATTACTCTAGATATATTTTTGAAGATTTTGCTAATGGTTAAAGACTGTAAAACTTTGGTTCACAGCTTGGAAAAAATGGGCCCAGTATATCTACAACAACTGAAGTTCTGGGAGTCTCTGTACCAGTGGTTTCTATCAGCCATGCCAGTATCTTAAATGCATGATAGCAAAAAGTGAACTTTGCCAGCATTTGTCCTTTTCTCATTCATAAGAATCAGTAGGCTTCATGCCATCTTTGTTTCCTGGGCAGTCTTAACTGGACTTATTTGCAGCTCTTGACAGTGTTTCTCATAATAAGAGAACACATCAAAATGTTTTAGCTTTACTTCCTGCAGTAAGCAGGAATGCTTCTTTCATCTCCAGCAGACTGTTAAGGAATTAGTGTCATCATTCCTGCCAGTTTGCCTATTTTCTGGTGGCTGATAACTGTGTTTAGTGAATAATGAACACTATAAGTTGGAGGGGGCGGTTTACTGCCCCTAACTCTCTCAGTGAACAGCTGCCAACTTCATCTATCCTTGGTGTAAGCCAAGAGAATATGTAAGCTTTAAATGAGCCTCTATGTAAGTGCTGTAAAAGAAGCTGTTTCCCTTAAAATAAGAAGTATAAAAGCCCATAGAATTGTAAAAAAAATTGCGCTAGTGATAAACTTATTTTAGAGGATGACAAAATTGTTATTGTCTGAATCCCAAACTGCCACACTGACAATATGAAAGTTAATCTGACTTGACTGAGTTTCATTCTCTCTCCACCTTCAGAGAGGAGCAAAAAGCAAGAAATGGATTTCTGAGATACCTAAAAGAAAGTCTCATCTTTTTAACTGGCCTTATATTAATAAATTTGTTTGCAACAGATGCCAACCTCATCATTTTAGTTAGACAAACAAGTCAGTAGTAATGCTGATTCTTTTGTTCCTTTATGGTTTCCTGATTATAAACACAGAAATGCTGCTCTTAACAAAAGGGAGAAACTATATATCACAGTTTTGTATTGTATTTGAATATACTATCCACACCCACTTTTCCACCATCTTTCCCAGCAGCTGGGTTTCATGGCTTGAGAGGTATATGTACCTTTGTCCCCTTTCTTGTCACAAAAATTCAATCCGATGTCTTTACCGTTGATAGAATTTCAACATGCTGAGTCCTGGTTCTAGTGCCTCTGACCAGCCACTGGGTTGAGCTAAGTGCTCATACTTTGTTTTTTCAGAACTACATGGCCAATGGTGTATATAATGTCCTCTTATACAGTTTTAAGTGTAGAAGAAGAGTAGAAGGCAAAAAGTATTTGTAGAGTAGCAAGTTGTCCATAAGCTTATTTATTGTTCCCAAGCATCATGTCTGGATAGATACAACTTTGTCAGTCAAGCTATAGATATCTTTCTGTCAATCTGGTGAGACTCTTGGAAGAGCTTCCCCAAAACTGCTGGTCTTCTCTTCCTCCTGCAAAGCCATTTTGAAATCACTACAGAAATGTTGATTGTCTTGTACTTCCACGTCTCTAGATGTCTTGTAGCAAATTTTATCACTCCCTTTCTGTTCATCATGGATTTGTCAAATAATTTGGATTGGAAGGAACCTCAGGAACTCATCCAGTCTGACTTCTTGCTCATGGTGCAACTTACATTAAGCCAGTTAGAAAAAGAGCTTTTTTTGCTAATTAACTGTTAAGCCAAGCCTGTATGAGACTTCAGGAACATTTTTACAGCAAAATCCCTGTAAACTGTAAAAACACCTTAAAAATATTTTACTTTTTCTCAGTTGCAATTTATGAGCCTCTTTCTCTTATCTTTCTTAATTTTCTCCCCTTTCAAGCAGTACTTTCTTGAGTGTTCTGTTTCTGTGATGGATTATTCTGTTTGCAGCAATGGAAAGACATGCTTTTGCCTAATGACTTTTATTAAGTTGCAGGCAGCTGGAACCATGGCTTCCTTTTTCTGCCAGTGTTGATAAACAGGGTTGTGGGGTGAGAGTCTCAGTGTGGAAAATGAAACAGAGCAGGGAGACAGGAGATACTGAACTTGTGTAACATCTCTTTGCATTGCAGTGTGTTAACGTGTCTTTTCGAAAGGTATTTGGGAGAATTGCACTCAGTAGTGTTTGCTGGCAGAGTGTGTAAGGAATCTGTAAGATTAGGGATTCAGACTTTCAGTACCACAGGCTGAAGAAGGTAATTTCAGTGGTGAGGGAAGGGGAAGTGCTGGCAACTCTCTCAGAAGGTGGAGTTTTTTGTTCTTGTTGGGAAGTGAGAGTTACCTATTTTTTAAGTGTCTGTGAGGAATTTGGCCTGATCCCTTAGTGTATTTAATTTTTTCGGCTCTGCTGCCTCTTTTATGAGCACTGAAACTTGGAGTTGTGCTTTAGAGGAAACCAAGCAAGATGTTTTAGTATTTCAATTACTAGACAAAGCAAAGTTGCCAGTTTTCATAGGCAAGAAACTGCTTCCACAGAAGTTTAAAAGGAAAAATAAGGGACTTGGCTGATCACGTGTGCCATTGAAGTGATGTCTGTCAGTAAAACAGTTTAAAGAGTTTCAGAATTTGATCAGCTAATCTGAAGGGAAAAGCATTGCCTGTGTATACGTAGCTTTCTGTGAAGCTTCATAATAAAGCAACCAGAACAGAAATAATTGCTAGTCTTGGAGCAATATGTGGCACCTAAAGGGAGGATTTAACTGGTGCTGTATGATTCATAGCAGTGGCAAAAGATGTGAAACTAAGGCAGTAATTCTGGGAAGCTTCCTGATATATATGGATTCTTAAAGTAGTGTTCCATTTGTTTAAACAAAAAAAGAAAAAAATGTGTTTTTTCCTCTGTTGGGGATGCTGTGCAACCTCCCTTCTCTCTGGGGCCGGGAGACATGAAATATTGATGCAGTGGGAGATACTTCTGTAGCATCTTTGACAGAGTACCGTGGGGTAGGTCCTTTCATCCCTTTTATGTCTGATGTGAGTTCTAAAGTTCTGTTCTTCAGCCAGCCAAGTTGAGTTCCCTTAGGAAGTAGAAACTTCATCAAGTACTGTTGGCCATTCTGTTAAATACTCTAATTCAGGGGATAAAAAGGGGAGCTGAAGCTTTGTGAAAGTTGTAGGCCTGTATCTGAGTTTGAAAAGGCAAAGCCAGGCTGCTTCAAAAAGGAAAAATAATCCCTCACACCTCTTTCTGTTGTCTCAGGCTGCCTTTCTAGCTTCAGGAAGTGACAGTCTCACAGCAGGGCTTTGAGTATCTTTGCAACCTTGTGATGTATGTAGATATGTATGTAAATGAAGATTTAAGATTTGCACAAGGCAATAAATCTTGTGTCCATTTGCCTTGCAGAGTTTCTTATCCACAGTTGGTGAGTGGGAGAGTGTATTTGTTACTGGCAGAGCCTGTCAAATCTGTAATACACAATTGTTTTAAAGAAAGTGATATTGTAATCCAACTTTCTAGAATGTTCCCCAGTACTAAAAGTTTTAAAAGAAATGCACTTAGCTAAGACTGGAGATTTTGCCAAGATTGTTTTCCCTGTCTGGGAGTTGGCATGGTTATGGCTGTTATTAGATATTCATTATACTGATGCTGCAAAACACTGTTCTTTCAGTCACTGCAACTATTTATCCTGATCTCTTTATGTGAAAAATTTTGATCTGCCTTTCTGTCTTGCCTGTCTTAGCAATACATGATGTAACCTTTTTATTCAGATCAAAGACAACTTTCTGGATATTTTTTTTAGATATTTTTGTATATATGTATTTATTATTATTTTTCTATTCAGTGTCAAATTAATTTTGGGAATATGCAGCGATCCTTGTTTTCAGGATGAGCTGTTATTCTTTCCTCCTACCTCACACCTCCAGTATGTGTGACTTGTGAGTAAGCTTCCATTTCTGCCCTCTCTTCTTTGAAGCTGGCAACCTTATCTTTGCTTCATCCTGTGCATATGTACGTAGCTGCAGTGCGTGTGTGCACTGTAGAAGCTGTTTAGTGTAACTTCTTTCATGGGAAATTATTTCTGCAGATGGTATACAGTACCAAGGAATTGTCTCACAAAACAGAATATCCTGGTTTTTATACCTATCAAATATGCTTGTCTGCAGATGATCAGTCACATATTGCAATTCTTTTCATTAACGTGAAGATTTTGTGTTTGTTCCCTGCAGGAGAGCATCAGAGTATCTGCAGGGATAAAACTTAACTCTTTACTGTACAGATAGAAATGGTTAGGAATTATTTTAGTATGTCATTTTATCATGCCATAGGCATCAAAAGCAAAGGGGCACTTAATCTTCTGATCTGTGACACCTTTGTTACATCTTGGTGAGTCTTATTATTTAGTCAGCCTGCCTTCCATACATGGAATATCTTTGTTTAAACTGAGGAGATATATTTGCTTCTCTCACTGCTTAAGCCATGACCTGGCAGCGCTGGATATTGAGTGCCTGAACCCAACTCCTTTCTTCAGGGGAGATGCTGTAGCACTAATGACAATTAAGTCACCAAGTGTAGACAGTGATCCAGGTATGACCCTTAGTGCCTAGACTAGTGCTGTCTGAACTAGAGTAGTGCTCAGACTAATGTTGTCCTAGGTTGTTCACTGAAAATACAGGTCCCACAAAGTAGACTTCTTTTCCGTGACTTTCAGTAGGAATTTAATTCCTGATTTATATCTATGCATTTGAAAATTCACCCTCTTCAAGCTTAAAAGTGCAGTGTTTCATGGATGAAGTTTTTTTAAACTACTGAATTTAATTAAAAAACAGGATAAATCACTAAAATAGAAGTTCTCTAAGATAATGAAAGAGAATAATTAATAATTAAACAGGCGACTGTCATTCTGGTAGTTGGAAACAAAGTATAGTTGAAAGATATTCCTTGTCCTTTGTATTACCACAGAGGAAGAAAAATCAAAGTTGTTGGAAGGCAAGTTTGATTAAATCCACTTTCTTGCCCTCAGCTCCAGTAATAGGCATCGTGTATGAGTCTTGAAGCCATAGTTGTATTTGAAAGAAAAACAGGGTTCATTTGTCATCTAGACTCCATATTGTGCAGCTTGAATTCTCTCTGGGAGGAAAAAAGATACAACTGATGATGCCACTGTGATGCTCTGCTTTTAATTACATGCATGTGCTTGCAAGCTTACATACATACAAAAATAGATAAAACTGAACTCTGTACATGTTTTCCAGTCTTTCACATCCAAGCCAACATGTGAGAACATAATTTGTCTCTTCTGACTGCACATGAAAATTGCTGGGCAGAGCCTTGAGAGAATCTGAAACCCACATAAGTAATTGCATGAGTGAAATTATGCAAAGCTATGGCAGATAAAAGCTACAGTTAGGAGGTGTGATCGCAGCTTCTGTGAATAAACAAACCTCAGATTTAGTGAGTGTAGGAACTAGCAGAGTGTAGTCTGTGGGTTTCAGCAATGATGGCACAGACTAGACCGGGACGCCTGATACTTGTGTATTTGGCCACTACAACCTGAATGTACCCAGTGCACGTCCTACAAGTCACTTTCCTACAAGCATGTTGCATCTCTTTGCCGGACACTTAAGGACAGTTGCAACCCTCATGGAGACTTCGTGGTGCTTCTTTTTTGTTTTCTTCTGGAGCTAGAAGTCTTGCTGTTATATTCTAGCTAAGCACAGTGGCTGGATGCCACTTGTATGAGCAGGTGACCCACCTAGTGGATGAGGGAAGGGCTGTGGGTGTTACCAGCCTGGACTTTGATACTGCCTCCCACAACATTCTCCTGGAGAAGCTGGCAGCCTGTGGCTTTGACAGGTGCACTCTTCACTGGGTTAAAAACTAGATAGCCAGGCCTTGAGAGTGGTGGTGAATGGTGCCACATCGAGTTGGGGGCCAGTCACTGGTGGGGTGCGAATTTTGCTCTTGTTGCTTCAGTTCCAGTTCCATGTCCTAAAGCAGTGAGCAATAATGGATAGGTAATCCTTGAGCCAAGGCTTCTGTAAAAATTTCATGTGTGAAGTCAAGGATATGTACATGGAGACATGAGCAAACTAAGCTGTATTATTAAACATGTCAATTTTAAAGAAGTTAGTTTAACTTGGTTAAATCTGCTCTGGGGGATACTTTCTTTGGCCGGTTGAACTGTGACAAACCAGGTGGAGATCTCGTGATTCTGAGTAACGATGTTCACACAGCCTTTAGTTAATATACCGGAATTCTACATCTGTAGTTAACATGGATGAATTTTTCTGAATGTCCCCTGGTAGACAAACCAATCTCAGTGACTCTCATCTGTTTACTTCTCACACCAATTCTTGAATGCCTGTCTGACATGTACCGAGGAAAATTAGTGTTTCTTCTATACTATGTACCAACTCTTGTCCACAGAAGTTAACCAAGTGAAAATGAGTTACCCTTTATCTTCTTAGAGCTGTCGATTTTGTCTTTAATGTGGTGCTTAGCTGAGAATATTAGATTTGCTCCCATGCTCACTGACCTTTCCTCATGAGTTTACCAGGATAAAAATGGGTGGTGAAAGGCCAGGTGGAAGATGCAAGGTAAAAATGACTCCAAAGTAAATGTACCTATCAGGTAACTATCTTTGTAATAAACTTTGTATAAGTGCAGGCACATGCTTTAAAAATAAACAATATGAGCATGAGAGAATCTTTGAAACACCAAGAGAAACAAACTCGTGTTTGATATATTTATGGAAGTATGATTTGCAGCCCACTCAATACCTGATTGCTCTGGGACTGAAGACATCCCATATGGAAGTAGGGGGGAAGAACAGCCCAGGCTATTTTTTGCAAATGCTGCATTTGTGGATTTTTATTGTTATGCTTCTTTCATTCCCAGTATGGACTTTTTCTTTTGCAGTAATTCTAAACTTCATGCTTCATTCTATGCTTCATCAAGGCATCTTTGCAGTTGTGTTCTTAAACTGGCAGTTGGTTTTATTTTTAAATAAAAAAGTAGAGAATATTATTTCTCTTCAAACAATAAGGTCAAAATAGAAAGTTAGAATCAGAATTGCATAAAATTGTAGAATGTGCACCCATTTATACAAAGTTTTCTAAAATAACAGTGATGAGATGCTGAAAGCCGGAGCTGTACAGCAATGAATGTTGATTGTGTAGAATTGCCAAGAGAACCATGAACAGTGACAGTAACATGTAATTGAAACTGTCCTTACTGGGCTTCATTTGTAATGCCTTTTCAATAGTGTAAAGTTTCTCCACTTTTTTTCAGTTCATATTGTGTCTTTTCCTCATTCATTTGACTGTCTTTCTGTCCCCTAAAGGTTTTGTCAGGAATAGAACTTAATGTGGCATACAGTGTGTTGATGTTTGTTTCTTTTATTTGATAATCACCAACTATCTCACCAGAGATCTGGGAATAGTTTCTTAGTTGCAGCTGCAGAGGAAGTAAAAAAATAAACGTATTTGCGTGTGTCCTATGTAAACAGGCTTCTTAAAAAAATCCATTTCTCAGCATCTAAGAGAATTATTTTATCTTAAAAACAGATTTCTCAAGTATGGAAAATTTTTCCTATTGCCACTTCTTTACAGCTGTTATTTGTGCCATTTAAAAGGTGCTATTTTAGCCAATGTGTGCTACATAAATTGTAAAAGGGAAGACTATCAATGACCACCATAATAATCAGTGTGGCCAGATAAATGCACCTGAGCAAGTTCCCAGAACAGCAAATTTGGAGCAGAATGAGTTACAGAGTTGTAATTGAAGCACTGGGCATGTTTTAGTTTTCATCTTGGTTAGATTAGTGATGGAAATATAATTATTTTGTTAGTTTAAGAAAATACCTGCTGATTGTACAGTGGTTTGCTGTAGCAGATACTATTCTTTGGGCTATTTCATGGTGTGAATTCGAGGCTAGGTTAGCAGAGGGTGCTACAGCAAGGCAACCAAACACATTGATAAAAGTCCTATCCTCTGTGTACTGCTAATTGAACTTAAGAGTATCTGTGATTTGCACTCATCAAAGGACTGTATTCCTGTTATCCTGCTGATAGAGTAGTATTGGAATTGCCTTGCTGTGGAGTTTATTTCATCACATGTAGATGTTGATATCTGGCTTTATGAAAGAATTTGAAATATCCTGTGGAAGGTTAGAATTATTCCTGAAAGCATAATAGAATACATCAACTTTTAGGTCTTCTAAAATAAGTACATAGTTGAATCAGAAACAGTAATATATATATATAGTAATGTATACAATATATATTATAAAACCATGGTGATCTCAGGTCAGCTTGTAAAAAGTGGAGTCACCTTGTGAAAACTGTAATAAGGAGTTTCTCTGAACCTTTTTGTTGAAGCAAAGGCTCTCTAAACAAAATCCCATTTAAGCAGTGCTGTTCAACATGCCGATCACCTTATTTTTAGACTCATCTCTTCTGAAAATAGAAAGGGAAGGAGGGGGTGAACAAAAAAAAAAAAGGTAACAGCACAGATTGCTTCTCAGCTCCCCTGATTATAAGCTATTTGTGGACAGGTGGTCACTGTGTTCTCTGCAACACATGAAACTTACTGATCAAAACCAATTGTGATTTCCTGTGTTGTCACTTTTTCCTCTACGTTCCACTTCTAAATACTGTTTAGATTATTGCAGTCACAGACTATTTTTGTTCATTAGGGCCACAGTCAGTGCTGAAGTTTACTACCAGTCTTTTAACTGTAATAGACATTTTGAAACCTGCTGATGATAACAGTCAGAAATCCCAGCCAAAAAATCTGTGCACTGTCCCTCTACAGCTATGTCGTAAAAACCATTCTTGCCTTGGCAAGTTCACGACCTAATAAAATGGAAAGTTGGACACAGAATTAGGGAAAAAATAGCATTATCTCATTATGTAGATGGGAAATGGAAGCAACTGCGATATGACCAAATTGTGTAGGTCTTGACCCAGAGTTAGAGATAGAATTTGCCTCTTGACTCACAGCCCATTGCTTTTTTCTAGAAAACCATTATTGTTTTTAATCTTAATCTGTCAGTTAAGGATGTTGATGAGGAGTTTCTATGCTGCTGAGAATTGCACTGAAGTATAATTGTAAACACTATGGAAGATCAAACCAGAGGAGGAAGTGCTATTTTACAGCTCTATTATTTGAATTCATTGCTGGATCATCATAAAAATTTCTATACTTCAGTGCCCAAAGCTGTGCTTGTTAATTCACCTGGTCAGACAAGCATTTCCTATAATCATCATTGTCCTGTCTAAGTACCAGGTCAAACAGTAGCAGTTTAAACCTTTTAATGTTATATTTGAAAAAAGACAAGATGAATTTCATCAGTAATCCCTCCTGATTGATTACACATTTCTGACTGTTTTAAAGCCATGTACTAACTTGTCTGTATAAATACTTCCCATTAGAAATGGCTTTAAAAGTTCTGAATTATGTTTGTTGCCATAGCAATACTCAGTTAAAGATTCATAGAATGGTTTTTTATTTTCTTCCTACCATAGGGGAATTCATAAAGGAGATTCTAAATCTATTTCAAATACAGGAGATTCAGCAGGACTGTGTGCTTGGGAGATTGTGGGGAGAAAGGGAAGAGAAAAAAATTGTCCAGAGTTTAAATCTATTTCGGGAGCACTGTTGGGATCTACAGTGATGGGAATGCTTATGACATTTGGTTGTACTCTGTATTTGGGTTTCAAGGAACCTTGTCTTAAAGCTAAAACTGATACAGAAAGAAGGGCCTACAGAAGAAATAGGTGTTCTTTGTCTCTTCTTGTTTTCCCACCTAAAATATGATCTGTGTTTGTATTTCTTCCTTTGAACTCCAAGAACTTGAAATGGTGCCATTCTTCTGTGAATTGTGAATGTAGACTGGGCAAAAACTAGGCTCTGAAATTGTTACTCGTTCCTAATATTTCATCAGCTGTCTTCAGAAATCTGTTTTGAGCAGTCTCCTGTCAATACTTAAATTTTTGTTGGAACATCAGCAATTGAAATCTTAGTAAACAACTGAAATCCCACATAATGCTAAAGTTTGAATAGCTCTGATTAAGTTTAATCTGAGTTCTCTTCCCAGTTTCAAGACTAGTAGGAGGCCTTGGGAAAGTCTGTCTTGAGTGTGCTCACGCTCTTTTGCTGACTGTTTCTAGACTTGGCTGGTCACAGAACACTGTACCAAAAGATCTTGATTAACTGTGTGTAATATTTCATATTTTATTATTTAATAATTAATTTGACAAGTGTGGTAATTTAAAATGAGATTTCAGTATTTTTACTCCTCCACTGGAGGATTCCACCTCTTGGAGTCTAAAAGAGCTGTTTGAATTTCATGTGGTCTCGAGCAGCTGTTGTTTCTATAAGCCCAATGTGCTGTAGGAGTGCAGCAAAGTGAGGACAGTATTGGATTTAGAGAGAAATAGTAAAGTCAAGTTCAATATTTTGTCTGTGTCAGTTGATTACAGAGCTGTAAAATAGTGTAATATGTATATTTTAATTTTTTTTTTGATTGGAAGATGTAAAATTTGAACAAATACTATTGTAAACCGTACCTGCTTCGCTCCTATTCAGCAGTGTATCTGTTTTTCCTTTTTTTTAATTGAAAAAAGAAACAAAACTTTCCATTGTGCTAGGAAATTGTGTTTAAGGTTTTGCAGTGTTCTGTTTATTTAAAGGGTTAATGGGGGCTGGGGGAAAATATTAAATGCTGCACTTCATGCAGGTGCTATCAGAATCCATATGCAAACTGAAAAATGAGATCAGTCCTTGCAGCACACTCATGTAATTTTTAAAATCAGAAGGTTGCTAAAAAAACATAGAATTTTTAAATATATTCTTATTTACATCTGTGTTTTTGAGCTGTTATGGTTCAATTCTTCAGGCTCTTAAAGCTCTTGTGATTTGGAAGAAGAAAAACAAATATCAGGCAACTTGTAGTAATTGCAAGAGCTGCAACACTGAGATAACAAAATTTTCAGAATGCAGTTCCTCTTCACTTAGGCCATAGTTGTAGGAATACATAAACCATGCATTCAGTTAAGCTAGCAATCTTGTACAGAATGGGCAACTCTTGATGGTGACATTAAGCATTTGAAAATATGTTGCCAGGATCAGAGCTGTAGCTCCTTAGCCCTTGATTTCAAGGGCTTTGTGGGTGTTTCTTTAAGATACTCACAATTTAGTGTGCTCTGGACTGTTAGAAGATTTACTCTTAACATAGGAAATGTGGAAAGTCTGATATTTGGGTTGTTTCTAGAATGCCCAGGAGAACTGTTGAACAACAATCTCATTAAAGAATGTGTGTATCTAGAGTTAGAAATGTGAAATAATGCAAAGTGCAGACAAGTCCAGAAAATGACTGGATAAGTTATTTTAATGGGTTTAGACTTTATCCCCAGTGAATTCTAGAAAAAGGACCAACAGTACCCTGGGATGCATCAGGCAAAATATCATCAGCCTGTTGAGGAAGGTGATTGTCCTGCTCTGCTCTGGTGCAGCCTCACCTCAAGCACTGTGTGCAGTTTTGGTCACGTCAATATGAGAAGGACCTAAAGCTGCTAGAGAGTGTCCAGAGAAGGGCTATGAAGATGGTGAAGGATCTACAGGGGAAACCATATAAGGAACAGCTGAGGTCACTTGATTTTCTCAGCCTGGAGAGGAGACTGACTGGAGACCTTATAGTGGTCTGTAAGTTGCTCACGAGGAGAGGAAGAGGGACAAGCATTGATCTCTTCTCTGGGGTGACCAGTGACAGGACCCCTTGGTCACCTGATAGGCTCCTAAAAGCAGCCAGGTGCAAATGGGAAACACTGAGGCAGCTCCTTTAAACAGCCCACAAAGGAGCCTAGTAAGGCCCCTTGGTTGCCAGATAGACTCCTAAAAGTAGCCAGATATTAAAAATCTTAATTATCAGAAGACTTGAATGTTTCTTTTTACAGTGCCTTCTCTCCAAAGAGCAAGTACAGGATTCAAACCCATAAAAGTAAGTACAGGGTCTTTATTATTTGCTTTCTTAAGCTTTTAATACTGTTTTTCTTTGCTGTAGTTAAAACTGGAAGTTACTTCTTAATAAAAACATAGGTCTTCATTCAGTGACTTTGTTTAGTGTTGATATCATTGCTAGAAACTGAGGGTTAGAGTTAAAAATCTCCACCACCTAGGA
This sequence comes from Dendrocincla tyrannina, assembly GCA_035047865.1. Classification (NCBI taxonomy): domain Eukaryota; kingdom Metazoa; phylum Chordata; class Aves; order Passeriformes; family Dendrocolaptidae; genus Dendrocincla; species Dendrocincla tyrannina. The sequence continues at coordinate 52,241,221 of JAWWMP010000041.1, forward strand.
GACTTGGGAATAATAGAAACGCTTCTCTAAGTGCGACACTGGTGATGTAAAGTAATAATGTGATCTTTGAAGTGTTGGTACTTTGTTGGTTCCATTGTAGCTCTTCCTTATGATACCAGGAAGGAATTTTCTCATTCAGGGCATGTGTTTGAGCACAAGAGAGGTTGAAGATGGGGAGGGAGGAAGGGAATAAAGAGTTGTCTGGATTCTAAGTGTTTTTGAGCTGGTTAAAACCCCAGGAATAAGTGGTGTTTTGGCACTTCTCAGGAATGAGAAAACTGTTTCTTATTAAACGCTTCCAGCAGGTTTGTGGACATAGTTGTGAAAGTACTGGGACAGATCATTAAAAAGAATATAGATGTAATGGGTGGGGGAAAGAAGAGGAAAAAAGTGACTAGATTGGTTAGCAAATGAAAATAGGAAGGGAGGAGGATAGAGAAGGGCAAAGATAGGCCCTTTTAAGTTAGCAAATCACTGTGCCTCTTTCTGTCATCTGTAAATTTATTTTTGAGAAAAATGCGTGATCTGCAGACCTCTCTTGTTCTTTATTCCTTTGGTGCTTGTTACAGCTCTCATACATCTTCCCTATCTTCAGCTAGTTTAGAGGGAAAGCTGTTAGGTTTTGCTGGGCTTTGTGAATTCCTTATCCAATCGTTATTTAGGCAGGATTGTACATCAGTAAATTATAAGGGTGGAACTGCTAAAGAGCTTAGTGAGTTGAATACTGACATATTTAAATTGTTTTAGGAAAATTTCTTCACAAGCATGATTTGTGAGTTGCTGCTGTTGTTTTAAGAAGGTAAATAAAACATGATACTGGATGGAATAAGTTTTGTGAATCTCTTTGTTCTGAACCTTAAAGGGTTGCCCAGTCATAGGTGCTGGGAAGTGTAAAAAGGCTGATTGTAATAAAATATTACACAGCAATTGAACTGCATTATTATAAGTAAAGTAATAATTTCTATTTTAAAAAATGGCTGAATTCAAAGAGCATAATTTTAATAGACTGAAATATATGATGAGGAGTGTCATGAAATCTGTTTTGAGAGTATAAGCAGATTAACAAATATTTGTCAGTTTTTAAAACTTTTTAAAAGGCTGGTAAATACTGTCAGTAGGTATACTAAGTAATTGTTGTAAACTGAAGAAAATATTGAGATTCCACAGAGTATGTTCAGGTGCATGTTTGTGTGCATGTATGTATGTTTTTCTCTTTGCTATAGCTCAGCTGATGAAAAATATTATTATTGAGTCACAGAAAATAAACCTTACTGTAGCATCAACACAAAATTTATGTTCTTTCTGCTGGCGTATTTCACAAATGTGAATTTTAGAGCAGTATCATTCATGGAAAGAGGTGGAAATTTATTTTTCAGTGTTTGATAGAATGATTTTTGTAAAAAGTGAATGAGGAACTGTATAAAATGGAGCTGTGCTAATTTCAATTTTTATTACAGGTACTAGGGAGAAATATAACTTGGGCAAAAATAAGTGGTGAGAGAAATAACCACTTGTGTTTGAGCCTTTAAAGCTGATACATGAATAGTATTTCTGAAAATCTGGACTCTTCTATCTTTTAAGTTTGTCATAGTATCCTAGTAGATGATGGGTAAGTATGGAAAGGAGTTTTGACCTATTTGCCTTCATACTCAGTTGACTGAGGGTCAGCTTCCACAGTTAGCGACTGAAGCAGCACTTCGTTGGCTGTTGATGGCAGAAAATTTGGGTGCAGCTTTGTCAGTCAAATACGGCTATTTGTCTCTGTCATGTCCCTTTCTTTTGAGGTGCACTGTGCCAAACTCACTCCCGGCTACAAGAGTTAACTCCCAACTTAGAGATCCAAGTACCCTTGCAGACAGCAGTAAGAGTTTCCAGTTAAAGAGGCCAGGCCACATGATAGACCATTTGTCAGCCATCCTGTGTGCAAAGTTGGGAGAATTACCAGCAATTTCAGAGGGAAATGCAAGTTAACAAGTCAGCAACAATGCACTTTATCCTACAGGAGAGGAGGTGGAAAACTTTCTGTAGGGTAGGATTGAAGAGCATAAGTAACCATACAAAGAAGTTCAACAAGAACATAAGGCATGTTGAAGGGATCCATTTGGTTTCCTCAGTGTTAGTGATGAATGCATGTGTCTTATTCCTTAGATTAAAAATTTTCACTTGAGTCCTGAATTGTAGCCTTGATATTGTGGTCTTTCTGTCTGATACACCTTGAAAGGGCAGGTGCGGTCACAGACAGTGTTGAATTCAGTGAGCCCTAATGTACAAGTGCCACAGACAAAACTATTAGGCCTGTTGAACCTTGCAGGCTATACCAGAGACATTTGCTCTTACTTAAAAAAAAAAAAAAAAAAAAATCCTTGAAAGTTTCTGTTGTCTGGAACTGTTCGCTTTCGATTGTATGGAAACAATACTGAATGGCATTACATAACTGTTTGTCTATTATAGGGGTCTGTGATTCAAATTGCTCAAAAGTTTGGTGTGACAAGTAGTCCAGCTCATGGGGTATCCAAGCACTAATTACCATTATCAGAAATGTGTTTTGTTTTCCATATTTTCACCATCTCTGATTTGTGACCTTAGGGAGGAACCAACTCAGAACTTCAAAATCTGCAAAAGCCTTATGGAAATACGACTTAGGGGGGTTATTTAATTATCTAAAACTGTTCCTGTATTCCAGCCCAAAAGAACTCTCCTAGTTAAAATTTTATAGTTGTGATAGAAAACAGGTGCCATCATTATGCATTGGTCCTTGCAGAACAAAACTGCCTGGAAGTTTGTTATTTCCTTACTTTACTGACATGACCTATACATTCCTATTTTATGCAGCAATCACTTTTCCTTATTGCCTATCATTCTGAAGGGAAAGTGTCTGGTTTACTAATTATGCCCAGAAGCGTATGGTAGCAGGGCAGCTTCATGCATGTTTCTAGTATCCTTATCTTTGAAGACATTAAACACCAGCATTCTCATCTCCTCCTGAGAAATGCCTGTTATTTCTTTCTGTGTTACTGGCATGAGAATGTTTTGTGTGCTCAGGAGGGTCCTTGGTTAGTCTGGTGGTAGTCTGATTCTCCCATAGTAGCTATTCTTTATTTTTTTTTGGGGGGGGGGAAAAAAAGGAAGAGAATACTTCAGCTTGTTCATTGTTTACAAACACAAGAACAATGGAATATTGAGAGTGAGATGATAGCAAAATGAATATTTGTCCGCCAGAGGCTTTCTGGAGAAGTTGGACAAATGGGCAAAATCTAAATTTAATCTTATGCCTGGATGATTATCCATTTGGAAAGTTGTATTTCAAGGTAGAGATGGATTCTGGGAAACTGCATGATTCTGGATAGCAAGGTGGGAAGATAATTGGCAGAGCCATGTAATGTCTTAATTACTTAACTTGTTATTTGGTTATAATACAGCTTGGCACATTCAGTCCATCGACGATTTCCTGGGGAACTTTGTCACTTCTCCTAATGTGGGCATTTTTATTTTAACCTTGAGAAAAGTAGCAATCTCTGGGAAGTCCTGCTGCTTGAATAGCTGCAAAACTAAATAGTACAGAGCTATTAAAAGATACTGTTATGCACAACAGCAGCTAGGAGCTCAGCTCTGTCTTGGAGTGAGAAGCAGAATTACTCTGGAAAAAAATTGTGGACAAGCAAAGGACTTGTCTCTGCTCATAAAATGGTAATCAACATAGTCAGTGAAGTGCGATGTAAACCACTGCGGGACATGCCCGCAGTACTTTGCTTTGCATTTGATAATTTGCAAAACAGAGCTTACTTATTTATCACCAATTCTGTCATACTGTATTTAGCAGGAGAAAGCAATTTGACATTCTCTTGTGGATTGAGTTTCCCTGCCAGATTCTGGATCTTGGAGTCCTACTTTCCTTTCAGGGGGATTTTCTGGTATGCTCTTAATTTGTTTGAAACCATCCAGACAATTACTACTGCTGCTCTTCTTTAGATCTGCTGTTTGTGTTTTTAATGAGGATAGTCAATATAGCACGTTATCCACATTTAGCACATTATCCAAACTCTTTTATAATGGGGATTGATTTTTAACCAAAAAGCTAGTCACAGGGATTTCTTGTTACTGACAATTTATCTAGTAATACATTGTGATACTTAAGTTTATGCTGTACTAGTTTATAAAGTCTCTAATAATTTGGTTTGCAAGTACTATTGAATCCATTATAGCATTATCAGTAATGCATAAGATAACAAGGGTAATTTACTAACACATTTTCAGTAAAATGTGTTTTGTTCTTCATTGCTTCTTGTTGGGTTCTTAAAATGTTTCAGTTATGTGACTGTTTCGTTCAGCCTGGGCTGTTCTAATATTCTCTGAGACTTTGTGAGTCGTAATATAAACAGAGGTTTTTTCCACAGTAAAAAAGCAGAGTAGAAAGTACAATGTATTCTTGTCTTCTTTGTGTGGGTAACAAAGAGATGGCAGACATTGGCACGAAGTTAGTCCTTGCTGAGTTCTGTGTATATAACCAATTTGGAAAGAACGGGTATAATGAAAAAAGATAAAGTTTTTACATGTTTGTAGGCTTTAGTTTCTGTAGTTTGAAGGACTTCTCTTCTACGCCGCCTAGTAAGTAACACTTCATTGCCTGAATATTTTGCATGACAAATGGAATGAATGTCTAAATAAAAAAATAAAGAATATTTCAGAAGTATCAATTTGGGGTTAAATGTTGTGTTTTTTCTCTTCTTCTGTGAAGCGTAAGTACAGGCCATCCAAGCCAAGTCAGTACCTTCCTCCAGCTAAAGATTGTTGAGGTATTGGGTTTAAGAGCTCAATTTAACCTCCTTTAGGAGCATGATGATTGCACCAGCAAGCTCAAATAGTGTCTGCCCTTTGGGTTGTACACCAAGAATTTTAGAACAAAAGTAAGCTTTTCAGCAAATGCTGGACCATGAGATCTGGGAAAAGAGGAAAGAAAATCCCAAAGGATGAGAAAGAAATCCCCTTAGCGTGAGCATCCTGCATATGTAACTTCTCCTTTGTGGTTAAGTGCTCTTCAGAATAAGCAGAGGGGTGGTTGTCTAGAGCTTTGTTTTCCAACAACACCAGGCAGAAGAAATACATTAAATATGCTTAGTGGTGAAATTTCCATCTTATCTGTGAGTCTATTCTATGTGGTTTATAGCACCTTGATCCAAATGGCAGGTCATGGGCCAGGCTGGCCTGTATCATGATTCCATTTGTCCTCCCCCCTTTTCCTCAGAGAAGATGGACAGGGACTCTTGGACTTGAAAGTCAAATGACTCTCTTTTTAGTGGGCAGTTACTTGGAGCAAGACGTGCTATCACAGCAATGCTGTATAAAAAGTGATGAGAATTAAACAGCGCCATGCCTCTCATTATCCGTATCTTATGTGTTGCAGTCATAGTTTACCCAGTGGCACAGCTCACTCGCTGCTAGGGCATAGGAGTCTCACAGTTGTGATCTGGAGGTATGGCTACAGAAATGGAGGCAGGCAGATTTAAGTTATGGTTCTGTAAAGTGTCCTCTAATCTGAAAGCAATAGTGATACAGATAAGGGAAGGAAGGTCTTTACCTGAATAAAGAATAACCATCCGGCTTTACAGTGGAGACAGTTTATATAAGACTTTTGGCAGCTTCCTGCTTTGTCTTTGGGTGGGCAGCAGTATGGGTTGTGTTGAGGAATTACTTGCGATGTCTTCTGATTGGTTTCTATCTCATTCATATATAATGTATTTTATGCTTAACTCTATGTCCACGAATAGTCGCACTGAGGTAAAAAGAACAACTGTTGTGTGCCAAAGTACCTTGACTATTGAAATAGTTTTTCCTCCATGCTCAGAGCTGCCCAGCGGCTGTCAAGACATTTGACAGCAGTATTCCAGGATGTTGGCAAGTCTCTGCCTCTACCAGTAGTCTCCCTTCTTCTCTCCCTCCCTGCATTGCAGCTTTATAGTAGGTTGTTCTTGCTTATTATCATCTCTTCTCATGCTGACCCTTATGCTTAGAATTTATCTCTGATTGCATCAGAAAGCTGTTCTCATTTTATATGTATTTGCAAACAGTAATCTGTTTTTCTTGACTGAATTCCTCCTTAGAACACATATCCTCTGCAACCCAATTACTGTGTGCATGAAAGAAAGGAATAATGTTATGTATATTAAACTAAGATCTATCCATTTCACTGTTCTTGACTGAATACCTAGTTTATGTTCTCTCTTTCTGTTGCGTATTTTAAATTTGTTTGGGCAGAGGTCCACCCTTTTAATAGCAAAGTGTCTTGTAAGTTAATTGTGCTTAGTAAATAGCAATAGGGTCCTTCTAAATTTTAGCTTTTCCATTTGGTGCTATAAATGTCTTTGGGATCAATACAGCAATATTCAACTCCAAGAGAGGTTCCAAGTCAAAGATTTAGTTGTTCTTGTCCTGTTGGACATCTTTTTCTCAACTCTAATCTGCTATGTTGGCTGATGTAACTGAGGACCCCCTTTTCAAGGGAGATCTGTAACTCAAATGAAGTTATTGCAGATGAGGACAGAGGTGGCTTGGCAAAGCTGAGTGAGATTAGCATACTGCAGACTTTTTTCTTCAGCTGATGCTGCAGTTTCCTCATTTTGCATCACTTACAGATCAATTTAAGGATAAATAAAATATATGTCTTGGCAATTACAGCATTGTCTTAGAATGATTTTGTTGAATATTTACTGGGGATTTTGTACTCTTTTCAACCTGATTTACTAAATTTGTGTTATATTAGCACTGACAGTACCTTTCCTCCCCAAACACGTAATTGAAAATAAGCAAACTTAAGCTTGGAGACTGCATCCATTCTTCCCAGTTACCTTCTTTGAACTACTTCAAATTATTCCACATGTTCCTGGGGTGTCTGCCACAGCTTTTCTGGATGACAGTGTGAAAGACACAAGAATTTTGTGTAATAGTACTTTCTGGACTCTGAAAATATGTAGGCAATGGGGAAAAAAGTTGTGTTATACTGATTTTATATTGGTTTTCTCTGGTGTTGTGGGATCCTCTAAGTAATTATCCTGATAAATAGGGCACCATTTTTTTTTTATTTGCCAGCTGTAGAGGTCTGAAGAACTATACGATTAGTGTATAAAGCTATTATGTAAATCCTCTTTGCCCCAGTTTAAGTTAATGCTCTACATATGGCATGCCTGGTAGGGTGAAAATTCATGGTCCCTTTTTACCCAAGCAATGCATAGCAGTGCTGCTCTTGGTGTGTTGCTAGAACAGGAGAGCTGGTCAAGGGGTTTGTAAGTACTGAAGCAATCACTTCAGTTTTTCATGTACAGGATACAGATGACTCACTCCTTCTGTGTTTTAGCACTGACATGAGACTGTTCTGTAAATAGCACATGTTCAGAAATAGGACATCTCCCACCCCCATTAGCTATGAAATCAAGGTAATGTAGTTATTTGATTTTAAAACAAAAAGCAGGAGTGAATTTCAGCACTAGTGGCAACCTAGAAATGCTATTTGAGATAAGGGAAGAAATTTACTTCCACTTCCTGACAATAGGCCAGATTACTAGTTATCATCTACCAGATAAAGAGAAAATTAATACGGGTGGCTAAGACACAGTGCCAAGAAGACTGATGGGAGATGGACAGAGGGGTGTTTTTTTTCCTTCTCTCAGAACAGCATTTCAAGGTCTTCTAAGAGTTTCTGAAAGGTAAAAGTCATTTACAGGGCAGCGGTGCTGATACATGAAGAGTTTGAAAGAAGTTTTGTTGTGCTGTATGCATTTTTTTGGTATAGAATAGTCATGTTGTGACTAAGAATTCCTTGATTACAAAGCTGAGAAAGGGAAGAGTCACACTGTGATCTGTCTCCTGGAAATTCTGGATTACTGCCATATTTGCACATGTCTCACAACCTGGATGCAGAAGGGCAGTAAGAAAGAACCCAAACCGGCGAAGAAGGCAAGTATGAAGTCCTGCACCTGGGATGGAATTAACCCATGCAGGAACAACCCGACTGGGTAGAAAGCTCTGCAGAAAAAGACCTGGGGACCCTGCTTGGTAGCAAACTGAACATCAGTCAGCAGTTTGTCCTTCAAGGAAAGAATGTCAAATTACATACCTGGTTGTGTTAGCAAGAATGTAGCCAGCAGGGTGAGGTAAATGATTATCCTATCCATTTGGTGTTTGTGAGACTGTGGGTACAGAATTGTGCCTGGTTTTGGGCTTCACAGCACAAAAAACCCCATGCTTGCATATGTGTAGTGGTGGACTACCAATAACCACCTTGTAGGGTTAGAGGATTATGATACTTAAGGAGGTTAATATGAATAACAAGATTCTATATGTCAGCTGTCTGTGTTGGTTGTCCACACACTTACCCTGACTCCACAACAGTGTCTGTGTGGCAGCTTCTTTTTCCGCTGAGGACTGAAATATCTCACACCTACTGTTTTGGCATAGGGTACAAATGTGTATACCGGTTGTTTGTCAGCAGTTGGTACAAGTTAACTACCTGCCTCATGGTAACCTGTCCATACATCACAATTGAGAATTAACCCTTTTAGTTATACCTTGTAGAAGCACAGCTGCTTTCTGAATCTTTGAAGTTCACATTAGTATTTTCCTCCTATATGTACTGCTATGAAAGAATGACCAAAATCTCTTAAAAGCCGGTATTGTGAAGATACAGTCTTATGTATGAAAATATACAGTATGTTTAAAAGCTCCAGAGCTGCTGCATGGACATCCTCTCTTCTTTACACATATTTTTGCTAGATCTCCATAGCCCAGTTTTCAGGTTGAAGGGTGTGCCAGTTTCACAAGTTCTTAAACTTTCTTCTCTGTTTTGGGATTATTTCAGGTTGAAGGGTGTGCCAGTTTCACAAGTTCTTAAACTTTCTTCTCTGTTTTGGGATTAATTCACCGATTCCCACTGGTGAATGAGATTGTTCCTATTTATAGAATAGCCTTCAACAGACATTCAGTACTTACGTTTGTCACCAGTGCAGAAAAGTAGATCTCTTTAAAGAAAGTCAAAACACATCGTAAACAGCTATGTAAGTCTAAATGTAATGAGAGGATGAGAAAGGAAACATGGAAAAAACATACAAAAATGATTGAGTTGCGAATAAAGGTAATCTGAATCTGGCCTGAAATCTAAATGGGTTCTCTGCTGTTGTTTTCAGTAAAGATGGTAATGTAGGGTGTGTGTAGAAGGCAGGCTAGCTCTTGGGAAGGGGTATATATAGAAATGGAAATCACCATTTCTGAGGTGAAAGCAAACTGCAAAGAATTTAATGGGTTGAAACCAAACAGACTGGATAATCCCTACCTCAGAATATTGAAGTAACCAGCCCATGAAATTATAAATCTACTGGTTAGGATTTTTTTAGAATTTACTGATAGGAGGTTGTTTTATATGGCTGTAAAACGGTAGCTGTGGTGTGTGTCTTTAAAAACAGCAGAGGCATCTGCCTGACTACAAACTTGTTAGTTAGATCTTGGTGCATTAGCTGAGAACATACTTTGAGGAAGGGAATGCTTACAGGCATGGAGGTGAACTGCAAATGAGATGAAATGTGCCTGGAATTCACCAAAAGAGGTGGTACTACTACACTAACCTGCTATCTAACATTCAACTGATTTTTTGTAAAGGGGTGGAAGTCCTTATTTATTTGGATTTCAGCAGAACATCTGATGCACTGTTATATGGGGAAATTCTAGTCAAGATACAACAAATGAAGTTTAGAATAAGGAGTGAAAGAGTGGTCAAGAGAAATTACTGCAATGAATCAATAGATAAAGCTGAAGAGTGCTAGATAGGAGGGCAAATAATGCTGGAGTACCTAAAAGATCATATTTAAAAATCTTTTAATGCTTTCTTTTTAAGGAAATTGGCATGAAGAATAAGAAAGCTCAAAGTTGCTGTTGATGTGGAGCACTGGAATAGTGGACAGAAGTGCTCGACAGAAAAAGATGATGCATAATATGGATAGCATGCAATTGTAACACTCTTTTTTATGTGTTTGAAATGCTATTGTTTGAAAGTAACTAATGAAGAGAAAGAATGGAATATGGCTGTCAGCTGCAAGGTGATTATGAACTGTGTCTATGATGCAATCCTAACGGAGAGCAAATGTGATGATAAAAAGGTTCAGGCAGGAAAGGTGTTTTTGCAAAATTGAGAAGTACTGAAACCATTACACTTCTGTAGTGCAGTACTTGCCTGCAGTGCTATACATCCAGAATGTTTTAAATGATCTGTTTAGAATACGTGATTGTAACTTAGAAAATAAGCAGAGAGGAGCTATTGCTTTGGCTTGTTTGGTTATTGATATAGTGGCAGAGGGGTGGAATGCTGCTTGCTGTGAATGCATGGCAGAGAGAAGAGCACAGCACTGGCAAGAACTATGTGTGCTGAAAAGGACATCCAGTGTCATCCCTGAGGTCTAAAACGTGTTGCACAAAATACTTTTCTGGACTATGAGACATTTAAATATTTGATTCTTGTCAACAAGTGAATAAATGGATGTGTAAAAGCATCAAGATCTTATTTTTCAGGTCTGTTACAAAGACTACTGCGTTAGGGAATTCCCTGCTGGGTTTGCATGTTTTCCTAGAACGGACAAGCATTGCTGCTCTCGGAGAATAGGATGTTTTTCTACTCTTTCCCATTTGACTTCGTAGCAGGAAGAATTACAGTTACAAAATTAGGATGTTACTTGTCTAGAGATGTGCAAAGCAAATGTTTAGGGCATTTTCTGGTTAGTTGGGTTATTTATTTGAAGGAATCTCTTTTAAAATCTGAGCTATAAACAGAACTGAGAGTTCTTGAAGGCCGCCTTCCTGACATTCTAATTTGGCATTCATCCAGGATGGTGAGGAAGCTCAGATCTCCACTTTCATAATGACAACCCTCAACTAGTTGCTTTTCAGACTCCTGTTTGATACCTCTTCACAGATCTTCTGGGGTTTGATCAGTAAAGAGTTGTCATAACTGACTAAATATCTCCCTCTTTTTCAATGGTTCAGTTTTCAATCTCTTAAAAAGTCAAAATACTATTTGCTCTGCTAACCACAGTACTCAATAGTACACTGAGCATGGAATTTAAATATATAACAGGTTGTTCCATAAACAGCTGAACTAATGAGGACTGATTGTCTATGGAAATGTATCCCATTATCCTGATTTACCTCTCTACAAAACATTCAGATACCACTCATATCACCTACTTAGTTGGAGAATTAACAACAGAGTGGCTAGGTGCAAACCCATTCATGTGCTAGTGTTGGGTAAAGATTGAGGTGTAATTATTTCCTTCACTGGGAACACTCACTTTGTTCTTCCTCCTCTGCTTCCTTAGTTGCCATTTTCACAAAACTAGCAAGAATTTTATCTATTGAAACTGCTGACACACTGTCGAATTTAGATGAAATTAGCCAGAAGTCATGAATGGGAAATACCTTGAGAGACAAACACTGCTTTTCACGAGGAATGAAGTTAATGACCTTCAGAGGAAACAAATCTACAGTCACTTCAGATCTCAATCATATCTAATAGAAAAGGTGAAAGCTTCTGTGTGTTTTCCATCACAAATAATTTTAAAAATACAGCCCTGAAAAGTCTTGTGAGGGGAAAAAAAAAACTGATGCAGAAAGCTGTGTGGTGCGGGAGAGACAAGTTCTTATTATGTCTCTTCATCTCGATCCTCTGTGCTAGATACTTCAGGCAACAAAAGCATTTCTGTGGAGACATTCAAGTATCCATCTTATTTCAGTCTTATTTCAGACAATAGGAGTAAATGAGTGACAGACCTGTAGGTATTCCTACACAATTGGGAAAAAAATGAGAGAGGTTCTGGCGATTTATAAAGGATTTGTTTTTTTCAGAATCTGAATTAAATAGCTGGGATCTGCATCTTTGTTTACTTACATTGTAGCTGGGTAACACTGAATTGGCTGATTCTACTGGATCTACTTTGTTTGGTGAAAAATAGGATAAGAGTCAGGTACTGTTTTACCATTCTGATCAACAGACTCTCAGCCAACTGATCCATCTTTCTCTAAGCTAATTGAATGATAGCACTGAATGAAAGAGGACACATTGTGAGATAATTGGGCTCAGGAGGCTTGCTTTCTCTTTTTTCCCCCCCAAAGTGAGCAAGCTGTTGATGTTCTCTTAAAAGTACTTATGATACATGAAATATCTTAATGTCTTTTGGAATTACTTTTGCTGCTTCTAAAAATACTACGTGTATAGTGTGTGTATTTTAAAATGTCAAGTCATTTATTGACACAAGTGTGAATACGGTAGACTTAAACAGGTTGTGTATGTTTTATTTAATATATATGTGTACAGAATATACGGAATATGAATAAATATATACAGCGTATAAAGTGTGTATGTTTTTCTGTACCATCTCTGTGCATAACTCTGTGATTCCATAGGTGGGACAGATGGCTTTCAAGGTGCTGATATTGATACACAAACAGAATTTTAATTTGAGTTATGCTTCCAGATAATGGGATGCTGTTGAAAATGTTTCTGTTTTTGAAACTCTGGATTATTTGAAAATAATTAAGATAAATTTTATTTACTTGATGTTTTTGCAGATGGGTTATATTTTCCATGTTAGTGGAAGGCAGTTATAACTGCAACTAAATCCTTCTTTTCCTACGTGTTTAGAACTTACTGAAATTACTGAGTGACTTGTACTGTTTTAGACAGTTTGGGGTTGTTTTTTTTGTCAAATTTTTGCAGTGAGATTCAAAAAGGCAGGAAGTGGGACAATGTGAATGTGAATCCCTTCGTCCTTTTGGGTGGATGGGAGCTGGATGTGAAACAGTTGAACAAACAGGAGAGTTCCTAGTGGCCTTCCTACATTTTCTAATAGAACTCACATAACTAATGTTGCTGGCATTGGTCGTCTTTTTGTCTGTAAAGAGAATAGGTGTGATTTAGAACACTGTTTTTAGGATGTAACTCTTGTTCTCGTCTTAAATTCCCATTCCACCTCCTCTATAGATTTACTGATGATCCTAAATGATCTCGCCTCACAGTTTGCTTTCTGTGTGTTTGCTTTCACTGCTTTGGAAATGAGCAGCACTCAGGGGAGGGTAAACAGGATGGATGTGGGGGTAAGCAGAGGAATTGAAGCTGCATTTTTGAGGCAATGTGTGTGTTCCAAGGGGAAGGAATCCATACTCTGTAGTCCTAGGCAAGTATAGAAAAGCTCTTGCAAAAAATTAATGTTCAAAATTTCACTTGCTTTTAAGGAGCAGGCAAGACCATCAGTCTTGAATGTGGGTAGCTCTGAAACAGAAACATTGTTTAAAATCTAGCATTAATGATTTTTCTTCTGTTGACTTTGCTGATATATGAAGAAAGGAGTAGTCATAGACTTTGATTCAGGCCACTTTTTCTTTGGAAGGCTTCATTTTCATTAAGGGGTTAATTTAAACTATAGAATATAAAGAATATGCACACATTGCACTGTAGGTCGTACAAGGTTTTTCATATTTTCCTTTTTCTTTGATTTCATAGGCAGCTCTGTTATGAATAATTCTAGGAAGGAGGGCAGTGAGGTGCTTTTCTCCATAGGAATGCTTAAAATAGTCATTGGACTATGATTCTACTTCGTGCTTCTATTGGAAAACTTTAACTTGAAAATTCGGATTGGAATTCAAATACCACTTAAAACAAAACTGAGAGCAAAATGCTGTTTTCAGAACAATAATTTTTAAGAGCTCTCGTTGCTGTATTTTCCTCTAGGTCAGTAGCAAAACTGTCATCCTTTTCAGTGAGAGGAAGGCTAGGCTTGCACTGGGCATTTCTGGAGACCTTGCTTTAATATGTTGTCTAAAGAAATATTAGGGTGGAAATGGAAGATTTTCACATAAGGACAAAACAAACAAACCCTGTCTTCATATGTTTGGGAAACTGGCCAAATACAATGAAGGTTACTTGGATAACCTTTACTCTGTTAGTACAGTGCTGCCAGCTTCTCACATCCTGCTTAGCTGATCCTGTGAACCTTGTTTTGGATAGCAGTTCTTCAATGAATAGGTTTACAAAGCCTCAGATGAATTTTTGTAAGATTGCAGATGTCAATTGAAAAAGTCACTGTAGAGTTTGTGCACTGTAAGAGAGGGTTTGTACAAAGTGTGTATTGGCCATATCTGTATTTTATTTCAGTGTTCTCCACTACCTGCTTCACAGCACTGTTTAATCTCTGCACCCTGAGAAGTGTGTGCAAACCACAGAGGTACAGCACAAAACCTTTCCTTGTATCATCTTGTTAAAGTCATAGGGTAGATGGCCTAAAAATTAAAGAAGAAATAGCCAACAGAACCCTTTCAACAGACAGTTTCGGAAGCTGGTAAGACCTCCTGTCTGGTGTAGGGACATGTATAAGATGCTCCTCTGTCTTGATAGTTCTTGCTTTTGAATGATACAAGAATGAAAGATTTCAATTTTGTAGAAGTTGCCTGGCAGATACAGAAGTTATTAGGGACAACCAAAAGTAATTGCACAAGCTTTGTTTCTTTAGGAAACTTAATTAAAAACACAAGTGAAATTCAGTTTTAACAAGGTAGTAGTGTGGATTTTGCTCATGGCATGTTTTTTTTCTAAGAAGAATGAGAACATTGTAATACTTTTATAACTGTTAGTCTCGTTCTGTTTTGTGTTTTGGAGGTATTTTTGTCTGTTTGTTTATTGAACCTTACTCCACTAAAAAAAAAAAAAAAACCTACTATTTTTTTCCCTGAGAATTCCTTTAAGTTCTTTACCCTTTTCGTAAATGGCTAAAATTGGCTGCATTTTTGCTAGTTCACCTTTTATATTCCTTGTGGATTGGAATGTGTGTTGAGCTTGTAAACCCTTTGGATTGCACAGAGATCTAATTGTTTATGCAACCAGTCCTTTTAATCATGACACTCAATTGGAATGAATATTTAGAAATACACACCATATATAGATGCCAGAGGTAAGCTCATGCTCACATTGTAATATGAGAGGTGATTAGTACAAAAATTACATATGTGTAATTATATATACAGAGGATTTTTCTCATACTTACTCTTTCAAGTTCTTAAACTGGTTAAAGTTTTTATCTTCTGATAGACTAGAAGCATAAAGAGGAAATCCAGTGGATATGAAATTACTTTGCCTCAGAAATTGTCAACAAAGAGCTATTATCTCATTAGACCATGTATATCAATTTTCTTGCAAAACTGTATAATTCTTTTAGGTTTTGATTGGTTTTCAAAATCATGAGTACTGTTGCTGTGAAATACGACATTTTAAGTTGGCATTCATTGTTTCACATTGATGAGATGTAAATAGTTTTATTGAATTTCCCATCAACTTCAGACTTTGTAGGCACGTTTACATAATTCAGTAATGATGAGACAAATGCAAATAGCCTGCTTCATTCCCTTTTTTTTTTTTTTAAAGAAATAAGAATATAGGTTGCCTCCTCCTTGCTTCTACAGTGGGAATTATGACACTATTGGATTTAGATGATTTTACCCCATTTGCTTGTTACTGCATTTTTTGAAATACCTGGAAAGAAGGATTGGGAGTTAAATATGCAGCCCTTTCATTCTCCTCTTGGGCCTCAATATTTGTGTCACAAGGGCAGAGGACTGGGCTGGCAATGGAGCAACTACACAGGCTATCTTCCAAACCTTTCAACATGTCCTCTTTCAAGTACAACAGCATCTCAAAGGAGTCCTCGTGCTCTTTATGCATGCATTAGCTTGGCTGAACCTTACCTTATTAGGGCTTTTTGAGTTACCAGTATTCAAACTACTGTGATAGCAACTGGAAAGCGCTGCAATGAGCCGTTTGTAGGAAACACAGTAATCCTGACAGGTTTGAAACCAGTCTGAACCCAGGACTGAAAGGGCAGTTGGGTGGTCATTTGTCTGGTCTCCACATTTGGTAAACAATTTCTGTTAACCCCCAGAATAACTCTTGGGCAGCTGCTGCTATTTCAGCTGTTCATTTTGCTGCTACAAGAGAAGCCCCGAGACTTTGACAGAATGTTTCTCTCAGCTGCAGCACCAGGTGTACCTCCTGCTTTGGCCAAAGCCACTCTGAGTTGATTCTTTCTTTGTATTTGCATGCCCCAAATCTGGCTCAGGTGTAGAACATGTTAAAATTATAGCTCTCTGTAATTAGGACAAGGTGCAGAAGAGACAAGCATAGGAGTAGAGCTGAAGATGGCTGTTTTACACTTCTTGTATTAGCAGTGGAATATCATTTGAGTCAGGGAAGTTGGTATTTTTTCCTTCCCTCTCCTTCTCCTAGATGTTACCCTTTTGAAGGAGGTTGGTCCCTACCCTGCAGCAGTGTCCTGGCATTCAGATGTGAGAAGGAACTGTTCTATTATGAACAAAAATATGTGTATTTATGTATAAATTAAGGTTAGTAAATTTCTGTGTATACATTATACATATTTATTTTTAGAAGTTTTTGTAGAAAGAATTTTGACCAGGTAAATCACAGTCCTGAATGAATTTTTTGTCATGCAAAGGATTTTATCAAGATGAATCCATGTCTTCTGACTGGAAAAAAAGAATTAATGAGAACTAAACCTGAAGAATGATCTTGTTGTTGTGTAGGGCTTCCATTTTTCCACCTGTGACTGTTATGCCTTACTAACATCATGGTTTTGGGACCTTGTGAAAACCTGTGCCAAGCAAGCTGTGGTTTTTCAGTCTTTCCAGACTGAGTTTTTATGTAAACATTTTTACAAAATAATTGCCAATACCTTTTACCCTGTTTGATCTGCTCTTTAGATGAGGCAAGGACTTTAGCATTTATTCATATGAATAGACTCTTGACCAATCTTGTGGCTGCATATTGATAGTTATGATAGTTATGACAAGTGATTTCTATTCAGTAAATTGTTTTGGTCTTGGAGAGAGTGCATGATACTTCTTTCTACTTTCTTGAAGACCAACAAATGCATCTTATGAACTCTGGGTGGATTATATATAAAATGATAATCTGATCAATGCATCAACAGTTTGTCTCTTTAGTTTCAGTGGATTGAAACTGGAATTTGAGTTGTAATTTTATTCTTAAAGGAGTTGTTTCTTAGTATCAGAACTGATAAGCTCATTGCTTTTTCCCAACACTTAGAGATATTGGGTTGGCTGTACCTGCTTCTAACTGCTCTTCTAGAATTGACAGCCTTGTTAGAAAGGCTGAGGTTGAGGTTTGCAATCTATAAGGAAAAAAACCTGCAAATTTCAAACTTTGGTACAATATGGTTGTAAAGAACCATGTGTAAGTCAAAGTGGTTTTGAGGTAAACCAGAACTTGATTTGTGTTTAGCAGTGTCTTCTCCCCCAAGCTGTTCTCACACTCTCATTTTCTGCTCCCC
Source organism: Dendrocincla tyrannina (assembly GCA_035047865.1). Lineage (NCBI taxonomy): Eukaryota > Metazoa > Chordata > Aves > Passeriformes > Dendrocolaptidae > Dendrocincla > Dendrocincla tyrannina. Next base: position 52,258,605 of record JAWWMP010000041.1, read on the forward strand.
CCCTTTTTTAATTTTTTTTTTGTCTCCCCCTCTTTAACTTGGCTTTACTACAGGAGTGGAATTGCCTCAGTGGTAAGAAAAGAAGCATTTTCTCAAGAACTGGTCTCAATCTGCTCAATCTGTAGTTGCATTATTGGAAAGTGCAGCTTTTTAAAGCCAGATCTAGTATATTTGCAGACTTGTTCTGCTGATCCTTGGGAAGTTCTACTCATCTTCTTTCAGAGACTACATAAAGGGCTTCACTGACAATAGGTAATACTGAGCCTTTGATTTAACTAGGAGATGGAGAAAATACATGCACAGTTTTATTTGCACGTTCAGGGCCAATACTCTGAACCGTGTTGACAGCATCTGTGAGGCAGTCACTTTTTCCCACTGAAAGGTAGAAATGGCCATAGCAGACAAACTGGATCTATCTGAAAATGTAAGGTTATGGACCTCATGTGGCGGTCTTTTACGTTAGTAAAATGTTGTGGTATTTCTCCAGGGAAAAGACTACACATACAAATGTCATACTGCCTATGTTCTTGCATGTTGTAATACCATCCCCATTCAACACACACCAATGATGTAACAGCATGCCCAGTACTATGCACTTCATGGTTCATTCTCCTTGCCTCATCGTGAAATACAGAAAACAAGGTTTTTCCAGTCTGTTTCAAATGCTGTTCTATTCCCTTGACAAAGAAGGACAGACAGCTCCATCCATGCCTGAAGTACTTTGTTTAATATATCATCTCTTCAAGACACATTTTGAAATGGTGCAGCCTCAAATATGGTGCTGTCAAGGAGAGTTATGGTTGCACTTTTTATTACTGCTGCTTGCAAGAACAAAGGGATAAAGCACAGGAAACATGCAATAATGATGGACATGTTCTTCTGACACATGTTATTATAACTGCAGTCACTGATTTTTTTTTTTTTTGAAGATGCTGCCCAGAATGTATAGGCATACCATGGTCAAAATGTTCATGTGAGGAATTATGCCATTTGATAGCTTTGCTAAAAAGAAAAGAAAACCAACATCTTAACTGTTGGAATTATGGCTTTCTAGCAGTTGCTGAGCTGGAAATGAGCCAAAAACTTGAGCTAAAATGATTTGTATGCAGTTACCAGGCTTTTTTCAATCACAGTAGTCTGACTTCAGTAGCCAAGGAAGTGGCATCAGTGCTTTGGTATCTCCACGATGATTGAACTGTTTCTGCCATCCCACACAACACAGCAGACAATTTCTCCTGGAAGCTGCCAGCAGCAGAACGCACCATCTTCTTTCCATCACTTAAAAAAGTTTGGAGTGAATTAAAAATAACTGTCTAGAATTCTGTCATGCTAGCTGGGACTGTTCTAATGTCCATGGTAAACATGATGCAGCCAGCCTTCTAAAAATACAGATCTTGCAAGTTACCTCCATAATGTAAAATTGCAATAGATATTATTAGATGTGAATTTTCAAAATTTAAATCTAAGACTCTTGTCACAACTGTAACACAGTTTTAAGTCTGCCCTTTGAGATTGTTAGCATATGACCATCTTGCATCAGCATCATACACTGAACATCACTATGAGCACTGTGAAAGAGTATGGTATTTCTTCCTTTGCTTAGGCTAGAAAAAACTGAAGTTTCAGTAAGAAATGCAGGAGCTACATGTGGATGGCTGAACACAGGGATTTATTGTCACATAATTTCTGTAACATTAAAGTAGTCTTCTATGTGCCACTGTTGCTAAAGGTTTCACCAATGATATGAGGAATAGTTAATCTTTTTAACTCGGTGCTTGAGAGTAACAAATAAGCTGGTCTGTTCCAGCGTGTTCTTCCACTGTGCAGAGCAACTATGGCTATGGCAATGAGGGCAGCTAGAATGGGATCATTATGGCTCTGATCTGTCAGTGCTTCATCCTTCTCAGAGAGCTGGGCTGCCTTTGATAACAATCTCTTATTTGCTGAGAGATCACAGAAGACTGACTGTTTGCAAAGTCACTTTGTCACTGCTCTATCTAGCTCCAGTGCTTTTGTGTCATGCCTGGGATGTCCTTGCCCCTCTGTCTCTGTACCTAACTGGAAGTGCTGCCAAAGGGTTTGAGTATATATCAAACCTCTTTCAGTATTTTTCCTCTTCAGTTCCTTCTCCATTTTTCCTTATTACTCTCTCGCCTGTCTTCCCTTTCCTTGCACCACAGGAGTTGGAGACTCTAAGAATGTTTGATTATATTGAAAAAGGAGAAGGAAAAAAAAAGAAAATGGTTCTGTACAAAGTTGTTCTCAAGCTTTTCCAGTTATTTCCTAACCTTTAAATTACCTTCTTGCTAAGATACCTAATTTTCCTTTGACTTTTCCTGCTGATTTCTCAGTGATGCTTTATTATGAAACTTGCACTATGCTGTTGTGTTTTAATACTTACATGTATGATGCACTCCAATAAATTACATTTTCACTCACAAGAAAGTATGCAGAGGTCAAAGAAAGCATACAATATATAGACTCAGAGTGATCACGGATAGAGCTTAGGCTCAACTATTCATGACCACAGTTCAGGTTTGGTGGCATAGCATGTTACAGGTGTCAGTTTTCTTCTGTCATCAATAATGCAAGAGTTTTCCTTTGCAAAAAGCTCTGATTTTCTTGCATTTGTTTTTAGCCAGTCAGACATGTGGGTTTAGCTAAAGGGGGCCTGATTTTTGTGAAATATTGATTTCTACTTTATCAAAGTGGGACCTCCCACTAGGATGTCTCAAATTAGATGCTCACAAGCAATGATTCAAAAAGCTTTGTCACCTTATGAACTATGTATCACTCTATTATGGAATGAAGTAGCAGAGAATATTGAAGGGTAAACAGAGTTATGCTAGTTGAGGTATAACGCTTGAAGAAACACATACAATTCCTGCTTACAGAGGGTCTGTGTAATACCATTCATCGCTATACAGCCATTTTCATGGATGTTAAAAATGTAACCATTATTTGAGATGAAGACAAACAGGCTTAAAACCCCAAGCAGTATGAATAGGTAGAAGTTTTAAAAAATGAATAGTATTTGAAATGGCTCAGTAAGTGCTATCAGGAGAACTCTGGAATAATCACAGCATAAGAAGCAAAAAGAAATTACTTGTATTCATAGGCACTGTTGCTGTGTAATTATCAAAAGGCTGAGTCAAAACTGAGCAAGTCTGTCAAAAATTCAGCATGTGTCAGGAAATATTTCCTAGCTAATAAATAACATGGCAAAAATCTTCCCCTGAAGAAATTAACAGCTCCTTTGCATATCTGTATGGTACGTAATGGGAATAAGTGAATTCAGAGTCAGCAATTGTGTGAGGAAAGAAGCCACATTACTCCTTTTATTTTTGGCTGTGCCTGAGGTCAGAAGTTCCTTTGTTCTTTCTTTACCTCCCATTAGAGCAAACATAGTCTGCTTCTTTTCTCTTAAGACTCTTTTTTTTCCCCATCCAACTTTTCTTTTTTGGTTGTTGTTTAAATAAAATAAAAATGTCTGCCTGTAGTGAAAACTGTGACTGTGTTGGCTCATTATTATTTTCAATACTTGCATGTTAATGAAATATTGTCTTATCCTACATTGTAATACTTTTCAAAGGAAAAACCTTCTTTAAAGAGGCAGAGTAGCAAGGCTGTAATTTATTGAGTTAAAACTTCAAACAGTAATTCTTAATGTGTGTGTTGTTAAAGCACTAACTATGCTTCAAATGTTTACAGCATATAAGGCTACTTATGTAGTAACATGTTATTTATCAATGCTTTCATGATTTTGCATCCTAGAGCTACGTGGAAAACCAACTCCCTTTGTTTTGCCTTTCAGCTTTCTAGATCTTTGGGGCCAGTGTTATTGTTTGCTTAGAAGTTGTTGCTGCTCCATCAAATGGAATGGAGAAGTCATCCCTTTGCTGTAGGTGCTTACAGCAGGAAAAAGTTAAATAGTATCATTGAGTAGTGTATGTGATGCCATGTTTGTAAGCATGGCTTCTTCTGTGGAGAGTATGAACTAGAGGGGTGAGCAAAAATGTTTCCAGGGTCAGTGTTAACCAGTGTCTGAGCTGTAACAAATGAGTGGCTGCTTCGTGGTTATCACTCGGTCGTTTGCCATGACCGTATGGAATTTGACAGGGACAGCAGGGGTTGGACTTGGATCTACATGCATCATAGATCTCAGGCTGTTGCCACTGGAGGAAGAAGGGTTTTGGTATTCCATGTACGGGGCTCCACTGGTGGAAACTGCCATGTGTGAGAAAAGGGAATTGATTATTGCATTACTACCAATAATAACAATAGCTTTTAATGACTGCACAACATTTAGTTGCTGTATCTTTTCCCAGTCATTCATTTTATACAAGACATAGAAAAGGGTCGCGTGACAAGGGTGTATATCCTTGAGTGACACATAGTTCATTTTTCCTGTTTATCAAGAGATTCTAATTACTAAAATCCCAGCATGTAAGATGCTTAGGAATAGTTATTTGACTGTGTGGCATATGTCTTTACATGAGACTATGCAGTAAGCATGCATTTGGGAATGGGATCGTAGGATTCAGCATCCACAACCATGTTGGCTTGTGCAGCAAGGAACAGTACTAAGAGTCTTGGGTGAACTAAGCATTGGATGACTTTTCTCAGTGCCCTGGCTTGGGAGCACAAGTGCTTGTAGTTAGCAACTAGTGTAGCAAACTGTAATGTGGAAGGTCTGTAGAGAGGGAAAGTGATCTTACTTTAACAAAACACATTTTTCCTTTCTCACACTTACTCTTTCACTGATTTCACTTTCTTGCATATCCAGAAGTCCAAGTGATGGTGCTAGGATTGCTTACAGTAACAGGAAGGATAAAAGAAGCTGGCTATTAAGTTCCCATCATATCTGCTGGGGTTTTTTGTTGATTGGTGATCACATGGGTTTTTTGACTGTACCTTTTGTACTCTTTAGGAGTTGATAGTGATTGCAATTTTAGCCTTTTCATTCTGTACCATTGCTGTAAGTCAGTAGGGAGTGTTACTGATTTCCTCACTCTCCTTCTGCCACTGGGTGGTTTATAGCTCTAATTCTGTTCTCTATCCTCCTGTCACCTTCTCTTAATGATTTAATTTTGTTCTTTATTTTAGAAAACCAGACCTCTTGAGAAACCACATACAGAAGTGCAGTTGATATCTGGTGTATTTGGGGGTGCCTATCAACATGTGATACCTGTTACTGATTTTTTTTGACTGTTTCTTTCGGTCCTTTCAAAACACATACATTTCCATTCCTACTTCATTCCAACTAGTCTCCATAGTCCTGTTACAGTTGTCTACGCATTTAGTTGATTGATAGGATGAAAAAACATCCTTTGCTAAGGTACAAGCGAGTTCTGTAATTCCTTTGATCTCTCTGGTGCTTCAGAAGAAGAGATACATTGCAAAAGCTGTAGGTATATGCTCAGGTTTTTATTATCACAATCACTGGTCTTCCCCTTCTCCCCTGTCGTTCCACTGGTTAGAAAATACTGCTTTAATAGTGTGGAGCATCCAGTGAACTGGCAAGCCCATGTTGCCTTAGAACAAGCATTGCACTTGCAGAAATTCCTGTGTTGTGCTTTCTGAGTTAGAATCACAGAATGCCGGGGGGTTGGAAGGGACCTTAAAGATCGTCTAATTCCAACCGCCTCTGCCATGGGCAGGGACACCTTCCACTAGACTAGGGTACTCTGAGACCCATCCAGCCTGGCCTTGAACACTTCCAGGGATGAAGCATCCACTTCTCTGCACAACCTGTTCCAGTGCCTCACCAGTCTCACAGTAAAGAATTTTTTCCTAATATTTAATCTAAACCTACTCTCTTTCAATTTGAAGCCATTCCCCTTTGTCCTGTCACTACATGCTCTTGTAAATTTTCTCTCTCCATCTTTCTTGTAGACTCCAGTTACTGGAAGGCTGCACTGAGAGGTGTCCCCAAAGCCTTCTCTTTTCCAGGCTGAACAATTCCAGTTCTCTTAGCCTTTCCTCACAGGAGAGGTGCTCCATCCCTCTAACCAATGTGGTGGCCCTTCTCTGGACTTGCTCCAAGAGGTCAATATCTGTCCTGTGTTGAGGACCCCAGAGGTGGATGCAGCACTCCAGGTGGGGTCTCACCAGAGCAGGACAGAGAGGCAGAATCCCCTCCCTCACTCTGTTTGCCACACTGCTTTTGATGCAGCCGAGGATATGGTTGGCTTTCTGGGCTTTTCCTGGCCCTTTGTTAATTGAAATATTTGCCTGAAAAATGAGACTTTTGAAAGCATGCTGAACTCATTAAAAAAACCAGAAGATACTGACTTCATTAGCTTACATTGTAAATAAGTGATCTGACAGACAGAGGAAGAATATGTATGTATGTTACATACATAATAAGCCAAATAGATAATATATTATATAGGAAGAATGACTTTTTCTTGTGAAGAGGTTGTAGGATATTTTTTTTTTTTTCCTAAGGGGCATTATCAGTGCTAGAATTGTGAGTTGGAATACCTATTCTGCAGTAACGGCTAATCTTTCAGAGAGGGTTTTTGTTTCTGGTTAATATATGTGAGTAATAGCAGACTATGTTGCTTTTCTATTTACAGAATCTTGTATATTATGATTAGCTTTTGCTAAGATCACAGCTAGTGAGTGATGAAGCAACCTTTCTTTTATTTGAGCTCAGGTAGGGAAAAGGTCTTTCATTTCCTTTCCCAAAATTGCTATTTGCCAAACAATATGGAGATGATTCAAAGTGGTGTGTAAAAAAGACACTAAAATTAAAATAAAATGGTAAAAGATATTTTTAATGCTTCTGCAAGTCCTGTCTTCTTTTTACTGAGAGAAGGGGTGACTCGACCTTTCCCTTCTGGGACCTATTTTTGCATTATAATGTAGGTCATAACTTCTTAAAACCTACATATTTGAAGCTAGTTGCTAATTCTATCTGTATTAATTTTAATTCTGAATTTGAGACATTGTAAGACCTTGTTTTACAGAAGTCTTGAGTGCATGTAACTTCTGTGAAAATCTAAATCTTGAACTGTGATCTTTAATACAAAAATGGGTATCTTTATTAATAAAATCAGAGAATAGCCCAGGTTAGAAAGGGCTTAAAAGGTCATTTGGCCCAACCTTTTGTGGAAAAGGCAGCCTAGATGGGATTATCTAGTACTGTGTCCGGTCATGTCTTGTTAGGTTTTTGCAAAAGTGGGTTTATTAAAAGGTAGACATCCCAAAATTGCAAAGCAGATTTTTAGGAAGAAATATTTAATTTTGGACTTTTAGACAGTATTTGTCTCTAGACTGCAATCTAGAGGCAAAAAACCCCCTTTGTAAAAATAGTTCATTTTGCACCTAAACTGTAATTATCATCTCCTGTTTCTGCCAAGCCAAAGAAGGACAAAAAATGAATAGGCCTTTTTTAAGGTATTGTATTTTAGGGATTTGATAAAGGATAATGTGAAGACTGTCTTCAATAAGTAACTAATAGTCTACCTTACATAATCTGAATCTAGGTTTCATCTTCTATTTCTTTGCTTTGCATTTTGATTTTCCTGCTGCCTTCCTAAAAATCAATAGGGTATCTCTCAGCCATTGTTTGTATCTGTGGAGGATTTGGAGGTGAATGATGCTCCCGTAGGTTCAGATAACATTTTCATGCTGCTTAAATGTGAGAATTATGGGGTCTAAACTTGTAATTGCAGTGTCAGACTTAAGTGTGTGAAAAGTATGAACTAAGTCATTGTGTAAGGATGTCTCTGATTTTAAGTTGCCAGGTATCAAGGAAAGCAGTGATTTTTAACAATGTGAGGGCATTAGAGAAATTATTTTTTGATTTGACAGCAGCTTGTGAGGTCATTCACATCAGCTTTGTTAGTCTGCTTGTTCCTTTTGCCGTCATCCTATTTGGGTATTGAAAGTTAGTGCTAACGTTTTTCTAGTGTTTTATTTGCAAAACACCTATTCAGGATGTAATCTCCCATTCTGTGATTTTCTGCAGATAGAAGTCAAATGCTGTCTTGGGAAAAGTGATGTTAGCTCGAGTGTTTGATTGTCCACAGGTCCTGTATGAGACTGCTTTTCCCCTCTGTGACCACAATTGTATGTCACAGCTCTGTTGCTGTGTCCCAAAAACATGAGACTTTCAACCAAATAAGATCATTTATGTGTGTATTTTTCTAAGAACTAGATTGTGAAATTCAGCTCTAAAACTCATAAAAAGGATCATCCACTTCCATGTCTGTAAACAAAAAATATAAAGCCAAATTGTTTTGTGTTCATTTTCTAAATTCTTCCTGCACATAAACATGAGACACCTGCTTGTGTTCCTGTTCATTCGCATAAGGTTACGAGTGTAAAATTAAATACAGCCACAGAAAATTGGAAGGAAAGAACAAGATTATTACTGTAATACCAAGTTTTAAATACTGCAAGAATGTGCATTGTCAGTGGAAAGGATATGAGTAGGCAGGCAAAATCTAGGTTTGCATTAGCTTTGTATGTAACACTGACTAGGGATGGACAAGGAAAGGTCAGCCCTTCACAATCCTTAGGGTAGAGGCTGTCTAGCCAGTAGCCCTCAGCCCTGTCGCCCAGCACAGGAAGAACATATTTCTTCTCCTTTGTGAATAGCCTCATGCAAAGCTGGTTTACAAATCTTTTCTGTCTTTTTTGTTGTTGTTTTAGGATAGTGTTGGTGTTTCCTGTGTGGGATGGATCCTGACCAGTTCATTAAAAATGTAGTTTATCCCTCAATACATCTCTAAACCACTGTGAAAATTGTAGTTTATTTTGGAAATGATGTTTCGTTTATTTCCCAGAGCTGTAATTCAGCACTAAATACTGGGCACCTGCCAGATTATAGGGCTGAAAAATAGACTTCTGAAAAAAGCCTTAGACCTTCCTATGTTTTAAAATGTTTGAGAAGAAAAAACTGTGATGACTCTTTCAGTGTGATACTGAGAACTTCCAAAAAAAATCCCGAAATGATCATATCTTCAAAAATTGAGTGCAAAAAAACCCGAAGTGGAATTGTCTTCTCAATTGCTAATTTTTCTCTCTGTGTGGTGTCCAATTGTGCTGCTAAAGAATGTGTTGGTAGGTGAGAGAGCTTGAGCCTGTAGGTTCTCTTGAGTGTTGAAGTGTGAGAGAGTATCTGATCGTGGCATAAAGGGTTCTGTGATAGCAATGCTTTTAAAGAGGAATAGCTTGCAGTTACAGTGGTGGACTTGGTCTCCAGAATCCATGTTTAAGGTCGTATTTCAGACTTAGTCAGATGATAGACAAAGCACCACAGTCTGTACTATGCAAGTAGAGAGTATTTTCTTTCTGAATACTTTTCCATCAAAGGTCTGCAGGCACCAGAACCTCCTCTGCACAACACTTACCAGATACGAGCCTCCCATGTTAAGGCCCACATGCATAGTTGCACAAGAAGAAACTTCTGCACTGTGAAGAGGAAAAACGTAGAAACCTTGCCATTTTGACTGCAAATAAGTTTTTGTTTGCATATTATTACTGTTATTTGCACTGCGTGGGCAAGCCAGCCACTCGCTTCTAGGATTCAGCGGGACATCTTTTCCACTGCCTGGCCACTGTATGTTTTTCTGCAAGCGGCAAATAAATGTATGTCATTACACTTGGATCTCCTGCCGTTTTCCCCTCGGCTCTGCCCTTTCCCTGGAGGCTCCAGGGACGATCCTCCTGCCGGCAGCGCGACACCTGCTGCCCGGCTGCGGCACTGAGCCGCTTCCCTGCGCGCATCGGGATGCGTGAGTTCGGCCTGTCGGAGTTAAAAAGAATTTCTCTGAAGCGCTGAAAGTTGGAATGCGTCTAATTCGTTGCTGCCTTTGAGGAATTAACTGCTTAGAATTTTAGATTTGAAGGAAAAAAAGTGTTGGTGTTAAGTAATTTATCTTTACCTCCTTTGCCTGCTGTAAATGCAAACGCAGGAAAATGCCCCAAATAAGCTAGCTTTATCAAGTACCTAATTAGCTGAGCTGTTATGTTTCAACATAAGACAGGTTATGAATGGGATGATAAAAAAGGGAATTCTTTTATAGCCTAATTTTTAGATGAAGAAAAAAATTGTATTTGATCACAGCTGTTGATTTTCCTGACAGCACTACAGCCTGTTCTCAGACTTGTTCCTCATTAATACAGCTATATGAAACTGTTTTTTGATTTTTTTTTTTTTCAGTTCACCTCATATTTTGTGTGGCTTCAGCTTTTTCTGCAGCTTAATGTGATACAGCTTTGTCCATGCTAACAAATACTGAGGCCCAGCAGGAGTGGATTTGTAGAGTGAAATAGGCAGTGCGGAGGACCAGATACACAGGCTGCATTCATTCAAGGTTTTTACAGTAGTCTAGTTACAGTCTTGTCCCAGCAGCTGAGCATCCGTAGCATCCTTTGGCATACACCCTGGCATGCATCTTCTGGTTTTGTTTCATCCTAAGGGTATCCAGTTTGTCCCCTCTCAGACTCCTCAATCATGTAGCTCAGTCTAGAATAAGAAGGAATGCTTGGGGAGATTGCGTCAAAATTCCTCCTCTGAATTAGAATGCTGATGTAAACTCAGTCATTGAATTCTTTCTCAGTTGTAGCTTAAACTGCCTGTTTCCCTGCTTTTTTCCACATTGATTCACCAACAGGAGTAGAGATTGAATTTCTGAGACATATGTCATGGTAGCTGTAGGGTTTCAATTGATAACATTACTGCTATTAGCATGCTGATTGAACTTTTTTTCCCCATAAACTTTAGAATTTTTATATCTCCAAGTCGTTCATATTACTCAGACAGCAAAACAATTTTAGATGTTCTTACCCAAAATCTCTTAACCTCACAGATGGCAATAAAACCTAAACAGAAAATCCAGTGTGTCATTATGAAACAACATCCTACTCCCTCCTCCCTCCCTCCCCCCACCTGAAAGAATACACACAAAATGTGTGGATCTGATTCATTAATCTTTGCTAGTGGCACTTAGACAATATTATTGAACTACTGTGGTAAAATATTAATGAGGATTGAGGTATTGCTTAGATGAGATTTTTACTGCAGTTTGGCTTTTTGGCTGCTTTTCATAACTTTACCACTGACTTACTGGGTAACCAATTTTCCTGAAATTCCTGGGGTTTCTTACCTTAAAGCCCAAGGACTCCCAAAAACATGTAAAAATCATGACATTTAATTTAAAGATCCAGGTATCTTTATATCAGGGTATGTTAAACTAATTTTGGAAATGCTAAAGAAGTTGAGACCTTCAAATGAAGAATGAGAATAGCTAAGATAACTCTGTTTATACTACTGAAGTCTTTTAGTATCCCAAGTAGTAAAATTATATTCTCCCAAATAACTGTTTCAGTTTTTCAAAATTTTTCAAGCTTGATAATACCCTGCAATTGTTTCTGTGCAAAAGCCAGTTTTCCTCCTGAATTCTTAAGTGTAATTATTTGCTAGCATCACTTTAAGTATTAGAATGTGTTTGATCATAACCTTGAATATAGCTTTGAAGATGACAAAAAATACCTCAAGATGTATTGCATATTGAACATTAAATCTTCCAAAGTGTTTTTAGGCACTAAGAAAACATGATTCGACCTTTTAAGTTTTTGCTTTGCTTCATAGTACTGGTTTGTACTATTCACATGAAAAGGTCTTAACATGTATTCTTATTTCCATGTAAATATTTGGTAAGGTCTTAAAATATTAAAGGATCTCTCCCTTGATCAGTTACAAACTACTTCAGGCATCTGTTTTAAAGTTTCAGGACAGTTTTTCACCACAGAGTGTGTTTGGAAGACACAGTCTGCCTGAATCAGACTCAGAATTTCCAAAAGGTGCGTGATAATGGCCTGAATTGTGATTGGGATCCAGTGATGATTTGCTCTCTCTTCCAGCTCGTACGTGCATTTCCAATAATGCCTACAAACATTAGTGCTAAACCCTACTATTTTCTCAGAAGCCATGCAGAGGTGACATTTTGTGTCAGCTCCAGTTCTTGAAGTTCTCATGTAACTTCAGCTTTTATTTAAGAAAAATGAAAAGTTCCAGGTTTTCATAGTTGCAAGTATAATTTGAGATATGAACTTTCAAAGCTTTTCAACCTGAAGGTGTTATTGAAGAAAATGAGAAGAGCAGCCCCTTGTTACCTTCCTCTGATGGTGGGACCTCTCTTCAATTCTGAGACACCTCAGGTTGTCAGGCTGCTAATGCATGTTGTTGAAATGACCACTTAGGCAGAAATAAGACATGTTATCATAGTTTAAGGGGGATTTTACAAGAACACCATTTTCTCTAGTATATTTTTCACTCTACTATACTTTTTAATAGTCTTTAGCCCTACTTTCCAGTTTTCTAAAGCTTCAATTTCTTATTGAAAATGGTATTTTTGGGAGCTTTCAATATATTTCGCTGTCTCTATGATTTAAAATCAGTTTGTAAAAGTCTTTGCCTGTAGAGATGGCATAATGTTAAGGTCAGCTTTAACAATATTAATGGATTTCTGTAATCCATTGAAGTCTGTTTAAAAAGTAAAATATTCTTCTTACTGCTGTATGTGAGCTAGAAATTAATACATTTCACAATTTTCAACATGTGTAACATTACTCCATATTCTTACACAATACTAAAAAAGTACATAAGCATTACAAAATACAAACAATTAACATCCATATTAGCATTTAATCAAGCTGAAGTTTTTCAGGGATAAATGTATTTTCTTATTAAAAGAACATCTTATTTTAGAGAAATTAAATCAAATGAAGGTGGTTTTGCTTGCTGGCATTGAAATACACAGTCCATGGTATGCATTTCAGAGCTAATGCATATTACTGACAGAAGTTCCTTCATTTTTTATTTTTTTTTGGCTGCTTTCAATGGATACTTTTTATGTTAGATAGTAAAAAAAGTTGTGGCCAAAGAATCAGCCACTTAGGTCATAATTTACTCTGTAACTATAAAATTGTGTCTAAATATCAGCCAACGTAAGATCATGCTGTTGTTAAGCCTGTACAAGACATTTTTAACATATAGAAATAACCTTTCATCACTCTGTTCCTCATCTCCGGCTTTGTCATTCTTAGTGCACTCAAAACATGCATTTCAGCTGTCTTCACCTAAAGTACCAAAGCACCTTCTAATAACACATTTTAAGGTTCTTTTAATGGAATGGTATAAAAAATATTGTCACTACAAGGACATTTCCATAAAACAAGGCAGGCAAAATAGATCTTACAACTTTGAAACTTTTATGACAAGTAAGGAAAAGTAATTGAAAACCCACCTTCAGAACTTTCAAGACCAAATTCTGAGTTGCCTGTAAAATACACACAATATATATTTTCCCGGCAATTAGTGGTAAAGAAAATACTCCAATTTTCTATTACCTTGTGTGTCCCAAAATTAACATTAGTACTGTGTTCTACAAATCATGACATATTATCAAAGTTCAATCTATATGATTTGTGTATGTTTTCTAAATTTTCAAATATTACTAATGCAGTTTCATTGTTAATATTGGAAATAAGGATTTATCTTTTCTGTCAGCTGTGCAACAATATATAATCACTGCATTTATTTTATATAACCATAGTTCTAATCCACAGCAGCCAAAAATACCCCAAAGACACCCAAGCCTTTTTTGGTCTTTTTAAAAAAACCTTTTTTATCAATTGAAAAACTAGTTAATATAAACTTGGCAATAAACAAAACTTGTCCTACCAAGCTCCTCAGAGCTATGTATCCTCGTAGTTCTGGGTGAATCTTGGCAAAACAATGTTATGTAATTTGTTGTTGAAATCAACCTGTGTGAATTGCTATAGCTAGTAATAATAGTGTGGTACATTTTTGATAATACTAAGGACTGCTTTTGTTGCCCTTCAAATAACTGCATTGTTATGCCCTATATTTTGGTATCTCCTAGCAACAAAAAAAGTTTCAAAAAGTTTTATTTTTAGAAGTGTGCTAGAATTGTTTTCACAATCCCTATATTTTCATGCTGTCTCTCTGACAGCTTCCCTTGAGCAACAGAAAACTCTTCTGCACAAAGTGCTATGATCTGTAGCAAATACTGCTCTCTGCCTCAGTACATATGGAGGTGTATCTCATCTTGGTGAAACATTGGCCTTGGGGTCAGTATCATGATCCCAGTCTCTGTACAGTTATGACTGAGTTGACCTCATTTAGTTTATGATCATTTTATCTGCTGTGTAATCTGCAGTTTACATGGTGCATAGATCCTAAATATTGTGTCCCATAGGGCTGTGATAGAAGATAATGCTTGTGATGTAAGAACAGGAGAGACCATTTGTAGGTAACAAAACAGACATTGTAACAATGACATTTATACTGCCAAAGGCATTGCCTCCAGAGAGCACATCCTCATCTGCAGGCCAAAAGGTGGAGAATGGCTGTCATTCACAGCACTTGGCCCCCGTGGAGCTGACTGGCTGCAGCCTTAATGCATAACATGCCCTGTTTGTATCCCAAGACATTGTTATTTTTCTTTCTTTATATGATTCACAAAAACTGCCACAGTTTCACCCAAATCGTAACATAATGCAGAGGGGTATATGTTGTATTTCTTGAGGCAGCAAACCTGCTGAGGCAGTACTGGAGGATTGTTACAGTGCACAGGGAGCAATCATCTATGTTGTTTGTAGGGAATGGTCCTGGTAGTAAATGTTCAAAACTTCCCCTGATTCTGTGTCCAAAGGACCTGCAGACCTACCTGTCTCACCCTAAAAGACAGTCCAGGTGCTAAGAGATGCACAGAGAACCGCATCATATCACAGTTCTTGAGGACTTGGCTCCCTTGGAGCAAAGTAATTAAAGTATTTGTACACATGGAGTTATTTTAACTGCATCTCCCTTGCTTACATTACCTTTAAAAAAAAAAAAACAAACCAGCATTGTTCAAATGTATTATTTTGATTTTGGTATCAGTTGAAGTTATATTTACATATGTGTGTTTGTATGTTTTTTGTATAAAGACATACATAAGGATTTTTTTGTTTTAAACTGTTAACATCTAATATGTAGAATGTTTTAAAGACCGGTCTTCAGTATAGAAAGCTCAGGTGTCATTCAGCATTTTCTTTGAAGGTATGAATATTTGTAACAAAATCTTCAGTCATTTCTGCTTGATTGTCTCACTTTGTTGTCGACTGGATGAAAGTATTTCACTAATCTCAAGACTTGAGAGTAAGAATCTTCACCTTAATTCTTCTCTGAGACTCTTACCCGCTTATTGTCCTGCTCTCTTAAGACTCATTGTTAAAGTTACTAGAGGGTAGCTTTACTTCTGCCCTGGATGTATGGTAATGACTGTCAGACACAGAAAGAGTCAAATTGTCTTCAAAGGTACTAGAATGTAGAAACAGTTAGGATAAGAGGTGTTCATCCTCTCTTTTTCTCTCCCCTCATCTTCATCAGCCAGTGCAAAGCATGCTCTTGTCTTATATGACATGACCATGACTGCACAGTCCTCTACATCCTTTGATGATCCTCAACATCATCATTATCCTCTTTTCATTTTGTTAGAAAAGATCTGGCAACCTCCCCTCTGCCCTGAAAATTATGAATTATAATCACATTTAAAGGGGAAGTGTTAATTATGTGCGTTTGAATAAGGTCATTGTCTTCAGTATATTCATTTTCTTTACAAGAGACTCACTAAATATTTTATATTTATTATTTCTGCACCTTCATCTAATTACAAAATTATAGGAACTTCCAAGAACATTGATGAGATGAGATCAGTAAGACATTACGAAGACTAAAGTTCTCATGCAGAGATACAATGAAATGCTCAGTGAAAATCACTGCAGTTTGAGGAGATGGAGAGAACATAGGAACACATAGCCCACTGCCCTTTTTCTCCAGGCAAACCACCCTCCCTCAGATGATAGTTCTTAAATGAAGAGTAAAGCGTTACCCAAATTACAGATTGGCTTGAAAGAGCAGTATTCAACTGGCATTGTGCAGTGGGTTGGACTAGATGACCTCCAGAGGTCCCTCCCAACCTGAACTATTCTATGATTCTATTGAAATGTTAGCTCCACACATGGAAAATTCAGATTCTTCAGTAAGTCTTTTTTACCAGTGTCTCGGGGCTAGTTTCTACAGCTTTATTTAGCTTTGATAATACCTTTCATACTGCTTTTGTAATTACCTTAAAACTATATGCCATTCTTGTCTAATACCCACACTAATCTGTGTAGCACTAAATGAGAAGCCATGAGAAATCTGTGGTCATAAATTTTTCAAGCCCTTTTCCAATGTCCCAATGTTCAAGAATATGTCCTATGTGAAATAACTTAAATCAACAACTGCCTTTCCTACTTAAAAAGGTGTCTGACACCAAATAATTCTGCAGGAGCTTTGCTTCTGTGTCAGGTAAAATGGAGTGTGGGTGGTAAGCACCTTTCCCATCAATTCATATAGAACCCATTCAGCCTTGGGAAAACCTACAAAAATGGGTAGTCCTTGTACCCTGCTTGGATGGTATAACATTTAAGAACAAGTAAATACTGGACCTGGAAACACACAGATTTCAGCAGGACACTTACTAAAAAAAGTTCCTCACAATTCTTGGTGCTATTTGATGTTCTGTAGTAGCTTCAAAGAACTATTGTGAATGTATAGTGTGCTTTGTAAAGTAGCACTGAGCAAATGATTTGTCTTCTGCTTTTGATTGTGGTCTCACACGGACACACATATATATATCAAATTATGTATTACACTTTTTTCCCCTGTTTGCTGCTTCCTTGGTTATTCAAATAGGAAATTACCAGCAATTCTGGGAGTTGTGTTTACAACATTTGTTTTATTTTTATGTAAATATGATATAAATATTTCTAGTTTTAATAATACTTAGGGAATATGTAGTAATGAGGTGAGAACTTTGGTGCTTGTGTAAAAAATTCAGCTTCATTTCATTACGTATCAGAGACTTAGTCCATATTTTTTGTGAGTTGATGCAGGTTGACTTGATCTTAGTGAAGCTATATTGATTTGTACTAGCTAAAAGTTTAACGTGAGATTCTCTGTGTGTTTCGGTATAATTGTTTATGTGCGTTATCATTCATGCATAGTGGAATTAATGCTAGTTGGAATTTTTGAGGATTTAAATTGAATGGCCACTATATGTTTTACGACTGGGTACAAAACTGTAGAGTCATGAATCATGGAAGAATCATGGGATTACATTTGGAAGGGTCCTCTGGAGATTGTCTGGTTCAACACGTGGCTCAAAGCAAGGTCAGCTAAAGGAGGTTGCTTGAGGCCATGTGCAGTTGGGGTTTGAATGTCTCCAGGGACAAAGGCTCTGCATCCTCTCTGGTTGTGTCCTTTCACTGCCAAGTGCAGACCTAGACACAGCATTCCAGGCATTTCTTACCACTGATGAATACAGAGGAAGGATCCTAAGGAGAGGTCTGTGTATTTCTGCTACTCTCACATACAGGGCAATTTCTCCTCCTTGTCTTTTTGGGTAGTCCTTCCTAAAAAACCTGTATCCATCCATTACCTGACAGCTGCAGACAGTTGTCTCCTGTCCATATCGCTCAATGCCATTTGCTTGCCAGCCTGTTGCACTACTTTCTCATTTGCTATGGGTTTTCTTCTGCCTCCTCATTACTCATAATTTAATTCCTCAATAGTTTGGCCTCAATTTATTAAAAAAGAAACTTTTCCCCCATGTGGTCAGATGGATCCTGTCTCTTGGTGGCAGACCTCCATTCTCATAGAGGGTCCCATGATTGTAAAATAAAAGTATCTCTTGTAAATACCAGCTGCGCAACTGATTTTTGACCTGCAGTATCTATGCACTCCTCAGTTCCTTCCTTCTTACCATCAGAGTTGAAGAGAGAGCCACCTGGACCTGTTTATCTGTGGTTTTAATTATGATTTATTTTTCAATTTGTTTAGTACAAATATTTCACAATGAACAATTTGTAAGTACAGTGCCAACTTCTGTTTCCATCTGAAAAGTAAGTAGGTGCTATGAACATGTTACAAATTCCCATGTTAAACTGATTTGTAGTTTGAGATCTATGCAGTAAAATAAAAATTAGGCTTTTTTTGTTGTGTACATTTTATTGTTTTATAATAGGACTTTGCTTCATAGAGAGACGTGCATTCTTTTGTCAGGGAGGAACACTTCAAGCAATAGTTGTTTTCTCCTGAGCAAACCTTTCTAATGAATCTTTAATCAATTTCTTTGGTAGAGCAGTTTTATACATAGAGGATTCTAATGAAGGTTAACATGGCGTTTGAGTAAGCATCCAACAGCTTTAGCTGAGAAGCAACGTGTTAGCATCAAAATTCTGGAGAAGGGTTATGTATGTTGCACATAGCTCCCTACTTCTGATTTAAAGACAGTTTTATTTTCTTTATAATTGCATGCACACAATACTTAGGGAATTGGTCAATGGACAAACCCATGGCTCATCTGTATTTGGTTATGAAGTAGAAAGATGCCATGGTATAGAGATGGGGAGAATAGTGATGCACCAACATACTGATGTTTTCTTCCAGCTGAGAACAGATAGCATGTTACTTTTTCCTCATGCCATTAGTTCAGGTGAGGAGGTTTGGACTTGGAGAAGTGTGGAGCTTTGTACTTTTTATACATCTGAACTTCATATTATGTAAGTGCTGTGATCTGAGTGTAAACTGTGATTATGAAGGAGAGCTGCTTTCCGTTTGAAAGATTTTGTATCACAGGTGTGTGATACTGATGGTTGGCCACGGTCTCCAGTACGTTTATAATTCAATGACACTGGGATCTCAAATTCCAAGGTATTTTTAGTGTGTATATATAGTATCCTGTTAGACTTCTGCCATACACAAACCAAGTCAGGCTCCATTTCACTGTCTTTGAATTGTGCAGAGTCCTTAGATGAGTTGGGGAGTCAGGAAATATTGATGCTATATGCTCGTATAGCTGAGAAAGTAGAGTAAAAGTAAAGTTTGGAGAACTTCTGAAAAAAACAGGTCAGTAGCTGCTTTGAAAATAAGTATCATTCTTCCCTTGCAGATGAAATGTGACTAACAGGCAAGATTGATCTTTCTGTCATGATTGTGTTTTGTTGCTGCTCTCAGCTGAGGGGAGTTTTCCCTCTCATATTAATAGTGACATTTTAGTGGAGGCTTAGGAAAAGATTCTTGTCCTGTTCATCTTAAATTGTCTTATTCCTTAATAACAATTTTTGAAGTTGCAGGCTTTCATTCTTTTTGAATAGCCTATGCTTGAAAGAAGAAAGGAATACCTTTAGAAGTACATATATATAAATATATATGTACATACATAAAGGAATACATGGAAACAAAAAAGGAAAAATGTGAAAGCATAGCATTTATTTACTTCTGTCTGTGACTGCTGTACTGTCAGGATAGATTCACTTTACAGCTGGAACCTTCTAGAAAACTTGGATTAACAGGACACTAATATAATTTTCCTTGAGCCACAGCATGTACTGAGTGAAGATATAAAGGAAGGTGTCAATCCTGTGTGCCCTCAGAGCAGTTAGCACAGTTCCAAGGCAGAACTCATTTGCACTGCAACTTACTGGCTATTTTCTCTCTTATAGATAGAACTATTTCTTGTAAGTAGTTGAAAAAGAGTAAATTTGGTGGCATTTGGAAACTGCTGTAATCTTTTCCTTTAAGGTGGCTTCACAGAATTTCTGAGGTGGTTGCTGAGTTTGAGTTTACTCCAAATACTTCTTTGAAGTCATGATACGATAGGGTTAAGTAGTATAATTTTGGGAGGAAGTTCTCCAATGCCAGGAAAATTCAGAGTCTGGAAGCAAAATGAGCATTAGATTTGTTTCTGTAGCATGTTCTTCCATGTGGGAGAAAAAGAGGTTGATGAGAGAAGAAATGGTATTTTTCTTCAAAATGTTATTTCTGTTCTAAGAACTTGCAAGTGGAATATTAACTATCCTGGTTCGGGCTGGAATAGAGTTAATTTTCTTCTTAGTATCTGGAACAGTGCTGTGTTTTGGATTTAGCATGAGAATAATGTTGATAACACACTGATATCTTGGTTGTTGGTAAGTTGTGCTTACTCAGAATCAAGGACTTTTTAATTTCCCATGCTCTGCCATTGAGGAGCTACACAAGAAGCTGTGAGAGAGCATGGCCAGGACAGCTGATCCACAGGCCAAAGAGATATTCCATATCAGATGACATCGTGGGTGGTATATAAACTAGGGGAGTTACCTGGAAAGGGCCAACAGCTACTTGGGAATGGGCTGGGCATTGGTCAACACATGGGGAGGAGCTGTATTGTGCATCCTTTGTTTTTTCTTTGGGTTTTAATCCTCTCTGTCTCCTTTTCATGCAGTTACTGTTGTTGTTGTAATAATGATGATGATAATGGTAATAATATTTTATCTCATTTAAGTAATCACATTAATTATTGATATGATCAGTTAATATGTATGACATGATTTATTGTTCTTTTCTCAATGCAAGGGTTTTACCTTTTTCTAGTTCTCCTCCCCATTGCACTGGCAGGAGGCAGAGGGAGAAAGGGAGTGGCTGTGTTGTACGTAGTTACTGGCTGGGGTTAACCATGAAAATTGACAGAGATGTTTATTTAAATAAAGATTTAGCATTTAATTACTTCATATTTTATTTCATAATCTTGGGTTTATTCTACACTCTGCCTTTATGGCACCAAACTTTACTATGACAGAAAGCAGTCTGTCACATGACAACCAACTTCCATAAAAGGAAGACTGCAAAGCTGCAAGATGAAATCTGACTGTCAAGAGGTAAACTCATTATAACCCCTCATCAGCAACATTTTAAAGAAAATCAGAAAAATGCTGTTTAAGGTACTGCTTTTTTACTTTTATGTTATTTATATTTTGAGAATGGCAAAAAACTGTGAAAAATCTCTTGTAAGGGATGAATGCTACACTGACACAGAGCCAAGAGAAAAAGCTTTACAGTAGAAATTGTTCATTGACTCTGTGACTGCAAGTGTGGAAGAGCAGAAGGAATTAGATAACATTAATTTAAGAAACAACAGCAAAGCCAAGGCACAGGATTGGTGTATAAACAGCTTTAACTGTATGTATTCATTTCCAGTGGCTCTGAAAACAAATGGAAGATTACTGGGATAAGATTAACTGCAACAAATGCGAGGGGATGTATGAAGCAGTTAGAAAAGCTTTTTATAGTAGAGCAGTTAAATCTAGTTAATTGAGTTTGATTTTTGTTTTCATAATTACTTCCATTGTTTTACTGAACTCCTGCTGAACGTCTGACAGAGTTTAGCTGTTGTGCCGTAATTAAAAAAATAAATATATAGAAACTGAATACTAATGTGATTAATGTTGTGTTACATGCTTTAATATATGTGCTGCTCATAGTGGTTGAGAGCTGCTTCAGGCTTAGCTGAGGAGATAATCTGTGATTTAAACCAAAGAAACCACTCTGGTAAGTTACTGTAGTTAATGGAAGCATTTGACTGTATGTGAAGGTAACAAAGGTCATTCTGTTCATATAAAAAGGTTATGAGTAAGGTCATGTCATGAGAAGGTCCCAAGTAAGTCTTTGCAATGAAAAACCCAAATTATTTTACTTCTCTCTGTGACTCACATATAGGTATTGTCGAAGTTAGTCGCCTTTTGTAGCACTGTTAGCAGTAGTCAGGGATGAGCTGGCCTGAAGTTGCAGCATAAATGTCTGTTGAACTGCTCCTGTGCAGCAGATTTTAGAAATCTTGAACTGGTGTATTGTAGAAGTGTAGAGGATCTGACATACAGCAAGACATAATGTACACACAGGTGATGCATGATGTACACACAGGTAGCTTTTGTGGGTATTACTTGCTGAATCAGGTTTCTAAAATACAATTATATGATGCTCTTGGAGCACAATTGAAGACTAAGGTCGAACAGTGTCCTGAAATGAACGCACTTTTCTGTACCTGTCACAAGGGCAGAAAATCTGATTGTGTCTGGAGGAGTGTAGCTGAGACCATGTTTTAAACTGCAAACACAACTGTTCCTTTTTGCGCTGGGACTACTTTTTATCTCCTTTGCTTTGAGATAAACCCAATAAAAATGGATGAAGTTGCAGATGCTCATTGTGGCTCAGTTTGATGTATCTGAAAATACTATCACTGGGAAACAGAGAAAGAGGAGCCACAGGCTATTTTTTGATCAGAATATTGCACCCAAATCCTGTGTTTAAATTGGCCAATTACTCCTTCATACTTTTTTTGTTTCTGGTATGTTTCATGCTATGTGTTTCTGAGTACAGGTGTTCAATTGGCACAGCTCTTGAGACTGAAAATTATCAGAAGGAACATGGCATGGGTTTGTGTAAATGAAGAGAACTGTGTTACAGTGTTTGCTATTACTGAAAAGATGAATGTACCCAGCAATGTCACATCTGAAGTAGCATTTTTAGCCTTTACCCTGAAACTGTTTTCTAATGCCTTTTATAGGCAGGTGACAGTCTGATTCAGTAGGATTGTGGCTTGAAGAGCAGTGGATACTGTAGGAGGAGTCTGAAAGGCAGTGGCAACCTCATATGTCAGAAATGTGCTTCCTTGTTTTGTGCTGAGCCAGTGTTGCTAATTTCTTTCTTTTCGGGCCAGATGTCAGTCTGGCACCTGTTGAATGGAAAGGAAAACAAGTCAAAGAACTGGGATGTTTTCTTCAAATTTATTTTACCATGATATATTAGGTAAATCTTTTTCTGAGTAAAACGAGTAGTGAATACATGATTGAGTGCACAGCACTTCCTTTAAGCTAAGCATCTTCGTTACCATTTATGGACCTTTTATATAATTGCTTGTGTAGGGGCTGCATATGATGCATCATCTAATTTGCAAAAAAACACTCAGCAGGTGTGGTGATTTTTATACACTAGAAATGAATATTTAAGACCCAAGGGAAGCTATTGACAACTTTGGGGAGGTGGGGAGATAGTAGAAGCTTCATTTAAAATAGTTTATGGCTCTTTTAAAGCACTATTAAAAGAAGTATCTCAACATTTCCTGGGGTGATTCATCACAAGCTGACTTGTCTGTTTAGGATTTTCCCAAATGTCTTTCTAGTTAGATAAAAGATGCACATGAATGTGCAAAATTATTTGACTGTTTAGTCTGAATGATGACAGTTTGGAGAAAACTGAATTTGCCACGTTCCTAGCTTTTCTTCATAGCTGAATTGGGAGTTAAATGTTTCTCCTTATACCTTTTTGATTTGTTAGGGTACTTTACATTCATAGGGCAGAAAAACTGGATTCCATCCTCCATGTTGACCTGATCAGAAACTTATCTTGTGTGGATATTTAAAAGAATATGTAGGAAAAATTAAATTATTTCTTACATATGCTACCCCAAGATGAATTAATCCATTACCAGCACTTTAAGCTGAAGCTTCAGAGTCTGGGTGTCATTACACCAAAAACTTGTATCAGCGCACTTGTAGCAGCATAGTCTCAGAAAAATGAAGTGTTGACTCTTACCTGTGGGTTTCACAGTATCATTGACAAGAGCAGTGTGCAGCCAGTGCATGTTGCATTACAAGATGTGTAATGACTATTTGCAAATGACTATGTTTGGGAGTTTATATTTTCAAAGGTTTGTTTTTCCGTGCACAGACTGATGTCAGTGGTGCATCCCATGACTCTTAAGGAAAAAAAAAAAGAATTCCTATATGCTTATAAACAGAGAAGCCAGGGAAATCATCAGTGGTTTTCAAGTAGGCATGTAAATGACTCTTTTCAGAGTAGTTGTACAAGATATGTGATATAAGGAAAAGAAATGAAATGTAATCATTATCCAAATGCAGTGAATAAAGATAAGGGTTCTCCACAATTTATCTACTAAATGTGTGTCTGCCTAACACAGAGTGACTCTAATACCACAGTTGTTAAATATTAAGTCTGTCCACATATTTTGTGCGAAATCTCTGTGGTGAGGTATTCATTGCATTGAAAAGCTGACACAATGGAAGGCTTTTTGTGCTGGCTCTGGACAAATTATAGTCCATTTTATCAGTTCCAAGGTCAGAGTACTATCATGGCTCTTAAACTGTAGTGTAGTAAAGTGAGCTCTATTGAATGTCCAAGCAACAGCTGTAAGTTTGCCTGACTGCTGCAGCCTGGTATCTCCAGCATCAGAGGTTTTTGTCTGAACCGATTTCTCTTGTCTCCAGTTCTCATGTTTGCACTTTCACTGCAATATATGTGAAGTTTTAGAGCTCAGACATGCTTTCAAGACACACAGCAGCCATTGTTAATACGTCACTATAGAAATGCTTTCATTGCATATTTTGGCTCTAGTGCTAGTTTAAGCATAAGCCAAAGGGCACTGTTGTTAGACATCTTCTGCTGCCAGAGTCTGTGTTTCTTTCCCTATCACTCTTGTAGACCAGTTCTGCTTTTAGAATTAAAAAACTTAAGCCTTTTCACACAAAACCTGAACTAGATTTGCATGAACTTAATACCTCTATTTCCCTCTCCAACTTGTCTACTTGCCTTTCCTTGCCTTTCAAAAAAAACCCCAAAAAACAACCTGCAATCAAGATGAAACATTGTTTTTATGCCCTGCATGCCTGCACTGGTGTGGAAATATTCATTTTCCTGTGAATAAAAATCATCATATTTTGTCATCTTGGCCTCTCTGAAATGCAGAGCAATTATTTCAAATTAAGACCAGATTTATTTTTTTCCTAGTAAAAACAGTGTTAGCAGAATTCGCTTCTTTTCTCATGGCATACAGTCTAAAGCTGCTGATATCCCCTTTGTGAATAACAATGATTCCTCGCCCATTTTGCACTTTCTCTTCTCCCCTTTTATATAACAGTTCCTCAGGCTTGCTTTTTTGATGAACAAAGTGGGTCATTTTAATAAGATCTCTCTACCCTCAAACTTTGCCTTTTGTTTTTCGGTTCACTCTCCTGAGTTCATGTCCAGCTATGCAGCCAGCTCATTGATTTGGTGTGTGACTTTTGCTCTTTGGGAGCAGATGAAAAAATACAGGTGGCTTCTTCTTATCTGCCATGGGACCCCAGCACACATAGGCATCAAAGAATCCAGAGTTTCTGTAGGGTAAAACAAGGGTAAAACCACAGATAAAGGTGATGTCTCGTGGTAAGATGGAACTTAGTGTGTACTTAGGTGATATGTTGTGTTTTATTGACTTCCTGTCTTACTCCAACTTCTAAAACTTGTTTTATTATTTAGTGGATAATTTTGAGAACGATACTCCCTTGCAATTGCAGTAACCCTGTTTTTAGCCTTGTTCTTTTAACTTTTTAGGAACACTGGCATAGTCTAATACTTTCTGTAGAGAGATAAGCTGTTGAAATATTTTTTTCTTTCCTTTTCAGGAAGTAATATGTGGGAGGCTGTGGACTATTTGCTTCCAACATAGGAACAACATTGGGTTGGGAATCTGCACTCCTGAGAGAATGCTGGGAATCTGCAGAGGGCGACGGAAATTCCTGGCTGCCTCTCTGACCGTCCTTTTTGTCCCAGCCATTACATGGATTTATCTGTTTGCTGGGAGTTTTGAAGGTAGGAGAGGAATAATGGCTGGGGAGGGGTGGTGGGCTGTTGAAAGATTTGTATCTGGGCAGACAAATGCAGATCATTGATTTTATTTAAGCAAATCTCATTTGGCTTGCATATGAGATAGTTCCCAAGGTGCAGATTTCAACAAAGTTCCTTACCATCTTCTCGCTGCTGAGGACAAGTTAATTACTGGCCACAGCTATTTCATTTTCCACTCTGCTTTAAACTTTGAAAAAGTGCAACAAAAAATCCCCCACTTTACTAATTTCATCTCTGTATCTTGTAGTTTTTAGAAGTTGGTCTATCCTATGCCCTGTAAGATTTTACTTTTAATTAAAGCTAACATCTCATTTTAGATGTGCTGAACACACAGAAAATCAGTGAATACCTTTATGAAATTGCTTTTTATAGAATTAGTTTGAACCACATCCATGAGAGTGGCAGTGGCTTGCTATAGCTGGAATATCTTTCTGTCCCCTTCCTTCTTCAAGTGGAAATCCTCTCATTTATAGGTACATTGACTTGCAGCTGTATAATGAGCACTGTTTATAAGGAGACTTGGACTAATCCATACTTTGCCTTTTAAATGGCCTGGTGCAGGTTTTTTCCTGGCCTTACAGAAGTTCAGCAGTAATACTTCAGTTAGGTGACATTCAAAGATTCTGGCTGTCCTATTTTTTGTTATGTTGTTGCCTTTTTTATTTGTTTGTTCCATTTGTTCTGGAGATGGAGCATTTTGTTTGGCAATAGGTGTGTTATTTTGGCAACAGTGAAAAAAACCTGTTCAGCCGATGTTTTTATCTTAGCACGAGGAAAGGTGTTTCAACCTTTTAAAAACTGTTCAGATTCTATTTTACAGTCAGATAATTTAAAAAAGGCATTGTTTAAAATGTCAAGCTTCTTTCATGCAACCTTGTCTGACCAATTTGTGCTCTGTATCGAAACAAAATGGATTTCCAAGTTGAATTACAATTAAGAACATGTAAAGATTTTCAGAGTGTATTACATGCACTTCTAAATTAGTTACATGACATGTACGAATGTTTGTGCAAATTTGATTACTTAAAATTCTACCTTAATGTGCAGTAACACTGTGAGCTCATTCTGGAATGAAACACTTATGAGATTCAAGTTAAATTAGAAATATAAGGGGACCTGGCTGCATACGTGAAAACTAATGATCTGGTAGGCAGAACAGTACTGATTTTGTTTGATTTTTAAAAGCTGAGCAAATGCAGGCCTCACCTTTTTCTTTTAGAAGAATATTATGCTGCCTTGTGGTAATGACTATTTTAATTGTGTCCACAGTTGATAATGCCATGGTGCTTTAAATTCCTCTGTGGGTAGAATCCTTTGTTTTTACAGAGAACTCAGTACAGATCTTGAAATTTGCTGCTACATGGTATTTGAAGTGACTTAAAGCTCTCAGTGTGAATTAATCTTAAATGTAAACCAAGGAGTGAAGCCCATTACCTATTACAAAGCCTTGCTCTTCAAAAGGGCTAAAAATTACATAAAGTTAGTAATGCTTTCAGTTATTTTTCTGTATCTGTTTTCTTTCTCTTTTTGGATGGGGCATTATTTAATCTTTGTTGATTAAAAACTAAGGTCAGTTAGATATTTATTTGACCAAAGGATAGCTAGCATTTTCCTTAACTTGTAGATATTATGGGCAAAGAGTTAAAGCCATTTTGTTACATTATGTAACTTCTTGTTTTGTTCTCCACAACAGTTCACACAATTTACTCATGTTTTGAGCTCTCTGTGGAGGTTGTAGTGAGGTGGGGATGGCTTTCTTCTCCCAGGTAATATGCAATATAAAAGAGGAAATGACATCAAGTCACACCAAGGAAGGGTTAGATTGGATATTAGGAAAAATTTCTTTGTGGAAAAGTTGACAAGCACTGGAACATTCTGCTCAGGGAAGTGGTTGAGTTAAATCTCTGGAGGTATTTAAAAGAGGTGTAGATGTGGCACCTCAGGACATGGTTTAGTGGTGGACGTGGCAGTGCTGGGTGGGTGGTTGGAATCGATGGTCTTAGACATCTTTTCCAACGTAAGCAATTGTATCATTCTGTGATTCTATAGTTGAGTAAAAAGTGTTTCACAACAGTGTTATGCCTTGATTTGAAACCAACAGAAGTGGAGAGTTTTCTCTGTCTCCTGGCATTAGTTTCTTTGGTTAATCACAGATCTAGAAATTTTCTTTTCAGTTCATCCAGTTTTAGATTTGAGTAAAGGGTTCTTTTTAGATTTTTCTCTGCTAAATTAAAGAAATCATCAGTATCTGGTATGGTCGTAGATTCATTTTATTATTCAGTGTGTAAGGAGCCTCAGGAGTTTTCTCATTAAACTCCTGCTCAAATCAATGTGGGTTTTTTTCTTACACCTTTATTCAGCTGTGTCATGAAAACCCCCAAGGAGAGAGATTAGATGGTCTCCCTGAGCAACTTGTGTCACTGTTTGACTGTCCTCAGGTGGAAGAGTTTCTCCTTACGTGTAGTTTGAAGCTCCCTTGCTTCAATTTATGTCTGATCTCACACATCCCCTCACCACGTATCACTGTGAAGAGTCTGGTTCTGTCTTCTTGTAACTTGCTTGCAGGTATTAGCATGCTGCTGCGAAGTCTCCCAGTGCCTTCTCTTTGTCAAGCTGAACAAGGCCAGGGCAAGCACTTCAGCCCCTGTACAACTTCACAGCCCTATTCTGAACTTCATCAGTGCTGTTCTGTTTGGAACCCCAAACAGGATGCAGTGTTCCAGATGTGGTCTAACGAGTATTGAGGAAAGGGAAATGGTCACTTTCCTCAGCCTACTTTCTCTGTTCCTGTTGATTTTTGGTTTTTTAACGTTCTATACACCAGGACTACAGATCTTCCCCACCAGGACTAATCTACAGTCTGTACCATTATGAGAGGGTTAGATTTTGCTGGGCAAAGGGTTTTGCATCGTTCATTCCTTCGGTCTGTCTAGATCCTCCTGGGTGGCACCCTTGCCTGTGAGTTTATTGACTGCAACTCCCAGAATAGGTGTCATCTGCAATCTTGGGTGAATTCTGCATGTCATTGATGAGAAGATTGAAAAGGTCCAGTTGCAGAATAGGCACAGAGGAACTCCACATGTAACTGACTTCCAGACAGAGCATGCATGAGTAACCATCACCCTTTGAACCTAGCATTCCAGATAGATTTTTACCTATCTAGTAGTCCACTCATATAGACTGTAAAGTCTCAGGTTAGATAGAGGGATGCTGTGCTTAAACTCAAGACAGATTGCATCAACTGGTCATCTCCTATTCATAGTCATTTCATCACAGAAGGCAGTCAGGTTGGTCAAGCATGATTCCCCTGTGGTGAATCCATGCTAACTATCGCTCCACAAGGCCTGGCTATGTTTCTGTTTGAAGATACTTACATACAGCAATCAAATCACCTCTTGGTCTAAGGAAAAAGGTTGGCCTAGCTGAGTTGTCATAGCAAAAATTTTTGTGTTTTTTTGTTGTTGTTGTTGTTTTTTTTTTTCTTTTTATGTTTCAGAGCTCTAGACTGAAATGTTCTCTGATTGATATATCTGCAGTGCTGTGTCTGCCAATTATATGTTCTTGATATAATTAGGAGTTACATTACTCATCCCTGTGTTTGCATCTAAGAATTTAAGTTATTCATTTGCCATAGCATGGTAGTGGGATCACATTTAGAAGCACTTTAAGAGCTTTGTTAGTGAATCTGTAATATAAAATATGCCTTAGTGCAGTTAGTTTCATATTCTGCTTTTGAAACAGTTTGCAATTCCTTAAGACAGAATTTTGTTTTATTTTGGGTTTTGTTCTCTTGTCAGAAAGCACATGTCACTCTGCTGCTTCACAGTTGTCACTCAGACACTGCCAGTAAGACCATTCCCTTAGAATATTCATTGGAGGTGGCATTACCCAAGCTGTGAAAGCAGTAGCTACTAAAAGCCTCATTAATCATGTATAAATGTCTGTTGAGGTTTTGAACTAGAATATTAAACATGATACTGAATGTCGTGTAGCCTTTGAACATACCTGGTTACTGTTATTCTTTTTAATAATGCACAAGAACAGCATAATTTCAGTTATCAGTTACTCTGAATGAAAAAGCTAATTGTTCCAACATTCTTAGATTACATTCAAAAGGCAAAGTAATAGAGTAGAAAGGGTGGAGTGCATTTAAAACATGGAAGAGGAAATAATCAAATAATACCTGATGAATTTTCATTAGAAAGAAACCAGTAATTTCACTAACCAGCAGTAGCTCCATAAATAGCTTAATTTTCCAAGCTTTTTTGCAGCACTTTCCTATCTCCTTTATCATGAAGGTCATGTAAAATAAAGATTTGGAACTGTAATTTGACCATGCTTTCTAGATTACTGAGTCCTCAAAAAAAAAAAAAAAAAAAGAAAAGAAAAAAGGTCTGCTGTGCCTCTGTGGCCTCAGCAGATTTCCAGTCACTTCCAGGGACTGGCAGGATAAAAATACACTTGAGTTACCAGTCTCTGCGTGGTGGATCCACTTGAGGTTGAAAGCCCTAAAGTATGTGTGTAGGGCTCCTGTGTAGAACATATTTCACAGGAAAGGAAGAGCTGGTGATGTTAGCTTAAAGCTGAAAAATGGAGAAGTTGTGTGAGATCATACAGGGAGTCTGTGAAAGAGCGCTTGACTCTGTTTTATTTTAACTGCCTGGGTAACATTTTAAAAAATAGTGTCTGCCTTCCTTCCTGAGACTTGCTTGCCTTGATTGTCCTCTTTTCACTCCAGTGCTGGGTGACTATCATTCTCTGACAATTCATTTTAGTCAAAGTCATCTGTAGAGATATGATTGAAGCCAGAGTTGGGCAAACACCTCATCAAATACAATAAAATAAATTGAAGGAAGGCTGCAAATACTCATCTTAGTATTTAAATGGATTCACTTTGATGCTGTTCACACTCTTTTTGAGTATGTTTCCATAAATATTCTAGTGAATATGTTAATTGGGAAGACTGTCTACAGAAACAATGAATATCCAGTTTTAATATTCATGGGAAGTAGATTTTGAAATCATATTTGTGAATACTTGAATCAGAAAACTGATTCTGGGAGTTCAGCTTTATCCAGTTAAGTGCCAAAAGTTTATCACATGATCTATGTGCGTGATGAAAACTGCCTGAATTTTTAATGCTTGCAATAAGTTAGTCATAGGAAGAGGCAAACAAATAATTAATTACTAAAATGTCTGTCAGACACTTGCAACTGATGAACAAACATCAGAAAATAATCCCTTCTCAGACAAAGTAATCAGAAAGGAGCAAAAACTAGGATTGCTATTTTTATTATGTTTCATTTCAATGGGTCTGAATTTTATCTGCTATGTGTCTCAACAGGATTAAACACGAAAACTTAATCCGGTGTCCCTTTAAAATAACAGCTTCAACCTCTGTGTTGATCCTGTCTTTTTAATAAAGTTATGAGAAAAGAAGTCCTGAAAGGGTGCCTCTGTATATAGTAAGGGTGTTACTGTGACGGGTACCTGAGCAGGTTTACAGGAGATGTGTTTTAATTAAAATTTAGTATCTTTAGTTAAGATAGCAACTCCTTCCTCTCTATTCTGGAGTAAATGGTACTGGTCTACTCCTCTCTTCTCCTTCTCTTTTTTCCCCAGAGGTAGAAAATTGTCACTTAAGCACTTTTATCTCTACTGCAATCACTATACCTACTTAAATATGTTTAGGGAGCCTATGAGGATAAAATTCATCATGATAGTAAATACCTCAGGCTTATGTGAAATTTTGTTGCTTGACCTTGGGAAACTTGACCTTCTATGAAACCCCTGTGATTTGAAGAATACTGAGATACCTAGTAGAAGGATGCTGTTGACTGGAAGGTCCATGCTATGAAAGCTGAATCTTGTTCTCTGCTTATCATCTTTAACCTACTAGTCAGTGTTCCCACATTTATTTTGTTTTACAGACTTGAGAAGCCTTGCCTCATCATCTAGGAAAATAATAAGTGAATATGGAAAAAAAAAAAAACTTTTACTCCCAATTGCATAAATAAGGAGTCTGCTTGTGAGCAGTGACAGGAAATTTGAAGTAGTTTCTGTAGCAAAACAAGAATGACCTTAAGCTAAGAATATCAGCCAAAATGCAACTTGTTCATGAGAAGCTTTTGGAGGCCAAATTGTGAAGTTAGTGAGGTGCATGGATTTTTTTTTTCTTCTCATCCACTCTTTCAATTAAACTAAATACTTAAAATGCTGCAATACTATTCTGTACTTAAATAATGAGGTGTGCTCTAGCTCAGCACCTAAATGCTGAGGTCAGTGGTGTTTCTTCTTTAGCTTGCCAGTTTACATCCTTAAACCAATAACCTATCATCTGAGGAAAAGCCATGAATCTTGCAACAGCCACTCCTTTTGTCAGTGTACTGTGCCAAATGAAAGCAAGTCCTCATTGCTTTTTTTGAATTCCAGTACAGTGGGACACACATTCTCTGTTGATACTCATCATTTTAAGTACATGCTTATTCTTCAAAAAAAATAAATGAAGCTGTAGGCTTGCTTGCTTTCCTCTCTATGACATCTCTCGATTGGGTGGAATGTTTCTTTGTTTCTAAACACCAAGTTTCTCTTGGCTTTCTTTTTCTAGTCAGCTATTAATTTGTCATTTCTGGAGGAAACAAAGGTCAGAATGAAAAGGAATTCTTTGAGCAAGAATAAGGGACCAGCTTCTTTGGAACAGCAGTTTACCCTGAATATAATCTGTAGGATTTCTCAAGATTTTTGTTTCATCTTTGTCTTCCTCATTCTTTGAACAAACTTTTGGGGAAAATGCTGTCTATAAAAGTTGTGTTACACAAATGTGAGCGAATTTCCCCCAAGAAGAGAAGACATCTGGATGCCCAAATTCTGTTAGGGCTGCATGGAAGACTAATAGGAGGAAAGCTATTGCCCGATTATTCCTACTTCTTTGTTTCAAAGATAGGTATTTACTGACTTCATAGTCAAAACATGTTTTTCTGTAGAAAACCAGAAAAGCAAGATGAGCTTAAATGTCTTGTTGAAAAAAAAAAAAAAAGGAAAAAACCCCAAAACCAACAAACAAAAAAAAAACCCCAACCCAAAGCAAACCCCAAGAAGTAATGCTTGACTTTTTGAAACAAAATGCGCAGTATAAGTACACCAGAACTCCTTTGAGTGCTGGAACTAATGTAGCCTGACTTGCTGTGATTGATGTCATGCAGCTGATTGATGTTGAAGTTGCTTTTCCTACAATTAGGGCATTTATAAAATCTAGCTCCCATATGGATCTCCTGGTACCTAAATAAATCTTGAGCTCATGCTGCAGTGTATTTCTCAATGGTAGAATTTACAGCATCTCTCATCTCTCTCTCTGTGTTTCTGGCAACTGTAGAAGCTTCATTACCTCTGACTTCTTTCCCTCTAACAAAGTAATTTGAAATTAATCAATGAGTTTTGGGGGCAAACAGGCAAGCAGGTCAAGAAATGCATATGCATAGGATGAAAAAATACCCAAAATAAAGATTTTTTTTTTTTTAAAAAGATTGAAATGAAAATTTATTTTTTTTTATTCTCAGAACAATTAACTTAGGCTGTTTGATTTTTGTGGAGTTTTTGTGTATTAAATTTTTGGGGTTTTCTTCATATCAGGAAAAAGTCAAACTCTTTCTTGTTACACAGCAAATTGAATCTGTAGTGTCTTCCAGTAATTTTGAAACTTACATTTTGAATATTTAAATGTATATAATACTAGCAGAAGAAGTCAAGTTAAATATAAACTCAAAGAAGTCATTCAAATTCATTGTGTATGGTGATTTTATGTTCTGCAGATAATGTTCTGACATGGTTTGGGAAAAGGAACTGAGTGGGAAGGTTGATATTGGATGGATGTGATTTAGGTATGCTTGACTTAAGAACACCAGTATCTTCAACACATCGCTTTTATTCCCTCCTTACCCTTTCCAAACATTTTTCAGACGTGATAGCAATTGAATTGTTCAGCTGAGTTGTTCTCTTGTGTTGCTTTGCAATTCTTGTTTTTAGACTTGCAAGGGGTTTGGGTTTTTTTTAATGTATCTCAATATCCTTGAGCAATTGTGTGAAATGCACTGCTAATGTCAAAACCATGGGCTGACAGCAGTCATCCTGGTTCACTCAGCTTTGTAGATACCAACAATGAGAGGAAAAGTTGATGACCTGGAGACTGATACGTTTTTAGCCTGAGAGTCTTTTCCAGTTTGACCGTGTTCAATCCATTTGAGCTATCCTGCTGTAATAATTTTTTCTAACATGTGGCATGACTGTCCTTCTTTATAGTTCTGTGAAACGGTCAAATTTCAGGATGTAAACTTTTTTTTAATAATTCTTTCAAATTCTGTTTACCTTTGAAACTGCTAAATCCCAGAGTTTGCAGAGATCAGTAATTAGGAGGAGAGAACTGAAAATAGTGAAGTGAAAATTATAAAAATACCCATAGAATCACCACATTTTCCTAAGTTAAATGCACAGTCCAAAGAAGAATGTGCTTCTGTTTTGTATATTTACTGAAATAAAAATATAGGCCTTGTAAAAATATTTCACTGTCAAAATAAAGTGTTTCCTAATGAGATATTTTCTCCAATGAACTTGTAACAATAGATCTATACCTATTCTAAAGAAGAGGGCCTTGATCTGTTCTCTGCTTACTGCTTCCTGAGTTCTGTAGATGCCCAGTGAAATCACCATCACCAATGGATGCTTTCAAACGCCTGGAGTAGCTTACAAACTTGGACTTATTAATCTTGAATTGAAAACCAAAAGCGTGTATTTGCAAAATGAACTGAAAGTGTGATTGTAGTACAGCCAGACCTACATGCTTGGCTGTAATTGAGCAAGCACAGGTATTTTTAGGGGTAGAAGAAGCCTGGGGAGCTTGTGCACTCTTTTCTAGTCAGTGAAACATGTCCCCTACATCTTCAAAGTGATTATTGTTCTTCCTAAGCAGATTAAAACCAGTGCAGTTATGGCTGTTGGTGCTACAATAGCATCTTCATTTGACTCTCTAGGCACAGGATTGAGGTTGTCATGGTGTAGTTTAATATCAAAGGGTGTTGCATGCCGTTCATGTAATATATAGAGAATTATTCCTGGAGCTGAAATAAAGCCATAGCTAATAAGATAGAATTATTCTTATATGCTGGGAAGCACTTGAAGAAATTGCTGGAATAAAATATATGAAAGAGCTATCTGTTTATTATGTGATTAAGTGGAAAAAAAATCCAAAAGTAGTTGTGTTTCTCCCCACTGTTTTCTTCCTTTCCAATTTTTCCGATTTTATCATTCATCTTTCCTTGTTTACAAGTCACTGCTTCTCTCTTATAGTTGTTGCAGTGGAATTTGTGTTTGTTTCAAAATGGACCTGGCAGGCAAACCTGTAGATTCTTCTCAAAAATGACACAGAACAGTTACTGATGTTTTATTGACTTCTGAAGTTTTGTAGATCTTTACCATCAAGTGACTGTTAACAATCAGTGTCTCTAACACCTTGCATAGTGCAGGCTGTATCATATAGTAGAGTTGATAGAATAATGCTGGCTGGTAATTCCTGCATCTGACCCTTGCGTTCTGGATACACCAAAGCTTTTCTTCTAGCCAGTTTTCTGAACTGATTGTAAAGCTGGTGGATGGAGGATTCTAGCACATCTCAATAAATTATTCCACCATGTTAAAAAATACATGCTTTAATCCTTGTTCATATATTTATGGCTTCAAGGTAGGAACTGAAAAATGAGAAATAGATGAGGAAAAAAATAAAAAAGTATCATTTTAACAGTTTCAGTTTCATGTAAAATAAGTGATCATGATTATGAGATATTGCAGTACATAAAGTGCACTGCAAGAAATATCACCTTGAGAACTGTAGATGAGAGTGCTACAGTGCTGCAGTTATGGCAACATATAGCTGTTTAAAAACAGAGATAAATTTATAGGATAATTGCTAACCGTCCCAGAGCTAGTAGAAGCTAGTTATTAGAATGATCAATTGCCATCCTAGTCCCGAAAAACTAATATCCCAAAAAATATTTGTTTTGGGCTCCAGGTTACTGTAGCTTTCCAGTTGTGAAAAATAACCCTTCAGAAAGGATCAAATCACAGTTTCAGCTGCAGGTTAAGAATCTTTATTACATTTAAGAAAAAGTATTTATTTGAGCACTAATTTGGTAACCAATTATTCATGAGATCAAGGCCTATAAACTTACATTTTATCAGTATTGTTATCTTGATTCTGCAAATAAGTGTTTACAATTTACAGCATTAACAAATGGAAGATTTCTTATCCATTTTTTTCATGGCATTAAGGCATTCAGCATTCTAGAATTGTATTGAACTAATACCACCATGTTATGATTGATTGGTGTTTGTAAATATATATATGTAGGGTTTATTTTAGAACAATTTGATTGCAGTGGAAAGGAGGTGTGTAGCACTTTTGGTTACTCTTATCCATAGTAATATAACAATATAAAAGTATAGAGATCACTTAAGAAAGTATATAAGAAAAAGAAAGATTAGGTAGCGGAGGGGTAAGTTATCACCACCTATGGATCCAGCTGTGAGACTTGATTGTTGTGATTGCGATGCCCATTGTCACAGTGATGGTCACAGGCTTGATCCATCGGGGTGGGGGAAGCCAATGAAGCACAAAGTCCAATGGGTTAATACCCCCTTAGGTTCAGGTGAAATGCCCAGGCACCTCCCTTGAGGGGGGGACTTGTGCAGTCTAATGCAACACTGTGGGTCTCTTGCAGCACTGGATCATGTGTAGTCCTGGGGCGGAAGGCCCCAGAAATGAGTCTGGGAGCACTTTGGGGTTCTTTGATGGTTTATGACACCTGCTAAAATATGACAGCTGCCTTTACTGTCAGTGTGGTTGAGCCAGCCATGCCCCATCAGAATTGGGATGTCCTGGTACCTGCACTGGGGCTGGGTGGTGAGTTTTCACAGCTGAGTCAGTTGTGTGAGAGAGAACATGGGTATGCAAAAAAAAACAACCCACTATCCCACATCCACAGGGTCTGCTTCTCATTGGCCTTCTTCCTTACCTGTCTCAAAACCCGGATTGTAGCCTCTGGTGGTTGTGCGCACCCTCTCTGTCTTATGCAGAGCAGAAGATTTGCCACCACACACGAAAAACTCTCTTCTTCCCTTCTCCTGGGAGGTGGTGGGTGCAAACCTGGCTGCAGGAAAGCAGCCTGCTGCTTTTGCCAATGGTCTGTTGTTTGAGTCATTAAACATTAACATTTCAGTCTCTCACACACGGCTTTAACGTTCACAATCGGTAAGTTTCCTGCCAGTCATTGCATTTAATTTAACCTAACTGTGATTTTGCTTGTTAACTTCAGCAGGAATAATGTTTTTGGATGAATGGGTGCTATAAAAGTATGCTTTTTATTCTCTACTAATCACACTGTTGTAATGTGTATCTCAAGGGATCTATACTGACTTTAACAGAGGATTCTTTTGGTCTGAGAATGTAATACATACAGAGTGTTTTCTAGGAGTATTAACTATAATGGATTTAGCTATTTCACCTCTTGCTTCATTGCATTATAAACCCAAGGGTTTAAGGTAAAAATCTCAACAGAGGTTACGTTTTGTAGAATATAGGAGCCAAGTTTAAAAATCTGTCTGCACGGCTACACATAATTATTGGTTTCCAAGGAACTCCAGCTAACTCTCTTCAAAGCTTTGCCAATATACACAGAGGTAAGTAAGTCTGAAAATAACAATTATCTAACTTATTTGAGTTGGTTGAAGGTATTAGTTGCTTGTTCATGTACACTTGAATGGAGATGTGATGAATTAAGTGGTCTTTCCTGTAGAATGCAAATGCCTTTAACCAAACAACTGAAACCTACTATTTATCTCCTTGAAACTGTACAACACTGTTTGCTCAAGAGCTGCCTCGTAGTAACCTGACTCCAGGGTTGCTGATGGTGACTCTCAGCTTCATTGTGAGTTTTTTCCTTCAGGAGATTTAAGAGCAAAACGTACCTCAGTTATTTTCATTCTTTTTCCTCCCACAAATTTTAAATATCCACATATGCCCCCTTTCTCTTCAGCTACTATACTTGCACCTCTGTGATTTGATATTAATAGCAAAGATTAAGCAGTTTCAGCTCATCAGAGAAGAGTTATTAATCATCATCAGGCCCAATGAGAAGTTTAATTTTCTGCTTCTCTTTTTTCACTGAGCTCTGGTGGATGTCAGTCGTGCTGATGTCTGTGGGACATATATTAATCTGCTTCCAAAGATGCATTTCAGTGGTTTCTTTCCTTTTATTTCCTCCGTCAGTCTCAGTGAGTTCCATCATTGCAGGCTTTAATTGAAGGCCACTGTCAAGAGATGGAGAGAAAAGCATTATTTCCTGAACAAAACTGCTTCAGGGACTCATGTTTTTTATTGTATTCAGGAGGAAGATGGGTTAAATCAAGATACTGAAAACTGTGGGAATTGTTTTGATACGTGACTCACCACCTTTTCCCTTGAAAAATTCCATATCCTCCCTGTCCCCAGCTCCTGTACGTGCGCATTTATTTATTTTTGCCTCAGACGTGTGGTTAGATTTGCAGTGCTATAAGGATGTGGAGCACAGTGGATCAGGGGATGACAAGAAAGAATCCACACAGAAAACTTCATAAATTACACCCGTGCAGTTTTACCAGTCATTGTCACAGATAACATTATTGCAGCACAGGAATGTCTTTTGGCAGCTCAGTTAAAACAACTTCCAAAATGACACATGTACGAATAAAAGCAGTCATGTGAGATATTATCCTAGTTGACTTAGCAATAGCTGTTTTAAATGACACATCTCTTAGACTGGCACAAATTTACCTTACAGAGAAGCCCTAAACTCAACAAAATTATTTTCTGAGATTATGCTGTTACTGTCACCTGGCAGCTACAGTCAGACAGTGAAGAACTGTCTGTATAGGTGCTAATGTCCAGTCTGCATATCCCACCTATTCCAAGGGCTTTGCTGGCTTCTAAGTGGTTTTAAAAGCAGTAACTCTCCATTAGGAGCAGCAGGAAGTTCCAATTTTTTAAGACAGAGAAGAAAGATCAGGCTAAGACAAAGCAACACGTGGAGCTCAAAAGAAAAATCGTCTTCTGTATGTGTCAGATAGACTTCATGTATTAATAAATTTGTTGGTTGAACAGCGAGATTGCTGATTAATTTGAACAGCACATGCTGTGAAAGAACTTAAGTAGCATTTTAAGCAGTTCGTAATTGTGAATGCTGCCCTTCTTGCAATGCTGGCCCTGAGTGCCTGGTTTTCAGTCACTCAGTTTGAAAAACTGAGGGTTTTTCAAAGTTGTATAACTCTGTTTGAAAAACAGGCCCCTTCAAATTTGAAGAGGCTCAAGTTGAGCACCCAAGAAGTTTAATCCAGAAAATCTCATTACTTTTTAAAATCGCTGTAGAAAAGACCGCTCAGCTGCCCAGCCTGGTACTTGTCTGTACTGGGGAGATTGATTTATTCCATCTTGCCAGGAAGACTCATGTATAGCTGCATTATTTTAGCTTCCAAAGAGGTCTTCATCTACATTGCTCACTTGTGACAAGCCTTGGAACTGCAGCAGACCTCTAAGTTTTCTAGTCACAGAAACTTCCTGAGCTATATTACAAATGGCCCTTTAAAAAGAACTTTTTTTTGCTATTAATAGACATTTTTCCACCTTGGGGTCTAAAGCCACAAGAGGCCAGTAAATCCAGACATTAGGAAGAATGACACATTGCAATTGCTAGTGTTCAAGAAAGGGCAGAAGCCTCTCTGCCAGCAAATCTACAACAAATAGTTCTGGTTTTCTTCATTTGGCATGATAATTTACTTTGCAGGTTGATTCAGAGCATCCAGATCTAGAATAATATTGTCAACTTGAAGCAAATCATAATGGTAATTTTTGTAGAAAAAGAATGTTTACAGCAGTCTGCAATCAGTGAACGTATCTGATGTGCAGAGGAAGATGAGATATGTAATTTCCTGTATTTTTTTTATTAAGGATAAGGTATTGCCCATGCAAACAAATTATTTGGAAGAACATTTGCATATTTAAATAGACTTATTTTTTAATAGCTAAATGGTTGTTTATCTTATACATCCAGCAGTACATTAGAAGGATTAGGAAGATCTTGTATTATTTGAATATTGTTTAGAAATATTTGACCAAGGTCCTGGCACTTGTCATAGTTTGACTGCACATAAATAATGGAAAAATCTGAGCCATTTCCAAATGAAGGATGTTTTTGTACTAATTAATATTTGATTGCACAAAAGTAAGATACTTGATATAGCAGCTGTGGTGGAATAGAGACTCTGCTTAGAGGCAGACAAGTAATGGAGGGCTTCTACTAGTGGAAAGACTATCTGTGGTGCTTTTATGTGGTGCTTGTTCAAAGAACCAGATTTTCAGCGAGAGCAAGAATTGCAAAAAGAGTTGTTTAGGGCTGGAAACTGTTTTTAGTGTGTCTCACAGAAGAGATGTTCTAATGGTGTGGTGAAAAGAATGTGAGAGTTTAATTAGGTATGGAGAAACTAATGAATGAGAGTGAGAAAAGAACAGTGCTCAGGTGTTACTGTCACTTGTCATAAACAATTTCTTGGTAGGAAGCTGAACGGGGTACTTGTGATTTGGCTTTTTTTGTAATAATCCACACAGGGAGAGAAGACAAAGGAAAAGATATGTATGCATTGGAAGTAGTGGGATGTAAAAAAAAGTGGATTCATAGGGAAAAGAGAGGTTATTATCTTGAGGAGTCAGGAAGACACTGAGTTCTGTTATGAAAGCAGCATTTGCAATATTACCAAAAGCAGCGTCACTGTGCTTCACACTAACCTTGTTGTATTTGAGCATCATGAATGTGTGAAAGGATTCAGCACCATGAAAACGTGCACGTTGTTATCCATTACAAATTATTCTTTTAGGTTTCAATACTTTGAAATGACAGGGAATTCTTTTATGTGAAATCTATTCTAAACATGAAAATTACTGTCGAACTTGCAAATTGATGATTGATATTTGGTAGTCATCAAGAGTTTGTGGATTTATCTCAATCAGCGTTTTAAAGCTGTAGGAAATAATTACAAATTTTTAGGAGAGGATTTGCTGTTTCGAGAAATATAGAAAACGTCCTTATTTGGTCCTCTCAAGAGCAAATACAACATTAAATGAGCAATATATTGAAGAGAAAGTGATCCTTTAAATGCAGCATTTTTGGTGATGGCTGATGGTGCAAGGATTATTTAAGGCTATTTTAAATCTCTCTAGACCTCCTAACACTTTTTATTATCAATCTAGCTCAAGAGCAGAGGCTTTACATTGTCAACCCTCCAGTAAGACAACTGGTGGTTATGTGGTGAAAAATAATATGAAGAACAGAATAACTCAAAGGCAATCACTACAGCTTGATAAGGAAGTCATATTCTGCCTGTTTAATCAATGTTTTCAGTGTATCACAAAAACCTAAAGAAATAATTACAACACTTAAGTTTTGGTTGTTTTCTATGCATGTATTAAAGGACAAGTATGCCTCTTGATACTGAAACAGAAGACAAGTTAAAAGACTGAACTGAAAGGGTCAATATTATTTCAAGATGGCTAATTGAAAAAGAACATGAGATAATGGCTATGAGATTCCAGACTGGGCAAAACTGCGTTCCTACTTAGTGTTATTATTTGTGTCCAAAGAAAACAGCAGAATGCTATTACCAAGCTGATGGTGATATCAGCTCCTTAAGGATATGGCAGAAAAAAGTAAACAAGAAGGTCTTTAGGTAGTAAAAACAGGGCAAAACAAATCAGAACTTCACATAAGCAGTAATGCAAGAAGTTTGAACTACAATTTCTGAAGATGTTTGTCACGAAAGACGTGTATCTTAGTACTGTCCTAAAGCATATGGGGGAAGGTCAAACCTCTTCCCTAGCTGTTTGAAGAGAGAAAGATTGATAAACAGTAAAATTCTCAGGAAGAGAAGGACTGCACATTTATATTCAATGCTTCAAGCTGACAAGACTTTTCATTGCATACAGAAGTGGATTTGATCAGAGCGTAAGTTACAGCCTGAAATTGCAGCAATGGGAGATTTTAGGTAGAATTTGACTGGAGAAAAAGCAGCTTTAAACAGAAGGAGTGTGAAGTGTCTTAATAGGTTCTGAACAGGAGTTGTGGAATCTCTACCACAGATTTTTTTAACACTGGGCAGTACAATGGCAAATTAAGTTCAGTGTTGGTAAGTGTAAAGTAAGGTACCTTGGGAAATAATCTTAATACACTATAGTGGACTCCTAGGTGGTCATCACTTCTCTGAAACTAAATCTTGGTTTCTAGGAAAGCTGAATTGGATACTGGAGGATAGTAGGTAACTTATATGTGCCAATAGCCGTGGGCAAAACTTGATAGACCTTGCTAGTTCTTAGAATGGAAGACTTGTATTTTTTTCCTTTACCAAATTGAGAGCTTGCTAAGTACACAAGATAGGGCAGAGCTTTCCGCATGAGCAGAAGCTGTTAATACGAAGACAAATGTTTTTTTATCAGATCAACAATACATTTAGGATGGAACTGCGAGGAAAATATCTGTTCATCAGTTCAGTATACTTCTGGCACAGTCTCTCAGTGGGATTAATGAAATGCAAAAAGCTCCCACTAGTTTTAATACAAAATTCAAGCTATTTAAGAAACGGCTTATATGATATTTCAGTCTGGGACCACTGGGCCTTAGCTCAATAACTGAAAAGGTCCCTTCTAATCCTATGTGGTATCTTTGCAAATATATTCCCTGTTTGCTTCATGGAGCTTTCTTGGGCACTGAATAGGCAATAAATAATCTCCTTTGCTAGAGAAGGTGTATTATTTGGAGATTATGACTTGGCTTCTTCATGGTTTTAAAACACCATTTTTAAGGATTAAAGCAGCAGCAGAGCTGATTATTTAGTAGTTATTACTTGATGAGGTAATGACACTTGCCTTATTTCCTAAGTACTTTTTGATCCACTGATGAAAAACACTCTATAGGCTAGGCAATATTATTGTTAACAATAATGGAGTGTTGAGGTCTAATTAGTCACACCAGCCTTTTTAGGCAAAGGAAAAGA
The DNA here is from genome assembly GCA_035047865.1 of Dendrocincla tyrannina. Classification (NCBI taxonomy): domain Eukaryota; kingdom Metazoa; phylum Chordata; class Aves; order Passeriformes; family Dendrocolaptidae; genus Dendrocincla; species Dendrocincla tyrannina. Next base: position 52,301,293 of record JAWWMP010000041.1, read on the forward strand.
AGTGTTGATGGAGAAAAAGGAATGCTGTTAAGCTTTAGGAATGCTTCTTTTGAGTGACAGTTTCACTGTGCGACGTGAACTACTCAAAGCACTTGTGTGCACTTGCGTGGGAAAGCTGATTTCTTTCAAAATGAGTGGTTCAGAGTTTTTCTGGTGTGTGTGGTAGCAGAGGTCGCTTCTCTGAGAAGCTGCCAGAAGCTTTGCTTATGTCCAACAGAGCCAATGCCAGCAGGCTCCAAGATGAACCTCTCACTGACCAAGGCCAAACCCATCGGTGACAGTGGTTAGCACCTCTGGGATAACAGAGTTAAGAAGCAGGAAAAAACCAGGAATAGAAACAGCAGCTGGAGAGAGGACAGATAATAAGTGAGAGGAGCAACTCTACAGACACAGGTCAGTGGAGAAGGAGTAGGAGGTGGTGCTCCAGGTGCCTGACCAAGATTCTCCTGCAGCCTGTGGTGAGATAGGCTATCCCTCTGCAGCCCATGGAGGTCCCATATTCCAGCAGATCAACACTCCCACCAAACTTGGTGCCATCTGCAAACCGGTGCCCTTGATCCCGTTGTCCGGGTTGTCCGTGACAATATTAAACAGCAGTGTCGCCAGTACTGAGCCCTGGGGAACAGCACGCACAACCAGCTGCCAGATGGATGTAACTCTGTTCACCACCACTCTCTGGGCCCAGCATCCCGATGATCTGCTCCATGACCTTCCCCAGCCCCAAGGTCAGGTTGACAGTCCTGTAGTTCCCCGTTTCCTCCTGACCCTTCTTGTAGATGAGTGTCGCATTTGCTAACCTCCAGTCCTCTGGGACCTCACTGGTGAGCCAGGGTGGCTGGTCAGTGATCGAAAGCAGCTTGGCAAGCCCTGCAGCCAGCTCCCTCAGCACCTTTGTGTGAATCCCATCCATCAAGATGACAGCAAAAGATGTTACTACAAATACATCTGCAATAAAGGAGGGCTGAGGAGAGCCTCCATCCTTTACTGAATGCAGGAGGAAACATGGTGACAAAGGATGAGGAAAAGGCAGAGGTACTTAATGCCAACTTTGCCTCAGTCTTCAATAGGAGGACCAGTCGTTCTCAGAGTACCCAGCATCCTGCACTGGAAGATAGATGGGGAGCAGAATGAAACACCCATAATCTGTGAGGAAACTCTTAGCAACATGCTATGCCCTTTATTACTTATCATATATTCTGCATGTAGTTTTTTAGAAAGCTATTGATGGCATCTAGTCCATTAAATCCAAATTTGAGACTAGATAAACACAAGTTACTTACCATGTAGACATTCAGTAACTTCAAGATACAAATGAATCAATGGGAATCCTTTATTACAGATTTTCAAGACTGTGACATGAATGTGACAAATTGTATTGTTTATAAAATAAATGACTGTAGAAAGGTTAAATGAAACTCTTTCTGAGAGTCTGAATGTTCACACAGAAGTCGTCCAATAAAGTTGAGGCTGTCTTCAAAAAAACAAAACAAGCAGTTTCTCTGCCATTAACCACACAAAATTAAATAGTTTACTCTTCTTTCTACTTGACATTTTATGTAGGTGGAGATTGTCTAGAAACTCTTGGAAGGAGTAATAGTTTAAAAAAGGTATCTTGTAGCCTAGATGAGAAAAATAAAGAAGGAAAGAGCATTAAGGCTGCTACTAGGAAAAGCAGAGTAATTTGAGCACCATAACTGTTATTATCCAGAGAAGTATTTGAATACTTCTGTTTCTTTCAAGTTTCTTTTATGAGAATAGAGAAATATTTTTATGCAGCTGTGTGACTGTGTCGAGTTGACCTTGACTGAATGCCAAGTACCCACCTCACTCCCCTCCTCAGCTTGAAAAGGGAGATAAAATACAACCAAAGGCTTGTGGGTCAAGGCAGTCACAGGCAAAACAGACTTTCCCTGCAAACCAGAGCGGGGTAATGTGAAATACAATCAAATCTTAAGAACACCTTTCCACCACCCTTCCTTCTTCCCGGGCTTTACTTTGTTCCCAGTTCTCTACCTCCTCCTGCCGAGGGCCTGTGGTCAGTTCATTACATGTCATTTCTCCCTCCCATGGGAGACAGTCCTCCATGAATTTCTCTAGTATGGATCCCTCCCACAGGGTGCAGTCCTTCAGGAGCAGACTGCACCACCATGGACCTCCACGGGCTGCAGGGGGACATCCTGCCTCACCATGGTCTTCACCACAGGCTGTGATGGTACTTCTGCTCTGGCACTTGGAGCACCTTTCTCCCTCCTTTGCTGGCCTGGATGTCTGCAGAGCTGTTTCTCTCATGTATTCTCACTCCTCTTTTCTTTGGCTGCAGTTTCTTCCGTGTAGTAACTTATTTACCATTATTCATTCAGTTATGCCAGAGGTGCTACCCGCAGCAGGTCCATCTTGGAGCCATTTGGCATTCACTCTCTAGGACATGGGGGGAGCTTCCAGCAGCTTCTCACAGAAGGCACCCCTGTAGAGCCCTGCAATCAAAATCTTGGAAATTCAATACAGCAATAGAACATTTCTACAATATCTTATGGATAGTTGTGCCTAATGTCTGTAGTCCCTAATTTCTCTACCCCTAATTTCTTAGACTTTTTATTGTGATGCTGTATATATGTTTGACTTCACAGTAGACTGTGACAAGAACAGTTCATTGCAGAACAGAGAAAATAAGCACTCTTGCACTTTTGAAGTTACTGGTTCCCTGTTCTTCCACTTTGCTGTTTTCCAAAGGACACACTGCATTGTCATTCTGACCATCTCAGCTTGGTGAACAAGATTGAAGGCAATTTCCCAGTGTCTTGTTTACTGAGAATTCTTAGTGGTTTCTATGGCTTTTATTTCTTTCTTATGTTGTTTGTTGGTCTGTTTTCATCTAACACTTTCTCTTCTGATCAACGATGAAGGTAAAAGCAACAACAAAAAAGAAATTCATCACTGAAACTCTTTTCTCTCTGGTTTTCCTACTTTTGCCATTTCTTACTTCATCACAGCATGTCACTGCCATCCTTTATTGCTCACTTGCATGTTCATCTGTACCCCTGTTTTTAACTTCACATTTTTGCTTGCTTACCCTCTATCACTTCAGCCTCACTCAAAATCCTGTAACTGTTTTACTCTTACACTTGCACTGGTTCACATATTTCTCACACTCTTATTTACACCTTTAAAGCCTTGTGTGTTGCACTACTCTCTCATGCTTCAATTCACTTGGTGTCTCTGTCACACAATGCTCAGTTTTCTCTGTTTTATTACTGAATTCCCGGAAACATATTTGCAGTGCTGCCTAGTGGGAATAAAGGCTGCTATTTTAGTATTGCTCTAATAGTGTTTATGTTCCTTGTTCAGCACCAATGATGATGTGGTCAGAAGATTTTAACCACTACTAGTTTCCCTTCACATGTACATCATTAATTTTCTGTCTTTCTCTTAAAAAAAAAATCCCATTTCCTTCCTTTTTTGTTAAATTGATTTTCACTGGTAAAAAACAACTTTATTTTGGAGATATAAGACCAACCAACATTGTTCAGCAAAGTTATAATGTGTTCTGTGTGAAAGACCCAAGGACCCTAGAAATGGGGCTAAAAGAGAAGAGTGTTGCATCCTCCCAGTTATAATAGATAAGATCCAATACGGCTCAGATGTTCCGTTCTGTACAAAATGACATTTCAGAATTGAGGTCATACGTATCGGTTTGGCACAGTTCACCTGTCTATTGCTTTCCTGTGCTGTATATTCTGCTCCCTAAATACTTGCTTAGCTATGCTTAACGTAAAAATACCCCAACCATCAACTGCAGCTTAGGTTGCTATGTTGGGACTCTTGATAATTAATTGTTCCCTTTAAAAGTAAACGTCTCCTAATCAATGTAGCTTTCTGTTCTTTTTTTCTAACATACTCTTCAGCTGTATGGGTTTTTTGCATCTCTTTTATTTGCACAGAGTTATGTGCTGCTTAGGAGAATTTATATTTAGGGCTTCCACCGAAGAAAATGTCATGAGAAGTCATACAGCCAGCCAAGAGAAACTAGGAAACAGGATTTTCAATTAGTTGAAGATTTCTTCTCAAATCCATGCACTGCTTCTCTCTGCTTACTTTTGTTAATTTTTTAGCATGTTTACAATGAGGCTGGTGAGATACTGGAACATGTTGCCTAGAGAAGTTGTGTATGTGTTTTTATCAGAAGCGTTCAAGATCAGGTTGGACAGGGCTTTGAGGCAACCTCATCTACTGCATGATGTCCCAGCCCATTGCAGGGGTGTTGGACTAGGTGACCTTTCAAGGTCTCTTCTAACTCAAATCATTCCATGATTCTGCGGTTCTATGTTGAACTGATGGTGGTGGTGTGGATGTTGTTTGTACTTAGAGTTAGCTAGTTGCTAGATTGTTTTAGTGCTATTTCACTGCAGGTAAGAACTAATAAAAGGTAAGACATTATTTTACTTTACATAGGAAAGAAGCTCTGTCTCTTTTTCAGTCAGTTAGGATAAGAGGGCTGGTGGGGAAGGGGTGCTGGGAAGGAGATGTTCAGGTGTTTTATAGAAATAAGCAAAGCTATTCATTCTGACAGGAGAGAAAAACTCCAAGTACATCTATGGTGCATTTAAAAGTACAGTTGAATCATTGCTGTTGCATATCCAGTATCTCCACTTCCGTCGATAAGGTGAAATATGGATATTCTGGGATTCTGTGTGCAGCCCGAGCTGATCCAACCCTACTGGTGTCAGTGTCTGAATGAGTTAATGAAAACATCTCTGGTGTGTCTGCACTTCAAAGCTGCCATGAGCCATCACCAGAATTACAGGGATAATGATCAGTCTGACAGGAGTAGCAGCAAGAAGGGAACCTAAGAGCAGAGGGGCTGAAAAGTGGAGAAGAGCAGATGCCTGTCCAAGTGATCTGCTCAACTGATCTATCCAGTTATGTCCTGTCTCTCAGCCAGCAGCTGCTTGCTTCCCAGGAAGTTTTGGGTCTGCTACTGGTAAACACAGAGAGAGCAATTCATCTCCTACCTCCTGGTTCCCACTGTCAGAAATTTGCAAAGCCTTGGGTCAAAAGAGTTGACAGAACTTTCAAATTATTAATTGGTTATTACTGGCGTAATTACTGTTAGTAATTATGGGACATTATTTTGATATCTGTTTGTAGTTCAAGTAAAACTTTTGCTGTCCAAAAGGCAGTTTGATTTAGAAGATACTTAAAGAACTGTTATCAGTGGAATCAGTAGGTATGTCCATTTTTCTACAGTGACAAAAGACCATATTTTTGAATGATGGAGGTTTAAATGGATCATTAAAGTTTGAAGTGCATTTTACTTTGGGAGCAGGGATTCAAAAGGAAAGAAATTTATTCCCTGTCTCTAATTATCTCATTTGACTCTTGAGTTGTTTGAATTGTCAATAAGGCCTGTGTGGCAAAATATATTTAGAGCAGAAGTGCATGTTACCTGATGAATAAAGAGCAATTTGGGCTTGATAAATGGCAAGCTAAAATGTGCTCGTGTTAAGCCAGAACTGCAGATGGGGAGATACTATGTGCAGGTAGGAAACAATCCTAAAGGTACTTGTCCTGGTTGAAGGGACAGATGACCAATATCTGTGTTTGCAGCTAAGGTTTTCAAAAGTCAGTATCTAAAAATGTAGCTTGCTTTGTTGTTTATTTGCAAGTCTGTACCATCAAATGAGTGTAACACTTACTGAAAAGAATGAGTTATCAGCTCACTGGGGGCAGGGAAGGTAGGACACTGAGATGATTTTAGCACATAAATCAAAGTGGACCTCAATTTTTTTTTTTTGAATTTATCAGAAAAGAAAATTCAGTACCTTTTTTTTTTTTAACATTTCCATTAATTTCTTTAATGAGTATTTGAAAATCTTTAACCTTCAAGGGTAATTATTCTCCAAATCTTATCCATTCTTTCCATTTTGTAGATATTTTTCTTCCTTTAAAAAAAAAAAAAAAGAAAAACCGGATTAATTATAAGAAGATGGATTCTTAACTAAGCTTCAGGCTTCTTGGCGAGTCCTAGCCTGAAGCTGATAAATGTTACATCTGGCAATTTAAAGGTTTTTTCCTTTTAATTGAGTTTTTAAAAAAATCGGGATATGTTAAAAAAATTACAAGACAATGTGATATATAACTGTCATGAATGAAATAACTCACCCCTAGGAAAGCATTGCATACCTATTTTCAATATCAGGAAAATTTAAAAAATTGCATACGTCTACCTCTGAACAGAAAATCCTTCTCTTTTCTTAGTCTGTAAAATAAGAAAATGTAGCAGAAAACTCACAAAAATAGGCAGAAAGAGAAAAAAAATGAATGTAATTCTTCAAACTTTTAAATATTTTGAGCACTCTGAACTTTTAAAGATTTAATAGAATTTAATTTGACTCTTTGACTAGAAAAAAAATACCACTTACAGTGTTGTCAATCCCAAATGTCCTAATATCCCGAGTTCTGGATCACAAAAATCATGACATTGAATTTTTAGTTTTGTTTCTAAAGCAGCTCTGCATCTGTTCTCCTAAAAATAAAAGTCCTCATTAGTTACCATTTGGGTAATGAATTATTAGATCAGAATTTATAACTAGATAAAAATTTCAAGCTTTGCTTTGGCATTCTAGAGAACAAAAAATCTGCTTGCTAGAGAAAAGAAAACCAAGGCTCTTCATTTAACAGTTTACATGTACATGCACATTAATTGAGACTGTAAAATCTAAGCTGTACTTGTAACGCAGGTACTTGGGATTGTCAGCTAAATTAATACTGATACTTTTTCTCTTATGTCTTGAAGTTCTGAGGAAGATTTGTTGAATAATTATGACATCCCAAGTAGGACTTGGGAAGTACATTTTATTTTCCTGTTCTCTGTCTTTACTACTTACAGTATGAGAGTGCCAAGTGCTGTATTTCTCTTTCTCAAACTTCAAAATAGGCATAGGAGGGTGCAGGGGATGGCAGCTTTTGGGAAATTCTGTGATAATCCACACCAATTAGCACTGCAATGTGCAGCTACCAGTGGTCACGCTGACATCTGGCAGCTTAGTAGCCTTTATGGGACTTGGCCACAGATGCTTGTGGCAATTGCCCTCATGTTTACTTAGGAAAAGGTTGTGAAATATCTGCTTCCTCTTTGATAGGATGCCTTCCAACTAAAATGTGGCAACAAAGAAACTTGAGGATGAAGAGCAGGGACTATGTTAGACCTTGTGTGCAGCAGAGTGGGTAGCGTAGGGCCTGACCTTGCCAGCAGCAAAATCTTCAGTGAGGTTTGTCATTGTGCAGTTCTCAGGACCAGCTATAAGCCTTGATAGAAATCATATGTTCAGAAGTTCAAGGCCATTAGGGACACCCCCGTTCTCTGAGCTAGTGTTTGTATCACACCATTGATGGAAACCTTATGTAATGGCTACTTATTTTCATTGACAAAAATGTGTACCCCCATTTCTCATTTGAAATTTGGCTTCCAGTTTCTGGTTCTTGCTATATCATTCTCCACTAGATTAAAGAGCTTTTTTGAACCTGCTATTTTCTTCCTATGAGGGAGTTTGCACAGTTTATTCAACTCACTTCTCAGTTTTCTTTTTCCAAGTTGAAAAGTTTAATCTCTTTCAATTGTGGGGCAGTATCTCTAGTCTTAACTCCATTTTCTGGCTGTCCTCGACTTTGTCCAGATTTTCAACACACTTTTAAAAATGCACATGACAGAAGTCATAGTGGTATGAAATATCGTTCTTATCAGTACTATACACACAGGTACTGTGTATTTATATATTTGTCACAGAGGTGGTATATGTATGACCTCCTGCTCTTTACTCCCCCAATTATGATTTCAAATAATGAATTACTTACTCTCCTGGTTCTTGAAACTATTTTTCAATTCTTTGCTTATCTATGCTGATTTTGTCCTTTCCATGATCATAGTTTTTCAAAATACGTGATTGTTATATAGATGTGATCTGCATTGTTTGTTCTCAAAAAATATTCCTTTGCAGTTGGACATAGTGAACTGCATTTTGTCTGAGTGGGACAGGATTGCCCTGTCTTAGCGTAAGTCACACTATTACCTTTGTGTCATGTGTAAAATTTGGGTTTTTTTATTTCACAGAATGACAGAATCAACTAGGTTGAAAAAGACCTCTGAGATCATGGTGTCCAGCCGATGACCTAATACCACCCTGCCTACTAGACCATGGCACTGAGTGCCACATCCAGTCTGTTCTTAAACTCCTCTGGGGACAGTGACTGCACCACCCCCGGGCAGCCCATTCCAGTGTTTGATCCCTCCGTACAGAATTTCTTCCTGATGTCTAACCTAAACCTCCCCTTGCACAGCTTAAGGCTGTGCCCTCTTGTTCTAATGCTTCTTGCCTGGGAGAAGAGACTGACCCTGCCTTGCAACAACTTTTTTTCAGGTAGTTGTAGAGAGCGAAAAGGTCTCCCCCAAGCCTCCTCCTCTCCAGGCTGAACAGCCCCAGCTCCCTCAGCCTCTCCTCAGAGGACTTGTGCTCCAGTCCCTTCACCAGCCTCGTTGCCCTTCTTTGGTCATGTTCCAGCACCTCAATACCCTTCCTACACTGCGGGGCCCAGAACTGGACACAGGACTCGAGATGAGACCTCACCAGTGCCAAATATAGGGAGCAATCACTTCCCTGGTCCTGCCGGCCACACTATTCCTGATGCAGGCCAGGATGCTGTTGGCTTCAAAGCGTCAATAAATTTTAAATAAGAGCCACCAAAGTACTGAATCCTGTGAGGACCCTGGGGATATTCCTGTTTCAGTAACTGACACTTGTTGCTTGCAATCTGTTTAACTAGCCAGTTTTTAGTTCTTAAAATAGAAGGTCCTGGTATTGTACCTTTTCAACAAGAAAATTTCTTACTAGATCAGACACTTTGCAATGCTTTAATATATTACATCTGTGTGCCAACTTTATATGGGATGAAAAGATAAAATCAGTCTTATCAGATCAATAGTAAAAAAGGCTATATATCTTTAATTATATTCCTGTCAATTAATTTTCTATCTACCAACTTCTGGATTAACTTTTTCATTACTTTAAGTGCACTTAGTGCATTTGGCATTAGTGCAACAGGCCCAAGAGTCATCATGATCATTTTGTTTCTCCTTTTTGAGTACTGACACAGAATAAATACTGAAGTCAATAAAACAGCCTATCCTTTCTGATAGGTATTATGTAGTGTTCTTGACAGTTTCCTGCACAAATTCCCTCCTTTATTCTTGAGCACACTGTCTTTCCCTCTTTAATTAGTAAGGACCACTGGATAGAAGATATCCTGGTTTACATTCCTGTTAACAAAAGTCAAATGTCAATGTTGTCTGCAATGCAACTATTTATATTATGTAAAATCACAGTGCTTATTGTGTTAAAATCCCACAGATTTTCTAAATTTTCTAAATAAGAAAAAAGGTCACATTCAGTTTGTCTTCAAGTACATTTAGTTTGCCAAACATGCACTGCTCTCCAAGGCTTGATGTACGATGAGTAGATGTATTTCTCATCTTTTCCCATCAGCACATTAGGTTCCTTCATTTTTTTACAATTAAATATCAAAAGCTTTTCTTGAGGGACTATCCTTCTAGCTGGAATCATCTGGCTCCAAGACTCCTTTGGAAATTTTTCCTAAGCCCCATTCTAAGCCTGTGCCAGAGCATCATGGGCTGGGTTTTCACAAAGGGCTATTACAATACAAAGAACTCAATGGGTGTATCCTTACACAATAATACTACCTTAGTATGACTACACTTCTGACTATGCACTACGATGAGGCTTCACAAGAGAAAAATTATGATGTCTTTGTAATCTTCTCTCCGTATTTCTATTTGCCTGTTTCGTTAACGTGTTCTTTCGCAGATATCACTGAGAACTCAATGGGTGATTTATCATTTTCATAGCTCTTAAATAAACCGCACAAATGTAGAAAGGGAAACTGAAAAATCTCTAGGCTACCTTACGCAAACTGTTCTTCCTTTTATAATATGGGAGTATATACACGTGACTCCTCTTTAAAAATGAAACAGAATACCTTTAGAAGCAATAGCTGCTACTTACTGCAGTCACTCTTTCAACACCTCCAATAGTAGGTCTGTCTTAGTTTTCCTTGAGGCTTGGACTTTTTCCCTGGAATTTAACTTGTAAAGCCTCTTGTTCTTGCTCCCCACAGACAAACACCATATGGACATTGTTATGTTGTAATTATGGAGAGCCTAATATTTTTGTTTGTTAGGATTATGGGATTAGTCTGGCTTGTAAATAAAGTGAAACAGACATCTTCTCATTAACATTTATATTGCTTTTTTCTTCCTTTGGTTGCAGCCAATAACATTAAAGTGTGAGGTTTGTGTGATTTAGTAGATTTTGGTGCCATGAGATATGGCAGCAGAGTAATGGGGAGTTTGGCTTTGGCAATGTAAATGTGGTAGAACTTAGTTCAAATGCACTAAGTGTTTGGATTCTTGCACTTCTAAGTTCTTCTTTGGAATTTCAGAATTGTGGTTCTCCAGAGAGGGGCTAAGGAGAGTGGAGATCACTAAGATCTGGGGAGTGCATTCCTTAGCTTGGTTAGTGCTCTCGGTCCTTCACCAAGACCACTGACATAAAGGGAATTTCTGGTATACCAAGCAAAAAGACACGCTTGGAGTCTTCTGCATGATACAAGCCACAAGATTTTTTTGTTGCGTTTTACAAAAACTTGTTCTTGATTTTAAAATATACAGAGACAGAAAATTATTGGTGATTCTTGCAGGTTATTTCAAGGCTTAATTACTTTTTCTGCTCAAAATTTGTACCTTGCTTCTGTCTTTCAATTTTGAAAATTCAATTATCAACCACTGGTTGCTGTACCATTCTCTTAAATTTGGAAGAGTCTTCTTGAAATGGTTTTTAGTATTTCTCATAGGTACTAAAGGATATTAGGAAATTGTCTATTAGGCATACTTTTGTTTATGTGAATAGATTTTGTGTCCTTCAGCAGTTCATTCTGAAACAGGTTTTCCAGCACTTGGGCCATTCTGTAGGTCTTCACATATTTCATTTTATTGAGTTGCTTGTTTGATAAGGATAATCAGAACACAACAGGATTCTGTATTCTTCATTTATTTTTATTTTATAAATACACATAGGAAAATATTGAAGTGTCTTTATAAAGAATTGAGATTGACAAAATGTTTCCATTCTACATGTCCTTTTTAAGAGGCTTACAGTTTTTCAGACTGTGACTGCTCAGGATAAAATTTTGCAGACCCTATGCAAGATTTTTTAAAATTAGTTGAGAAAATTGCTTATTTTCCAGGAGAAAATAATTTACTTTGCAAATATGATTCAATAACTGTTTAACCATAGCGGGAAATAATTTCATTCTTTGTCCCCATTTTTGCCAGTTCTGACTTTGAGAAAGTTACCTATTGAACTGAGGTTTCTAGTACTTCTTTGCTTAGAAGTTTATTTCGTGGTTAGGAGGGGACAGGTACAAAGGCATTGACTTAAATGCTGTGCAGGTTGACAAAGGGTGGGAATAAATATATTATCAGCCTAGTTCTGATCATATTTTTTTCTGTGAGTGGGTGATTGCAAAGAGACTGACCTTGAAAATATCACATGTGCTATGAATAGGACCTTTCACAAGGGCAGGTGACCATGACATTGAAAAATACCAACCCATGCATTTGAGAAAATGTTAGGTATGAAGATTAGATGCTGTACAGGAACAGCAGTAAGTGACCTGCCACTGTTATTTCAGAATGTTTTGAGAAGGAGAGCTATTTCAGCAGGAGATCAATATGAGAGTTTTGGTTATATACTGTAAAAAAATTACCTAGAATTGAATTTCAATGCAAGAAAAGGCTTTGGTGTATTATTATGTCTGTTAATTTAAATGCACAGAAGCCAAGAACTTTAGAGTTACAGCAGCTGTGGGAAACATAAGTTGGTAATGCTTTACACGCACTTCAGGGCATAAATTTCTTAACATAAACAGCAATGCAAAACACTACATATGTGCCAGTGGGGAGAGTAATGGATGCTGTGGGAACCGTGGATGACTTTGAATTTCTGGACTTTAAATACAGAACCCCAAGACTGCACTTACTCACAGCTGTTTTCCCACTGAATATGTAAAGTATAGAATGAGTTATGTCCTGCTCTAAAGTACAAGACTCTGGTTCTGTGTAAACTTAAGTGCTTACATAAATTGGACCATCTAGGTAACCGCACCACCTGCTGTGACTTCTTCCTCATGTGGTTAACATGGATGTAAGTTTTTACTGGGCTTAATTACTGGCATCCTATAAACAAAATGAATATGTTATGCAAAGTGCATTTTCTGAATCAGGGCAGCCGGATTAAGATTCTTGCTGGTTTGTCAGTTTGACTTCAGCTTCCTGAATAACCCATTTGAGCAGCAGAGGAGATCAAGCTTTCTCTTTGACTGGATATTTTTGCTTTTAGGTAGTAGTTAATATTGGCTAAGAATCAACTTAATTCACTTAGTGCTGTCTAAGAGTCTTTATGGCCTGTAAATCATCCAGTGCTGATGTCTCTACTAAGGGGTTGTTGGCTCTAGTTATAGTAGCTTGTGATAAAAGGTAATAGGTTTTGTGCTTTTTACTCTCTCCTTAACCCACCATTCATCCCTTTGTTGCTCCGAGTGTGTGTTTTATAAAATAACCTGTGTCCACCTGATTGATTTATTCTCTGTTAAATATCAGGTCTACATATTGTTGTCTTCATTTCCGATATGTTTATTGTGCCAGTCTATAAATACGCTGACTTTCGTTTTCTTCTAATACTTTCAATCAGCCTAACCAGTAAGAAATAATTTACCTTTTCTAAAACAAGTTTGTTTCAGTATTTCATTCTGTATTTTGTGACCTTTCTTCTGATGCTTATTTTGATGTGAAACCTTCACAAACACACCAGAGCAGCAAAGTACAGGGAATTCAGTCTGGTCTTTTTGCCTATATGTGCTAAACATGGTGATTTAAGAAAGAGCTGTGACTACATGTTGTGTCTTTTTATTAGTATCTATTTTGTGATTTAGTAAAGACTGAAAGAGACTGTATCAGAAAATTGAAAGTTTTGCCGTTGGTATCCGTGGGTTAGAACTTCTTTAGGAAGTGGTGAGGTGGAAGGTTTATTTACTTCTTTATTTTCAAACCTTTAGGAAACTACCTTTCAGTTTTTCTCTACTATTAGCAGGCCTAAGTGTATTTTTGCGCTCATTTAGAACCTGAGATCCTACATAACTCCACTATGGCAGTTGTGACAGACTGGAGAACATCACCAAGTATTTTGAAAACTCATTATATAATGAGTTTCATGTCAGTGTTTAAAATGCCTAGATGCTTCACCATTGTTTCCCGTTATGACAGTACATTATTATCTGGTTCTCATGAGTGACTGGCAGTGGTTGACACAAGGACTGGATGTGCACTCTCAACTGCACCACAAATTAAAATTTCATGGATTTGTTCTTGAAGAAGCTTTCAAGGCTCTTCTCAGCATGCTTCAAAAGATTGTGATCACAATCCTCCTTAAAAACATGAGCCAAGTTCACATGAGCTGCCTAGGTGCCTAATTTGCAACCCCTAAGTTAAAAAGATGTGAACAACTCAGATCATCTTCTGTCCAGGCAGCCTCACCTCAGTTCCTAGCTAACTTCTAGAAGGAGGAGGATGCCCTGCCTGAATTCATCGTACTGTCACTGGCTATCTGAAATAGCCCATGACTAAAAAGACCAGCAGTCTTTTTAGCACATCACAAATGGTTAAATATCAGAAGGGAGGCTGTGGCTACTGGACGTACTTGCACAGTTTTTTCTCTGCCTTCACAGCGGCCAAGAGGGATGGACAAAGCTAGGAGAGAGATACTGCACACTCGCAAGTATAGCCAGAATTCTGGATGAGGTCTCCTGCCTTTGACATGCTGGTGGTACTTTGGCCATGATCTAGCCTTCAGGGATTTGGGAGGAAGCAGCAATGGAGAGGAGTGATGAAGCTTGCTGTTTTATAGCAACTGTAACAGATGTATGGCAATGTGCTCTTCTTTGGCAGCAGCCAGCAGCTATGCTATTAGTTGCCAAGACAATTGGCAGCAGATGGCTTTGTCCAATTCTGCCATGAAATTCATTTAAACTAAAAAGATAGAGCGTTGTACTTGTAGCTGATTCATTACAGGAAAATGAGATACCTTGTACTCTGATTTTATAAGTAGTAAATTTCACAAGCACTGGTGAGAATCCGGGTGTTACGTAGCCCACCACCACAGCCATGCAAAAGTGAGAAATGTTTGGTTATATTTTTCAGCTATATCAAATGAAGGTTTTCTATATTTACTTTAGCTGCTAAGCTAATTTTTTTAAGTGGATTGCAGCTGAGGAAATTTTGGATCCACAGTTCTTGATCTGGAATTTTTTGTACAATTACTTGTCCAAATCTTTATTTCAGCAGCTGACCCCATAATCAAAACAATACTACATTGCAGTCTATGCCATCTGTGGTAACTTCTTAAGTTATAGTTTTTGCTATAAAATAGCAAGTGCTTAATATAGTCCCTCTTCCAGCATTTTCTCTATACCAATAGCCGGTATTCTTGTATCAGTCTGAACTGCTGTTCTTCACAGAACTTCTTGAGAAAAAACAGTAAAAGAAATATAGTATAGAAGATGTCCAATTTATACTCTTTTGATGCTAATCCAAGTCTTACAGAATCTGATATCTCTATACAGTTTGTAGTTTTGTTTATTAAAATGGATTCATTTAAGTAATAAAAGTAAATTCCAGAAAACCATGCAATTTTTCTGGCAAGAATAAACGGTCCCTACCATTCATGCCACTGCCTAGAGCCAGGTAGTCAATCTATACCCATTTCTTTCTAATATTTGCCTTTTTTTTTTTTTTTTTTTTAGAAAGAAACAAATCTTCACAAAGTAATATGATTGTCAGCCAATTTTTTTTTAAACATAGGTAAAAAATTGTCCTTATACTTCCAGAAACTTGAAAAAAATCTTCTAAAAACTCAACAAAATATTTTGAAAAATTTATAGTTTGAAGAAGAAAAGCTAATCAATGATTTTGGGCATCCAGTAGTTTTTGCAAGTGCTTAGACTAAGTATTTTAATAGCAAAAATAAATTTATTATTTTTTCAAATGTTTTAAAAGCTAAACCGTCTGGACAATTTGGAATACTTTTTCATTTGTGCCAGAATTTTAAGCATTAACTAAAAAGCAAAATCTTAGACATGCCATTTTTAAAGTCTTGGAGACAATATATTTTGACTAAGAATATGCTTTTCAATGGTACCTAAGTGATTTAGTAGCTCGGGAAATAGTCCTACATGACAGGCTCAGAAGTATCTGAGAGATTTAGGAAGATGAGCACAGCCTGTTTGTTCTTGTAACTAATAAATGCCATTCTAAAATTCCCACTCCATCTTCTGAACCTTATTCATATGTTGAATTGCTGGTGATTAAAAGTGCTATTTATAGAAATCTAAAGGAAGGAAAGTGCAAAATACTGCATTGGCCTAACCAGAGTGTATACCAGTGTATTTTCTCAGAGCACCTCACCAGTACACAATCACAGTATGTTGTACTGGTAAAGCATTTCTAGCATCGAGGCAAATGTGCCACTTAAAAATACCCATCTGTATTGAAATAATAAGCTGCTTCCCCACAATGAAATGCACTGCTGGTGAACATGATTTTTTTTCTGGTGTAATTGTACGTATCCACAGTGCTTCCACAAGGATAGCAGTTCAGTCAGGGATTAAACATTTTCATACCCCATTTCATGGCTCAGGAAGTCTCTTCGGAAGCTTAGGTATACTGCCTGAAAGCCTGAAAAATCCTCTGAACAAGGATTTCATTCTTAGCTGGTTAGCAAAGTAAGAGGGCTTTTAGTGTAATAATATAAAATTATTACAGATTGTTGTTTTGTTTTGGTTTTAATTTTCCTGATATCTTCTGGGGGAAAAAAAATACTCTAACGACCTCCTATTGCATTTGGAGGTAGTGAAGCAAACAGGGAATATTTTCATTTTAATAAATACTCTTACTTAAGAAGAAACTAATGAGCTGTTCTTCCCCAAATCTTTTTGTTAGTATTTCATATCCGCAGTACACCACCACATAAAGATGTTTTCTTAAGGCTTCTTCTTATTCTTCTCTCAAATATGACTTAACTGCTTCATGGTGGTTTTGCATCAGTAGCACGAGAAGTTCTGATTCTGAAATTTCTGAGCATGACGAGCCTCAGAGTCACTGTGATGAATGGAGCAGTCTAAAACTACGCTACATTTTTTTATCAAAAGTCATACTTAAGAGCAGACTGAAATATTTCGGTCTGTTAGGTGCACAAAGCAAATCATCATCACCATCGTGTAGGACAGGGGACTACCCTGTCTCATTTATTTAAACAGGAAAGAATGTTCAAATTTCTATTTTGGCAGCATTTTCATTATCAATGTAATAATCAATGTAATAAATGTAAAGCAGAAGGTAGCATCTTCCAAGTCGAATTGCTGCAGTACACATCAAAATAAAATCTGGATATGGTCAAACACGTCAGTAGCAGCCATGGATGTAAAGAGCGTGTTTGAGGTTTGTAGGTTTTCAAGATCTCCCTCTCTTAAACAGCCCTTGCATTTCCAGAGGCTTGTCTGCCTACAGAGCATTGGCAGGTTCCTGCCTGTCGGAATGGATTTATAAGAAGTCTTGGGATAGCATGTTCAAAAGAATATTAAATTTCACTTTCAAAAGCAAAGTGAGTCAGTTAGGACTTTATTTTTAAAGGCACTTAAGCAATTTGAGTGAGGATAGATGCCTAAAGGAGCACCTACCTGCCTTGTAGACACCTGCTTTTCTTTGAAAATATGCTCCTCTCAGGCTCCTCAGTGACTATTTCTTATAATGGAATGTCCTTCTTAATCATCTAAGTGATCTTTAAGATCTTTTTTTTTTTTTTCCCCAAAATGGTAGAAAGGAATAAAAAGAAAAGTCCAGATATTACTTCATTGGAAAGTACCAATACAGGGAATTTTTACACTGAATAATGCTCATCTTCTCAGTCATCTAAATGGAAACAATAATTATGAGTGCTTTTCTGTCTCATTACTCTTCTATCGCCCAGTCTACACTGGAATTAGGAATGAGAAACAAGGAAAAAAAAAAAAAGGTTTTGATTGCTAGACTTTTCTTGACAGCTGGGGAATAAATTAATTCCATATTAAGATAAAAATGTAAGTTTGGCAGAGCAAGCTGTTCTGGAAAAGAGTTCTCAATCACTGTCTTAATAATTTTGGCCTACTAGATGCGTGGTAGGATTCCCCCTCATCTGAATTATAAAGGGAATCACCACTGCTTCTTTTACTGAAGTTAGTAATTTTCTTTCAATGACAGTGCTGATGGATGTGTCACTGCTTATGGAGAATTGCTTTCTATAGATATATCCATTGGTTTAGACTTATTTCTCATACCTCTGAGCAAGTCAACATTACAGGAACTTCAGGTACCAGGAAGTAGTTTACTGGTTCTCTGGGATTTCATAGTCCCTGAAACTAGGATAGGTGAGAATAGTAATGTATGTGCTCATTAGATTTCCCTGAAATCGAGTAGTCTGAAGAGTGTAATCTCTTTTTTGTCTCAGCAAATTAACCAAAAGTCTACCAGATGTTTTTCCATAGTAACATTTGAATTAAGGTCAATGTCTGCTATGCTTGTTTTAAACTCAATAGGTATTTCTGACATCTTTGTCTTAACAGCTCCATTTCTGGAGTTTCATTATGCTTTTTTTTCTGGTTCATATGTTCTTTATTCTAAATTGGCTTTGTGCCTCTCTCTTTTTGCTATTTCTGTTTTACAAAGCAAGATATGAAATGTGACCTCAAGTTACTGATTTTCCTGTTTCTTAGAGCAGCGCTTCACTGCTCTCTGCATACTCCATTGCACTGATAGTTCAAGCTCTTTTTCCAGAAGATATATATGAGCCCAGAATTGTACTGTGCCCTGGGTTCAAAATTCTCCAAGCACTGAAATTCAATCAGCAAGGTACATTCATTGTGATTTATTGGTAGCTTTAATTGATATGTTAGGAGTGGTCAGAAATGGACCAATTTGCAGTCTGCCCTTTATGCTGCCATGTGACATAGGATGAAAGGTTTCATATACCACTTGACAGTGCCATAGCCTGAGCTGTCCTACCATGCAATATCATGGATTGTTACTGTATTGGATTGTTACTGTATTTTCAGAAATGTTGCAGCGGAAGCAATAGCAATTCCAGATGGGACTTTTTTGCCTTCTAGAAGCCTTTAATAGAGATGCATATATGCACATGTACCAGTTTCATACACACCCTAACATCCCATGTGTGTCTGTAGTGGATCAATTCCCCAGGGGTATATGTCTCCAGTAGAGAATTTTTCTCCATTTTTTCATGATCCATTTTTTTGTTGTTCCCAGTGACATAGTTTCTAAGACTTCTGAATGGTGGCTCTGCTGTGGCTCCTCTAAAAACTCCTTCCTTCTTTTTCTTAAGCTGCAGAAATTTGAGTCCTTTGAATATATCTGCTTTTGGTCCCAACATAGCCTTGGAGAGCAGCCCTGCTCAGGAAAGTTGTGTGCCACTGATGTTGAAAGGATGTAACTGAAGGCAGATTTTTCTGGGGCTCTGGTTCAGCTGGTTCAGAGAATTCATACTCACTGCATGTGCTTCTACTCTCTCTTCTGGGCAGCTACTGCGTTCCCTTCCTACATAAGTTTGTCACCTTTGTGAGGGTGTACTAAAACCAATATTTAAGTGGTCTGCATTAAAAATAGTCCTTAGGGTGGTGGGGAAAAGAGCCTGGGAGTTTCTCAGGTATGTGTGTCATGACACTGCATTTTGTCAGGCCATTCCCTGCAAAATGGAATTATTGTTAGCGTTTGCATCTCACTGTTAGCACTTGGAGGAGTGCTTTGTGCCTCATTTTGTCCTGTACACACCTGAGGCAAACAAAGGCAGGAGTACTTCTGGTATTTCCTACCTTCTCAGTTCTTATACTTGACAATCTTGTATTCTTTCCGCACTGTACCTTTAGTTATGGTATGGCATGGTGGGATATTTGTATGTTATGGTGTGGGGGGGCAGCAAGAGATGCATGCTTTAGTAGGATTTAATTTGTTCCCTTTCTGGCTCAAGATTTTGCACAAGCTGCATCTGTGTTCTCTAAAGGAGTACATATTTCTTTTCTTTCAGCTACACAGCACCAATTCTGAGCATTCCAGAACATACTGGTATTTTCCTTACTACTCTTCACTTATACATACCTTGAGCTTTTGGGTATATATCTCTCTGTTAAAGAGAAAATTAATAAACAGCCTGCAGAGCACTAACAAATTACCCTGATTAGTTTTATCCATAAACATGATTCTTGTCAATAGAAGCTATTCAAAAGTGAGCATTGATAAACAAAGGATATTTGTTTTCACTAGGTTTTCTTACATATTTCTCCTATAAGTAGACTGTCACTAGTAGGTTAAAAAGTAATTTTTGTTTGCTTCGCCTTAAAACCTGTAGCTGTAGTTCTTGATCATATCTGTAGCTCACTGTCAACTTGTTGAGATTTACTTCACCAAAGGAAAAGCAAATAGAGAAAGGAAAAAGAAATGTAAAATAAACTAAGCGTTAACAGCACCTGTGTGGTTCTACTTTACAGGTTTTATAGTAAAAAGTATTTATTGTAATTGTTTTTTGCTGTGGTGAGTACAGAACAGCCACAGTTAAGAAAGGAAACAAGCATTCCTTAGGTCACACAACAGCCTAAAAATCGATCCCACAACAGATACAGGAACATTTTGAGCAATAACTCTCAGAGTGTGTTTGGTGATTGCTAGTAATAGACTCTCCAGAGCAAAAAAATTACTTCCACCTTCTGCAGACCACCGTGTCACTGGGAATTGTGCCCACTTGAGCAAGTACTGCATTTTCCACCATGACATATTTGAAAGTAAAGGTTCAAGCCTTTACAAGTTTTAGGCTGCATTTATAGATGAATTTCTATCTGATTTAGAGAGTCCTCACCTATATTAAATGCTTTATATCTTGAATATTTCTGTCACTTCATCCCCTACTTAATTATTTTCATTCTTCTCTAATTGAGTTTAGGGTAATAACTTTGATAACTCAGACACCATCTGGCATGGGAATATAGGTTTCACAAGAAGAAAGCAGCAAAACTGTGCTTGAAGTTCAGCAGTATTTCTTCCATCTCTCTAAGAGAAATAATCAAAAACAGCCATGAAAATACTGTCATTTCACAATTTTCAAAGAAACTTATACCATACCAAATCCAGTGTTGTATAACTACAGAGTGTGCCTCAGAATTCCTCACATATGCTCATTCTGTTAAATGCAATAAATAATAACATGGTTGTAGCTATGTGATTGAGGCTTGAAATGAAGTTTATTTTCACATCTCTTGTGTGCAGCTGATAAAAGCCAGTTGGTTAGATTAGATATACCTGGGCTGTTCGGGACTCAGTTTGGAAGGTAAGAAATCATTACACAGGCATTTTACATTGGTTAATCCATAGAGCAGGATTAGCATCAGCCTATTATGAGGGATTACAGTCTGCACAGCCATACAGAGGATGAAGATAGAATTTGCAGAAATTTCAAAATGAAGAAGGGAATTGGGGAATGCTGGACTCTGAAATTAAGGCATTAAGGATCATCAGGACCCGATTATGAACCACATCCAAAATGCTTGAACAAGAGAAGCAGAAAAAAGTTGTGGTGGTGAATCAAAAAGGGAAAAGGCACAGCTGTGAAATTAAATACATAGTAATTGATATCGAATGTATTTGGAGGTGTATATGCTTGGCAGAGTTAAGCTTTGGCTTTCTAAGCACTTTAGTGTGACCATAGAAATGGTACTTTACATTTATTCAGGGATTTTTTCCTGATGTCCGGACACCTTTTGAGTGCCCAGTATGGAGAAGGGGAGAACCCCATTATGTGTACTGGGGAGATATCAGTGAAAATAACATGTTTTTCAGTACAAAACTTTGCCTGCAGAGCTATCTCAAGGATAATTCCAACAAAACCAAACAGCACCACAGTAATTCAAATGATTGATTATAAATACTTGTAAATTACCTGTATTTATTTATCTGGTATCATTCTGTTGTCTTGAAAGTTCTGCTAAAGATTACCACAGGTGCTCCTATAAATGCCTGACCACTGAGGTTTGTCCTAGTTAGTGCTCTTTAGGCTGAAGTGATGCCTGCACCGTAGCTGTCACAAGCTTATCACAGATGCTGGCCCTTCCATTTGCCCACCTCAGCTGACGTGTTTGCTGTTACAGGACGTACCTGTCATAGTAAAGCACAAGTCATTTGAACAGTTCTAATAAAAGAATTTGCATGGCTAGTTCAAAGTGTTCTAAAGGCATAATTTAGTATATCTAAAATAACAAGTTTTTAAGAGCTTTGTCTTCTGATTTTTTCATTGTGGCAGGTGATCTTTTTTTTTTTTTCCCCCAGCTTTTCCCTGCAGGGATAAAAATGAGATCTTACTGCAAAGGAAACAAGTAAAAAGCAGTGATGTTTTCTCATGCAATTCCAAGATTTGACTTTCCAATAAATCTAAATTATTGCAAGACTTTAAATACAATTTTAAAAACTAGAAATGCTGAACATAGACAGCAAATCTTTCACTCATTCACTCTTATATCCCCCATTCTTCTCAATGTCCCAGGATTTTTAAGACTGTCACATAATAATAGAATAGAATAGATCTGTGTGGTTCTTCAGGCAAATCTGGAATTTTACTTTTTTAATGTAGTCGATCTATAGAGTTTTTCCATGTCTGGTTGTTCTTTAGGCATAAGGTGTGTTGACTTGGATTTTTTTCATATGACTCAGTTTTGATCAAGTGCTCATCTATTCTGCTTAGACATTAAAATAACAAAAGATATTTCAAATGGTAGAAATTAATAAATCTATAATTATGCTAACAAAGGGAGATGGATAGGTGTTTTGAATGCAAAATCTGTCAACAGAAATACAGGACAATTGTAAGACTATAACTGACCTCTACACACAACACAATATAGTAATTTTTGTAAGTGTCTCCATCCTCTGTTTACTCCAACACCAAAACTTGTCATGAGATGAATTAGCTCATAGTTTACATCCCTGCAGAAAGCCTGTGGCCAGTGGCCCGGCACCCAGTCTACCTGACAAAAGCATTGTTAAGAATCTCACATTTTCTCTACTTATTAAAGAGGTCTCACACAGTATGTTCCACTTTTGAGAGAAATTCCTGGAGATAATAAGAACTTAGGAAACAAGAAATCTATTTGAGGAAAGAAAAAGAGAAAGTCTTTACTTAAATACGTGCAGATCCTGTGAATATTGAGCACTGCTGCTCTAATTGAGTAAAGCAACTTTATTTTAGAATATTAACTAAGCATGTCGTTGCAGCTTAGCCTCACTGTTGTTGTACAGAAGAATAGCCATATTCTTTAGAATTCTTATTTAGGATCCTACACATACATTAAGATGTTTCTGTGCACCACAGCAGAAATGTGAATTAGTCTCAAAGATAGCCCTCATCTACTACAAGACAAAACCTTAGTAAGCAGAACATCTAAGTCTTGCTACTAGTTCTTGATTTTTAACTTTAATAAACTTGGCTGCTCGAAAATGAAAAATTTCATTTGCTTGCTTCACAGGAAGCTCAGCAGGTTTGTGATGGGGCACAGGGGACATGGCCCACATTCTGACCTGAAACAGTACAGCACCGTGTACAATTATGGAGCAACATAAAAATGACTTCACACCACCATGCTGTATGCACGCACATATGAAATATTAGACCTCTGCTTGTTTTCTTCAAAGTCACTGAGTTTTGCCTTTGGCTTACTTGAAACAGGATTATGTGTCTAATAATCTGTCTTCACTTCTGTAACAAATCAAGGGTATCATAAAGAAGATTAAGTTCCTCATGTTTTATAGGAAACCGAGGTCACCAGTAGAAATTAAGTCTCAGACTACCTGATATATCTATCACATATATCTGATATAAAATCAGTTCTGTACAAACTTATTATATCTTTGTAGAAGGAGCATCTATAATGCATTAAAGCTAAATATTTTTTAAAACTTAAATGTTGTGTAAGTTAATGCAAAAAAAAAAAGGTTCTGTATTACATGTCAATGGAGTCTGATGACCAAAAATAGATTATAGCCCTGGGGTAGATATCTGGCCACACTGAAGCTAATTCTGAAACCAGTGTGGATTTCCATGCGATTTCATGAGAATTAAGAGTACATTTTCTTGTTTGTTTGTTTGTTTTAATTTTGTTACTCCCTCTTGTGTCTACAATGGGATTTGGCAATTTTAAGTAGAAAAGTATTATTTTATCAGACACAATGTTGGCCAGCTGTGGCTTTCTGTTTGGAAAATGTCGGGAAATAAGAATTTACAATTCCACTGAACCGTATGAGCATCTAATGTTTAATATAATTGTAACTTTTGCACATAGTCTTACTAGTTGCCTTTAGCTAATTTATGCACTGTTCTAGGGGTATTTTTTATATCATGACTTTTGTCTACTATTTTAAAATGATGTGTTTCGTTTCTGATGTCATAGCCGTGACATGTAACCTACCATCTGTATCACTGCTGAGATTTTTTTTTTTTCCTCTGCAAAGTGTGTTAGAAATTTTGCTGTATATAGTACATGACGATCTGGTATGACATTTTTCTTCATGAGGAGGACAGGAAACTAACTTCTGAGTTATTTTATCTCTTGTCATAAGTGAAGATAAATGTCATAACACTGATCAGCCTTCATGTGTTCTGAATATGCAGTTATTTGCATTTTCCCTTCACTTTCTTTGGGACTGAAGTGGCTGAAATGACAGGTGCAGCAAATGAAAAGTTCTGAGAACGTGTGGGGAGAAAAGAAGTCTCAATACTGAAAGATATTAATAACTTTTGCACTTCTATGTCATCAGAGAAATAACACTGATGTTATTTCGTAACATTAAACTGGAAATAAAAACTTGCAATATTTCTGTCTGCATGTGTAATCTTCAGGTACATTGAGAAAGAAGGGAAATAATTGATTTGAAAATTTGTTCTTTGTTACTTGCCTTTATATATATGTGCGTGTATCTGCTGTTGTTGGCTTGAGCTCTATAAGATGTGAAGGTTTTTAGACATCGGGTTCCTGCTAAGGAAGAAAATATTGTGGTGCAGAATTTGGAATACTTTTTATTGGCTTATTTATCCTTGAACAATCCTTGATGCTCAGTCAGTATTCAGACAACCTCCTTTTCCAGCAGCCTCAGTCAAAATACCAGTGCATGGTTCTCTGATGGCATCTCTGTGCCAAGGGAGATAAAGGGATATAACAAGCTTTCAAGCAGGTTTCAGCATCACTAACCAGCCTGAACTAATACTGCAGCATTTCTGTAGATGTGTTGAAAATCAGCTTTTGAGATTCTCTGTAACAGTGCTACCAGGTGACTTCCAGCACTGCACATAAATTTTGATATAGCTAAATTTTAAACTATCATTCGAGAGCCTAAATGCTGGCTGTCGTAGAGGCTGATCACCTCCATTCCCTTAGACCTCCCTTTTTCAGCCCATCTCCCATGTTTAAGTAAATTCAAACTTTTGCTTTACTTTTTCTTTTTAAACGAAGAAATGAATAGATCTGTTGCTTTATAATTCGTTGTTGTCTGATAAAAAAAGCCATTCAGGTCTGTTAGTAGTAAGCCTATGATGGCCTCTTAAAGTGAGGTGATACAGTAGCTACATGGAGGCAGGTAGTTTTGTTACAGATTCCATAAGGATTTTCACAATTCTTTTTCATGTTTCCTAAAGTGACTGTGCCTCTGAACTCCATGGGTATTAAGCAGATCTGGGCATGCCTTGTCTGTCAGGTAATTATGTAAACATGAAGAACTGAACAGATAAATGTAGTTTACATGTTATGTGTGTTTATCTGTGTTCTTGACCCTACAGTTAGCAAGGCAGGCATGGCTATTACTGCTGACCAAGAATAACATTCAGGAAATGAAATTCTGATCTGGAGAAAGTGAGAAGAGAAAAAGCTAAACAGAAAATCACATAACAAAACTAAATTTTCCTCCACATCTGGAGGTCACTAGGAACTAATGGACTAAATCTGGTCACTGAAGTTTCTGCGGGTCTTTTAAGGTAACCACACTGGCTTGTCACAGACCAGTTGTTGCACATTTTTTAGGTTGTAAGGAAGCTTAGGCAAATATTTACAGGAATATGCAAAAGTGTCTCTTATTCTTATTAGAGACATTCTGGTTAAACTGAATGGTTGCATTTTTTATGCAGGGTTAAGAATGTTTTTTGCTGTAGCTTGTAGATGTCAGTATGTGCAAGTGCATTTCTTCTGAATGGTTGGCCTGATGAGGGTAAGGAAGGATATGCAAAGCAGACTCTCTTGCCCAGGTTCCCCAAATCCAAGAGCTGTACAATCAGGAAATGCATTATAGCATCCATTGTTGCTTCAGCAGGGAAAGCGTGCTTTACATATGCAAATACTGCTCAGAAGTTTAACTTAATAATTATCAGCTGGAGTCTCTATTGATGAGCAGCTGAGGCTAATCATCAGCAACAGACTCTGAATTAACTACTATTGGGCTTTGAATGAGCATGCTTGTCTCTTGCTTGTGGTTACTGTGGCAATTGTAAAAACCTGTAGGTATTTTTATAGTCTTTTCTAAGCTTGTAGAAAATTATTTCTTGTATTTTCTCTACTTAAAAAACCCCACTGTAAACGGGTGTATTTTAGGCTTTTCCCCTTCCTATCTCTTCCACAGTTTATTACTGAGCAGGAGCCAACATCGAATAGTTGTAGTGTTTTACATCCCGCTGCCATGAATGATAGTCACAGTACTGTGGACAGCTGCAGGGACACATTTTTGGGGACGTGCTTTACCTTAGAGAGCTGTAATGGCTGCCTGCTGCTGATTATGTATTCTGCTATATCAGGGCCTCTGAAGTTGCCTTAACACAAAGCTCGCACCTCAACAGAGAGAAGTAGCTGGGTGTAAGATATCCAAATGGTTAATTTAAAAAAAAAAAAAAAAAAAGATGCTGCTTCTCCATCGGAGATGTTTAGATTAACACATCCTATTGTTTTCCCTCCCATTCCTACTGTACACTAGGGAAATTCAGCTGGCTACAAATACTTACCCTGCAGATATCATTCATATGCTTTTTCCTAAGTGTGCTTTATTATTCGCATCACATTCCTACAGGCCTTCTACAGCTTCTCTTCTAATTATTCCCTGCTTGCCCATTCCTATGAATAACCAGTGGCATTCACCCACATTCTGCCATTTAAGGCAGTTAGTAGTCCTTCCTACTATGAATTGGATTCCTCATTTTCCAGGAGGTGTCATAATTTATTTAAATTCATATGGATTGAAACTGTAAAGATTTATAGTTGAGTTGCTGAGGGTTTCAGCTTCAGGGCACAGGCGTCCACTAGCCAGGGGTTTGTCTCTACCCCCCGTAGTGGAGATGGTAGAGAGGAGAGCTTCAGGAGAGGCAATGGATGCTTTGCACTGCAGGAGGTAAGAAGCGCTCTGTGACCCTTTGGGTCAGCTTAAACTGTGGGAATGGTAACCTCTAACTTAATGGTGGTTATGTCTGCAGCTGATCTAAAAGGGGTCGTTTATTTGTGCCCCAAGTGAGTACTGCTAATTGTGACAAGGTTGTTAATGCCAAAAAGTCATCGCTTGTGTAGAGAAGTGTTTTTGCCAAAAGTCCTATAGCAACTCTTCAGAGCTCGGTAGTATGGTCAAAGGGCAGAGGGGGCATTGACCCTCTTCTCCTATGCCAGCGTTCTCTGCAGTATTCTTGCTGAGCGTTGTTGTAGGAGTTCTCCTTGCAATGCCCGTTCGGTATCTGTACATCTGAGTCTTCCAAGCTGTCCCACTGGCAGTCTTCACTGCATGCAAGGTTTTTGAAAAGAAAGAGAATATCCCTCTAGCTCTGTGGAGGAGCTTCCTTTTCTCCTCTTTCTCCTCCGCTTCCCAACTGCTAAAGAAGTGGTTTGCCAAAAAATCAACATCCTTACAGGAATGGGACTTGGAGAAAATAACAATTCGTCAAGAGCACAGATGGCTTATTTAGAATCTAATAGGTATTAAGACATTATTTTCCCCAAGCTCTACTCCTGATATTGATAACGTGTTATCTTTGCCAAGTTCCCCTCTTGATAACATGTTATCTTTGTCAAGCCAAGTCCCTGATAAAATCTTATTTTCCCTCAGTGCTTACTCTGATAAGATATTATTTTCTTACATCTCCACTCCCAGTGGAAGGGAGGGAAATGTTATTTTTAGTTCTTTTCTTGGAGCGGCATATATATTGTCAAGGCAGTGCAAAACAGGGAAAGGAGGAATGAGACGAAAGAACACAAAAAGCCAGTGTATTTGTGACAAGGAAATGAGCAAATAATTTAAGACTTTTGGGCTCTTGTTTTAAATATGCTAATAAGCTAACATTCATAACTAGATAATGAGCTTATATTTCTTTTGGAAAAACAAACTCTTACAAAGAGCCACATCCTGATTCAAGAAAGATGTATATGTTTAGATTTTCTTCCATATTTCTTCCCTCATTCTGTTGCTACATGCTTTCTCTTTGCATAGAGTCTTTTACTGTCTACCATCCTTATTATCCCTATTAGAAGTGTTGCACACACTCAGCCAACACATAAACAGCTCTCTGCAGCTACACATTGATGGTACAGCTACAAACTGTTTCTGAGACACAAGCCTGCCCTTATTTTGGGTGAACAGCAAATGCAGCAATTCAGTGAGAGTGGTTCTTGAACCACTCCATTTCCTTAATTCAGGAGACTGAGAGTTGTGTCATGAGCAAGGCAGGGGAGTGTACAAAGAAAAGGGACAACTTTATGAAGTCGAATTTGCCCTGGAAAATTGTTTCTGTCTTTACCACTGAGTTCATTGCATGATGTTCATAAAACAAAGCTCTTGCAAGTGACTGCTAACTACTTTTCATCACATTTTCTGTGTTTCCAACTTGCAGACTCTTGCGTTACAGAACTGTTAAGCTTATAGTGTTGTATATGCAGATAATGAGGTCTGTCTGAACAAATGTAGTGCAGAAAGGGTGATTATTTGTTGAAAAGCTGTATCAGAACCATCTCAATTGTGCGTCCCAAACCAGTATATTCCGTGAGTGTTAGTGGCTTCAAGACTTCTTTACCTGACTGAAAAGAGGGACTGATAGTACCACCTTTCCCATAAATAACTTCAAAAAATAAGTCACTGATTCCTGTGCTGCATTGAAGTATTACACATCATAGGCCAGTGAAGGAATAAATAAGTCTTTTTTTTCATAGTATGTATGTGTGGTCACCAATAGAATGATGAGCTGAAACAATCTGCTGAATAGCTGTGAACACCATCCATCCTGTGCACAGAGTGATGCCAATATTCTTTGGAAATAAAGTGGTGATCATGCAGTTAATAATCCTGTCATCAGGCGCAAGGGAATGACAGCAAAGATTGAACAGGAGATCATCATTTCCAAACTTCTAAGTGTTTGACTTCAGTGGCCGGTTGACCCTGGCTAGATACCAAGTGCCCACTAAAGCTGCTCTGTGATTTTCCCCTCCTAGCTGCACAGGGGAGAGAAGATATAATGAAAAGCTCATGGGTCAAGGCAAGAACAGAAAGAGGTCACTCAACAATTACTGTCACAGGCAAAACAGACACAACTCAGGAAAATTAATTTAATTTATTACCAATCAAATCACAAAGTAGGCTAATGAGAAATAAAACCAAATCCAGAAAAAACACTTTATTTCCCACTCCTCTCTTCTTCCCAGCTCAGTTTCACTCCTGATTTTCTCTCCCTTCTCCCTCATAATGGTGCAGGGGGATGACGAATGGGGCTTGTAGTCAGTTTATTATGTGTTGTCTTTGTGGCTCCTTCCCCCTCACGCTCTTCTCCTGCTCCAGCATAGGGTCTCTCCCACAGGAGGCAGTCCTCCATGAACTCCTGCATGGGTTACAGTTCTTCACAAATTGCTCCAGCATGGGTCCCTCTCCTTGTGAAGAGACTGCACCAGTGTGGGACCCCTACACAGGGATCACAAATCCTGCCAGGAAACCTGTGCCAGTGTGGGCTTCCCCACAGGGTCACAGCCTTCCTTGGGCATCCACCTGCTCTGATGTACAGTCCTCCATGGGCTGCAGGGGAATCTCTGCTTTGGCACTGGAGCATCTTCCTTCACTGACCTTGGTGCCTGTAAAGTTGTTCCTCTCATATATTTTCACTCTTCTCCTCTCTGGCTACAATTGTTCCTGTGTGGTAACTTCTTTCCCAGTCTTTACTCTGTTATCCCATAAGCAACCCCCGTCACTCAGGGGCTTGGCATTGGCCAGGATCCATCTTGGGGCCAACTGGCATTGGCTTTCTATGACATGGGGAAAACTTCCAGCAGCTTCACACAGAAGACAGCCCTGGAGCCCCTCTGCTGCCAAAACCTGGCCACACAAACCCAATGCGATTTGCAAGCCTGATGTTCTATGGGTGTAGGTTTTTTGTGTATGATAGGTTTAATTTCTGAATCCACTGATTGTAGAGGGCTATTTTATACAAGGAAAGGACAGGGAGAAGATTATCTCCTTGCAAGTGAGCAGCAGGCCCATATGTGATTCTTTAAGCAAGGCTGTCCTGCAGTGGAATTGAATAGTTCAGGATTGGGTTCAATAAAACATGTTAATGTGTTCTTAAGTACCATTAACAGCAGTGGAAGTGAATGCAAATTTAGTACTTAAAGGACATGCTGAAGTTCCTAAGTCCAAGGTTGATTGGCATGTCTTGTGAAAACAGTCTCTCCTTACCAAATAACATGTAATTTAACACATATGTTGTCCATGCTGAGTCTGAGAAGGGTTTGTGTTTAATACTGATGGAAGCAGCTCTTCTGTCAGAGCTGAGGAAATTTGTTTGGGCTGTATGGAGAGGCTTGGTTGTTATTTCTTGTGCTGTCTCTGTCTAGTGGACATCAGTTTTCAATGTTCTTTCAGTGTTACAACTCTCTACCTCTGACACTTGAGAACAGTAAGCTTATAATTGCCTCGTTTGTTAGACTGAAGAAGTTCTGTGTTCACAGACCCTGAAGTAAATTACTTGGACTATATTCCACTTCTAAGATGGTTGTTCGGGGAAGGTTTTCTGCTTCCAGCTGAGATCGCACTGCTGTGTTTCACAAAAGGTTTTTGAAGAAAAAAAAAGCCTTGGTGAGTGTGAGAATAGACACTTTGGGATGCCTTAGCACCTACTCATAGAGGTGTATATCTAAAAGTACCGTTAGCAGAAAGGACTTCATTCATAGCTGTCCATATAGCCAGTACCTACAGTACCTGCGGGAGCATCCAGCTGAGCCAGAAGTGCAAGGTTTCAGATGATTAAAGCTGATGTCCAAAATAAAAGGGATAGTTTATCTGCTTACACTAGCCTTTTATGTCTCCATAGTCCTGACTGCAGCCTTCTTTTTCTTTTCCCTTAGGGTCCATGGAGTTCTCTACCATGGTCTTTATGGGGAAAAAAATAATTGTGGAATAAACTTGAAATTATTTTGCTCATGGCCTTAGCAGAGGGAAAATGATGAGAATGGTAGTCTGCTACCCCACTTCTTTCTGTAAAATACTGACTTTTGGTTAAAATTGTTATACTGCTAGTCCTCAAAGTGTGCACAGATAATGTGAATTTTCAAATGTTAACAAATGTGAAATGGAGGAGTGGCATTTTCGTGTATCTCTAATCAGAGAGAACAAAACATTATCTGTGGGCAGCATAATTTCCTCTTGTCTAAGAGGCAACCTAGAGTTCACTGCCATCACTTAATTAATTATAAAGGCATTACACACTGTTACGCAGGGGATGAATAGTAGCTAAAACACAGAGAAACCTCTAGACCTTAAAAGGATGGCAGAAAACAAGTAGTTTGGCTTTAAAACAAAAGAAATGGAAAAAAAATTTAAAAAACCCTCCCAAAACACGTTGCATAAATTTACATGCCTCAAATATTTCCTAACACAATTGTAAGTATTTTAGTTCAGATGAGGGTCATCTGAGAAACTCTGAATCTCTGCTTCTGCACTATTCTTGTTCTCTGAATCAGAGCAAATGTTTCTTTCCTACACTGTGCTTCTTTCCCCTTTATCCAGTTAACCTTTCGATAAACTCTCTTTTCCCTGTGACTTTTTCCTCAGCAAGTTTCCAATGCCGCTGCGTCCCTTTCAGGACTATCACCTCTCCAAGTCTGATAACTAGAAAGCAAGAAATTTGGTTTTAATATTTGCCCTTTAGGCTTTGTATGTAAGAAAGAAAATTCTACACTGCTTCATCCCCTCTGCTTTCAAAGAAATTATGCTGGATTGCTTTCTGAAGGCTTTATTTTGTCTAGTGTCCTAAGATGCTCTGCTTAAGTGTTAATGAAATCTGTTGCCTTAAATCCAAGTGACTCCATATGTACAGAAGCTTTAAGTAATCCATAGAATTCATAACTTACATATTGTCAAGTTTTCTCAATTATTGGACCTAGTGTGATAATAAGTCACTGACTGCTGTCAACCGTGAAATAATTATTTGGCTTTGTGTTTTGTTATGTGGACGGTGGAATTTTGTAGGTCTTTGTAGATGCAATTGTATTAGCACAAAAGGTCTGAAGTAAAAGGCTTGACAAAGAAAAAAAACGTTAAATCTGAAACCACCGAGGTCCAAAAACAGAGCAATAACCCCAAATGAAAAATAAAAAATAAAAGCTGTATTATTATTTATTGCACCATTCAAAACTGTACTTCTTGCATAAGAGCACAGCAGTGTTCCTTGTACTGTTCCTTGTAGTGTTCCCTGGGAGATCTTTAGTCCTGAAGTTACACAGACCTCATTATGTGTTATTTTATTTTATTTTGATTTAGATTAGATAAAAAGTGTCTGGATGTCAGCTCAGAGCAGTCTGCCAGTTACTATAAACTATAAAATTCAAATACAGTGCAATCAGTTTAACTCTTCTACCAAGCAACACACACAGTCAATCAATTATGAACGATCTCTAACATTAGCCCCCTTACTCCTTTTCAGATATGGGGTGAAACACACAGTCCTTGCATTGCCTTGGAAACTGGTAGGAAGCAGATCAGGGTAGCATGTGTTGCTGTTTACCTGCCAGACAACAGCTCCCAAGAGGCATTTTGCCCTGTCTGTATATTCACTGAAGTAAAAATATCTTCTCATGTCCAGTATAGTAATAGAACTAAATCAAATAGTACCTTGCCACCAGCCTTCCCATCCTCAGATGTGCAAAAACTATGAGTTACACAATCTTAGGATTTATGAAAAAAAAAAACATAAATTCTGAGTCCTAAGATCAAACTCTGTTTGTCTTTGGTTTTATACTTTTATTTCAAATGGTTCTTGAAATTGTCACATTATTATTTGAAGCACGGAGTTAGGATGTACGAATATACCGAATACATCAAGATACACCTGAGAATAGTGAACAGTGTTACTAACAAAACATGACTTGTCCAGCTGTATGAAGGCTGAAGAGATTTTTCCAGAAAGTATCTTGGATTTAGCACCTCGTAACAAAATGTAGATAACTTCTGTAGTAAATCAGTACATTTCAATTGTTTGTATATTTCTGATCAAGATGCCAGCTAGTTGTTTAATTCCTGACAGGATTTTCTTACGGCCATTTGCATACTGGCAGAAATATTTACTACTGAGAAAACAGTAGTGGTGTTTACTGGCATTTAAAGCTGCATAAACACTGAGCTGGTCTCATTAGTTGCTGCAACTTCCAGTCTGAGGCAGTGAGGTGGTATTTTCTTTCAGTCCCTTTCTCAGACTGTGTTGTTTCTTCTAAATACTGTTTAGAAACAGTTCAGCTTTCCTGATAAATATACCTACAGTTGTTCAGATGTACAAAATGGTATATCGTTTAAAAGATAAAAAGCTTTCAAAGTTTTAATTTTGGCAAAGCAACACTTATGATGTATTGATTTCTGACCATAGAGTAGCTAAAGAGGCATTTAAATTTTTTCCATACTTTGAAATTTTGGTGCATGCTGCCCTGAGATTTACTTCCATATCTTGCTACCTTTTCTGGTAATTATTTGAGAAGGAAGCAGAATTCAAGTGGCAAGAATAGGAAGCAATCGGTAACATCTGTGTCATGCTTATGATTGGCAGTGAAATCTTTGGCTACATTTGCACTGTAATAGTGTATCTGATGATAACACAGGTTGGTTGTTGTGTGGGTGAGTAGAGGTGCTGTTTTAGTCTGAGAGTGTCTACACAATATGATCTTGCTGTCCATTAATAGGAACGCAGTATAATCATATCCAAATAAGTTTTAGTCTTCCTAGGTTGGCCATCAGCAACTGAGAAATAACACAACTTCGGTTCCATGCCTTCCAAGCTGGAAGGAGAAAGATAACTCAGTAGTCTGTTGCATGTCTTATTGTAGCACGGCTCTGTTCTTTGTGCTGACATTTCTCTATTGTTGCACCCATTATTTTCAGGCTTTTCAAATCTCTCATTTAATCTTTAATAATTATTTGCTGGAGCGTTCAAGTTTCGTAACAACAGTGGCCAAACTTCAGAATATATCTTGAGAAGTTTTTCAAGCTCAAATTTATCCATAAGCTTTGTTAGTGGCAAAGATAATAAATAGGAAAAAATTTGCAGGAGAACATCTGCTAAAAATCGCAAGATATTCTTTCCAAATTATGTATAAAAAACGGGTTAGTGGTTTATATACATAACAAGAAGTGTGTATACCTGTATAACATTACAATGTGAGTTAGAATTGAGGTTTTGATTTCTGCAGCTGTTTTTTCTCATGAACTCAGTTTAAAGGACTCCTCACCATTCTTGTAAATGTGAAATAATGGAAGAGAACAAGCAATGAGTGGGGAGGGAGGGACGTAGTTTAGAGTCGGCAAGTGAGAAATGTACTTATTAGAGAGAACTTCTAAACAATAACTGCCTGAGTTCCATTTTGTGAACCACTCAAACTGGTGTTCATTTGATAAAACCAAAGGGACTCTCTGCATTGAAAAAATCATTAAAGAGCAAACGCTTCCCTGCACTTGGCATTGGTGAGGTCACACCTTGAATCTGTGTTCAGTTCTGGTCATTGAGGTGCTGGAGCCAGTCCAGAGAAGGGCAGCAGAGCTGGTGAAGAGTCTGGAGCACAAGTCCTGTTAAGAGCTGCCAAGGGAACTGGGGTTGTTTGGCCTGCAAAAAGGGAAGCTCAGCAGGACCTTATCACTCTCTACAAAAATCCAAAAGGAGGTTGTAGCGAGGCAGGAGTCATTTTCTTCTCTCAGGTAACAAGTGACAGGATGAGATGAAATGCCTTCAAGTTATGCTACAGGAGATTTAGATTGTGAACTTGGAAAAATTACTTAGTGGAAAAGGTGGTCAGACATTGGAATACGCTGTCCAGGGAAGTGGTGAAATCACAATCCCTTGAAGTGTTCATAAAACATGTAGATGTGGCACTTAGGGGCATGATTTACTGGTGAACATGGTGGTGCTGGGTAAACATGTGGACTCAGTGATCTTAGGGGGCTTTTTCGACCTTAACAGTTCTATGATTCTATTTTTTAATACATGCAAGTAGAAAGTTACATCAGAGAAGTACCTTAGTGTGAAATACTCACATATCTTCACTGAAAAAGAACATCTTGCTAATTATGACATTGTGGATAACTCTCACTGTCTTTTGTTTCAATGGGATTTTGATCGAACATTTTTGAACAGTAGTTCAGCGTGAAGGTTTTCTACCAGCTTTCACACATTTGTACTGTCTGTGTATATAGTTATAACTTTATTAAAGTTAAGTGAAAATATGTCTCCTTTGAAAGCGCATCAGCTGCATTCCAATTTGCTCCATTTGCTCCTTTAAAATTTGGTACCAATAATGTACTGAGAAGTGATGGTAGAATGTGTTGCTTTTGTTACGGACATTGGTTTCAGGTATCTTTTCTTTTTTATACTTTAGCTCATTTTTAATACTTATTTGAACAAAGAAAATGCCAATTTCATATTTCTGAACTACAACTTTTTCGTTTTGAATGTGTTGAATTGATCCATTTTACTTTTTTCAAAATTCCCTTGTGCCTTTTTCAGCCAAAATGCTTTCCAGAATTTGACCCACATGTGTATTCAACATTTCTTGTCCTTCTGAACCTCTTATTTCTCAGCAAGCACATAATACTATGTTGTGAATAAAACCCATCTGCTCTTCACATATGAATCAGCTGGGGCTGCTGTTTGGCACAAAATGGTTGCCAAAATGCTGTCATTTGACTGTGGAGGAAATGCGGAATAGGAAAATTACTTCATCTTGCATACATTTTTAAAATATATTTCACTGTATAATAATTGTCTTTGAATTAAATCCTCATGTTCTTGACTGTCTCCCCAGACTAGAGACTGGCAGGCAGCCCTATGCAGAACAAATGAAACACATGCTTATCTTTTAGTGTGGTTTTAAAATTAGTAGGACCTGTAGCTCATAGAACTTTAGCATTTGTCCAAGTTTACCGCTCAAACATTGCCTTGAAGTGACAAGTCTGCGTAAAACATGGCCGCATTTGGAATGCATCGTTGCCTCACGACGCTGGCATTAAAGGAAAACGCAACTTCAAGTATATATTCTGAAAGAAGTGATTTGTTTCTTTCTTCTGCAGATGGGAAGCCAGTGTCGCTGTCCCCACTTGAATCGCAGCCCCACAGTCCCCGGTACACGGCGTCGAGCCAGCGGGAGCGCGAGAGCCTGGAGGTGCGCATGCGGGAGGTGGAGGAGGAGAACCGCGTGCTCCGCAAGCAGCTCAGCCTCGCGCAGAGCCGCAGCCCCGCACACCACCATGGCAATCACTCCAAAACCTACTCCATGGAGGAGGGCACGGGGGACAGCGAGAGCCTGCGGGCCGGCATTGTGGCGGGGAACAGCTCCGAGTGCGGGCAGCAACCAGCAGTGGAAAAGTGTGAGGTAAATAAACAAAGGGAACCTGCCAGAAGCAAAGCTTGATAGATTTGATCCTTTAAGGGCATTACAGATCCCTATCTCCTTCCCTTGTAACTTTATTCTCTTAAACCATCCTCATAAAGGTCTACTGGGTGCAACTTTTTAGATAATTTTTAATTACCCTTTCTTTTTTTCAAACTTTAAAACATTTAATCACCGTAATATCTTCTGAGTTATTATTTCATCACAGCTTTTTTGCTTTTTCATTCTTGTGTCCCCAAACGTGGTATAAAAATCAGAGCCTTGTTTCAATCTGACTTCAGTACAGCTGTGCTGATAAAGACCTCTGGCAAACTGACCCTGTGTGTTTTTAAGTTAAATGAAAGCTCCACAGGTCTTAGAAAAGCCTTGTTCCTTTGTTTGTGTGTCTGTACTAGAACAGTTCAGGGTTTAGAATTAATTAAATTGTGGCTTTTGGAGCCAGCCTGTTCTTTTGACTCCACTTTCAGGAGCATGTCTGGGTGCTGCTGTGGGACTGTGCACCAACAGTGTGATTGGCTGCGGGAGATCTCCTTCTATGAAGGTTTTGAGGTGTTTGTTTTGGTTTGGTTTTCCTCGTTTTGTGGATGTCATCCAGATATTTAGTTGTCAGATGTCTGAATGATGACAGGTCCAAATATGGATAGATCCAAACCAGAAAGTTTTGCTCAAAGGCCTTGTGCCAATCCCAGCTGATGAAGATACCAGAAGTAGCTTCCTCCATTTATTTCTACAAAGAGAGTAATAACTTACCACCTTTTATCTTGCTTTTTGCCACTTGAAGATAAAAGCTGAAAGAAAATTAGTGGGAGCAGAAAAATAAATCCTAATTACCTCTTGAGATAAATTCTGTTCAATACGAACATATCAAGTACAGTTTAAAAATTAGTGACTGCTTTCCAGTTGGATATCTTTGTCCATCGGTGTGGAAGAAGGGAAGCAACATTATTGTAAGGAGAGGGAAAAAGAGAGGTTTGTTTTTCATTTTCCGTCTTCCAGATAGTGAGGGTCTGATTTTCCTCGCTGTGAGCATTTTGGCATTTCTTTTAATCAGGGAAGGTTCAGGCCATCACTAAGCAAACTTCACTTCTCCCTTATTGTTATGCCAAAGAGCTGAATCTCCATTCTTGGTTGTTCAGTGTACCAACCAATCTGGGACACAAAAATAGCAGCTTAAAGTAGGAATAGTTTAAGTGGCCTCTCAGTTAATAATGTGTTTTCCCAATAACTTTACTTGCTCAGTGGGGTTTAGCATTGTGCTGGAGGCAATAGTTATATAACATACAAAATCTCACATTATTTGCCATCCCCCTATCTCGTTGAAAACAATTTTGATAGCAAAATAGCTTTTTACTCTCTTTCTTAGGGAATTCACTCAGTAATTCAGTAACGGCAGTGAAGGTTAAAATTAAACTTCCTTTTTATCAGATTTGCCAAGGGTCTCATCATTTATCCTATTATTGTAGATTCTGGTTCTGTGCTTTTGTGAGGGGTTTCGTGACTCCATTCACTCTCCCTCTGTTTTCATTGTTTCAGCTGTGCAAACTAATTTTTTTTTTTTAGCTTCTGACCCTGAAGTATATCACAGCAAGTGACAACAACTTGGGTAGTGAAAAAACAGGGTCCTTGAGAAGAGGACTGGGACTCTGAGAGAGACTAAGACAGCTAGGAATAGGTTGTTCAGTTTATTGAGTCTGTTCTTAGAGATTTACTGAAGATAACATTTCACAATCTAATTTGAGATGGTCTTTAATGATGATTAAAACATTTGAAAATGCAGTTACAATGAATGAACATTAAATCTCTGATAAAGCATAATCTGTGTGATAATAATTGTGATCTGTATCAAATAGCTGTGGGTTTGTTGCATTCCAGCCACAGCTTCCCACTCCGTTGCATCACAGGAGAGCTCTTCTGATATAGTAAAATGGACCATCACTACGCTACAAGAAAAAAATCGGAGTCCCAGCCAAGGGACTTCTCCCTGGAGGGAGCAGATGCCTTCCCACTAGTAGATAATTTTAACACGAGCCTTGGAAACAAAAGTATGAGTAGTCCTTACACAGATGTTGGCACAAACAACAGGCTTCAGAAGGAGAACATAACGCCAGTGGAAGCTAACACAATTATGTGCCTCTTTCTTACGATGTTATTTTTCCAGCTTGTGCCCCCGTAAACTGAGCATTTACTTGGAATTAAGTATGCGTTTATAAATATTTTAAAAAGTGATTATATATTAGAAGGTTGGTCATTAGCAGTATAGCATTTAGTGGGTTAGCAAAATACTTCACATTTGAAGTATTTTTACTGGCATATTTGTATTGTTACTGTTCTCAACAGTGTTTTCAATAGGGGTAATTGTGTAGTGCTCCACAGCCGCCAAGAACAGGCCCTCACCAACTTAAACAGTGTAGCACAGGAAGAGCAGATGTCACCTGCCTCTGGAAACTACTTGTAGTATATTTACAAATATGCTACAAATACAAGCATTTTCTAACATACTTTAATATCTTTTAATCACATTCAGCAATTCTTTGTGAATTATTAAATGTCTATAATTGAAGGCCTAGCTAGCACTATTGGACAATGATTGAAGTATGAAATGTCTTACCAAAGATTATTTTTAGTTATAAGAACTAATTAGAGTTTGTAAAGCTTATTATTTCATAATTCCAAAAGTAGCACAAAGAGGAAAAAAAAAAAAAGTGGCATCTGTTTATCTGGGCACTGTATACTCCCCATCGCTATGGGATCTAAGGACCAGTTCTTCATGTGGTTTTGGATATGTTCGTCCCATTAATATTATCCCAGAAGAGACTTACATGAAATATTGCATTCAGAAACAGTTTTTCCTGGTCTCTGGTGGCTGAAGGGTTTCTAAACTATGTTAGCATGCACCTTGGTATGACTTAAATTCTTTCCTGAAAAAGCTTAACTTCCTTAAGTGCCTTGAAGTGCCTGGGCCTGAGTGCTCCCTAAACTATTTACAATTAAAAATAGTTCTGTTTGTGTCCCTGATCCTCAGCCTGCAGGGAGAATGGTGTAATGCGCTTCCACAGTGCTTTGATTACCTATTCATATCCATATGGATAAGCAGAGGAGGAATTCATTGAGTCTGGAAAGGAAGATGTATCATCATTTCATGTGTTGCTGCAATGAGTTACATTATCCAAAAGCATCTGCAGTGAACGGCCTGAGTCTAGACTTCTTGCAACAAGTGGTGCACATGTCTGTCATTCACTTTAAAGAGGGCATTGTAGAAGGATGCACACTTTGCAGGAGCTCAGTTTAGAACCGCAGTGACTTCTGAATATCCAAGCTAGACTGTGACCTAGAATAATCTAGAATTATCATGGACTGTCATCAGTAAGGAGCAAGTGTAGTGTGCAGAGCCTTGGTGCGAGGAGTTTGGTGGGAGATGTTGAACCACTCAGGCAGGCTGATGCACGTTGCAGCAGTTGGAATGTTCTTTGCTTCTGTGGCTTCACTCCAAGGTGTTAGCTGCAGTCATTGAGTCCAGAGGTTGTGGGAATCACAGTGGCCTGTTCTGGTGGGATGGGGGATACAATTTTCTAGCCATCTCCCAATGGAAAAGAGGACTTTGAGAGAGGTGACAGTTTTCAAAATCTGAGAGGTGATAATTAAAGTAGAATATTAAGGAGGATGTGAGTTCTTTGAAGTGCTTCCTTCTTCCAGCTACTATTGTCCTGTCTTGACAGAATTTGGCTACAACCAGCTGCTTGCTATCCAAACATGCATTTGGAATAAGCATGGAGAAAACTGGAAATATTTTTTTTTCCCTTAGGATGAAAACATTTGCAGCCAGTTCAGGTTGATGACTTCATTTTGGCTTATGTGTTTTCCCACAGACTTTGTATAAGAGTTAAACAATGAAGGAGAGGAAAGTGAATCAGAAAAAGGAGAGAAACAGACCGAGTCTTGCAGCATGCTGCAGGCAACAACTTGGAGAAAAAGGTCTAGATTTCTATTCTCTTTGAGGATTATTGCTTTTTTGTATAACTGATTGCAGGCAGGAGTAGAAGTGATATGTAATATCAAACACCGCAGAGAGGCTGAGCAGAAGGTACGTGGATGCCTGTGTCTCTGAACTGGAAAAGAACACTCAGAAGAGTGGCGGGTGCTGCTCTCACTCTGCCCTGGCTGAAACAGCATCCAAGGCAATGGCAACTACTAGAAGACAGTGAGGAAAGCATGCTTTCAATTTTGAAACAAACTGATTTAGTAAAAGGAGTACAGCTGTGGGCAAGTCCTTGACAGAATGAACTCTGATTTTGAGGGGAGTTGTGAGGTGGAGAGAGAGATTGCAAGGAGAGCTTTTCTGGCAAGTAGAGGTAGTATAAAATGATGTTGACAGTGATATGACAGTGCTGTTCTGACAAAACCCCTAAACATTTTGTGTCTGGTCCAGTGTCTTCAGGTGAAATGTTTAAAACAGGCGTGAAACTATTCTCAGTTAGTTTGATTTTAACTGGTATTGAAGGGAAGAAGGTCTTCCAAAAGCCTGAGAAGGACCAGATGGCAGTCAGAGAGGAGGCTGTGTATGCAGTATCAGGAATCAGTGCACCCACGTGAACCCATGCCTATGAGTACAGTACAAGCTCCTGCTGCAATAAATCATTAATAAACAGCTTCTGTTCTCCCCTCTTACCACAAGAGAGAAACAAGAAAAACACATCCATTTTTGCAAAGTGTTGAGCATGCTCAACTCCCATTGACTTTAACATAAATTTTAAGCACTAGTACCTTGCAGAGCTGTTGCCAAAATGTACTGCAATATCTTTTGTTTCTCAAACCTCTCTGGACAGACAGTTGTCTTGAAGTCCTCTTAAAACCTCAGACCTTAAATGTGCCACAGCTTGTGAAACCCACTAGCACTGGAGGCAGCTGCAGTGTTCAGGTGGACATTCCACAATGACACAGCCACTTGGAAGTTATATGATTCAAATTGTGACCTGTACCAGGTGATACTAATGGATGGGGCTGTGGACTTCTTTAGATGTGCCCAACACATGCCACCTCTTCTGTAAATCTGCTTCTGTTATAAGCCAGGCATTGGGAATCTATGATGATGTGAAGAGGCAGAATTCCTCATTTGTTCTCAGCATAGTGGGCATTCTGTGGAAAATGAGAGCTGTGTGAGTGAGAAACCAGCTAACCAAGCTTCAAATGGAAGCCAAATGAGGCTTCCCTGCAGTTTC
Source organism: Dendrocincla tyrannina (assembly GCA_035047865.1). Classification (NCBI taxonomy): domain Eukaryota; kingdom Metazoa; phylum Chordata; class Aves; order Passeriformes; family Dendrocolaptidae; genus Dendrocincla; species Dendrocincla tyrannina. The sequence goes on from JAWWMP010000041.1 coordinate 52,342,635, forward strand.
ACAGCTGTGTTCCCAATGGCAGCTTTGTGCTGCCAGCATGGTGAACTCTCCTTCATTTCTGTGACCACTAAGAAACAGAATATTACAGAACCTGGAGTCAAAACTTGCTAGGATTAATTTTCTTTTGTCCCTAGGGAATAAAAATGGCTAATTTTAAAACCAGAGCAGAGTAATATAACACATTTTTCAGATTGGTACTTAATGCCTAAGTAATAATGATTTGTAGTGCCTTTTCAATTTTCCCTTTCATCCTGAAAAGATGAGGAAGCCTCTGCTTCATGTTAAAAGGGAGGTAAGAAGGCAGGGAATAAGTGATAATTTACCAGTGTGATGAGGTGGAGAGAATGTGTTTGTGGGGGTTGTATTTGATTTCATATTAACACTGCCCAGTACAGCCCATACTGATAGTCATGGGAAAGGAGGTGGCCACCTGCCTTCACAGCTCCTGACCCATGGTATTACTGGGATGCATCCGGCCCTGACAAACCAATTGTCCCAGTCATACTCATCCATGAGAGCTTGCTCACCCTCTCCTTAGTGGCTGTTCCTAAGACAGAAATAGTACAAAATTTCTAAGAGCGTATCTGCTTCTAGTTATCAGATGTAATTTTAAACTTTAAAAGATTAAAAATGTCTACATGTTTGCATACTCAGAATTTTGCGTGCTGCTTACTTGGGGAGGGTGTGTACATATGTACACGCATATGCTCTTAGCTATTAAATGCAATTCTGTTCAAACATCTGATGTAACTTAGGGACAGTAATGGCTTTGGAATGGTGATGGTGTTATAACTCAATTAAGATGTTTTTAGCAAACTGCCTCAAGTGGGCTGCAAACAGCTGCAAAACACCCACTCAAATCTTTAACAATCGCCACACTAAATAATAGCACTGCCATGTATGTGCTCTCCTTAGTGAATGACAGAACACAGGAGGAGGCTTTCATTTTTGTTCTTTTTGTTCCTTTTCTCCCACAGACTATCCACGTTGCCATTGTTTGTGCAGGGTACAATGCCAGTCGGGATGTTGTCACACTTGTCAAGTCTGTCTTATTTCACAGGTAAAGGTAGCTTTCTTTTATTGTATATTGTATATCTGGTTATGGCTAAGTAATTTCTTTTTGCATTTAGTCCCCTCCTTCAAAAGAAAGTCGAATTCCCTTCCCTGGTTACCTTTTCTTTGGAAGGAATGAAGCATGAAATTTATGACCACCATAAATGGATTCACCTGTGTGAGGATTTCTACAGTGAATTAGAGTGATCAGAGATCCACCTGCTACCCCTGTTGCATTGTATGTACAGAGACAGTATCTAATTTTACTGTAAAGTGTCTACACACTCCTGAATACTGTAAAATAATGATAGTAATAACAGCATGTTATTCCTTTAGCCTCTTTCTGGCATCGGATTATGACACAGGTGTAGATGATAAATTCACACTGGTTATTGACTATCCCAGATTGCAGTTTAGGCATTTGTTTTTGAGGTAAACCTGCTATTACAGTCAGTATATACTATATCATGAGAGTCAGGTTGCTTATTCTGGCTTTGGAATGGCTACTTGCAGCTGCTCAGAAGGTTTTGCAACATGGTTTTAGCACATGGAGCACAGCTAGACCCCAAAAATGAGAGGCATAAATGTACAGTGAAGACAAAAAACCCAATTCCCTTAACAGACAGCAGCTCCAGAAAAAGAGAATTAACATTAAGCTGTGTGTGGGCATATGTGTATATGCGACATATGTAAACTTGTCCAGTTTACAAATGTCTTTCAGAGGTGTATTCCCATAATGTTGCAGAAAGTGGATTAAAATAGGGAGATGTTCAGACTGACTCAAACAGGACAAATAGACTAATAAAATAATGCTTACAGTATTAACAGTTTACTAAGGAGGTAGTTTCAACCTGCTGCTTTATTTGAAAGATAATTTTGTGGCAGGGTCAATGACTCTTGTTCGTGTCATGTGCTAATATCTTACAGCTAGCATGAATAGGGCATTCCAGCCCCACACTTTTTTCCTTATGTTTGGTTCCAGTCTTCTGCTGGAAGTCTTAGTAATCACTCCCTTACAACGGTTTTAGTACCCCATTTTACCATTTTTGGTAAGTTTCATAACATAATATAAATGCTCACCCTGTTCAATATGTAAAAAGACTCAATAAATGCTATTTAATCTCTGAAATATGAAAGCAACTTCCACTATCAACATATAGCCTTTGCAAGTCTTTTGAGAAGTAGCACATTCATGTTAGATGAGGGCTAGGAGCAGAAAATCAATGCTAAAACAAACATAACAAAAGCACGAAACAACAGTAAAAATCTGTGTCATTCTCTATGCAGATTTTTTCTGACTGTTAAAATTCTGTTAAATTTTAAAACTATTTCTGATTAGAGGTTTGAATTATTCAGTGTAAACTGGCTTTATATTGCAAGAATACAGGGAGGTTTTGTCTATTTCGATGTTTCTAAGGGATTTTGTGGAAAATGGCATTTTTGTGGTGATACAAGTTATCCTAGTGGTTAGTTTCTCCCTCGTTTAGTCTCCTAATCATTGCATCCATTTTGAGAATACTTTAATCTGCGTGTTTCCAAATGTTCTGAAAATAACAGGGATCTCACAACTCAAAGGTTTAAGCAGCTTCTCTCTGTGGTACTTAAAGAAAATGTCCCTGTTTTACATAAGCCATTCATCTGAGCAATTAGCAAATTTATAAACAATTCTGCCATCTAGTTAAATTATTAAATAATAATTAATTAAAATATGAAACCAAAACAAAGGGAATTAGCACGGGCCTTTCTATGTCTGATGGATTCTGCCCTTGTCAAGAACATTGTTGTTTGGCTAGTACTACTGCTCACCTCAAAGGATTTGTCTAGCTCAGCAGAGGTTACCAAGATAAAGTCCAGTATAGCTAATGAAACTTTAGTACAGTTAGTTGCAATCAAGATAACCTATCTCCTTTGTTTGCTCAAAATGTACTTAAAGGCAAATCTAAGTCCATTTCTGCATAGAACTAGCTTTTCTCACTAGGCATTCAATTGTTTGCTAGAAAAAGAAGATATTCTCAAAAAAGAGACAGAGCTTCTTACAGACATTTCTTCCTTATCTTCTAGAAAACACAGGCTTCTTAAGCATCAGTTGATGCTATGGCTACATGGCCATGCTTCTGTAGCACTCCCTTCTTGGATCTTTATCTTTGGAGTGGCCAGTGGGAAGAAGGATGGGGAATAAACAACAAACAAACAAATCCAACTGAAAATTGATTTAGAACCAAGTTTGCTTGCACTTTTTGCCATGTGCAAGTAATGTTATCTTGGAGACTAGCATGCCCTTCAGAAATTATGATTGGAAAGAAGGCTTCTTTTATTTGCTAGAATCTATTTAGTTCTAGTAATGAAGGATGTAGATAGGTCATGATGCTGCGTTAGGAGGATTGAGTTAGGAGAGCTGGAAGTGGTTGTTTCAGATAGTAAATGGTTCATGACATCAGCAGCAAGTTTACTGTCTGACTTGAGGGTCAGCAGTGAAAACAGGCATGGAGATGTCTCTTTTTTAACCCCAAAATGTGCACCAGGAAGTGCATCCTAGCTGGCATTGTCCCCTAAGCTGAGCAAAACAGACATTTAAAAGGACTATATGTTTCCAGTGGAGAAGTTTGCTAAACAAGAAGATTGTTATCTTAATCTCTTAAGTGAGGCTACTGGTCATCCATTTGTAGCATCACCACATTCAGTCTCAAATACAGTTTTTCAAGAATAGGACAAACAAGCATCCAAATGTATTGTCAAAGACAATTTGGTTTTTCCTTGGATACACCCTGAATACGATCTACTGATTAAACAACTGACCCCTCAAAGCAATCAGGCTTAATATCCTCACCTGTCCTGCACCTCACTTGCTGTTTGTTGTAAGAGCACTGATTTCAGAGAATCTATCTGGAATTCATAGAGATGTAATGTGATTTTTTTATCATTTCTGTCTAGTTTAGTAATTAAAACATGGTTTAGCGGTGCATTTTGGTACAAAATGAAATGCTTAAATTCCCTACTTCAGTAGGAAATCCCTACTTTACTATTAGAGAAAAGGAGGCCATGTCATTTTAATCCCAGGGTGCTTTAATATATTTGTTATACCCCCAACTTTGAGCTAGAGTGCTAGAGACACAAAACAGCAGGAGTGCTGGGTCATTAAGGATAAAAGCCACAGGAGTTTCTATAGATGGAGTGTGCTGTCTCTTCTCTCTTGCATGAATGTATGGCAAATTCTGCATATTGAACATTTCAGCTCTCCACAGGTCTACAAAAGCAAGTTTCTGATTCTAGTCATACCATATATATCATGAGACTTAAGCAAGCTACTTGTTCAGTCCATTTGAGAAACTATATCTGTCTTCAGATTCTAGAGAGTGGGAAGAGCAAAGGAAAGGGGTAATGTGGCTGATTCCACATAAGGACACCGTAGTTCAGAAATGCGTTTCATTCCCAGTGGTAAAGGAGCTTGATTCCAGTTTTGTCTTTAGGAAACGTATGTTCCAGCCACAAAATCCCAGCAGCTTTTAACACCCAGTCTGACATAACTGACAGTCTGTTCTCAGGAGGAGACTCAGCAGAGCTGGGATAGTGCAGGGTTTGCAATCTGATAAATATGCATTGGCAGCGCTGCACAGAGGGAGGTTTGTAGAATGAGCACTCAGTCCTAGTCTACAACTTTCCTGCTTTCCTCTCTTGCACATCTAGTTCCCAATTATGACAGATTTTATAAATCCATTGCAGGGCTAAAAAAATTATCTCTGAGCCAGTTTAACACAAGCCAAGCTCATATCACTGTGTCCTAAGTGCAACTTAACTTTAATTTTTCCAAGCCAATAGATTAAACACTACTGTGTTGGGTCAAATGGACAAAATGAAATGCAAGTAGTTTTGGAAACAGTGCTTATAGGAGTATTCAAAAAGCAACTGCATTTCTTTTTCAAAATTGAAGCAGTTTCCTGTGGCTGACAATTCTCCTTGAATCTTTTGCAACTGTGGTCCAAGTTAATTGGTGATTTTCAATGTTTTACTTCATTTCTGAAAACTGTAAAGCTTAGAGGGCCACAGAAATGGCCCACAATTATATTTCATATTGCAAAGATCATTTCTCTCCCTGCTCAGGTAAATTTACCTTGAGTAAGAACTAAAATGATCTTTAATGTACTCTTACCTTTTCCAAAGACGTGCTAAACACTGTGTTTCATTTGGGAACAAGGGAAGACCAAATTACACAATTACAGCTTGTTGCTGGCAGTCAGGTCAACCTGACAATCTGTGAAAAATTAAATTTTGTGCCAGCTTATAGTGCCTTGGCTTTTTGTGCCTTTTTGGGTTTTTTTTCCCCTGCTATGTCAGTCCCTCTTCTTCAATGAAATCACTGCTCTTGCTTAGGGGCATAGTGGAGGTGTGCGGGGGTGTTTGTAAGGTATGTAAATAAAACTAGTCAACTAGACAACAACTTTCATTGTGAAGCAGCCTCTTTCCTTTAAGAAGGCTGCTTATAACCTTAAAGTTGAGCATATATCTGAACATTTTTAAGATCAGAATATAAAACTGTGTTACAGATTGCTGTATGAATAAGGAACTTTTTTTTTTTCTTAGAACAAGTAGAATAAGGCAAACCAAATGAAAATCTAAATTAAATAAAATGAATAACATGTAATTTCCAAGTAAGAGTCACAAGTCAACTCTGGCTGGTAATTAAAGCTTATGTAATCTAATGGATATATTCCATGGAGACCACTTTGACTTAATGGAATTAATTTGAGAGTTTAAAACCTCTGTCATTGTTTCCAACTTTTCTAACATGTCAGTCTGTTTTGTGGGAGATTTTTCTGGCAAAAACTATAAAGCATGACCTGGTTTCTCTGATCCGTATAAATGCATCAATATGCACACTTCTTTTTGTGTTTTCTAGCTGTCCTAGCAATAGAAGCATAATGGAGAAAGCAATGTTTAAAAAAATCTGCCCATTACTTGCCAGAGAACTTCTATAAACAAGAAGATCCATGAATGATGTAGCAAGTGCATATTTAAGATCTCTCCAATAGATTGGGAAGCATTTTAATCAATACTGGATGTGAAGGGGTATGAAAAATCTTAATGATTTTCACATTAAAATTCTCCATGTATGAGAGAGGGATTGTCATAAGGGCATTAGGAAAAAAAAATTTCCCAAGCTGCCTTTTCTAATTTCTGTTTGAAGTTCTTGTAACCATTTGCTACAGATATAAAAGGTATTACCTTGTTGTGCTTCCCTTAATAAAGTATAGGTTTTGGAAATAAACCCCCTGGGCTACTGACCTTTTTATATTCTTAGAAAATAAAATTCCTCTGTTGCAGAGAGAACTGTACAACTAAGCAGCCAAGCAGCTGCTTTTTGAATTACTCACAATTGAGCTAGGGAATAGTACAGAAGGGAAGAGTGAATCTTGGTTCCCTACTTTCTTTTTCTTTTGTAGATTTTTGTATTTAACTCTGTGGCAGTGGCTATTTGAAAAGAAAGAGCCAGAAATGCTTGAGTAAGCAGATCATAACTCTGATTAGGATTAAGTTTTGAAATGCAAAAATAAGATGTCATGATAAAAAAAAGTATAGAGAAATGGATACCTTGGAATAAGATCCTAAATTCACAGCCTGACTTTTAAAATTACTAACATCTTTTCATTTTACTAACTTTATAGGACCTCAGCAATTCTGAAAATGAGAGCATTCATTCAAGCTCCTATATTTAGGTCTAAGAGCCTATATTTAAGCATCCGTGCCTGAAAATGTTGGCCAGAATCTCTCTTCATTCACTTTTGAGGAAAGTAATTTAGGAAAATAAATGTATGCTCTTTATATATGGTTTACTTTGTCAGATAGTGTTCTGATCTTAAGACAAGTGGAAATAATTTAGTACATGAAGATCTGCAGTTTTCTAAATAGAGTGCTTAAAATCTAGAGTTTCCACTTGATGGGAAATACCCATACTTTGAAATTACATTTTACCACATGAAGACATTAGTGCATCAGCATTTTTCATGTAGCAAAAACTATGAAAAGTTGTAGTTGGTAAAAATTCAGATGTTCAAAGTCTTTGAGGTAAACGAGATTAAGTCTTTATGGATCTTGTGAGAAATTCTGTGCCTATCTCAGTACTGGCTTCTGTAGTAAGGGAACTGGAATAACTGGAACTCAGAGTTCAAGGGCCCTGTTCTGAAACCCAGGACACAAGAAACCTTGATTTCCAAACATACTAATTCACATGAATACTGGGAATTTTCCAAAACCTGTTAGTTTTGGAGGAGAAACACATCACAATTGCCATATATTGACTCATATTTCCCATAGGTGCATATACTGTCACCATTTACAGTGCAGTGATTTCTAGCAGTACAAGATATAACCACCCTCTGCCATGTGTGATTTTTTAGCTCTTTTGATGTGCCCAGTGGAAAGTGAGTTATATACTTTAAAAATAAGCAAAACAAACAGCTGTGCTTTGAGTTGGTTGCAGAAGTTGAAGTCAAAGGAAGACCACCTTCCATTTGGAGTGAGAGAAGAAGAGGTTTATGCTGGTCACCACTTTCTCCCAAGACTTGATTCAAGGTTCCTCTCAGCGTAACAAGTGGATTGCAAAAGAGTCATTAGGCTTAGGGAATTGGAAAGAACCTTTTGGGCCATCTCATTAACTATAGATTTTACTTCTGCTGTTGCAGGAGAGCACAGACTTGAAATCCTTTTCATAACTTAATCTGCCTTCACAGCAGATTGGAGTTTTCCTTTAACCAGAGCCTCATATATTTTCAGTTTCATGACACTCAATTTCCACTAGCAAACTTCTGTGTCATCAGCTGCTCGTTGAACTTCACAGGCCACATCACCCTTCCTTGTTACCCAGGGGAGGTATTCTCAAGCCTACCTCAGAAGACTTGAGCATCTCCCCCTGCCTTACCCAATTTTTTCTAACTGTAGCTGCTAAATGCCTGTGAAGGGTGGCTTTCTACATAATTTACTATAGGAGCAATACTTTCATTTCAGTTTTATAAAGCTCATATCCCAAAATGTTTCTGTCCAGGAAGAAGACCAGTCGAAGGAAAGGAATACCTTTCACTGATACCAAATGTGTACAGCAAAATGTCCAAGTCTAATGAAGTACAGCTTTCAGTGGAATCCTTCACAATATCCTGATTGTTACCCATGATTGTTAGAGCCAGTGATTCAATCATTTTGACAAATAATTATGGCATCCCTTTCACATACTTCTTGAGAAAGATTTCTCATTTTCTCATCTTACAGAATCTTCTATATCTTTTACAATGGATGTTCGTTGATCTTTAAGCTTCTAAACTTGTTTCATAAACCCTTTGAAGCAATCTTTCTCTTCTAGGCTTTGCATATTGCAGACACCAGAAGAGGTGAAAGATGTCATCTGTGTGTATGCTAGTACTGTTATCTTCAGAAGGTCTTCCAGCTTTGAGTCTGTGCTCTGTTGGCTTCTAGCACCATGCTAAACTTCACATTTCACAGAACTAAAATCCCATCTGGACTAAAATTTTCTGTGGCTGATGCACATTTAGTTGTAGATGTCATCGGGTCACTATACTGTTTGGGGGATATATTTTTGTAAGTTATAATCTTCTGCTTTGCCTCTGACACACACTTTCCTTCCAGCTGAATCTTTACCATGAGGCTAACAACTTGAAAGAGATTTCTGTGTGGGAGTACAGCTACTCCTTTTTTCTTTTTCCCAGTAGGAGACTAACTAAAGAAAATGTCACCCACTTGTTCCCATTTAAGTTTCACACAGTCTGGGTCATTCAGATAAGTATAAACTGCTCATCTGAGTGTCTTTGTGTCAGATTTTTTCTTTTCAAGTAGTGTTTCATCTTGAAATATTTTATATTGGTTTTATTTAACTAAATGATAGTTCGAAGGAAGACGGAGCTTCCTTGGTTTTAACTGATTTTTTACTCTTCTTATTCTACTTTGCAATATAAAGATAAATAACCCTGGAAAAAATAAAGAAAAAGAATTTACTGAAGAACACCAGCTGAGAGACAGTCCTACCAGAATCCAGACTCAGCCCCTGCTAAGCAGAGGGACCTGTGTGGGATGTGTATGTTGACGTTCAACATCTCTTTGTCTTGAGATACTGGTTTGCCTGTTTCCAAGGCCACTGATGTTGTACTTTGTTTCTCTTGGCCTTGTCTCTGCTAATGAGATGAATTTCCTGATCACTGCTATTTCCTGATTTTTTTCTTGGCAAGGTGCCTGGTTACTGCGGAATCTGCATGAGCCAGGATGTCCTCTTCTGCTCTCCTGCTGGGCTGGTGAAGCAGATGTATTTGCTGTGATCCCTTTAACTTGGTAATGGGACACTCAGCAGCTGGCAGCTTATGCCTTTCCCTCTCCTCTCCTCTCCTCCCAGCACGGCAAGATGAAGATTGAAAGACCTTTGTCGTTTTGGAAAGCATGTCGTGGCTTAGTGTTTTGGTTACTGTTAAATGCAGATCAGCTGTGGGTTTATTCTGCCATCATGATTATCTCATATATAAAGCTTCTACTCAGCCCTTTTCTGCTTTCCCTGTAAGCTCATAATGTGATCCACAGTGTCCTTGAACCCAATACAGCAGCTTCATTGGCAATTCTGGGTGTTGGGTTGGTTCCTAACACTGCAAAATCCAACCATACATTGCTTCTCACAATCCCCTGTTTCTGCTGAGAGGTCTGTTATGATACTATGAACCATTATATGTATTTTTACATTTTCTTGTGGACTTTGTTTAGTGGGAAGCAGTATTACTCATCAAAGAAAGAAGAGAAACATTAAAGAGGAAGGCACATATTGTCCATTAATGTAGGAAATGGAGAATAACCTTCATCTTTTGGGTTAAGCCCAGAAGTGTATTGGAAGTACATTGGCCTGCACTGATATAGATTTCCTCACTTCTCATTCACAGCCGTCTTTCACTTTAATCAACGTCTGAAACGTGGTTTTAGATGAAAAATATCAGTTAACAAGTACACCCATTTAGCTTTGTAAATGTCATAGAAATGAGAATCCACTATTCCACCATAGCGGTCAGAGAAAGGTTGAGCCAATGCTAAAGTCCAAACAACTGTCTAAATTGTCTTCTTAGTGGGTTTTGCAAACTTTGTCCTTCTTGTTGACAGGGAAAGTTGCTAAGATGGGGTAAATGTAGAAGACATTCATTACTAACTTCCACTGGCAAGTTTTTATACTCCTACCACAAAAGTTAAGATCAAATTTTACTGCTTATGATCTTTCAAAGAGGGAGGGAGGTTAAGGGATTTAAACAAGGTATTTGTAGTGTCCAAGTTCACATTACTGTAGAAAAATCCATATACTTTGTCAAACCATGCCAGTCTTGCTGAAGTGGCTTCACTCATCTTGTTTTGGAGCTATTCAGTTAGCCCAAGTCCTGTAACTACAGAGATGAACCCAAATCTGGTGTTTTGAAGTAAAATGTTTTCTTTCTTCCTACCTTTGTTTAACCATCCGTCCCTCTTAGGAGCAAGGATGTGAGGAGATTTACAATCTCCATTTTGTTCACTATCCCAGTGAATAGCTAGAAGGCACTCACCTGAAACATTTAACTTTGGGTTTCTGTAGGACAGTTGTTGATTACACAGGTTTGCTTTGTAGAAAAGATCTGTGTAAACTCAATGGTCTCAGAATTTCACCTCATTCAGATGATTATTTTTTAACCTTCCCTTGCACCTCCACTTCTCCGCAGACAACTGTTCTTACCACAAAGTTACCAAGTTGACCTAGAAGCTCAAAGCAACCACTTTCACAGCTCAAGTCCCCAAAGGGAGCTTAACTTGGCCTTCTTTTAAGGAGCCAGTAGAAGGGACAAAATCCTTTGGTGTTATAAATTGTCACATTCCACGGAAGTCAGAGGAATTTGTATTTGTTCATAACCACCCAGAAACTTATTAAGTAATTCTATTATTGTCATATGTGTTCAAATTGTGTTTCGGCATGTGACCACAGAGCAGGCCTCCACTGAACATGCTGTACACTTTAAACTTGGCATCTTAGACAGATGAAGTTTTGTACATTCTGATGTTGTCCTTTAACAACAGGAATTAGGAAACTTTGAACTAATACCGTTTCTCTCCCTTCTCATATTAGGCGAAACCCACTCCACTTTCACCTCATCGCAGATGCAATTGCCAAACAGATCCTGGCAACTCTGTTCCAGACATGGATGGTCCCTGCTGTGCGCATAGACTTCTATGATGCAGATGAGCTCAAGGTAAAGACAGATATACACAGGTGTCAGTCATACATTTCTGATTTCATGTCATCACTTTTTTATTCATTTCTCTTGACTGGTGACTTGTGGGAGAAAAATTGGCTAAAATATTCTCCCTGACTGCACTAATTCCAGCTCATGTGAGTGTAACCCCAGTTGCACCTAGCAAGAAGATACTGAATGGCTAAGATCAGTGCAGTTTCTCAGCTAATGGAATATGTCGTTTAGCAGCTTAGAATTTTACCTGCTATCAGGAGGGTTCTGGCTGTCCATCTGTTCACATTCTCTTTTGCTAAGGAGACTTCTTGCTAGTAGCAATGCTGGAATCCTAAGTATCTTATTCAATAAGCCCAAGTCCCTACTGGAAACATTCGACTGCCCTGCATTCCTTAGGCGTGGATGTGTAACACTGTAAGTACACACACTTGTACAAGGTATCATTACTACAGTTTGAAATAGCCACCTTTTTTTATCTGGATGCTCTTTCAAAAGGAATGAATATGAAAAGAGTTCCAAGGGGGAAAAAATCACTTCCTCAAAACATAAAGCAATTATCTTTTCATAGTTACAAAGTTTAAATTAGAACATGGAGGCACAGCATTGATTTTTGAGCTGCATATTTCTTAGCTGTGGAGGTAGAATGAAGTATTCAGATTTTAGCATTTGGAGTTGGTGGCAGTAATTTGTGTGACTTATCAGACTGTTCTGAACAGCACCCTGAAACAAGGAAAAACCAAGATTTAGCAAATTGCTGTACTAATTAAGGGATAAACTCAAAGCACACCATGTTGTAGAATATTGAATACAAAAAATTTTAGAAAGAGGTGGAAAAGGGAAAAAATTATCCTTGATAAAAATACTTCATCTCTGAATGTTTTTATTTTTTATGGGTTCTTCTACATGAAGCCATAAGCTGATATTAACCTAATTAGCCAGAGATCTCCCTTCTGTTCATTATAGCTTCATAGGAAGGAGGAGGTTTGTTCCTATAAATCTTGTATGTGTCTATGTTACATGTGCTTTTCTGCAAATTTTTAATTAGCCTCTCAGCTGGGGAAGACAGACCTCTTAGGGTTTTCCTTCTGGTCATTTGGGTATGGTCCAATCTAGTTAAGTAAATAATAACCAAGAGAGCTTACTTCAGTGATCCCAAACTTGCTGATTTATAGGCAAAGCACTATGCAGATAGGAGGCTACAGAGCAAACTCTTGTTTTGTCCCTCTGTCTTCACTCAACCTTAATTTTTATATGACTGGTGACCTAAATCAACACTTGGCTGTCTTGCATGTAACCCGTAGGCTTTAGGTTGAGGACCACTTTTCACACTGGATGCAGGTATTCATGGATAAATAGATCTTTCCAGGTTTGCCACTCTTGTTCAGAGCTCATACTGCATATCAAGCAATTTCTTTGATTTCAGTAGCCAAAAAACACAGTATATAGTGCTCAGCATAGGTGAATGTGACAGACACTGCTAAAGATGACCAAAGAGTTGCAAATATAAATGGATTTTTAAAAAGCCAGGTATGATGCTGGCTCATATCCAGATCATTCTGCAAGTTTGAGCAAAGAAGACAGAGGAGCTGTTTACAGACAGCTGTAAGAGCTCATCTCATTTGTTTCCTACCTAGCCTCTAGAGAGGATTTAATGATTGGTTTGGGTTCATGTATTTCACCTGTACTCTTGGGAGCTATATTATGCTGCCTGGTGTTAAGAAAACAGAGCTGATGCTGGAATGTTTACTAGAAAGTCTATCTTTCTCTAGAGTGATCTGTGAATCCACAGTTACAGTATATACTATGTTTCAGTTTAAATGACCCTCCGTAGTTCTTGTTTAAACCTGTAATCAATACCAATTCCTGACATTTAAAAGGGTTTAGGCTGTACAATAGCATGAGAATTTTCTGCTTAGATTTCATTCACCAGTGTTGAGTTGTTTTGGAACACGTTTTGGCTGCTAAAGAAAACATTTCATTTCATGTTTGTTTTTTCCCCATTGGATATGTAAGAGCTTCCAGTCTCTTCCTTCTATTGCAGCACAAGCTGGCGTGTTAGCTTAAGCCCTTAAGTGCTAGGAAAAGTCCTGCTTGTGCTCCTGTTCCTGCTCAAACAGTGGAAGGGAGCACATAATATTAGATCCTCCATAAATAGTATGGATGCTTTTTTGTTTTCAAGTAGCTATTCAGGCAATAGTGTCCACTAGCATATTAGTCTTTTAAAAGGCAGAATTTGGAGACTAAAATATTTGGCAATGTTTCTTAAAATATCCTGCAGTTCTTAACATATGTACTGTTTAGCTTAGAGTTAGAGCAACCAGTGTCTGAAGGAAGGTGTAGAAAATGAGGCTCAGCTGTGGCTGTTGTTTTCTCTCGGGTTTTAGAGAACTGGGTGTTTCACTGCAAGAAAGGGAAGAAGACAAGGTACCACGGATTATATCAGAATTTCTAGGGCCAGCAAAGCAACATACCTGCTTTGCTGCTGTGAATTAAGCATGTCAGACGTTCCTTTTAAAATTTAAAGAAAACTTTTTTTTATTTTGCAACACCTATTCACATTCATGTTGCATCACAAATAGCCTGCAGTCATTCTCTCCTGAAAAGCAGGTCCTGCCAAACTAATAGCAGCCTGGTTGGAAGAGGAATGGAGCACAGGAAAGAATGACCAGGGAAAGGTGTATGTTTTCTTGAGACATCTGATAAGGGATGGGTCAGAAGAGGAAGAGACTTGACTGTGGCGCTGAGCTAACATAACAGCACTTACAGGAAAAGGGTCAGGCACAATTGAGATGGGACCTTGCTGGATAGATTTCTTTGAACCAGTTAGTTTGAAGATTTTAACAGCCAGTTCTACTAATATGCTTGTTGACTTCCCCCAGCATAAATTGGCCTGTCTCCTTGCTGGTAACCGCAAGGAAAATAGATGGGTATTTAAAAGCTCTCCCTCAATTTACAAGCTGTTTGGATTGTGAACTCTCTCCCATTAGCTAAACTTGCTACATGCAGTTAGTAGTCAGCAATAGGCATCCTTGAAGTGTGGGCAGCTGATAGTGGTGCCAGTAATTGAACTATTCCATAACTACAGACTTCATTCTTGTTCTACTCAGTATGGCCCACACATAAGCCTTCCAAATTTATGTGGTCACATATGGCTGTGACTACAGACTAGAAAGTTACTTGGCAATGTAGATTCACTTTATATGATCACTTTAGTCGTGCTATTCAGCTTTGATCCCAATGCAGGAGATGTTTCTATTATAGCACTGCATCCCACAAAATAACAGGAAGCTAAAAATTGTCTTCTTTGAACCTTAAAAGAAAAAACATAACCCTGAAACATTGATCTCAAAGACCTGTTACAGTTGTGACTGGCAGATATCAAGCTGCAGTATATTGTGTTTTTTCAGTTCAGTCTTATATGAAGAAACTCCAGAACAAACTATTGAAGATGTGCAGCATGAGCACTTGGCTTCTAGACTTGATTTTTTAACAAGGAGTCTCATGTCAGTTCACTACAAGGAAGTACAGGCATTCAACCCGTTGTGACTGCACTGTCCCAGAGCAGAAACAACAGCAGAAACAGAACAAAGCAGTACTGTGTATGTGATGGGTGCAATACAGATGAGGTGAGTTTGTTTTTGCAGATGTTGCCTGATAGACTGATGACAGCATCAGGTGGACTGAAGAAAGCAAAGGGGAGAATTAGCAGTTGCCTGCTGTTCTCTGAGTAAATCTTGATGGCCCAGATAAACACTGTCTCTTCATCACTGATAAAGCAGAAAAGCCATTTCCTTTAAATAGTTTAGCCCACAAATGTGCAGTTGATTTATGAACTTAAAGGGATAGTGAAGAGGTTTTTTGTAGTAGATGAGCATTTGACCTGAAAGTGAAATGCAAAAAGCTCCATAGTTTGCTGCATATGTGGACAATATTTCAGTTTTTACTGTTCCTGAAAACAATAGACCACAAATCTGACTACCAGTGCTGCATTAGGTAATTTCATATCAGAAATGTGGTAGCCTGCACACTCAGTCAAAAACAGTGGTCTGATCCAGAGAGCAAAACCAAGCGGGGACAATGCGTGACGTAAAGATCACCTAACTTTAGGCCCTTCCTTAATTATGAGATGAGTCACTTCGTAGCCATTTCCATCTGAACTCTGAAGGCAGTTCACTAGGTCAGATGTTATTATTTGGACAGATAGATGGGCAAAGCGCTGTGAGATCTAAGCAGAAAAATCAAGTTTAATTCTTTAATTCTAATCATAGTGTAACTGGGTCTCAGAGCTGTGCCTGTGTGCACTCGCAATGCACTCTAATTCCCAGAGTGATCCAAGAACTCCCAGTCTTGTCGTCTGCATAGATGAGATAAAGGGCTGGTTTGAGACAGCAGACCAAGTGGAAACTAGGTGATTGATTGAACTGCTGGCCATCTGCACAAGAAGTATTTGACAGCTTGTTACAGGAGCTATCCCAGTGGGAGTTTCAGACAGCTCTTGAGATTGCCCAGGCAGACCCTGCTGTGCCTAGACAAATTTGTATGCTTAAGCATGTCGATTAACATCGTGGGTGAAGAATCTGGTTGTCCCAGATATTCAGACAGTTCCTGCTGCAAAGTTAATCAATTTTATAAGGGTAAGACAATAGAAACAGTTCCTACATGTGTAGAAATGATCATGTAGGACAATGCTTTGTATGTACTTAAGATAGTTAGGTAATGTTTTGTATATAGGTTAAAGTAATCTGTAGTGATGCATTATGCATACCTTGCAGTGGTCACGTAGGACCACAGGCCAACTGGATTACAAAAATTAGACAGAAACATGTTTTAGGGAGTCTCACCCAATACAACTAAGGTGACCCTGAAAGGACCCTAACTGTGAAGACTCTCTTTACCATCCAGACAGCAACCAAGTGTCCTGTCTGGCGCATTGTATTGTCCATACAAGAATTATTCTAAGTCAATATCCCAATAATGTTAGCTGGTTTAAAGTGTGTTCTATTTGTAAATGTCTTTGCAGCAAATTACACCAAAAGCAGCTCAAATGCCATGAAATCTTTGACTACCAGCAGAAGCTTTTCCAATGAATGACAGCATAGATAGGGCTGCATGTACTGTACATTGCCATATACCAATTTTGGAACCACAGTCAAGCAAATACTTCCAACAGAATGGCAGATACTACCTGCTGAATGTGGGAGAAAGGGACCTGACTGGCAATTGGGAAGATGTGAGAGTGTATTTGATGAACAGATTATTATCTTAGTGTTTTTTACATCAGCTGTAGAGGGTGACAATGATAGCAGTGTTTTTAAAGCACTGAACAACAAAATTGGCCATCATTCTTCCTGCATTCCCCCATCTTTCTTGTCAAGCAGTTGCACTGGATGTTGCAGAAGTAGCCATCCCTAACAGTTTATTTCAGGGTAATAGTGACTAACCCGTAACTATCACGGATTGTAATGGTTAGACTGTATTTCCATTGCACTGCATGCAGATTATATATTGTTCAAGGGCAGTGCATGGTTGTTTTTCTGTTAAGTAGTTCACTGTATGCCTCAGAGGCAAACACACAAAGTTATAAAGCAGAAGTACATTACTTTCTTTCCTTTCTTTTCCACTTCATATGCAAGATCTAATTGCTATTAATGCAATACAGAATGACACAGCATCTGTTTATGCTTACATTCATTTACACAGTGGTAAGTATTCAATTAAAGTGTTTCTACAGCACTGAGGTTTTGATCAAATATTGTCACATGTTATGGTGGGCTTCCAATGCTTCTGCATTTCGCCAGTCCTTCTCTAAACTGGCCCTACTGCATGTCAGTGAGATAATAGGCATATATTGTTGTTTGTTCCTGCCCTTTCTCCTTCTCTTTATTTTTTTAAAATATGCAAATTTAAGATTCTGAAAACCAAAATCTATAATCCAAACATTGTACAGATCTTTATAACTTGCATGGCTTAGTTTTAGATTTGAATTTCTACATTATAATTTAGACTTTTTGTATTTGCTAATGAACATATTGAATACTAGAGATGTGAAGTCTCAGGTGATTGAATATGCTTGTGGTTGTGACACAAGCATCCCATGTTAAGAACAGGGTCTTTTATCTATGGTTTTCAGTACAGATGACTGGACATTAACAGACCAGGTTTTGTAAGCCAAGATATTTTCCTTCAGACTGTTTGGGAGGAAATGAGTATCCACCAAGAAACAGATAGCAATTCAAACTCCCCAGCACAGTGGAACCTTTGTGAAGTGGTCAGAATCTATTTGTGCAGACTGAGTAGCCTAAGCAGTACTTCCTCTGTCCTCCCAGTCCCTCTTCTGCACAAAAAAAAAAAACAACCACACAACATTATGGACTATTATTTAGATGTGTTTTCTGTTATTATTCAGACCTAGATTATGAAGAAAGTAATTTTACATAAAATCAAACTTGGTCTTAAAATTCTGTTTATTCTAAACAGGTAGTCATGAAAGAGGTGCCAAGGAAATCAGTGGGGCTGGTCCGAAATTGGTCATGGTGCCATTTCTTTCTACTAGCAGTTGTCATATGCTTAGTGACATCTAGCTTTCATAAGCAGCCTCACCTCTGACATTGTTTGTGGAGGGAGCCAAGATGCCGAACATGGAGTAGCTTTTTGCAGATTTTTATGTAATTTCTCTTCGGATTTACAAATGTTGTCAGTTAATTTGAGATTCGGAACTGTGAGAATTTGGTATATTGGGATGAAGCCCAGTGTGATACAAGAAGGCTCAGTACTTCCTGGGCCTCTCCCAAGGGTCCCAGTTTACCTACTGTGTCCTACTGTGCAGTGCTTCCACTGCTATTCCAAAAGAAAGTCTCCTGCCTGCTTTTGTAAACCCCTTACACTTTCCTACTGTTTCTGGTGCTTTTAAGAAACACTGGAGGTCTTTGTTAGTTTTGTAACTTATTTCTAACTGTGGTGGTCTTCTCTGTAGCTCCACCTTTTTCTTGATTCTAGGGAAAAACAATGCAGTTGCTCTGTACTACCTCCACCAGGAAGCCAGGGTAGTTGCTGCTCTTTGCAACATATGTGAAGTGAGGAATAAGGAGCCAACTCCTTTCCAGTTAAGATCACCCACATTTGTATCATAGTAGCTGACTGTGACATTTCAATAGCAAGGATTTCTGTTTGGCATTCAGCTTTTTAAACATTGCTCATTGCAGCAACATGTGCTGCACCTCCAGGGAAGGCAATTTTAGCAGAGAATGAGAAAAAGATGAATAACTGCACGTGAGATTTTCCAAAAATTACTCAGTTTGACAAAAATTAAAAAAGGTGCCCTGGAAAAAAAGAAAAAAAGACACAAGAGTCTCAAACCAACTGCTGCAAATATTATTTGTGCTATGCATCCCCATTACATTATTATCTCTATTTTCTTAGAACGTTATCATCCATCCTTGAGAAATGAAAGCATTTTGCTGTCCTAATCTTGCACAGCCAGAAATTGTTTTAACACTTTGATCTGTGTGAGAGGTATAGGTTGTGTATCCCCTGTACTTGCTGGGGAGAGGTAGTGGTCATCCTGTGCTCCAGCACAATTTCTTTTCTTAGCACTAGTAGATAAAAAGCTGGGAAGACATATAATGACTAGATCTTAGATAGTCTTAGATCTTAATGGCTTTTCGCTTGCTTACAAGGACACCTCCCTGTCAAAGGGCATTCGATTACTGATAGAAGAACAGCAGTGACTGTTCAGGGCATTCCTAGTGAGGATATTTAGTGATTCTTTCTTTTAGATTTACAAAGAACTAATGTGTATATATTTCCATGTCTGATCGATAAGCTGAAAAATGATAGCAGGCTGTTAGGTCTCCAAGAATACTCTTGATTCACTACTAGGGAGCTGAAATTGTTAGAATTCATAATCTCTAAGGTACTTGGCATTGGCTTGTTTCTGAGAAACAACTGAGATTCAGGAAGATGCTGCACAACAGTTCAGATTTGAGCTACTTCCCATGGAGCAGTTCAGCAGGCAGTGTAGACACAACGTATTCTGAAGGACTAGGGCTGAAATAGTCATTCTTGAGGGGAAAAGTTATGTTCATCTTATCTAGGCGCACCTTTTTTATGACACTTTTTCACAGCACTGGAAATGACAAGCCATGCTGTGTGCCTGGCACGGTTCAAGGACACGTTAAAGTTGCTCTTCTCATGTCTTCTGAAACCCTCTCAGTCTGGGTAAGGGTGTTCAGGCTGATTTGGAGATTGAGTACTTGCTTCAAAGGGGAAATATATAATACCGTTATTAATGAGATGCCACTGATGGTGTCTCTTTGAGTCGGCTTGACATGAGAACATTGGAACTACTAAATTCAGAAATTTTTTTTCTGTTAGTGGAGTTATCACTTTTCAGGTCAAACTGACTTAATCCTGCAAATTTTCATTTTTTGAGATACATAGTGAAGTTATTGAGATGCCACTGATGTTAACTTGACTTGAGTCAACTTGATATGAGAACTTTAAATTTCCAAATTGTGAAATTCTCTTAGTGAAGATACCACTTTTCAGCTCACACTGACTTAATCCTGAAAAAGTTTCATCCTTTAAGCTTAAGTTGATGGTGTCTAGGTCGCACTCTTTCAGAAACAAAGATAAAAACTGAATGGTGTTTTGATCACCTGATGATTTTTCAATATACTCCATCATTTCAGGTTTGACCCCTTTCACAGCTGAATGGGTTCCACAGTTTTTAGCTGACATAGATGAAAGCCTATAAAATAGCTCCATCTGTATTGTTTTAATCAGGCATTTAGGATCTGTGTTCACCTGATTATCTAATTGCATTTTTATCTGATAGTCCTTAGGGTGAAACTACAAGATTACATGGAATTAGGGTGATGCTGGTGGTCTGAGCCCTTATATCTGATGTTTCAAGAAGTGTAAGAGATACATGCCTGCTATGTGGACACTTTCTTTAAACACTACTCATGCAAATTCACTGTTATCTGAAGTATTTGACAATATTTAACCAGAACCTAGGCAATAACCTAGACAGGTGTCATGAAGTTAAAGTTCAGTACTTCTTGCTTTGACAGAGCCCAGCTTTCCCAGTAATGTCTTTATTTTCCTCAGGTTGTTTCTCTAGTAAGTGTTGCATTGTTTGAGAGACATCTTAGCTCTTTCTAATAACAAAGAAAAGAACAATTCTCCCCTCTGCCCCCCTGCCGTCGCATTCACTGCTTCTTATACTAGGTTATTGTTAGTTTTGCTTGTTCATAATTGTGATACATTTTATCCTTTATTGTCCTTTTTATTCCAGATGTGTTCCTGGAGCTTTTTAGTCCGCAGGAGTTTTGATCTATTACAATACTTACCATTGGAGAAAAGAACACTGCTTCGTGTAATTTTTGTTCTCTTGAAGCAATAATTGCGATACAAGAAGTTCCACTCACCTGACCTCCAACCCTGCAGGATGGAGGATGGTTTGTTTTCCTGCAAATTCTTTGCTTTTGCTGAAAATAAGGGAACTAATAGTTCTTTATAGGATATAGCATTTATTCCACTGGCTGGGTGTGTGTTCCACCTACTAATGGCCTCTTTTTTGATGCAGCATTTTCAGCTGTTGAAGTTTTACCATTGTTTCTTACTCCTAAGACAGAAAAAGTAGAAGTTTAAGTCTGGAGAGAGGTGATTTTACTGGTGAGATGCTGAACAGAAGAACAAATTCCTTTTCTCATATATATTTGCTATTTTTCGACTTCCTATTAGGACGCCAGAGGTCTGATAGAAGCTGCATTCCCACATCCTTTCCACAAATCATCCTAGGACATCAGGAAAAGGTTCTTCACTGAGTGGGTAGTTGGTCACTGGAACAGGCTCCCCAGGGTCACGGCACCAAGCTCTTGAAATCAGGTCATAAGACCAAGCCTGACAGAGTTTAAGAAGCATCTCAATGACCCCCTTAGTCATATGGTTTAGTTATAGGTAGTCCTGTAAAGAGCAGGGAGTTGGACTTTATGATTCCTATGACTTCATCCAACTTGAGATACTCTCTTTTGCAACTCTGGCTGTTGCACTGAAATACATACGGTTTTATATGGATACAAACAGGACAAGATCTTTCAGTCTTAAACAGGAGAGAAGTCATATTTTGGGGGTTTGGTTGGGGATTTTTTTGCACATGATAACTAATACTTTAGACCTTCAGGCTCCTGCCAAGCATTACTCAGTTAGCAATAGTCACTGTAACTGTTCTGCAGTCTTCTTTCATCATCCTTAAAAAAAAGGACTCTTGGACAAATTTTCCAGTAGGGAAAAAAATCCCATTTCAGATAAATTCTTTTTGAGCTGAGGCTGTTTTCTATCCTACATAACATGTGTTATGCAGGATTTGGTGTTGCTTTTTATTCTGAACAGTGCATCTTGATGACACCTGTTATAATATCCTGACATCATGCAGAATACAGGTTGGATGCCTCTGGACTTTGACCCCAAGAGCTGCATGTAAATTTGCCAGAACATATAATAGCTGTAGCTAACATGCATGTATTTGCATGGTTAATAAAGTTTAAAAGCTGACAATAATAGTATTTTCATGGATTTGTATCTTCCCTGGTGGATTAGTACAAAGAGCTTATTGATTGAGCTCACTAGCAATTAAAGTGGGCAATTGATCTTTTTTATCTTTCCAAACACATGAAGTGCGAGGGGCAGTCACGAGTTACTTTTCACCACTGGGCAAATTCTAGCCAGTTCTACCTGTCAGTCAGCTTTTAGCAGAAAGCTCTGGCTTCCTGCCATTTTATCTAGTCCAGCTTGTGTGTCTCTTTTCACTCATTCACTGACAGGAAGAAAAAAAGATGAAGAAGGCTTTCTCTTATCTTTTAGGGAAGGCTTGTGCTTTTGCCTCTTCTGGAGAGGTAGGACTGGGAGGCTGATGTTTGGCTGCTTCTCACTGACCTCACTTGGGATGTCCTGACTCTTGTAGGTCCTCCACCCTGAAAACAGCTATAGTTGAGACCAAGGGCCCCAAAGGAACAAGAAACAGCACTAGCTGAGACTGTCCAGACTCTTCTGTTCTGCAATCTCATCTTGCAGAAATAAAAAGAGGGGGGGAAAAGGGCATTCAGCATTTTGGAGATAGCAAGAAACAGCAGAGAAAATTTAGAATGTCTCAAACGAGAGTAAAGAAGAGGACTCAAGTAGAAACTGGCTGTTTGAGTTTGATGGGGCTAAGGAAGGTGGGAGGAAAGCCAGTCAAATACCTAAGGGGAGGGAGGTAATCCTCAAAGATCCCAGTACGTGAATTATCTTTTGGTCATTTCTTTTCTGAGAAAGAGGTTTGACTAAATGTCTTGTTACGTAAAAGGCAGAGACAAAAAAAAAAAAGAAAAACAACCACCAAAAAAACCAAAAAGCACACCCCCAAAACCCCCAAACATCAATTTTACTTTATATAACAATCTGCAGTTTTGTCCACATAAAGCATGTTGGTTCCAAACATCAGCTCTTGGCACCCTGAGTTAATTTTGTTATTAAGGAAGTTGTTTTGAAGAAGCATCCTTAAATCAGGTTTTTCCCACTTGCCTGCCCTTTTTATGCATGTGTGTATTGGTGAGAGATTTGGAGAGAAAGAAGAAAAAAAAGAAGAAAAAGAATCCTCAGCATCAATCAGACTGTGTTATGGACTTTGCTACAGAGATGAGAATTAATTTGCAGTTATTCTCCTTTGCTGTATGCTGATGCTGATTTGGGAGGTTTTGTTTGTTCTGCCTTTTTAATATCTAATCTTCCTTTCCAGTTGTGGCTTGCTCCATGGTTTCTGCATTTGCTCTACATTATCCAGGACCCAGAGGTTCAGATAATCATCCATTTCTCTCTCAACCTTTTTGCTCACTGGTATTTGCATCCAGACTTGTTGCATGTATGTGTGGAAGATACCATCTGTTTCTTAAAGTGAGAGATGAGGCAGAATTCTATTAAAGTCACCAGTACTTCTGTGATGAGTAAGAACAACAGCAGCAAAGACTAGCAGAAATAGAAAAATATTTTTAGAAAAAATGTATAAATTCCCATCCCTTTGCAGTTGTTTCTCAGTGTGAGTTATTATTATTCCTTAAAATATTCAGGCACCAGAAATTCTGAATCTAGAAGAGCTACCCAGCTTTGCTGGATTTCTGGTGTCCCTGACAACCGTTCACATAAGTAGTAATGACTTATTATGGCAGGGGGGGGGAAATACCAGTATAACTGAAACCTGTAAATCACCCAGGAAAAAGTTAAATTCAATGTTGAAGTTACAAGGTATCCAGCAAACATTAACAGAATAGATTGTTTTCATTTAAACAAGGCTCTTCTGTTAATGTTTGCTGGATACCTGACAAGGATGGAGCAAAGTCAGTGATTTTCTGAAGGTGAGATGCAAGAATATTCCTTTTGGCTTTCCTTCTGAGGAAATTATTACAGGTGACAGTCACCTTCTTTCTCTCAAGCCCTTTGGTGACTTGGAATTTCTCTGTCTCTCACATTAGACTTTTTTTTTTCAAATTATTGTCTGTAAGAAAGAAACACAGTATGCTAAAGACAAGCATGAATATTATACTCCTATGTAAAAGTTAACCTGCTATCCCCCTCCTTTCTTAATTCATTTAACCCAATCACAGTAACAAGACATTGATATTGCTCTCCTGGAAGCAAGGCAGTGAGAAAGGGGATCAGACACATGTCCCTGCAAAGAGTTTAGTCATTATGAGGTATAGTCAACGTGAAATGGGAAGGACTGCCCTAGAACTAATCCTGGTCCGTGCTGGTGCTGCTGGAATTGTGAGTCAGGTTTCAGGAATGTGGGAAAAGGTATGACAAATATTCACAGCAGATTAAGATTCACACAGGTGACGTTTTCCCTGTGTGATAAACAGTGTTGACAAAAACTGTACATCAAGAAAACTTCCTGTCCTATGCCAGCAAATGAAATTGTTCATTTACTCCCTCTTTTTGTGCTTTGTGTTGCAGAAAACCCCTTAGTTATATGATCGCCATTAAAATGGTGGCACTGTTTTCTTCCAGTTTAGAAACAACATGAAAACCCCTAAATAAAGGTCATATGATTTTAAAAAAAAAATCTTGCTACTTCTGGGGTTTGTAGTACCAGCAAAGCACTAAGCAAGTAATGAAAAAGCTGTGAAAACAAGTTATCAAGTGTGTCTAGAAAGTTATTTATCCAATCTGAGAAAATAACATTTTTTATTGTTATCTGATTCACACATCAGAATTTCCACGGTTATTTCCCATGCCATGGACATTTGTAAGGGCTGCCTGAAGCCAGCAGCAACCAAAGAATTTGGTTGGTTTTTCTTCACATTTTCCTCCTGCTGTAAGTTCTTTCATCACGTAGATTGCACTGGTTTTCAGATCAGTGTCAGATACAATTCAGAACAGTTCAGCTGTGATTTTGCAGATTTAAAACATTCTTCATGATTTTCCTGTGACCTGGAAGTTTTGCTATGTTTGCCTTTTTTTAAGACTTTGAAGTTAGTTTATCACCTGACTGATATTATCTTCAGTAAGATAGTGACTGTGTTGAATTTGAAACAAGTAGATGATGAATTCTTTTGGATACCGACCTTTCCATCAAGTCATTCATTACAAAGCCTACTTCACATTTATTTTAATCAATATATTCTGGAGGCCAGATATTTTAATGGCTAAGCCTGGCATGAAAGTTCTGGGCAGGCAAAATCTACAGACTGGCCTTTCAATTCCCCCAGGCTTTTCTGGTTTTTGACTTCTATTTGCTGCTGGCTGTTTTCTTCCCTAGGGCAAGGAATCTGCGGTCATTAAGTCTGGGAGACGGTGGGATTTGGTTCAATTTGATCCCATTTATTAGCCCATCTCTGAGAGGGATAGGGGTACATGCAAGTGGCACCTTCTGCCTCCAGACTTGCCATTTTTTAGCCTGGTGCATCAACCCAGCCAGTCTGACCTACAGGCTCTTGCAAGATACTGGCCTTAGTGGTGCATCTGGGAAGTCAGCTGTGCAACAAGGGTGTCTTTTATTTGGAGTGGGGATGGGGATATTACATTATAGCTGTGGATTATTTTGATTGATTTCCCTTCCCCCCCCCAAGCATATCTAGGAAGATGCAGTGACAAAATCAATATAATATTGAAGGTTGCATTTTTCCAGAGTAAAGCATTTAAGGACATACTGCTAGGGAAAACATTTCATCAGCCAGAATTCCATTTTACCATGCTGAACAGAAAACACTTCTTGTAGCACAGGATGGGCTGTGGTGCTGTGTTGTGTGGGACAGTGTGGAATTTTGTTAAGAAAGTGGAAAAGAAATACTGTTTAACAGACCAGAGAGTCTGACAGGAGCCTCATGAAGTTCAACAAGGAGAAGTGCACCTGGGAACTACCCCATGTACCAGTACATACTGAGGGCTACCTAGATGGAAAGCAGCTTGGCAGAAAAGGACTTGGGGGTCACCATATTGAACATGACCAGCAGTGTACCCAAGCAACAAAGTCTAGTGATATCCTGGACCGCATTAGACAAAATATTGACAGCAAGTTGCGGGAGGATCTGATCCTTCTGCTGTGCTTATCACTGATGAGGCACACCTGGAGTGTTAGGTCCAGTTCTCAGCAACCTCGGTCCAAGAGAGACATGAAAATAATGGAGAATCCAGCCCAGGGTCATTAAAATGATGAAGGGACTGGAACACCTCACATACAAGGAGAGCTGGGACTTCTCAGCCTGTAGAAGAGAAGGATCGGAGGAAGATCTCATCAATGTATAGAAATACTTGGAGGGAGGATGTGAAGAAGACAGAGCCAGACTATTTTCAGAGGTGCCCAGTGACAGAACAAGGGGAAATGGGCACAAACTGAAGTACAGGAGCAGCCCTCTGAACATCAGGAAACACTTTCTTACTGTTAGGTTGACTGAGCCCTGGCACAGGTTACCCAGTGAGATTGTGGAGTCCCCATCCTTGTGCATAGTCAAAAGTCATCTGGACAGTCCTGTGCAAAGGTGGCTGTGCTTGTCAGGGGGAGGTTGGACCAGATGACCTCCAGAGGTCCCTTCCAGCCTCATTCTGTGATTCCGTGATGCTGTATGGAGTACAACCTATTCGTCAGAATAGATTTTCTTTTGGTAGGGAGGTAATCAGATCTGATTAACTGGGGAAAGACTGCATTTAGAAGGGTAATGCAGTCTTATGTTTATGCAGTTGTCTTCTAAAACTTTTGAAAGCTTTCTTTAATGGCAGTATTATGTATC
Source organism: Dendrocincla tyrannina (assembly GCA_035047865.1). NCBI lineage: Eukaryota > Metazoa > Chordata > Aves > Passeriformes > Dendrocolaptidae > Dendrocincla > Dendrocincla tyrannina. Next base: position 52,369,192 of record JAWWMP010000041.1, read on the forward strand.
ACCTCCTAATCCAAGAAGCACATTGCAAACCAGATTTTTAGGCTTTCTGTGAACCTCTAGTACTTCAGAGAAGATGGTAAGTAATGAGAGAAATATGTACAGTCCTATAGAATCTTAGTTTAGTTTTCCTCTTTTTTTTTTCTTGCTACTGTATTGTTGCTCCAGTCTGTGTATATATAAACCAGCACTAAGGTCAGACAGAAAATACATCACCTTTTTTTTTGTGCTTCATCTTACTGCTCTGTTTATCATGATTTTAGTAATGTAGGAAAGTGAAGGGTGTGTACAGCAAAATTACATTTGCAAACTAAATATCTTAGAGTGTAAGACTGATAACCTTTAAGAGCATGAGGTTTAAATAGAAACGTAATAATTATTGAATTTTATGAATTGGACTTTTAGCAAATATGAAACTACCTCATCCTGGCACTTAGCTTCAAAATACAGTTTTCTGCTCACTCAACCAGAGCACTTGCTCTGTTCTTTTCCACACTTATGCTTATGGCAAGCACCCATCCCTGCACCCTGATTCCACATGTATCTTTTTCCCAATGAAGATAGATGGCAGCTGTTAATAAATGCAGACTAAGACACATGAGAGAGAAGAATCCTAACTGTATGTGTAAAATGATGGGTTCTGGATTAGCCACAACTACTGGCTAAGCATGTTTGCTGTTCTGGTAGATTTTTGAAAACAAATATGACCCAAATGGTTTAATTGGTAGATAGCTGGGTCCAAAGAAACAGAACCTGTAAAGAAGCTGTGACATTTCGCAGCAGGATGTTGCAGTTGCTGAAAACTTACAGGACATGTAAAATCAACCTAATTCGTGGATGAAAAATCCACCAGAAGTTAAGAATCAAAAAAATACCACCTCTAGCCCCAAAACCTGGTGAAAGTTGCTGCAGGGTGGGAGTATATATCGTGGCAGTATCGCTGTAGAATTTTTCCGGGTTTATGTTCTTCAGTAGGCACCTGCCACCGTACACTGTCAGATGCCAGTTAGTGAGCACAGTGGACTCTTGATCTGACAGGATACAGGCACCCTAAGTTCTTTATCCCTCCCTGTCCATCACTGTCATTCTGTTCATGCTGGCATCATATTTCCTTTCTGCTAAGTCTACAAGACCAAGTCTCCTTCTCTTTCAGAGAGGCTCAAGTGGCCTGCTCTTGTACAGACATTTCACCTACAGCTCTGGAGCAGTGAATATTCACCTGGGAAGCCTGAGCGAGTTTCTTCATCATCTATTTGCAAGGGAAAAGTAGCATATTAAAATTTGAAAAGAAAAATAAATCACACAATTACCCCAAGAAGTACAGTGTAAGAGGTGAAGTCTGGCTGAATACATTTGTGATGACTTAGTACACGAGTTGTGCTTTGTGATCGCAATGTGGAGACAACTAGACTTAAATGTTTTTAAAGATACAAATACCTAAATACTTCAGAGTGTAGTCACTGTACAATTCATTCACAAACAGGGAAAGAGCCACGATTTCCTCTTCCCTCACTCACGGAAACAGGGAAACTCGATTTTAAGCTGCATGTCTACATCAGATTTCTCTCTTAAAAACAGCACTTCTGCTGACTCTAATGAACATTTATACAGTGGTAGCAACTGTGATAAACCTGAGTTAGGTTGGGCACAACAAGTGTGTTTTAGCTTTACCCAGAGAGAGCATAGTTAGGGAAGACAGCTTGCTGGTGAAGTATCTCTGGACATGGAGGCTGTTGCTCCCAGTTCTCCGGCATTTACCAGAGTGATCAGTTATGTACTGTATGCAGGCTCATGGGCACGTGATTTTTATATTCAAATAATTTAGACAATTTAGTGTATTTTCACTCTTCAATTAGGGAAAGAATAAAGATAGTTCTGATGAAAGACCTTTAGGGAGTAGATGCTATTTCACTTAACTTACTTAAAAGAATCACTGTCAGCACCAGCTGAATGCTTTCTTTACACTCCTCTCATGAATAAAAATCCAGATCTTGAGAGCTAGAGATCCAAGATGTGCTATTTCTGCTGAACTGGGAATTATACAAATGGCAAAGTATGTCACAGTATTTTGTTTCACTTTCTTCTTTTACTAACTCTATTTTTTCTGTTCCTTATGTATCTTCTAGGAATATTTGTTCTCTGAAGGCAACTCTGATCTAGCTTGTAAAGCAGATGATTCACAAACATGGCTTATATGGGCCATTTTAACTTTGGTAGAGAAAAAAATATGTATTAAGATTTACAGAAAGTATTTGGACAATATTTACAGAAAGTGGCTAAATGTTGTGACATATCAAAGTGATGAAGGTTGCAGAATTTTTCAAGAGTTTTTCAATAATTTTTTCCAGAGTTAGGCCACCATAATTATCTTAAACTGGCACTTCGTAATGACTGTCATGATTTGGCAAAGGTACTCCCCAGTCCAGTGCCTCCACCAAGACTCTCACAAAACCACATGCTGCTCGCTCACTCCATCCTTCCCCTTCCTGCTCCAGCAGAATCGATTGGAGAATTGGAGGCACAAAAGGTAAAGGTCATGGGTTGAGAAAACGACGAGATGAGGAAACAAACAGTAGCAGCAACAATGCTAATAACAAAAATATATGAAAGAGAGGGTGATTCACATGCAGAATTGCTCACCCCAGACCCCAAGATGATGAACAATGGCAGAAAATGCCTCTACATTTTTCAGCAGGAAGCTACACCCTCCTCAGGAACAGAGAGTCCCTTTCCCCTGCCCCCAGCAATGACATGAGGTGGTATAGAATAAGCTTTGGGTCCTGGCCAAAACTAAAGACAACTACTAAGCACCTATTCAAACACCTGCCCTTGTATTTCTTCTAGTAAGACTATATGTAGTACCCAGGGAGAGTGAGCTTTCACGGTGCTCTCGTGTAGCATAAGGAGTTTTCCTTAGCAAGAATTTGGAGCTGTTAAATTATTCATTAATTACAAAGCCATAAAGAAATTATGCTGGGGACTAATTAGGATCTCTATGTCTTAGTCAACTCGGCATCACAGGAGAGAAAACTTTAGATAAATTGATCTGATTACCAGTCCATGCTTCAATATATGCTCAAATCAAACACAGGCTAGCCAGCTGTGATGGACCATTTGGAACAGGGACTGCTACTTTAATTTTTAAAAGTCATCCTTTCAGACATCAGCCTTTTGGCTTCTGCGAGCCAGACTGGAAGGAACTTCCAGGCAAGGATCTCTTCCCTTCAGTGATACATGGCAGTGGTGTTAGATACTGGGAATCCTGAGAGCAAAGAAGGTGCTTGAAGGTGACTTACTTTTCTAGCCACCTTTTACCTTCCCTGCTTGTTTGAGGCTATTCATGCAACATCTGAACCCCTACCTTATTAGGTTTATTTGCATAAGCATATTAAGTGCTGTTCTGGAGAAATACTGCATTTGGACTAATAAAATGAAGGACGGGCAATCCCAAATTAGTAACATAGGGATGTGTGAAAGAAAACACAAGTCTGTAAAATGACTAGCTCTATTAACTTGTCAGGTATGACTGGTCCAGCACAAGGATGTCAAGTGGCAGTTTCAGAACAATATGGTTGGTGAAAACTGCTTTGCTGTCACCTTGATGTGATGGTCCATTCCTAAAGCCCCCCAGTGAAACAGCTAGGACCACACATAACTAGAGTTTTGAGGGTGTGGATTTGAAATTATCTCTGTTACACATTTAGAAGACATTTCTGGGAAGCATTGAGGTTTCAAAAAACCAAAACTTCACACTTCAGTTTGCACTTTTGCTTTATGATAACCTGCTTTGCCTGCCCCATAAAATTTTGTCTTTCTCCTTAAAGATTTGTTCTACTGCCCTCAGTCTTTTTAATGAACTTAGTGGGGGAAAACTCTGCCCTGGTACAGGAATCTTGAGAATACACAGGAAAGTTATGTGCCATTTTAAAGGGAATAGAGCTTACATCATCAGATGCCTTGTTACTTTATATTAGGAAAAAAAAAAGTGTTCTGAGCACCCATTATTAGCCTTTCTTCAACCACACTTCCAACTTCAAACAAATTTTGGGAACTCACTCTCTTACAGGAAGGTTTTCTTTAAGGATTTTGGAGGATATGAGTTCTTCTGTGCAAGTGCTGTTTCGTATAATAAACTTTACAATGCCAGTGAATAGATATGAGATACTTAAACAACAGAATAAATCTCCTTGGTTTTATGAATGCACTTAGAGTCTGCCAACTTTTTCTGAAGTATAATGTGCCAGGACAAATTCTGAAATCTGTCTCACTCAGCTACTCTGTCTCCCCTCTATAAAAAATGCTAATTGAAGTTAGGGAGAACATGACGCAAAGGAAAACTTAAAATCTGGGAATTGTAATGCATGCCCTTTCAAACATTAAACAAGAGGAGTTTCAGACAGGGAAATGGGAACTTTTCAAAAACTTCTGTATCCCACTTTCAGAAGTGACTTTTGATACTTGAGAACTTCAGTCTTACAACTTGAAAATTAAACATAGTTCATGGAATATCCTTGTGACAACAGCCGATGAATTACGGAGTTTAGTCTCCCAACTTATTTTAGGAGCTGTAGAACTGTTTTGTTTAGCCCATACTCAAGAAATGAAAAAGTTTTGAGTTTGCCACTTCAATATGTAACAAGAAGAAAATGTGGCTAAAAATGTTCTGTAACTTTCTCTACCTTTGACCATGCCTGTATAATCTCAGTATTTTAAGTTAAAGGTGTAAGGCTTAAAGAAAATTTCAGTTTCTAAGAAACAATTTTCTTACAATTTTCTTGCAATTTTCCGGCCCGTTATTCCAAATGACTGGCCTTTTGAAATTTTGACCTCCAAATCTATAAAAAAATATAAGGAACAAAATTATCTTTGTTCCTTCTACCTCAAGAGTCAGAAAGTTCTGGGAATGGCAAACACAATTTTTTTTTGTTTTGGTTGAAAATGAAAGTAGTGTGCAATATACCCGCAGTTTTAGGTTAAAAATTTTATCAGGATACATGAATGTCTCAGAATGAATTTTATTACACTGGAAAGGGTCAACTAATTTTAATTATATTGTGTAAAGTGGTTGCTTCAAAGAACTTTTTCCCCCCAAGGTTTCAGAAACTTTAGTGTATTTCAGAGCTTCTGAAGAAAATTTAAAAGCGGGATTTTAGGTGGCTTTCCATCTCAGAGATATTCCACTTTTACAATAAACTAGTGTCAGGAAAAGTTTCTCTCTCTAATGAGGATTATTTTTTCTTCTTCTTTCCCACTTCCCATTCCTGTCAAGTCGGAAGTGTCTTGGATCCCCAACAAACACTACTCTGGGATTTATGGGCTGATGAAGTTGGTTCTGACTAAGACTCTACCTTCCAATCTTGAGCGAGTCATTGTCCTCGACACAGACATTACATTTGCCACTGACATTGCTGAGCTATGGGCCGTCTTTCACAAGTTCAAAGGTATTTTAATGATTTTTTTTTTTACTGTCCTTGTTTGAGGGGGGAGGGAGAATGTTAAAACAAACAATACAGTGTGGGTGGAAGGGCTATCTGAGATGTGCTAAATGTTTTCACTCCTTTCGTTTTTGGTGTTTGAATATAATCGTTCTCTTTGGGAGCTCTGTTCTCAGTGATGTTCTGTATAGAATGATTGACAACGTGATTATCTATGTAGTTGGTTTTATTGGTCTGATTATTTGTGACAGGTGAGAGCTTGACAATACAGTAGATGATAAAGAATTATGAGCATGCTGTGGTGATGTACCATTTAAGTACCTCCTGGTATTCTATACTTGGATGAAGGGAGCAGAGTTACACATGTGAATAGAAATGAGTTGCTGCTTGCTCCTCTTATGAGTTGATGAAGCTTTCTGTATTCTAAGTATCCACCTAAAATAGTTTTCTCTACCTATCCCCATTTCCCACAGCTCCTTGAAAATGGACATCACAGTTTGTCCAAGAAAGGAGACTTTCAGAGCAAGTCTGTAAGGAGATGATCACAAAGAAGTTCCCTACTACCCTGTCACAAACCAGAGCACTTTCCTAGCTAAGAGACTGCTAAAACCATATAATTCTCCCAGGTTCCAGTGTTGCCAGCTGTTGAGAGTCAGAGACATACCCTATTGTTTTCTTCTTGCTCTCAGAATGCATACTGCAGTGCTGGTAAGCGCAGAGGCATTCCAACGTCCTGGTTTGAAAGTTTGCGACCCTATAAAACTGTAACCTTGATGCATTTCATCTACTCTCTCAAAATCATCTCAAGCAAAGTCGGCCTAAGCAGATGGGAGTATTTATTTACAGAAGCCAAAATACACCACTCCATTAGGAGGGCGACAGAAAAGAGAGCACATTTACTGTACTTATCCCCTGTTGAAATCCATAAGGCCTCTTTGCCTTCCCCAGTACCCAGATAAGGGACAGGAACTATTATCTTCAGCTCTACAGTGAAGGACTGGGTTCTAGTACTTACTTCTCCCTCCATTTGTTTCCTTTCCCTTCTGTGGATACACTGGTATCCTTTCAGCAAGCCGGAAGCAATCACCCTTTCACTTAACTGAATTTTTCACAAGCTTTCTTCATTAAGGAATATAAAGTTTTCCTCATCTTCAGGTTCAGACCTCTTTGTAAAGCCTTTCCCTCCACAGAACCTTGAGTTTTATGTAAACATACACCTTGACAACAATAAGTAACATAAATTTATGCATAAGAAGTAATGCTGTGCTATTGTACTGTCTCTCTGTTTGCTGCTGTCCCATTAATAGCTATATTTTACTGAATATGGTGTGTTAGCATGATGTAAGTGGTAAAGAAATGTATATGAACTGATCTTGGGCATAGAGTACTGCATGGTCAAAGAGAGCAAAATCTGAATTGAGACAATGAGGAGGGATCATCTCCTTGGTTATGTTTCCTACCGTAATTTCAATGAAGAACCCTTGCTTTTTTACTGGGAGAATGAAACCAAGCATAAAGACTGGTTCAAGGAGAGAAACCTGAAGCAGAGGCAGATGTAAGATTGAAAGAAAACACAGACAAAAAGTACGGAAACATGGAGAAGAATAATTAATGGCAGTAAAAAAGTGCATGTAAATCAGTCTCCATAGGGCTAGGCTAGAATGGTCATCTGATTAGACATGTGAAAAGCTCTAACTTACACATAGAGACAGAATTCCTGTGTTAGTGCCAGCCCTTACAACATACATAACACAACTCCTAAATGTTGATTTTATGAGTAGTCTGGTGTGTCTTTAGTTTCAGCTGACCACCTGCTTCTTCACAATTTTTTAATCCTGGCAATAAATTGGTCAATGTAGATCTGCTCACCTTCCAGGCAGTCAAGCACCAAGAAAGAATTGATGGGATAATCCCATAGCCCCAGATGTTGAACCAGGGTGGGAGAGGACTTTGGATCCTAAATGCTGGGGAGGAGAGAGAAATTAAAGTGTCCAAGCACAGGCTTTTCTCCAGCCTGTGCCATAGGCTGCAGTTCCATTACCAGAGATGACCACAGTGACAATAGCATTGTTTATGGGTGAGAATCAGAGGGAAAGCCAACAAGGCAGATATCATGGTGGGGGTCATTGTAGACCACCCAACCAGGATGAAGGGATAGAAGAAATATTCCATAAGCATTTGGGAGAAATCTCATAATTGCTAGCCGTTGTTATTGTGGGGGACTTGAACTTACCAGATGTCTGCTGGAAATACAACACACGGGATAGCAAACAGTCCAGGAAGTTCCTGGAGTTTGTGTAGGATAATTTTCTGACACAGCCGGTGAGGGAAGCAACCGGGAGGCTGCCCCTCTGAAACAGTCAGCAGTTCTGACTAACCAGGATGATCCCAGTGGAATGGAGTTTAACTAATGTGATGCCCATCTACAAGAAGGGCCTGAAGAGGGATTCAGGGAATTACAGGCCTATCAGCCTGACCTCGGTGCCAGAGAAGGTCATGGAGCAGATCACCATGAGTGCCATCATGTGGCATGTGCAGGACAACTGGGGGATCAGGCCCCATCAGCATGGGTTTATAAAAGGCAGGTCCTGCTTGACCAACCTGATTTCCTGCTGTGACAAGGTGACCTGCTTAGTGGATGAGGGAATGGTTGTGGATGTTGTCTACCTAAACTTCAGTAAAGTCCTTGACACTGTCTCTCACAGCAATCTCCTGGAGAAACTGGCTGCTCATGGCTTGGACAGGTGCACTGTTCTCTGGGTAAAAAACTGGCTGGATGACCAGTGGTGGTGAGTGGAGCTAAATACATGTAGTAGCCAGTGACGAGTGCTGTCTTCCAGGGCTGAGTACTGGGACCAATTTGATTTAATACCTTTATCAATGATCTAGATGAGCGGATCAAGTGCATGCTCAGTCAATTTGCAGATGACACCAAGATGAGTGGGAATGTTGATCTGCTGAAGGGCAGAAAAGCTCTGCTGAAGGATCTGGACAGGCTGTATCGATGGGCCAAGACCAGTTCCATGAGTTTCAATAAGGCAAAGTGCTGGGTCCTGCACTTGGATCACAACAACTCAGTGCTACAGGCTTGGGGCAGAGTGGTTGGAAAACTGTCCAGCAGAGGGGTGCTGGTCAACCAGCTGAACATGAGCCAGCAGTGTGCCCAGGTGGCCAAGAAGGCCAATGGCATCCTGACTTGTGTCAGAAAGAGTGTGGCCAGCAAGACTAGGGAAGTGACTCTCCCATTGTGCTTGGCAAACCACGAGTGCTTTGTCCAGTTCTGGGCCCCTCGCTACAAGAAAGACATTGAGATGCTGGAGCATGTCCAGAGAAGGGCAACGGGGCTGATGAAGGGTCTGGAGCACAAATCTTACGAGGAGCAGCTGAGGAAGCTGGGGCTGTTTATCCTGGAGAAAAGGAGGCTCAGGGTGGTCCTTATTGCTCTCTACAACTACCTGAGAGGAGGCTATAGCCAGGTGGGGGTCGGTCTCTTCTCCCAAATAGCGGGACAAGAATGGTCTCAACTTGCACCAGGGAGATTTAGATTGGATATTGGGAAAAATTTCTTCATGGAAAAGATTGTCAAGCATTGGAAGAGGCTTCCCAGGAAGTGATGGTGTCACCATCCCTGTGAATATTTAAAAGTTGTGTAGATATGGCACTTAGGTTTAGTGGTGTACTTGGTAGTATTAGTTTAACAGTTGGACATGAAGGTCTTTTTCAATCTCAGTACTGGTATCATTCAATGGAAATGGAAGGAAGGGCAAGTAAGTTGGAGGGACACTGATGCTCTTTTAATCCTTTGTAAGAGTTTGGTTTAAATTATATGGTGATTCTCAGTTTTTCCTGAGTGTCTTTTTATTTATCCTTCCAGCATTACAAAAGATTCAAAGAGTGTCTCATGTAATTAGCCCCAAATATTCCTCTAGAGGATATTTTTTTCCTAAACGAATGTTTTAGTCTCTTCCTTGTTTCTCTCTCAGAAGTCCCAGATAAGTTTATGAAAATTTCTTTGGGGCTAGTATGCTTGTCTAGTCATAGTCTAGTATGCTTGTTGAAATATTGCATACACAGAAGAGTAATAAAACTCCTGTGAAGGGAAAGACTGCTCTCCAAAGGAACCTGACACTGTGCCCAACCCCAGCTTGGAGGGCAGCTTTAGACCCATTGGGTCTCCTTCTAGAAATGTTCAAACAGCCAGTTGATGGCTAGAAGCTGCCATTATAAACCAGCTTACACCAGGATGCTTTTTGAGCAAATAGATGAATTTTTCACATCAGTGCAGGAAAGGCAAGAGCTTCCATCTGCAGGTTGCTGCAGGATAGCTGATGAGGCAGTTCAGCACAGCCTTTTCCAAATTGCAGACACACATAGGGAGAAGGTCTTAGAGTCTCTGATTCTTTCCATGCCCTGGAAGACTTTTCTTCACTACAAAAATTGTGACAAAGGGAGACCAGTAGTTCAGATTCCTTTTTTCTAGGACACCACGCTTGGAAGAAACACACATTCAGGACTGTCTTGCAATTTATCCTGGTCCAATTTGCTGTATAGAAAGGCCTACAATACATTTTAAATAGCACCTGCAATACCCAGAATCCTTGTTCTGCAAAGGTTCTTCTTCCAGTCATCTTAAGAGTTGCTGAAAAGATCACACCCTTACATAGTAACTTAATATTTTAGGTAGTAAAGGTACTACTACATTTGCTCTGTAGATGGAAAAAAGGAAGTAGGATTTCTTTATAGATTATTGCTCCTCTGCCCTTTCCTGGTAAGCTCTTTGCATACATCCTTACAAAAAGTAATCCAACTGTTCTGTAGCTGAATGCAGGAATTTGAAAATCTCTCCTTTGAAGTGGCAACCTCACACTTTGGGAGAAATTTACACCTCTCTTTGGTAGCCTGAAACAGTGTCTCAAGCAATATAACATTTCACAATTTCTCTTAGCAGTCAATGGGGATTGTATAATTATTATTCCTTTTATATGCATGCTTCTATATCTATGCATAAATATGTCTTTGGGAACCAGTGACTTAAATTTCAAGGCTCATATCCAGCTTTTCAGCTGGGATTTGGGCATTTCTGCTTTAGCCTCATTCTCTCTTGCTCTATAGATAGGTAGTCTTTTTCTCTAGAACTGATATATACCTCCAAAATACTGACTTCAAAGGTTGAGTGTGCAGCCAGTCTGGTGAAGATAACCTGTGATGCATGTTTTCTCTGACTTAGTTGACACTGATTATGTTTTCTATTCATCTTTTGCTGGATTTTGACAGTTCTAAACTTGAGAAACCACATAGCCTAAGGGCAAAAGAAGGGGTCTGTAGATCATAGTGCCTTCTTGGATGAAGTGCTGCAAAGGGTTTCAGACAGCAAGGATTAGTGTAGCCAATACATTTTTATTGCAGAAATTGTGCGAATTCTCCTGAGAAAACGAGTCTAAAGCTATGCTCTGTGCCATCAGTCTTTAAATTCTTTTAAAGGCCACATCTGCTAATTGTTTTATTTTTCTTGCTCACCCAAAATTCTTGGTACTGAAATGTGGATTCTTATTTTTAAACTTCTAAATTTTCATTTAGCTCTATGTTAAATTTGGATTGTCAAGAGTATTCATTGTAGATGGTATTGTGAATTTATTTAGGACCTGACTGTAATAGTCATCATAATTATTTGTGTTACAGGTTGCAGTTTCAGTCAGGATCACAGTCTCTTTGTGCTGGCTGCCATACATAAAAATAGCACCTGAGATCAGGTGACAATTCTTGTGTCTGCCTCATTTCTTTAGGCCATTGCTATGTATGAGTAACAGCTGAGACTCACAACTGAGACCTGAACAATCCCTGTAGAGATCAGTGTTGACGAGCTCTGTGTTAAATTGAACGCTACATCAAAGGGCATTATGGTATTTTTAAGTACATGTCAAAACTCAAAGGCTGTACAGAACAATGATGTCTTACTACTACTACTACTACATGTTAGTCTCACAATCCAGCTAGATGATAGGATGAATATTTTAAGTACTTTAAAACAATGGCATAGTATGTAACTAGTGCAATTCAAGTAACTCTACTTGTATACTAAGTCCCCCAGAGAATATAAGCTACAATTAATGTTCGTTGGGGCACATAAGTCTTCTCTGGAAAGCTGATGAAGGTAATAAGGAAGAGTCACCCAGCTCCATTAACAGAGCATGCAAGAAGGAAAAATGGCAAGCACGACAGGAAGACTGAGGTTCACAGATTCATACTTTGCATGAATAAAAACATGCTATAGAAGCTGTTAGCTTTGTGTCAGGAGCTCAAACAATGATAAAAATCCATACTGGCATCATAAATACCAGAAAAGGTCAACAGAGATTTTGATGCAGGATCAAGTGCCCACAGCTGAAGAGGGACTGGCACATAGTCAATCCCAAACTTAAAATTTGCAAATACTCAGTATGTGGGTCCTTTGGCATATTGCTCTGCAGAATGCCTAAGGTAACAATCTATGTTTGTACTATTTTTGCAGCTTCTTCAGGAAAAAGAGCAAATAAAATAAAAAAAAAGCAAACAAACGAAAAGAAAAAAATGGAAAAATCACAACCATCAAAAAATTAAGCATCCTGTGTAGAGGATTTGGTAATTATATTCCTACAAGAACTATTATGCATAAGGTTGTAATGTCAAATGCATGCATAACTTTTCATTTGCATGTGAATTTAATGTGCCAGAAGGTGAGATGCTGATGGCACTGGTGAGAATCAGGCAGAGTCAGCAGGTGCTGTATAAATTTCCCTGAATTTGGCTCTATCAGTGAAGCCCCATTTTAATAAACTGTACCTGTCATAGCCTTTGACTCTCCTTCTGCAAAGATTGTGCTTTTTATAGGTGTGCTCTTCCTGTGATGATGTAAAATATTCAATTGTTGCCAAGATTAAAATTTAAAATTCATTGTTGCCTATGGCTCAAGCCAGGATTTGAGCCACAGAATTGATTCTGGGCAGGTTCTGTAGTTCAGTCTGTCAGTTTACACTGAGTAAATCATTAAAGCTGCCAGATGATTCTGAGACAGGATCTCTGTGGGCTGACACACTGTTTGTGTTCAATCCTGCAGAGATCTTTCTGTTTCTTCTGGTCAGTACAATAGGCTTTCTTTTCTTCCTCATCAAGAGGAAGGCATTAGCAACATGCACCTTAGTGTGTACAAAAAGCCATGGCATGAGTCAGTCTTTTTGTGAAGGAAACAGGATCACATTATAACAGTGCATTAATAAAATTGTCAGGCAGCTATTAAAATAGCTTAAAATTATCTGAATTTTTATAAGTGTCTAAAAAGGCCGAATGGCACTTGTCTTTCCTCATAAAAGAAACATCTGTCAGTTTCTGAAAGATTTGTGTAAGTGTTTAATGGTTAGACTACAGCACCTAGCTCATCCTAGGGTTATTACACAAATGAAATACATTTTCCCTTTGAAAAGGTCCCTGTGGAGACTCTATCTGCTTAAGATTTTCCATTGCTGATTGTTATATTGCAGTGTTTTCTTCTTTACTGCTACGGAATCTTTGAAGCTTCATTATTAAAGAATTCTATTTGTTAGCTATAGCTGATAGAAATGTTGGGGGGTGTTGTGCTCCCCTGTCTCATGATGCTGTTGTTATCACTGTGTGTGAAACTACAGGAGAACACTGCTGTAGAGCCAAAGAAAGTCGGAGTTTAGGGTATTTGGGGGCAAAAAAAAGGCAAGTTTCTAACTGGGATTGGGCGTTAATTTTGCTGGCTTTAATTAGGAGGGGATCAAACAAAGAGGTGGGACCTGCTGATTCCCTGGGTCTGGGGAAAAACATTTCTGTCTCTCCACACTTGTCGGATAAGCTGACTGGCTAGAAGTTCTTTTTTTTTTTTTTTCCTAATTGCAGTTTGCTTTGCTGTGATATTCCTTTATTGAGAAGGCAGTATGTGAGAAGGTTGACCTCAGTAAATGAGCTCCAAGGGAGAGAGTTTATTATATGGATCAGCATGTGCACATTCTAGTTTATGGATTTTAATGTGACAAGGGACATAATCAGAAAATTCTGATTATGAATTGCTGCCAAAATAGAATGGCTGCAGTTTCTGAAACATCTGTAGTTCTATTTTAGCTGAATGGCTCTTTGTCTGTTTTGCCATCAGGCAGAAATATTTAGAGGTGAAAGGCCAAGGCTGCTTAGAAATTGGGTATAACTCATGGTGGGGTAAATTCAAAAATAAAATAAAGGATTTGGGTTCTCTATTTTTCCATTTTGATTTCCAAGGGATACCCCTTGGTCATGTTTTCAAGCCTTTTCATGTGGGAGCTAGGGATGTTTTAATTATAAATGAAAGCTGATGTTCTTTTGTTATCTTTTGATATCGCAACTGGAGTTTTTAGAATAAAAACCCACGATTTGTAACAAAATCTTGTTGGCAACACTGAAATTTTGAGGACTATTTTTCTACCTTCTCGGCATCAATCTAATGCTTTTTCTACATTATTGTTCTTCAGTCTTTGTTAACGTGCCACTCATTCTACAGCTGTCTTTTTGGCTTAGATGCTATGATGTATCCAACACCCAAACTAAACATTGTATGACTCACACGGTCTTAAAGCAAAAAAACCCAGTTTCTCTCTCCTCTGAGCAATTTCTTCAGAATTTAAAGAGACTTAATTTTATTAATCTCCAGTTCTACAGCTGTGGAGAACGGACCTAGAGCTTTTTGAACTGCCTTCCAAATATTTAGTGAGAGAAATCTGGGCAGAGCATGGCATCAAAGGGGCAAAGTGCATATCTCCATCTCACTTGACTAGCCAAAGCTGTGCCTTTTCAGAAGCTAGAAATTCCAGCTCCCAGAGGGTGCACACTAGGAGAAGAAGTATTTCTGCTTTGCATGTATGTTACTGGCCAAGGAAAATGTATTTCTGGGAATGAGATGCCAGTAGGCTGTGTTAAAACATATGAGAACGGGGGGGTGGGAAGAAACCAAGGAGAAAATTGATAATAAACCCCCCTCATTCAAACTAAATAGGGGAAATCAGTCAGGAGTTGCCATCTACCAATAAATATTTTAGGATGGTAATTTTCTCCTATAATCTGTTCACCTTCGTGTGCAATTGTAGACATGCTTCCTCTCAGACACATTCACTCTCCTTGCCCTGTCAACTTACAACTTGTTCAATGGTATTTTATTTAGAGGGCTATTAAAAAAACCCCCAAACCTGAATGTCTGCCAGTGTTCTTGGGTGGAGAACACAAATTAGGCCCATATATTAATCCCTCTGGCCAGTCACTCTGCATTTTGTAGGTGACAGAAGAGCAGGGCAAGTGCATGAGCAGGCAGTGAATATCGAGGGAGTGCCATCCCGTCCACCAATTAATAATGTGTAATGATAAGTAACCTCTGCATGTGTGAAAAAGCTAAGCAAAAGAGACACATGGGTCATTCACCTAACAAATGGAGTTTACTCTATGGTTTGATAGTTATATTAATAGGACTAAAGAAAAAATGATATTTAATAGCTAGGTTTCCGTGCCTAAGGCCCTCATTCTAATCGCATGCAATCTATCAAGCACATACACTTCTCACAGTTCTCTGTGACATGCATTGTAATAAGTTGATACTGTTTTCTCCTCCTCTGAACCAGGCATATTCTCTGAACCTACCTTGCTCTGCATTAACAATCCATATTTTTAAGGACCTAAGGCCCAATTTCCAATTACAAAGCTCTCACTCGAGGTTTCACCTTTTTGGTTTTATGCTGCAAATTATGTCTGTAATGTTGTCCTTGGCAGCACATGGATTTGCATAGGGTAAAGTGGCATAGGGAATATCTGTCTCACAGGTTCAAGCTGTAAGGTAGAACATATTGCTCAGAGGTCAATGGTATGATTATCCCATCAGCAGGGTGAGTGCATGGTATTGCTCTCTGCCCAACCATGTAAGAGGGAAATGTGTGTACAAAATTAAACCAGTTTATTACATAACAGCACAAAGTTGTGTACAAATGTACCATGAGCAAAACCTGGGGACAGTTGCAGGAACTAAGTTAGACACTTAGATGAAATCAGTAATCAGTCCAATTTTGTGGAAATAGTGAAAGCCTCACAGGTTTCCTTTTTCCAATTCGTCTAGAGAGTCAGGGATGTTTAAACTCCCTATTTTAACCCTAACAATCTAAAAGAAAGAATGAACTATGTGTGTAATGGGCACCTTCACTCTGAATCTTCCAAGTGATTTTATTTTACATAAATTTCAAGCTGATTCCATTCCATGTTCTTTGCAATAATATCTAGCTGCATTCAGCATGGGCTAAACAGTTCAATTCAACCAAGGGGTATTTCTCCCTCTGAGTCCTCAAGGTCAATATTTTTTGTTTGAGATACTGCTAGCAACAAGAAGAATTTTGTCCTAGCCCTTCTAGATACATACCAAAAGATGATTGATAAACATACAGTAGAACTCAGGGACAAAATATGTCCACAGCTTTTCTGTATTCCTATTTTATTTCCTGCACTTAGGCACAATAAAATTCATAGTCCTGAAAAGAATTTGGATCTGAAGTGCGAAATCCATAGCTGCAGTAAATTGTGTGCAAATTCATGTCAGTAGAAGAGATGCACATCAGACATTTTCGGGTGAAAAGCCTGGCCCATATATGTTTCCTTTGCACTGCCTTAATACTTAAAAGGGTCTCAAGATCCAAGCTGATGGTATTTTTGCTTCGGTGTAACACAATCCCTGTGTCAGCTGCTTCTGGTGCATGTGGTTCTGGGATTCATTTTGGAGCTGGGACTGAACATGTCAGCAGAACAGATTCTTGAAAGCCATTAACTATACTCACAAAACTAAGTGAAATCCTGAAGCTCCTTACATCTGTGTTTGGGGATGTGGTGTTTTCTCCTTTATGCTTAGGGACTGAGGTAGCTGTCAAGGAAGTGCTATTCTGACACAACAAAAGAATTTGTCTGGTGGGAACAGGGGTGGAAGTGTATAGCAAAGAAGTTGTTATAGCATTCAGTGGTGCTGTTGACAAGTAGGCCAGAGCATGAACCATCTGAGGACCTAGCAGATGCTTACTGACTCTGCCCTTCTGAGATAAGTAACTTTGGGCAGGATGGAAGCCCTACAGCGAAGTGAGCCATCGTACTTATTTAAATTTGTCCTTGGCTGACTCAGTGCTACCACTCTTCTGTCATCAACACTAAATGTCTGCCAGTTTATGCTCACAGCAACTTGCTGAAATGTGCATCACCTCTGAAACTGGCACAGAGTCTCCTGAACTTCATTAATTCATTTCATTGCCATGTCTTCCTGTACATGTTATGCTTAATAGGCAGTAATAATATTTCATTTATGTATGCTTCAGGATATCATTATTGCAGGTGCAAAGTGATATTCTGTAGGGCTTTGCCAACCTGCTTCAGAGTCATATCGGCACCAATTTTTAACAGTATTTAGAGATCCTTGCATGTTCCCAAACTAAGAAATTATGATCGGAATGTTTTTACATTGGTGTCCTAAAATCCTGAAAGAGTACATCTCAGTTGATATAAGCTATGTTTATAAAACATTGGAGTGAACATGATGGCGCTGAGTTACAGCAGTAAAGAAGTCTAGCACCTGTATTCCCTGATTTACATGAACACTCCTTCTTTGAACTTCCAGCTTCTTTTTTAGGCTAACTACAAAAAAAAAAAGTAACTAGCTGGAGGAGCAGTCTTTAAATATGCTCTCCTTTCAACTCCAGACCCCTGTTATGGGTCACAAGTAAAAAGAGTTGGGTGACCTCAGCCAAGTCTGACGTGCATGAAAGCTGAAGCGCATAAGAAGGGCAGCAAAGGGATGCACTTCTGCCACATGAGTTTCGAGGCACCTCAGCAGAATTAGAAGAGAATGTTAGCACATTCTCTGTCAGTTCAACTCTTATGATCATGTAATTCTTCCAAGCATAGTAATAGGAAGTGGACATAACTGGTAGATAAATGAAAAAACAATGTGGAGATGAAAAGCGTGAGTGAATACACGGGATACTGAGCAGGAAAGAAAGAAAAGGAAAAGGGAAAAGTGACAACATCTCCCAAGTTAGTCTAGATGGTTTCTCTTGAAACCTGAGATTATTGTAAAACACCGTGTATCAACAGCACGTTTCTGTGAAGCTATATAGAGGCAAGTACATATATCTAGAAATTTTCTGCATTTTCTTGCCAGTGACATCTGACTATAAGAAAAAGCTTGTCAAGGAAGTAATGAAGTACATGGTAGAATTAAGGAGCTAATGCAGCTTTTGATTCAATGTAATTTTGGCCTTTCCTTCCCCCAAGGTTGGCAGTGCAAATACCATCCCCACTCAGCTGCAGTCAGCCATTAGTCCTACTGTCACTGGTATCACCTTCTTCTTTATTTTGCTCTGTAGTGCAAGATCTCTGCTTATGGCCAAGCCCTCCTAGTCACTGTTCCCAAGAAAGCGGTAAGAGGCTCTACACACCCATTGCCGTGAAGCCAAGTGGTTTTCTTTCTCTTCCTAAAGAGTTTTGATCGCTGTAACACCCAATCCAGTCTTTGTGTGGGCTAGGACTGGGAATTATTTATAAAATTGAGAAGAGCAGTGATGAAGCTCCATTTTTTGTGCCTTTTTTTTTTTTGCTTTGGTTTTGTGCTATTGCTTTTAAAGGTTTAGTTGCCATAACAACCCAAAGCAGTCCTGTATTACCATAGAAACATGCTGTTGTGGGTGACAGTTTTTATGAAAATCCTTTTTTTTCCCCCTTCTTCACATAGTGTCTTTAACACTGGCCTTTTTGCAGGTGTATCACAATGCACTACGGGGGTTTCATAAAGTGTCAGAATGACATAATAAGCAACAAAAATGAAGCATATACTTAAATCCAGGAAGAAGATCTGGTGTCATGGTTGACTGAGAACAGAGAAAGTAAAAATAAATTCCTGTTGCTTAACTTAGAGGTCAGAAGTATTGAGCTTAAAGCAGGGCTTGCTAATCAGTCCACATGAGCAAATACTCAAAACCACAGTGAAACAAGAGTTAGGGCTTAGATTATGTACCAGGGAGTTCATATAAAAACAACTTGTCATGATAGTTGTAGTTATCAAAGACGGGACTACTTTAAAGTTCTCTGCATGGGGTTGCTCCTTGAGACTGTTCCTAGGTTGAAGTGAGAACTGCAGCGTGAGGCAGCCCTCTCACAAAGCTGAGAGGGCTTCATGCTGAGAGCTGGTTCCAGCTGCATACTGATAGCCTGCGAGCTTCAGGGTGTTGGTTGTGACCCAGCAAACCTTAAACTGTTTGTGATCTGTCTATATTGAGGACTTTCCCTCCTCCCGTGTGATATCTTTAGCAGCTGTGCTCTGCAAAGGCTCTTGGCTTCGTAAAGAATAGTAATAGAGCTTTTCCTTCCACAAATCTGCATCTCCATCTACTCATTACATAAGTGTCCTGGAGCAGTGGACCACTGGAGCATATCGGCTCTCCTAACGCCTGATAGATTACTGTGCATCTTTACTATCAAACTTCAAATTGAAGTTACGACCTGTCACAGACCATTTACTCTGTCCCAGGAAACCACTGTAGTACAGAGTATACTGTTACAGGTTCATAATTATGTGACAAGTCACACAGCTTATTTGGAAAGAGGATAGACAAGCATAGCCAGACAGCTGTGGAGATTGTTATTGATCAGTATTTTTATGGAGAGGCACAGGTCTATCAGTTTCCTGTAATCAGTGGCATCAAGGATGAAAAGACTTTTCATTCCTGATATGCGTGTTTTAAAAACATAAAAGCTTCCAGCTAGGATCTTGCTAGAGTTCCCCTTGCCAAGGTCAAGCAGGCAGAAGGAAATGCCTTATAGTTAAGATTTATGGTTACTGACCCCTTTGCAAGCCTAGACAAGGCTGCTATTACTTCCTCTCATTTGACCCTCAATTCTAGCTCTGTTCTGGAGCCAAACTTTAGAGGGACTTTTATATCACCTTGAAATTAGTACCTGCTTCAATTAAATTAGTGAAGACTGACCACCATGCTACTCATTAATTTCTACTCATTAATCTTACTAACTAGCTACATTCAGTAAAACCCCATTCTCTGTACAGTCTTCCATCTCAAATGCAGAACAGGCTGCCATAGCCTCTTCTTTTTTCCAGTCGTGCTGTTAGCTCTGTGGTTCATAGTTTGGGTTTATGGCTGGATTAGAACCAAGCAATAGACATACCCTAAGCTTTTTTAAACTGCTTCTGCCTTACCCACTGCTAATGCTAAGGCAGCTGTTACCCTTATATGAACCTCATTTTTAATGGAGTTCTCTGTATCAGGAAATAATCCTTCCTTCGGTTTCATGGCTGGTTTTTTTTCTTGTCTCACTTGACTGAGATTGCTATATGAGATAACCTCAGGTAAAGAAGCAAGATTTCGGTGGCAGGGAGACCATGTCAGGGGAATACATACCTGTGCAGAGGGAGACACTGTGAAGATTTCCTTTTAACGTGGAGCAAAGGTAAGGAAGAGTTGTAGGTTGCAATATGCTCTTTGAGACCCTGTAACAAAAGAGGAGTTACCCTGACGTGCTATATTCCCTTGAGAATGTCAGGACATTGCCAATACAGAACACATAATCAGCATTACCATGACCTAGACACTAGAGTTGTACCATTTTAGCGTGGGCAGAGAAATGACGTTTGAATATCAGTGTGTTTCAGTGACAATAGCTCTTCATGTGCTTCAGAGCTGTTTTGTCATTGAAGATGTGACACCAGTGCTTGAGCTGCCTTGTTTTTCACCTTTCTCATGATCTACAACAACCCTTTTCCTATCTTCCCATCACCACGTGTTTTCAATGGAGTACTGAAAACATTACCAGCCTACATCTGAGGTCCATCTGCAGTTTCTTACTGGAACACACTCTCTCTGAAATGGTGAGGTGCATATCACCATACAGCCAGTCCTGAATTTAACCTTCTCCTAAAAGGGGGGAAAACAATGAGGTGCAGAGTTATTGACAAAGGCCACTGTTTAGTGATACAGTAAATAAAAAAATAGAGATAGGAATGTCATAGCCACCTAGCACTAAGTGATAAACTGGTATAAATTCACTGATTCATTTCTCTTCTAAAATATTAACTATTCCAAGAAACCTTACCCTGCATCAGATACCATCTGTCTTTCCAGAGTAAGCTTAAAGTCAGCACAAACTCCAAATCATGTGTTCCGGTTAATGCAATAGAAATGTCATTTTGTATCCACATTTGACTGTGTATCAGGTTTGCTCTGCTGGATGATTCAGTAATGAACAGATCCTGTGTACTAATGAACACAGAGCCTTTTCTGGAGCGAGGCTTAGACTAACTTGGTTAAAATATATTGCTCTAGGGTACCTTGCTATGTAACTCTGACTTTCACACTGAAGGCAGATGGGAATGCTAATTTCTTAGGATGAAGTTTGGAAGGCAGAATCTAAAGTAGAAGGAATTTGATTTTCATGATCCCAAGCTGTGATTAGTCTTAATTTATCCCTTGATAGAAGAGGAAGACGTTTAATCATTTCTCTAACAATATGTAAGGTCTCCAGGTTGTCAAAATTAAGAACTAAAGATTAGGTTAGTAATCTCTGGAAAGTGAGTTGAGACCTAGAGAGCACCTTTCACTGTATTTGTTCCCTTGTGACCAGTGCTTGAAAAAGCAATGCTAAACTCTGAAGGAAGTTGCAGCTAAAGTTGAAAGCAGAGACAGGAGAGCTGTAATTTAAGGCTGAGGGCTTTGGGGGGGAAAAAAGTCACACCTACATGCCCACCTCTGCACTGAGGAGATGCTTCTTAAAAAATCTAAAATAGCTAGTGCTTCTCATTCTTCTCTCCAAAGATTGCCTCTGTCTGGCCTAGCTGTTAGGCAACACATAAGCTTTTCCCAAGGAGCTTTGCAGGTCTGGTGTCTTGTTCGTAGTGGGTCTATTGTCAAAGGGCAAGGAAGAGGCAAACACTTCCAGTGAATCAGAATAAAGTAGTACCACAACTGCTTTATTAGCCTGAAAGCCTGAAGCGCCTCTACCAGTTCCAGTACCCTTTTCCTGCCTTGCAGGTGGGATTAGTATCTCTTAGCAATGTATTGAAAGCAATTGAATACATCCAGCGAATGCCATGAGTGAAATTGTAAGCAAATTAGTACTAATGATACTTCAGAAGGAAAACAGTTGTGGTTGAATCACGATTTTCCCTTATAGGCTTAAATATATACAAACTGAAACTAGTTACTGAATTATGTGTTATTGTTGTTGCAGAGTTTCTTTATTTCTAGTGCTGTTGGTGAGGAGGTATATTGAGGTAGAAGTGTGTTGTAACCATTTCCCCTCAGATCTCACCGTGTACAATTAATGTGCTCAAAGATACCATTTTTCTCCACGAGGGGATCTTGCAAGAATGTGGTGCATTTTTCACTAAAAAAACCAGTATTGCTAATGGAGATCTCAAGGAAGACATTCATGAGATTAGGCCAAGATCCTTGTCTCACCATAGACTGAATCCAGAGGAATTTCATTATTTTCCTTTAGGCTTTCCTTGGGTTTATATTGGTGAAAATATTAGATGAGAATCCAGCTTTTAATTAGAGAACAGTGAGTATGTGAGATGTATGGTCAGGTTTTTTTCCTGACAGGAGACCAGTGAGCAGCAGAAGTCTTTCAGAATAGTCTTACCATCTATGCTCACCATAAAACAAGAAAAATGGTTGATTCATATTATTTTTTTTAATAAGAATGTGTGCAATGCTGTTAAAGTTCAAGAAAAAAATGAAGGAACCAAAATATTGGAAACTGTGAAATGTGAATAAATTTGGTAATAAAAAAAGGGAAGTTGCAATAGCTTTCATTTTGCTTGGAATAACTTGAGATTTGTCTGCTGATGTCTAAGCTGTAGTTTAAGAGTCTATTTATTCCATACACTACAGCCCATGTTATAATGACACAGTGCTGTTCCTAAAATGCCATTGCAGTATTAGTGGCAGGTTGACAATTACTTGCTAAACTGATGTGATTTCTTGTGAAGAATCATAAGATTTAGCAATGGGGTGCAAGAGAAACAGCTGAATTTGACTGTACAGTGCTGTTACAAGGGCATTTTATAAATCTGGTGCTGCACAGATGCTGTGCTGTGCCTGTCTGCTCTCAGGAAGGACCAGTGCTTTCTCCTTCCACGTTACTTAAAGTTCAGGCAAGACTCAGCATTAGAAGCAGGAGAATCTGACTCAAGCAGGGGCTGAATGCCAGGGAGTCTCACAAGTGAGACAAGAACCAAACAGTTCCTGACTTTCAGTTCTTGTGAAAAGCACAACAGATCACAGCTCTCTGTTGTCTCATATACTGCTTTTCACCAACTTTCACCCCATTCACTATTTCTGTCTGCTTGGGCTTCTATTTCTCAAGTTTATTGACTTGTATCTTTTCGATGATGATTTTTTTTTCTCATTTCCCCATCCACACTGTTGTTATCCCTCTAGATCTCTCTGTAAAGTTTCTGGTGTGGTAGTATCTGCCATAGCTCTCAGTTTAATGACACTTCACTGATAATCAGAGCGATTTTTACCCCACTTTCAGTACTGTTAACATTTAATTGGGCAGCCACAGCTGAAGAGAGTAGAGGGATTTTAACAGCTTGCTGTATCACAGGTCAGGTTTCACGGACCTGGCCAGAGGTCAAAATAAGGACACACACTTTCTGTAGCTACAAGATTCTGGTTTTATTAAATATGCTATTCCCCCCTTCCCTCTGTTATTATTTTTGGGTTTAATCCTCTCTTTAAAATTTTCCTAAGTCATGGGTTATTATTTTCATAGCCAGTTCATCCATTCCATTATGAATGCTTCTCTTTTTATGCTGAGCGTCAGTAGAAAGGATGTATCGGACCCACCTCTACTGCTCACTAAGTCAGATGCCTTTGAAGTACATGTAATAAACTCTCTGATGGAAAAAAAGAAAAGCCTCGTTAGTTCCAGCCCATATTTGGGATGCACCTTTAATCCACTCTTGTTCTGCTTCATTCTTTTTAGTGTTTAATTATTGATATACCTTACATGACTCATGCAGTCTTAGGCTGGTAAGATATTTTCCTGCATTTTCCCACCCCCGTTAACATTTTCACTCCCTGGCTCAAAACCTGGATCACATTTACCTGAGGGTCTGTGAAAGGTCTGGTAAAAGACCATAGCAAAAGAAACCCGTGTACTGTAGGTCGTGATGGCTGAACAGGGCAGTAATCTCTCCTTATCTCTAGTAGATTCTGCAGACAGAGAAAGGTGACAGAGCTTCAAAGATGAGCAGCTGCTTGCAAGATGTGTCTGTGTAACACTGGCGGGTCTCCTGAAGAGTTCATACCGCAGCAAAACCCAAATAGAAGCAAGATGTTCAGGGAGCAGTAGTTCCAATGCTCTCACCTGTTTTCTCTTTGGATACTCTCCCATCTAATAAGTTTAGCATGGTTTTGGACTCCTTTGTATACCAGTCTCATTTATTCTTGTCTGTGTATGCAAGTCACAGGGAAGTTAGTTAAAAGTCCAGTCATCAATACTTGATACCTATCAGTGGTCTAAATAAGGTGGACTGCAACTTGCATTTGCATGAAGCCAGAGAGCTAGTTGACACAATGTCAGGCTACCTTTGTGTAGCAGAGCATTTCACATTGGTACAGTTACACTGGTGGCTGAAATTCGGGGGAAGTACACAGCATGCAAGTACTTTTAATGGTGAAAACAAAAAGGGCATTTGTAGGTAGTTATCCTCTTGCAGCACATAGTTATCTACTTTGATATTTCCATATTCATTAGACAAAAGGTAAGAGGAATTGGTTAAGTTACCCAGCTGACAGAAAAACATTCCAATAGCAACTCTATTGTATGCTGTGTTGTCTGCATTTGAGTGTTTCATGGCTACCAAGGTAATACCACTTCTGTCACACAACCCTGGCATTGAAAAATACACATAGAGCTGTGCCAAAGAAAGTAAAGGTATCATCATAGCCTTCTGCACACAGGAGAAGAAAATCCTATAAGGGATACATGGACATGAAATACTGATTTGAAGAGGTTAGTTCCTGCCTTAAAGGGAATAGCCGACCATAGTAAAATTCTCAAAGATCAGACCTACTTAAAGGTGATGATGTCAAGAAAAAAAGAAAGTATATAGTTTTTGTTTGTTGTCTGGCTCATTAATGTTACACTTCCTTGCTTTTCATAGCAAATATAAGAGCAAAAAGCTTAGTCTTAAAAAAAAGCAGAAAACCCCCAACTTTTCCCTGTTATTAGATAATTCTAGAATATGCAATACTAGTAAACACCCCTAGGGTATTTGTGGGACTCCTGCTGTCTAGCCCCATATACGAAGGAATATATTGGACTGTAAAAACATAAATAATTGTCAGGAATTTAATTGTTAAAATGTTAGGAGTGTTTTCAACCTGTGCCATAAAGCACAATGTGTTCAAGAAATTTCACAGTAGGGTCAAAGTTCCTTGGCAGATGCTGCAGAGACTTTTGAATCCACTAAGCCCATCTCCATTTAGCAGGGTACAAGTAGGAGCAGTAGGCACTGCAGATCTTCAAATATTAGGCAAAATGACAAAAGCGATAGCAATATTGTAATACCTGTCTTTCCCCAACAAATAACAGCAATCAGGGGATTATTAACATATGACAGTTTTTGGCCTTTTAATTGTTAGTGCTCCAGAATTCTGCCCTAAACACACATCATTGGAATAGGAGCTGTGTCATTTTAGTATATGGGAATTATGTGATAACATACCAAATTGCATACCTCTGTGAACAGACTGAGCTCAAAAAGAGCGTAACGAATATCTGGTGTAATCAAGCTTCTGCTGCTGTGTTTTGAAAGCTCTGGTTCTGCATTCAACACTTCTTTCCCATTTTTTAACATTGCATAGTAAAACCCATCCACCAACGTCAGAAACTGATCTCCACTCATTTGAAAGAGTCTTTTATAAGGCTAAACCGTGGAGTTTAACATGACCACAATGAGGTGAAACTAAGGTAGAAAACCTTGCCTCCTCGCAAGGCAAGTTGAGTGATGAAGTTCGTTGATTCCAGTCCTCCACTAGGATTACATTTGAACCCCATTAGGTCCCTTTAGTTCTGGCATGTTGTCTCTTCCAACTACTTATTAAAGTCTTTTATTAATAGCGTCTTCTGTCTCTGCTGTTCAAGGAAACAACTTACCTCTGCTGAAACCACCTTCTTCTACATGTTCCCAGAGGGAAAAAAAAAGTGCCCCACACTGAAGGCAGTATACAGAGGCATGTGGCATCAATGGGGTTGAACAGCCAGATGTGCTTGGCAGGTAGCTCTTATTGACCTGGCAGTTGTCTAGCAGGAAATGAGTAACCTGCTGACCTTCCCTGGAAAAGCCTTGGGAAGCTATTGAGAAAAGCCAGAGATGTACCAAAAAGAAGTGATACCAAGGGGGTATCTCTTTTTTTACGGTATTTCCTTTAAAATGTACCTGCTATGATTTTACATTGGTAGGATCAGCACTGGGTTGGGGCCCCTAAGAAGAAAAATTCTCTTTCTGATATCCTGTGAAATCCCTAAATAAAGACCCCTTGCCAGGGAGAGGAAGCCAGTTTTGCCAGTTTTTCAGAAGCACTGTTACTAAAATTTGTGTGAGTTGTGGGTGTTTTAGCTCCTTTGAGAATCCAAAGTCTCTGAACAGCATTCACACTCTTTCTTCTTAGCAGTTCTCTTGTTTTTTATTTCTTATCCTCTCACTCTCCCAGCAATGTAACTCTCACAGGTCGTGTGCACCAGAGGAAGAGGAGAAGGGGCAGAAAGCGTAAGGCAACCAGCCCAGGAGCCATTCTCCCTTTCCCATTCACTAGAAACAGGTAGAAAGGAGCCCTCCGTTACTGACCTGCCAAATCTGCAGCTCCTGGTTCAAGACTAGACTGTGCTGTGATTAATGAAACATGTTTAGTAGTCTCATTTAAGCTTTTAATGGTCTGTTATCTGCATTATAGCTTTAGCATACACTTCATCATGATTGATAGCCTTTTTGGGAGTAGGAAGCAAGGTAGAAGTAGGGCTGCTTTGAGGTGTGCACGCTGAACAGAGGGAAGTGAAAATAGATTGGTAGCACCTGTAAGTGCTGTGTTACTCCTTTAGGAATCCTTTAGGATACTGCCAGACACTGCAGTATGCGAGATTCATTCACCTTTCCTTTTCTGGGTGTCTCATCCTTTTCTGAAAGCAGTAACATGCTACTGTTCTTCCCTGCATCAGCAGTAGGGTAAACACAGCTCCCTCCTAAATCAATCAATTTCCCCTGTCTTTAAGTTTAGTGGGAGGATTGCTGACATGCAGATTTGGATGTTATTTAGCCACTTGTTTTGCCAGCCATGATCCTGAAGGGATTATGTTGCAGGTGAGAGAACAACCTTCAGGAGTACCTAGCAAGCATCTACAATTTAAATTTAATGACCTTATTTAGTGAAGTACTTAATCATAGGCTGAAGTGTAAAAGCTCATGAGTAGTCTCATTGACTTCAGCAAGATTGAAAATGATGATGCACTGAGATACAGCATTGAGTTGGAGCTGATAACATCAGAGCCTGTCCTGGCTAATAGATTCAGGGCCAAGTGTTGCTCTCACCACCATCCTCTATTATCCCCCTCATTGAACAGTATCTGCCAAATGTGGTCTTTCCAAGTGCAGAGATATGTAATGTACTAACTTCCTGTTAGGCCTTTGATGCTGAAGTTTAAGATCATTGAGTTTAGCATCGGGAAAAAGATGGAGCAGTTAGCAAAATGTCACAGCTGACCATGATGAACTGCTGCTGCTCCCCCCCGGCACATGCTATGGCAGACAATGCATCCATGAGGCTACAGAGCTCAATGATCCCTAGACATAAAAGCTCTTGCCCACAACTCATAAATTCTTAATACTAAATAGTCTTATAACAAAACTTCAGCAACTTAAAAGTGTTTGTAACAAGTGAGGGAGGCTAACAGCTTCTGTAGAAAATTAATTTTAATTTGTCCTCTTTTGCTCCAATTTTTGAGCTCTCACATGTCAGAAACTGTTAGTATATTAATTTTGGCCAATTTTTTTCTGCATGTTAGGAATATGTGATTCTGTGAATATGTCACCTCTGTGTTCATCTGAACATGCACCCATCAGTTTGCTTGTCACCGGTCTGGCTGTTGTATTGCATAGAAGATGGGAGTTTTGTCATCCATTTCTTCATCTTACTGAGAATGTTCATGAATTATTCTGTTCATTTAATACATCCGAGCTCTGCATTTTGTGGGTATCTGTTCTTGGTAGCAGTAAATCTGTCAATTTAATTGCTTTCTCGTTAGCCTCAAACTTTTTCTCATTAAGTTGGTGAGTAATCATCCTATGTTATTGAGGATACTAGGGTGGAAAAGTTGTTACTGGTTCTCTTTGAATTCTTTTCTTTAATAAAATGAACTATCTAAATAATAATCCCTCCCCACTGTTTCCTAAATGCTATTACTCCCTGTTAGGCACATGGGAGCTTCAGCCTGGTTGCTTTTTAATTAAAAGTAAGTTTTCAGCTGCGTCTTTCATCATCAGAATTTTGTGTCACCTTGGAATGAAGGCATTGTCTTTTAAATTATTGAGCGCTGGCCAACTAGGGGAGTTCAGTTTAGAGTATACATTAATCTTCTTAACTACTCTCCTCACCCTGACTGTCCAGCTTGCTACGGTTTCAGCACTTCTGTTTGCTGTCCCTCCTTTGTTTGTCTACGACCAATACATGTAAAACATGAATATAATCTCTCTGCATGCTTGCTAATTACTGAATTCCGTATTCTTTGTGTTCTGACATGTTACAAAACATTTCCCAAGGTCGTGTCTGACATGAATAAGTTAGTGTAGAGAGCTTTTCCTTTGTCATTTTTTTAGCAGAACTTGGAGTTGAAAGCAGATTTGCTAAGGGAGTGACTTTATACCCTCTGGGAAAACATTATGTATCTTTCTTGTTTTCTTTCAAATTCACTGATTTGCAGAAGATCTAAAAAGTTAATCCTTTAAGCAGAGATGAACTAATTTGAAATCTTAACAACTATTTAGACTCTTCTGTTGAAACAAGAAAAAATGTTAGTGATTTGTCCAAATTAATGTTGTCACAGTGTATTGGCAAACTTTGTTGCTCATGAAATAAATTGCTAAAAAATCCATAGCGGGTTTGAGAAGGGGAAGAGCAGTTCCACCGAGTGGAACAGCAGGGATCTGAGCTCTGCTTCCCAGCTCTGCTGCAGATGTACGCGAGCGCTTTACTGCCTCTGCCATCCTGGGTCCTGCTCATGGTTTCCTTTCTCCTTCCCATTTTGTCTTGCCTAGACATCACAAGTTGTGTGTTTGTACGGCCCATAACACTGGATAAGCTCTCCCTGTACAAATAAATTGTCCACATAAATAAGTATTTTCTTCACTAAGCCCATTTTACACTGGGAATTCACGGTTCCTTCTGATTTATCTCACTTTTAGTCTCAGTGGAATAATTGTGCGAGATTTACTGTGAATACGTGAAGCTGTAGCTGCCTGTTTTCATTGTGGTTTCTCAGATGCTATTGTCTGTACTCCTGAATGATAACTGTCAGACACTTTAGAGGGCAAGTACCATTTTCTGTCAATTTGAACATCTAGGGCCACACACGATTCTGGTACTTTCTACTTACAGAGTTTCTCCCCATGAAAACATCAAATTAGATGTACTCCCCCAGCAATCAAGCAGCAATTTACACATCCTGCTATGCCATTCTGGTATAATTTCAATGGATTCCTTTTCACTTGGGAAAGTTGTTAGTTTTAATTTAGCTTGCTCTTCTGAGGAACTAAACTTCAGCTGTTATGGATTAGAATTCATGAAGCCCAGTTTCCCGAATGGCAAAGCCTCTCCTACACAGCCGTGTGCTCCATGGAGCGTGCCTTGGCCAGAGGATGGCTTGCCAGCAATCCTGTTCGTGGTCTGACAGTTTTCCTCACCAACTTGCCCACAATGGGAAAGTGGGAGGCTGGTAATCAGAAGCAAAGCCAACAGCCAGTGTTTGTATGAGTAAGTGTATGAAAAACAGAAAATATGTGAAAAACACTTTATTCTTCTTTACCAAACCAAATTCTAACCTGCAACAAGTTGGAATGGCTCCATTTGATATAAAAGAAGTCATCCCTGCTTGCTGTATTTCAATAATGACTCCTTCAAGTCAATGTGTGTAAATGGAGGGTCTTCATTCCCTGTTACACGGTCTCACACCACTGAATCGACTTCGTCAGGAAGCACAGCAGCTGCTATTGCTGATATCTAAGACCACCCTGTTAAGTATATTTTATTCAGCTGCCCTTCAAAGCCAGAAGTTCTGGCAAATTTTGAGGGCTTGGTGGTAGTGGTGTTCACTGGAACACCCTTGACAGGTATCCAAGGACACACGTGCCTGTGCAGCAGAACACATCAAATTTTAATTCAGACCCAGAGACATGAGATGCAGTTTCATTGCTCAAGTACAGTCTATAGTACAAACTGAAGTTGATAAATGGAAATCTGAGAAGAGAGAAAATTCCTTGTGCAAAGGGACAGATACCAGAGATTTTGTAGTGTCAAATCTAGACTGAACTTAATGCTCAAAGATGCTGCAACATGGCTATGAAGTGGCACATTCTACACAACAATCCACTAAACAACAAAAAAGTCCAGAAAGCAAAAAACAAAAAAAAATCATTTAACTAAGTTCTGTACTGAACTAAGTCTTAAGTTATGAATCAAATTTGTTAGTCTTCAAAAAAGCGATTGACATATTCTGAAAATCTCCATTACCCACAGAGCTTAAGAACTTTTTCACAAGCTTCCCAGCAAATTAACTATACCACACTCTATCTTCCCGTGGTTACTGATTAGCCTAATCAAAGCAGTCCAATATAAAGGAGGGTTGGATTTTTATTCCCCTTTCCAGTCAAATATGACCCACTTACCACTGTTACTCCGGAATGTGTCTCAATCTGTCACCATGGAAATCATTTGATGTCACAAATGTGAGATTGTTGAATCAGTTAATATGTCAGGCAGGTAGACCAGGACTAATTACAAAGGAGAAAAATTAAATTTAACACTCACACATTTATTGACAGTAAGTAATGATGGAAAAGGAAATTAAGAAGCAGCTCATGATTGTTAAGTGGCCCAGAAGAAATGCGTTGAACTTCTTATGGAAGTTGCTGTAAGTGTTTAAATCACTTTTGAATGATACTGTGGAAACATTTTAGTATGTACAGTATCATACACCTTATAGCTTACTACAGGCCTTCACTCTAGAATTCTTAACATAGAATTCATTTCCATTAGCAGTTCCATATGCTTGTTTCTATTTTTTTTTTCCCTTCCTTTTTTTTCCTTTCCTTTTCCTGTAACATTGGTACATGTTACAGTTTCAGGCATATTTATAGTGTTAGTGTCTCTCTTGTTCACAGTGAGTTACTGATAGAGTAAATCCAAAAATTATTAGAGTTATTAAAAGAAACTTTCTTTGTTACATTGTTCAGCAGTGTGGATCTAGTTTCTGCTATATATGCACATGTGCATGTGTATAGTTGTGTGAACACTGAAATTACTGAATGTTATATGTTGGGGTTTATTGCACATATTTTATTGCACATAGACTCTTCATTTAATGACTATTCACATAGCACTTTTGTTACCTGGTCTTGCTGGTTTTGAGAACAAAGAGTACATATACTGTTTCTCAAACAGTACAGTTGGAAAGAAATTATAATAGAAATTTATAATATTTACTTTATCTAAGTTTCCTTCTTTTCCCCTTTGGAAAATTATTTACTTTACCTTCCACACAGCAGAGGGAATAATAAAGTTTAACCAGAGGTAGATTTTTCATCTTAATTGTCATTTAAAGGGATTCTGACAAGGTTTGTTACACCTAAAAATCAATCCACAGTACTTTGTTCTTTGATGCATCTGGTTTTGTACAAATGATTATTTTTTCTTTTTTGTTACGGCTTGCAATTAAAAGAAGAAACAAAAAAAACCAAAAGGATTGATTTGCTTTCTACAGTAAGAAGTAGTCATCCACTATGAAACATGGCAAAACCCTTATCTTCTGAAGGAAGATAGTAAGGATTTGCATTAATAACCAACACAGTTCTTCCCACTGGGCTTTCTTCCAGCCAAGATACTAGTCCAAATAAAAAGAAGTAGCTTGAAGCCATTCCATCCTAGTTGACAGTGGCTAGAGAATTAAGTCCAAATCCTTGTATTTTATCCACCAGTAGATTATTTCATTCAATTTTGCAGCCAAATGGAGTCAAACCAAACTCAGATGTTCTTTTCTCAGAACAGTTTGCTAAATGTGTCTTTAAAAAACATTTTCATGGAAGCAACAAAATTTCTCTCTGCCGCAGCTCAGCCACAGCTTCAGATGTTCTTCAGTGCAGTCCATAAAAACCCTAGGTATATGTCTCTCAGTTCTCTTGTCCTAGGTCAGCTCTGTCTCATTGTTGCTGATGTGGCCAATGAGAGGCAGAAAATGTTTCAGACCTACTGACCTTATCTAAGCAATTCTCTGCGATGTTGGTTCTCCCTTCTGGTATTGCAGAAAATAAATCTCAGGAGGAAGAGCTGTGTCTTAAATGTGGAGAGGTTTCCCCTTGTTGTTTTCAGGGGTCAAAAAACACATATTCTTTTCTTAAATAGCAAGGTTTTCCTTACTTCCCACTGTTGTTTTTGTAGAAAACTCCCTCAGAGTCCTCTAGCAGACTGCTACTCTTTAGTAAGAGCTCACTGAAGTGACTGGCAGCTTTAAATTAAGAAGAATTCCTGTGTGTAAACCCCTCAGACCATGGAGGGACGCTACCTTTCTGTCCTGAAAGCTGTGCTTTTTCCGGTAATGTGTTTGCATAACATTACAATCATCTTGAATGGAGGAGAAAAGTATGCAAGGAGATAACTTTCAAGGTACTTCGATTTTTCCTAATGCTTTTGCCAGTGAGTCACTGCTGTTTTGATCATTTTGTTTCTTGAACTACGGACTCAATAGATTGTAAGAGGCAAATGAAGGGAAGTGTTTTTCTCTCTTCCAGCAATTTAAAAAAATATTTTCATGTTTCATCTACACAAAGATGATTTAATTAAACACTTTAATCCTGAGCACAAATAATTTATGTAGGGGTTCAGTGAGAGAAGCCCAACATTGTCTCGTCATAAAGCATTTGCTTAATCCTATCGTACCTGCTTGATAATTACTCCCTCAGATCTGTCCTTGCATTAGCTACAAAATTAGCTTAGAGAACTTGGAGGAAAAGAGGAGGGGGAAAGTCCTTCAAATTAGTTAATAATTTATGAATGCTCTCGAGTCAGCCCTCATTCAGTCTTTCTGAGGGGTGAACCTTCCCATCTGTCGTGAAATGAAATAACATTAGTACTTTTCAGTTTCTAGAGCTGCTCAGAATCTGATAATGATATATTGAAGGTCTCTTTTCTCCACCTCCAAAACAGATAATGATGTCTTTTTAATGCCTTTGTGTCTTAAGTCACATTCTCACATAAATCATCCGTTCCTTCAGTGCAGACATACTCACATTTCTCTTCTTGCAGCATTGATCTTATAAGCTTAAATGGGAAATTGTTTATTTTCCTTTCATGGAAAGACAGGAGCTGAGTTCCTCTTCATGTGATGATAACAAATGAAAGGGTGTCCCAGAATTTGATCTATGCATTGGAGTCTTTTCCCTATGCAATTAGTGTGCTGAGCCTAAGTGACAGAATAAGAGCTTTAAATTTAGTCAGAAGGTCATATCTTATTCTAGAACGAATAAAACTGGCATCTCACATGTTGTAGAAGAGAGTCTCATGTTCTTTTACTCTTTTTTGTTCTTTTGAGTATATAAGAACCATGGATATGTTCCCTACATTTCTTATACCAGTTTACAATGCACAATTGACAATCCATATCTTACCACATTGAACACAGAGAGAAAACCATACAAAGTAGAAATAAAATAGTCTTGTGAAGAAGTTCAGTTCTGAAAATCCTTAGAGCATGGTAGGGAACAAGTGCAGGACCAAGGTGAAAGTAGTGCTAATCAAGTGGGGAGTTAAGAAATTAGCCGGTGGGACGATTGTGTCACTGTAATAGAAGGAGGCTGAAACTGGATGGATTGAAATAAAAGTTAGCTAGGATACATTTGAAAAATATTCTGTGTACAGATGATTTTGCAGGAGTTAATCGGAGCCACTTACATTACCTTTGCTTAGTGAAGAGTAAATCCTAGGCAGGTCTGTCTGGGACTACACGGTTGGATTTTATGAGTATCACGTTTGTGCACCTGCAGGAAAGAATCATGGAGAAGGAAGATCAGCTTTGCCTTTTAAAAGAGCAGAGGTAGAAGCTAAAGTGAGATACTGAAGAGAGACTTGCACAAATCTGCCAGGTTGTTGAATCTGTCCTAGTGCTAACAAAGGATTTACATTTTGTAGAGATTAGAACAGATTAACTGTAAATGTCCCATTTACTGGATGCTTTTGGAGCCATAAACTGATGTCCTGACAATTTTTCTTGGAGTGATTTAAGAAATTATTGTCATCATCTCTTCAGTACTCTTCTATGAGCTGTATTAATAGATTTTATGGGGACTCATGCCATTATAGAGGGCCAGTGGAGAGGGCTGCAGCTAACCCAGGTGGCTGTACACAGAGGTGAACTCGGTAGGCAGTAACTCCTGCCACGGGGTGGTAATTTCTCAAATTAGTGTGCTTGCTTCTGCCGCACTTATGTGACTAAGGTCTGAAATTCTTACAGTGTTAAATCAAATGGTATCAAAGATTTCAGCACTACATTAAACTGGATCTTACTGATCTTCCCGATATACTGCCAGAATTGTCATCTACATCACCCTTTTTTTGACTTAGTGCCTTTCTGATCTGCAAATGCATATTAATTTGTTGCTATTTTTCAGTACTTGAAAGGCAATCCATTTTTAATTTGCTAAAGTATTAAATGTGTTTCTTTTGTAATTTATATTTATTATAGTCCTTAATGGACTGACAAAAAGGCAAAATCACTTTCCACTACTTGGAACTATGAGCCAACAAAGGGTCTGCTGTGTCATGTGATTATCTGGTGGATGAGGGATTTCTTCTTTTCTTCTCCAAGAAAGATGGAGAGGGAGGCCCTTTGTTTTGTAATTTTATTTTATTTTTTTAATGCAGAAGAGGCTTATGGTACAGATAGGTTGTGGATAATTATCTTGCTTATTTCATACATTTGTTCCCTTTTTAAGAGCAAGTAAAGTGTGTCATCTAACATCTGTGGTTATGAAAGAGTGAGTTAGCCAAGTCCATTTTGCAGATTTGAATTTTTACATTGTTTTCTGTCTTGTCCTTAAACAGGTGAAGAGGCAAATAGGTAAAGAAAAGTTTACTTATATATGACTTGCTGTTTCTACCCTTTTGATTACAGAATTCACTGAGATGCAAGATAGATTCAAAATTCATAACAGCATTTCACTATTTCATAAAAGAAATGTTGCTTACACTCTGTGCATTAGTAGAGATTAAGGGGATTAACAGATACCATAACTTCCTGCCCTTTGCATGCTTTCCTGCAGTGGTCACACAGCTGGCTTCTTGATGTCCTCAGAATTCTTAATGCTTTCATGCCTCTCCCTCATTTTATTGTGGGAATATGGTTTATCATATCTAGACATTTTCAGTATTTGAGCTGATTATTCTGATTCCTTAGTATTTTTGAATGAAGGCTTGTATGCTAAACCTTGCTGTAAAAATCACTTAAAAATCAGTTAAATTAGGCTCAGATTGACAAAGGGACGCTCTTGCTTAAATTTAAATCTATGTGAAGTTGAGACACATAATGAAAAAAGCAGTTCACAGAAGTTTTTCCAAGCTGCTAATAGACACCTCGTTTTTAACCACAGCACACAGGCATTTTTAGTTCTGCTGCTGCGCCTACCTACAGATGCTGTTGTTTTTGTGAAGCCAGACAAACACTAGCTATTTTCAGCCTAAAGCCATTTTACATCTTGTTTCTCCTGCACATAACCTTTTAGAAGGTCCAAACAAGTTGACCTCATTACAGGGGAAGACTTTGTGGGATGCTGGTGTGACATTTTACATACTAAGTTAAAGGAGCAGACAGCCAGAAAAGGGAGGGCCTGTGTGAGAAGTTTGGGGCATGCTTTTTCACAGATGCAGATGATGTGCAAGGCAGTCTGCAGTTTGACCAGATATAAAACTTCAAGGAAGAGAACCAAAAAGACATTTCTAAACATTAGGACTGGTAGACTTCTGCACTCCTTTTATTTTTTATCCATATAATGTCAACTTTATCCAGTGAGCGAACTCCCAGTAATGAACTCTGGGTCTCTCCCCATCTGTCTCACTAAATGCCACTTGGAACAAGCACCTTTTCATTTGACAATAAAATCAATGAATGAAATATTAGCGGCTTGAACGATATGATGTGCAGAATACATTATGGGAGTTGTTGTGTTTCAGTGGATGGCAAGTCTAGCCCTTTCTTCTCGTTATCATCAACAGATCTACTTAATGAAACTGGCACCTTCTGCACATCTCTCACCTCTTTGCTTTTGTACTTTAACTCTTGTTACACTTTACAGACTCTCTGACTCAGAGCTGTGAGATGAAATTCTGTACTTTCTGTGTACTATTTGGCTCACATTTTTCAGCTGATTATCTCAGTTAAAGCCAGACCTGCACTAAGTAAGTCATTAAACAAAAGAGAGGGAGAGGGAACTTAAGCTGATTTTCCTAACACCTGTTTTTATCCCTTTGTTTGGTTGAGACAGCCTTCGTCCTCTTTGCTCAGAGATTCTTTAGAACAGCAGGAACCACTTAGTACTAAGCCAATAAGCAGGAGAAAAGGGAAATGTCAGTGCTGAGGTGGACTTGTGTTTAACATTCTAAAACCTCTAGAACTATCCACAAAGACTGATCTGAAAAAGAGTGAAAAATAAAGGGGGTTATTGCTTTTTCCAAGCCTTCCTGCATTCTCCATCAGGAATATTAACTGCTTCATCATCATGCTAGCAAAATGTGTCATGCATGTAGTAAATAGCCATAAACTAAGAAAGTTAGAACTAATGCTAGCAATCCATAAGACATACTGTACCATTTAATCATGGAGCTCAAGGCACTGACCTCAACTTGAGCTCAAGGTGGCTTCATAATTTTATCTTTGTGCCAATCTTGACTCTGTAGTACTGGACAGGGTTATTACATGCTGGCAAAACTGAGTCAATGCTATATGTGATTTCAAGTTGAGTTTACAAGTAGGCACATATGCAGCAAGAGAACGTCTCATCCACTTTCCTCTGTAAGTCCATATGTCCCCAGGGTACAGGTTAAAAGACAGAGAAGGACATAGAGAAAGAACTGTTGTGTTCAAATTTAAAAGCAATTCTCTGCACATTTATTAGGTATTTGCAGTGCTCTGACAAAACAGCTTGCGACGCTGTCTGGATAAAATTTTCTATTTTGTTCTCCAGGTTGTTCTTTTCTTCTTATATTCACATCCACTGTTTATCCTGACTGCAGATAGAGAGGCTGCAGCTCAACAAAGAGGTGACCCATCCGTGATTACTGTGAACAAGGAGCAGATCCCAAGACTCTTGAGCTTGTCACTAAATCATTAGGCTTCTGGTACAGCCACTGTTTTGTAGTATCAGGCAGAAGTATCTCGTATTCTGTAGGCTCAAGATGCAAAACAGTAGGTTGTTGTTTGGTATCAGTTCTATCATATTTCCCGATACAGGTTTAATTTGGCTTAATCATTAGGTCTGAACAAATGTTTGCTCTGTCATCTTACCATCTGATACTCCTCATGCATAAATAATTCTTAGTGGTAGTGTTTGTGAGCTCTAACCTGTCCTGAAGCCTATAATTAAAAGGATAAAATGAGCTGTTTACACAAGCCAATTGTCAGTATAGTAAGTGCCATTAATAGCATTGGCAAGAAGTGCCAGGCAGGTAGCAGCATCTTACTGTGTTCTCTGTCTACTGAAGAGTCAACTCCTGAATTCTCAGCTAGAAAAATTTGCAGAGGCTGGTAAATCCACATAGCCAAAGGGAAACACAGAGATTGTTTATCTTTTTAAAAGAACTGAACCCAACAAAGGGGAAAAATAATGTCAACATAGTTGGATTTAAACACCACATACAATAACTTGGCAACCTTTTTCACATTAAGTGGGCGACTGCAGCCCTTTTCTACTAAATATGGCCCTGTTTTTTTCAGATTTGGTGTGGGGATTTTTAACTTGTTACTAGAAAACCAGTCCTTTTCATTTTGGTCATCTTGGTATTTTTTCCTGCCACTGATTCTACATTCTGGGATTTCTCTGATTCTCAGAGAAACTATTTATGATACATACCTTCTGATTTCTAGCTTACAAACGTTCCTGGTGTGTCTATTGATTTAGAAGATTTTTTCCTTTTAAATAAAAAGGAAGGGAGTTTAGTATCTTGCTGTTTATATACGATAACCACCCAAAATGGTGAACAGTCTTCAAATGTTAGAAGGCTCTTATTCTGTGCCTCTGATTCATTGCTAATAAATTTACTATCCAGCAACCTCAGACAATGATCACTGAAACCTGCTGAAGTGTGGTAATGCAGTGCTGCTGTCCTCCTTTTAACAGAACAAAGGTGAGGGATGAACAGCCAGCTTCTAACCTCTCTTACCTGGTCTGAATCTCAGTTGAGATTGTTCAGTTAATGGAGGCAGCTTAAGGTTTACGTTGCTACAGCTGAAATATACAGCTGCCTGAACATCAAGAGGAAAGTGATGAGACACGCCTGGAATTCCAAGGGACGTACTCAAAGTAAATCTGTGGCCGGGCAGAACATAGCATTCAGATATGTGGCGAGGCAAAACTCAGCCATCAGGGGACACCCAGTAAGCTGCCAGCTGCTCAGAAGTCTGACTGAGTGGGAATTTCTAAATGATTACTGGCAGTGACAGTTTAGGCACTAGGCTGTCATAAAGGACAGTGTCTCTTGGTATCTAAAAGCAGTGCTCTGTGTCTTGCAAGTACTGGCACCTGTTCCTAGATCACCACTTGACTCCCTGGTGACCGTGGAAATGTCACTCCATCACTGTGTTCCTCAGTCTCTCCTTAATAAAGTGCTACTCCTGAAAGGCATTGCATAAGAGATTTATTGATTACACATTGCAGCCTGCTGCTTGGTTCCCCTTTACTGAGGTGATGTTTCATCGAATGGGTGTGTGCCAACAAAATGTGCATATCAGGACCGTATCCTCTTTATAAAACTGATGCACTGAAGAAAGACAGAGTCATGGTCCATGGATAGTTACTTTCATGCTCTTCACATGCTCCTCCAAGACAGTTTTATTGCATTATTTTTGGCAGCAAAAAAAGAAAGCATTTTTTTGTTCGGTGATCACTTGTTTCTTCATAGCCCAGATTCAAGCAGTGGTTTTAACAGTTTGTATGTTCCTGAAACTCTGGACCCTTTCTCTGAGACCAATGCCTGCATATTAAAAGTAGTGGATTTGAATTGGCTTTGTTCGCAAAGATGTTTTGCTGCTTCCAGACAAAGAAGTTTTCAGTTTTATGAGAGTCTGAGGTTTTACACTGAATAGATTAAAAATTAAAAAGGACACCATGATAAGGGAAAAGCACTGTTGTTGCACACAATCTTTACACTGCCATTGGTGTGAGTAAAAAAGTGTGGCATATAGTCAGAACAGTGAGTACATCTCCTTGACCTCCTGCAACGTGTTTAGAAAAGAGTACTTACCAGCTAGGAAGGGTTCATGTCAAGTCTCCTGTTGCTGTTAATTAGATGTCAGTTCTACTGCTGGGACAATTTGTACTATAAACAGTGTCATAAAAACCGAGGTGAGGAGGGACTGGTTCAGCAGCATGTGAAGCTGCTGTGGGCCTCTCTTCTGGCCTAGCTTATAATTCCACAACCATTTCAATGATCAGGCTCATTCTTCCCCAGATTGTGCTAGAGCGCATTTCATGGCAATATATTGGGCATATCACAGAATCACAGAATGGGTCAGGTTGGGAGGGACTACAGTGGCTCATCTGGACCAACCTCCCTACTCAAGCAGGGTCATCCTTACAGCACATTGCACAGAATTGCATTCAGACAGTCTTTGAAATATCTCTACAACCTCCCTGGGCAACCTGTTTCAGTGCAGTCACCCACACAGCAAAGAAGCTCTTCCTCATATTCAGGTGGAACTTCCTGTGCATCAGTTCCAGCCTGTTGTTTCTTGTCTTACTGGTTAGCACCATTGAGAAGATTCTGGCTCCATCCTCAACACCCTCCCTTCAAATACTTACATAAAGTGATTAGGTCCCCGCTAAGTCATCTCTTCCTAAGGCTGAACAGGCTCAGCTCTCTCAGTCGGTCATTGTGGGCTGCCAGCTAGAAAACAAACAAATTTATGTGTGTGTCCAAACTATAATATCTTTGAATTATTCTTAAGTTGCCAGGCTTGTTGACAAGACAGGAATCC
Organism: Dendrocincla tyrannina; assembly: GCA_035047865.1. Taxonomy (NCBI): domain Eukaryota; kingdom Metazoa; phylum Chordata; class Aves; order Passeriformes; family Dendrocolaptidae; genus Dendrocincla; species Dendrocincla tyrannina. Next base: position 52,409,190 of record JAWWMP010000041.1, read on the forward strand.
TGTCATCACAGGTGCATGAAGCCTTGCTGTCATCACAGAAAACCTCAAAGAGTTTTGTTCCAAGGGGAAAAGTTTTATCTACACTTACTCTTGTGCTCAGCTGCAGAGTCCATTTCCCTGAAATTCTGAAGATGAAAGTGCTGCAAATATTAATGATAGATTTACTAGCTTTGCTGTGGTTTGCTGGACTCACTGTCCTCCTAATTTTTCTAACAAGCTCCTTGGAGGACACTGGAAGATGTGTGGAAACCCGATATATTTTCTTCTGTTGATTGATTTAATTCTTTCATCTTTCCTTATGAAGATGAATCAAATTTAGGTCTTTACCCCAACCTTTCTCAATCCAGTTCTCTATACTTCATCCTCTTGATCACCTTTTATGTATGCCTTTTGAGTCCTTCCTTCTGCCGTACGAAGCACTTGTCACGTTTCTCTCTGTCCAGATTCTTGCGGAGTTACTCTTCTCTGGTCCGTTGCTGTAACTTCTTTTGCCCTGGTCACATCACCATCTCTGAGTATATCCAGAAGTCAGTTGATACCATTGCTTTACATCCTTGTTTCAGCATTGCCAGTCTTTCACTAGCTTTCTCCTTCACTGAGTCAGCCTGGCTCACCTTGACTATCGCTACTTGATATCCTGTGTCTACCTCTGCTTCATTTATCTACCATCTTTTCTTATCAGGTAGCATCCTTCTATATGAGATATACTGCTGGTGTCCTTTCTACTTTTCCTGGCTCCAATGTGCTGTCCAACATGATGCTCCTGTGGAGCCATCCTCTCCTTTCCTGGGATAGTCCTGCAGTACCTTCAGTGAGCTACTCTTTGTCCTTCTTCTTATCCAAGCTGCTCCTTAACTGTCCATGCAGCTTCTCTCCATGAGTATTTAGTCCACTAAGAAGGCATAATGTTTGTTGGGAAACAGCAATGTACTTAATGCAAATGAGATACCAAATAAAAAAGTTTAACTTGTGTGGGAGATATTTTTCCCCAAAACTATACACTTCCACATGTAAAAGAGAAGTCTTTCATGAGAGAAACTGCCTCTTCCTATACTTTCCTATATATATTTTGTATTGGACTCATGGTAAAATTTCTAAAAAATTTATAGAGGAAAGTGCTGAGGAGTTTTGTGCTTGAAATACATTTTCAGAGGTAAGTCAGGGTATTTGTTGTATAAGAAGACAGAGTCTCTTAGGAATGAGAGAGGACATGTCAGTAGAAGAGAGGAATAAGCTTGGGAGCAGGAAGAAACATGAATTTATATAGACAGTGCAAGAATTGCAGTGGGCAGCAATAGTGAGAATGAAAAGCTTGAACTTAGTGATCTGAAGAGGTGGATGAGAGATGTGGTAGAAGTGAAAGGTTTTAGAAGCCACGTGTTCTGTATAAACCAACTCCCGATCAGGGACAGGAAGGCCATTGAGAAAGAGTAAGTCACTCAGGCAATACTTTCAGCTGGTATCAGTCTGCTTAAGTACACTAATTTCAATGGAGACATGATGATTTATACCAACTAAGGATGTGGCTTGACATATTTCAGAAAGGAAGGGTGTCTTACACAGGTGTTTAAAGGCTAAAGAAATCATGGGAAGAAGAAAAAAGTACATAAATCAAAGATTTTGTCTCCAACCAGAGTTCAAGAAGCATTTGAACAACGCTCTCAGGCTTGTGGTATGAGTCTTGGGGATGGTCCTGTGCAGGGCTAAGAGTTGGACTCAATGATCCTTGTGGGTCCCTTCCAACTCATCCTATTTTGTGATTCTTGGAAAATAACCCTGCTTCATTGCAGCAGTATAGATTCAGCTTGTTCTGACTGTGTTCATCAGACTTGGTACTGGCCAATTTAGAATTTTTCCAGCATTCAGAATATGTACCTTTTCCTCTCTTCCCTCCTGTCACCATTTTATTTTCTATTTCTGTGTCCCATTTTTGGAACAGAACACTGCAGTTCTGAATCCTGCCAAGATTGAATCGTAAATTCTTGTTGAGACCTTCTTCTTACACTGAAGATGTACATTGCTCTGGCAGTACTTGGCTGCAGGTCCAGCATTTGTGTCTATATTAAATTCCTAATGGTCTAAACCATGGCTGTTAAAGTAGTTAGAAGTAGCAAGACAGAGTTCTGCTCTGTACTCCTTTAAAAACCTTTACAGTGTAGAAATTGCTTATTTATATTTTTAAAGGCTGAAAGCTACTTTACACTAGCTTTTCACTTTTTAAGTTCTCTACCAAATATGACTAAACCTTGCAAATCCAACAATCAGAAGAACTGTGCTGAAATGGATCTTCCCAGTGATTCCAGCTCACCCTTTGGCCATGGGCGATCTGCAGGTGGCATCCCAGCCTTTAATACACCTTTTTGTTTTCCCCTTTCTGGAAACAGTCTGATGTCCTGAGAAAATGCAGTCTGCACAAAGTGCTTGCAGTGGGTCCATTGCTCTTACTGTGATTGCACTGGAGTCTTGTAAAAGCCACTATAGGTTTAAAAAAAAGCTTCCGCTTACAAAGATGTTGAAAATAATTGTCCTTGGTACCACAGACTGTAGGGAAGATAAAATTCTCTAAAACTGGGAAAAACTCAGGGCAGAATAGAAAAACACTCTTCACAGGCACCATGACTGGCACCAAATGAAATTAGCAGATACCAGACTCAACATAAATAAAACCTGATTCTTCTTCAGGTGTGTCATGTGTCACTGGAAGCAAAAGGACCAACATTAACAAGTGCCACCGTAGAGCTTCACTGTTGTGCTCCAGGTTGCACAGCTGCTACTCCCTGTGCTGGATGGAGCTTCAGCCTGGTCACATGCTGGTGTTCCTGTGCTTTCAGTAGAAACTAGCACACAGCTTATTGACTCAGAGGACTTACATTTGCAATATGTGAGACAGGCAAAATGGAAGAGGCTTAAAATTTTATTAAGGGAGAATGGAGCAAGAGGCTGTTCTGTGACCTGTTCAATGTCACCCAAGAAATCAGTATCACAGCTGGGAAGGAGTCCCCTTCAATGCCTGAATTACAGTATAATGTTTTCCCCTCCATTAGCCACCAAAAATCTGTGAAGTAAAAGCAGAATCGAAGGCATTGAGTCGTCAGGTTCAGAAGTATCTGTTTTTCCATGGAAACCTCCTCCCAGCAACAGCCAAGCTTTTGCAAAGAGAGAAGCACCTCTCATCATGCTGTCAGGGAGCTTTCTGTGCAAAATGCTGTAGCTGCAGCTGCCTTCTGGAGAAGTCTCGTCGCCCAGCCAGGCAGCATGCAGCCCCATTCCCAGCAATCCAGCTGTAATTCTGCCTACTCAATAATTTTTCACTGTGGTCATGCCAGAATCATAGCTTGTTTTCTGTTGTCTGGCTGTTAGTGGTGATGTATGAAGAAGGAAGAAAGGCAGCTTAATTTTCATAAGCTAACTTGTGCCTGGAGTAACAGAGAGTGAGAAAAGTGCACTTAATCATTACTGCAGGGCTAGAACAGAAAATGATAGAGCTTTTGCTGTTAGTTATGGTATTTTATTATAACTCTTAGGAAGAAGAAACAGGCAGCTCAGAATGCTGAATGGTTCAAGTTCATTACAGTAGCCACCGTGTTCTCATCTGCTGGAAGAGTAACTCACATCACTCTTTTATGTGTGCCTTTTCCAAAAAGCTGTGATGGGAAGAAACTCTCGTCTTTCTCCCCAGAAAATCTGAATTCAGGTTGCAGTATCATCAGAGGTGAAATGATAGTTCCACAGAGCTGCAGGCACATAGCAGGGAAGGCTTGAAGGGTGGCAGAGGGACAGGCTTGGGCTGGTGGGTGGTCAGAGAGCTGTGGGCAAGGGGAGCTCGACACCACACATCGCTTTGGCCAGTGCCTTGTTTCTGTGCCTTCATAATGCATTTGGAAAAGTAAATAGCTAAATGAAATAACTGGTACTGGTCTTTATTTTTGGACGGGAGGGATTTCTTCCAGAAAATATTTCTGATTTTGTTTTTTCTATACTAATTCAGAATGAATACATTTTCTGGAAACATTAATATTTACTATGCATCTGAAGTTCTGGTTCCCCAATTACTTTTGCCTTAAGTCAAGATCATAGAGACAATGTGAAGGGGAATAAAAATATATTCTTCTTTGGCAGAGAAAGCAACACTATTCCAGCCTAGAGAAAACAGAAATATAACTAGAGATGATGCAAAGCATATCTCCATAATTTTCTCCAAGGTGACTTGGGAGACAAGCCATCACATCTGCCTACTAGGCTTTTATGCACCAGTAAGAGTTACAACAACCTGACAAGTTGCATAATGCTGTACCCTAGGACAGTACGTGAACGTGTGCGCGTTCCCAGGCGACTGCAAAAGCAAACTAAAGCATGTTAACTAACACATTTTACTTTGTATTTATGACAAGCTAAAAGGACATGTACAGGCAGTTATTCCGGCTCAGTTGATACACAGTAAGTCACATTATCTGATCCACGTATCTAAGCCCTAAAGCTTACATGATGTTAATTCCTGCCTTCATCCATGTCCCATATCAAAACCTCAAGGAATACTGGTGAAAGCAGGATTTGTTCTGGTGTCTTCAAAAATAAAGGAGAAAGGGGGAAGGAAATTATACAGCTGCAATAAATAAATGCAGACATAATTTCCTGAGCCTTTTCGGTTTATCTTGGCATGAGAAATAATAACTGAGAAATAAGTGTTTCAGGGATAGATTATTAGAACTGAGATTTTGCACTGATAGGTGGGAAAGGAAAACCATTAACAAGTAGCAAGATTTGTTCATTTTTTATTATTCATCAGTTTAAAGGCTGAACTCTGTGGCGTGATGGGAAATTCATAGGGCTGAAAAAATGAAAGCAGATTGATGCTCCATGGTAAGGAAGTTCAGTATCTGCTTCTTGCAAATGGAATTCTGACATTTCTTTTGATGTCCTATCCTGAGAAGGATCTGTGGACTGCTGAGTTGTGAAATGTGCTGTTAGATTTTGAGCACGGCCACTCTCTTCCTACAGCTGTGCCAGTCCATTCCAGCCCAGCTGCACTTGCTTTTTTTTTAACCTAATCCTTTATTAGCCATAGTAGTTTCTTATTTTGATTGTACCTCAGCTGTAAGGGAGTGGCTGTGAAGAAGAGGTAGATTTCCAGGATGAAGCTAACAAGTGTTTGTTTAAATTGTGTTCTTCAGCATCTTTTTGCCTAAGACTTCTTTCAACCAGCTGAGATCCCTTTCATATTTCCTCGCAACATAAAGCTTGTGGTGTCTCGTGCTCTCTAGTGTGTTCCATGTGCCTCAGGTGTTGAGAGATGCTATAGTTTATTTGTATGGACAAAGCATCAGTTGCTTAGGATACATTTGCCTCTAATTTGTAATTTCGTTCCTTTGCTTGTGCATTGCACTCTGTTAATATTACCAGTTTTCAATAGCACCAGTGGGAAGATAAATCTGTGGTGGTCTTTTATATAATCTTTTTGCTCTACCCCCACATTTTCCCACCTTCTTGAAAAATTGTTTGTGGAGTATAATGTGAAAAATTAAATATATATATATATGTATATAAAATGCATAATGACAAAGAAGAGGCATCATTAGAAAATTCGGTCGGGTGGGGAGTGCCATGTTGTCATTAGGATAGAGTAGAATGATCCTGAAATGGTGTGCAGCAGACTTGGTAATCTCTCAAGCTTATTTTTAGATTTATTTCCATTCACTCCTTGAATGCTTTCATAGTGTTCTGATTTATTTGTTACATGCATTGACCAATCACTGCTGCTCACACTCTTTGAAACAGCGTTTGAGACACATATGTGTGTTACCAACATCCCCCTGCATTACAGACACTGCAGGAGACCATCACAATCATTTTTCAAGCTAATTATAAAACGGAATTAATCACTTCTGGTTTTATGTCTTGCTTCTCAGCCCAGTCTTGGCTTGGGCCATACTGAAATTTTAGTAATACAGCTGTGCTCTTACGTAAGCAACATATAATGGTCATTTAATGCTTTCAGTATGCTGCTCTGATCATACACCCAATTATGAGCATGATGCTTAATTGCTTTCTCAAAAGGTTGCAAAATAATTTCCAATACCAGTCAGAGTGCCCTCACTGAGCATCCCTCTGTCAAAACACCATTCCAAATGCAGTTTTCCTCTTCCCTCCATCCTCTGTCACCAGAGCATCATTTCAATCACTTCTCTTATTTACATTTTATACAGCACATTTCAGCATAAATAATTAAGTGCTTATCTATACAAACATTCACTTTTCAGTTGATTTTTAAGCAGGGAAAACCTAGACACATTTGATTTAAAACACATTGTACTCTAGCTGAAGCCAGCTGCTAATCAATGTAAGATAAACTGAAATAAAACTGAAATCATAATTTCTATGAAGCATTCTACACAGGCTTACCTAAATGACTTTTAAATTGCTCTCTTAAATTGAAACAGTGCAACTTTCTTATGTAAGTAAACTCACGGAATCAAACATTTTTCTGAGCAAAAGGGATTTCCTTTGTGACTGAGAAAAAAAAAAAACCAAACCTGGAACTAGTAGGGAGGGAGCATGGGAAGAAAAGAATTTGTTATACTGAACCTTATTCTTCAATTATATTATCTCTATCAGGGAATGAACAGATCTTCATATTAGATGATCGTTTTACTAACACTGACTTCTCACTAGGAGGATTCTCCATCATTGTGCTCCAAGACCAAGCAGCATTCAGATTTGTCTGGGTGATATATTTCTGTCAGCATGACAAAGGTTCCCACAGTGTTTAATTACCCAGAGTAGCCAGGGGAGAAGGAAGAAATGAGCTGTGCTAGGCATGCTGTGTATTACATAAGCAGGCTTCTTCTGAATGGATGAAAGGAAGACAGCACCACAACTTCTGTCTTCTCGTTCCACTGGTTGTCCTTCTCCAGATTTCTTGTTTGTTTTTCATTGACTGACTGTCTTCTGTCTCATGATCTTTTTGCAATTTGCTCATTTCCAGGGCAGCAAGTTCTTGGCTTAGTAGAGAACCAGAGTGATTGGTATTTGGGCAACCTTTGGAAGAATCATCGGCCCTGGCCAGCACTTGGGAGGGGATACAACACAGGTAAGATCTGAGGGTTTTCTTCGAATTAACATTTGCATTGAGCATGCAATCCGTTTCCTGGTAGAGAGAGTATGAGATGCAGTAATTTACACTTCCCTCCCTAAGCTACAGCTAAATTTGTCTTTTAAAACAGTAAAAATTATGCAGTGTCATGCATTTTGGAGTTTCTGGTCTCATCTAAATGGTGTTAGAAAAGATTGTGTGACATCTTTTGGGGAAGAACTGAGCTTTTCAGCTATCTGACAGATTCTCAGCACATCTCCTTTGAGATTTCTGTCCATGATGACATGTATGTAGGCCCAGCAAGAGGGAATGAATAGGAGTCAAGGCTCATTTTCTGTACAAAGGTAAATGGTATCACAAAATGTCAACCCAATAAAGATATAACTCCTGCAGGACAGCATCAGGGTCGTAATTGTCCTAATAAAATGCAAGCTCCTGGCCATCAATTTCTGCTGCCGTGAGAAAGAAATAAAGGCACTAGATCAGAGAATTTATTAGGCTACAAAAGACAGGTCTTCACACTGATTTGTGTTTGGTATGTGAGAAAACATACCAGATGCATAAAGAACATACACGTACATCTAAATCATTTCAATGGTAGGGTTTACATGCTGATGCAGTGAGTTAAGTTCCCTTTCTATTTGTAATAAAAGGACAGAACAGATGGTGAAGCCTCCATTTGGAACAGATGAGTCCATTTAAATATCCCTACACTATCAGGAAATTATTCACCATAATAGTAGTTTTGCTTCACAGAAATCTATTGGATTGAATTAAACAGACTAAGTAGAAAAAGGGTTGAACAAGTTGTGGTTGGGTCATCTGTATTTCTATATTCCTTTGTATATTTGTGGGAATCCCACTAATTTTTGTGAATTTGTATTTCAGCCCCTGCAAAGCATCTCTATTCTGTGAAAATGTTCAAAAGAATAGCCTAACGTGACACAGATAGATACGGATTCAAGATTTTGGCAGAATAGGTTTCCTTCCTGGTTCTCCTCTTGCCAGAATTGCAAATGGAAAGGCTAGGTTTGCCCACCCCTGCTCCCAGCCCTGCACAAACATGAGACAGAGATCAGTTTTATGAATTTGTCCTGAAACCTGAAAGCTTACGTTACACACAACTGAACTTGCTGATGTCAGTTCTGTCCATTGTTATACCACAAAATACTATCTTTTGTTCTCCTGAGAGATGACCACCTCTTACATTTACCTTCTTTCTGATGCTTTTTTGCTTTTTCCCTTCTGCCATTTTAATGCTATCAGAGAGAAATGTGGCACAACCACATAATATTAGCATAATCCAGAAATGCATGGGGGGTAGTATGTAAAATGTAATAATGTTCAAAATGTGCTATAAGGCTTTAATTTATATTGTTTTAACTTACTGTTCCAAATGGTTTATAGGGATACCAAATGTCAGTATATCACATAAATCTTCCACTGAAAAGAAAAATAATTGAGTATCTGCAGTCCTTCCTTATGCAATATATTCCTCTAGATGCAATATAGATTGTATGTGTTAATTCTTGTATTAATACATACCTACGAGGCCATGCATCATCCCATAATCCTGCCCATGATTTTAATCTTCTCACAATTGCTTTCTTCACACAACTCACCTGTAGTTATAAAAACTTTTTCGAAAGAAAACCAGAAGGTAGGTAATGTATGGAAGATTGGCAAGTGATCATAGGAAGTGGAATGTTGTTTTTGTAAGTACGTGGCAAAAGAGGTCACTGAGTGAAACGGTGCAACCTCTGAGAAGTAGGAAATGATGTTATTGACAGAATCAGCACCCTTTACTATAATTTCTTGATTGAATTCATTGTTTGCCTCAGTAATCTAGCAGAGATTGGAGGTATAAATTTCTCAAGGAAGGTGAAACTAGAGCTTGTTTGATGTGTTCAGTAAATTAAAATAATTGACACTGAATGCAGCACTGTGGCCAAGGAGGATTCAGGAAACTAAAAGGCAGGGGTGGAGGGCGGTGCACAGTAGGGAGATGAAATATCTCCAAGCAAAACACTCATGAAAAACACTGGGCCAGGAAAGGAAAATACAGAAATTCAGGTGCCTAGAGCTATACTTAGGGACTGTGAGAGGGCCCCCAAATCCCTGAAACTTTAATAAGCTAAACACAGCTGGATCAGGGGTAGCTCTCAGACAGACTTTGCTTTTGCTCTTGGGAGAGTGTTCACTACAGACCCAAGATACAACCCTAAGAAAAGAGATTTTGATGTGAGCCTCTTCAGCCAGACCTAACCCTTGCAGATTTGATGCAGAAGCACCTCTCAAAGTCAAAATTCTTCCACTGCTTCCTCCCAGTTTCTGAAGTAAGTAATTTCTCTTTCGCTCTTATCTTTCTGTGTCTGAGCCACTCTGAACAACATATAGATTGGGGGAGTCTCAGAAGGCAGATATATTAAAGGCAAAGGTGTGTTTGTTCCTTCTCTGCTAGTACTTTCAACCCAATAAGTATGTGCATTCTCCTGTTCCTGTGTGCCCAAGCCAAATCTCCTGACAGCCAATACAGATTTTCAAGGAGAGATTTTGTTTCTTTTTCATTCTTCTTCCTCATTTGCACAGGCAGATAATCCAAGTCATACTTTAATCCATGATAATGTAATTGTAGGAAAACCAGACCAAACTCAAAAGTCAGTTCAGTGGCAATTTAATTAGTATTAAAATGTTCTTTCTTAGAACCGTTCTTTATTTGCAGTAACACTCTCTTCTCAAGCCATTTTAAACACAGTTCCTTCTGTACCACAAAAGTTACCAAGTGTTTTTTATACTTCGCTGGCCGATACTCAGTAAGCTGCTTATTCAAATACTCTTTTGAAATATCGTCTACTCCATGTTGCTTGTCTGCACTGAGTTTAACTCTTACAAATCCCTCATACATTAGTTAAAGCACACTTTTCTCACTGTACAACCTATATTATATTTCACTGGCTAAACTGTGTTTTTGAAATTATTGCCTGAGCCACACTATGATTTTTCTCTTTACAGGCGTTAAACTGACAGTTCCAGAATTGCACTGTATGGTTTGATGTTCATTTCTGGAGTAACAGCCCTCTTAGTCCTCAGAAAAGTACCTTGTCAAAGAAATTCTAAACATAAAAGCTTTTAGTACTTTGTCTGCCTTATACTTTCCATCATGGTGGAGAACAGCTTTTAAAAGCACTTTCTGATGACTGTTAAAACTCCAGGCCCCTTCTTCAGCTGGTGTGAATCACTCGTGGCTTCTCTGGCTTTAGTGCAGTAGAGCCAGCTTCCATCAGCTGAGAATGCACTCCATGCCTGTCAAATGGAGCTTTAGCATGAATCTCTGCCTGTAATTTGGGCACCAAGGGGGACATTTCCAGAAACATTGGCCCCAGGGATTTCAGACTTCTAGACCACAGAAGGCCATCCTGAGGATTTGAGGCTCCTCTGAAATGCACTGCCTCAGTGCAGCTACCAGATACCATCCGGAGGTGTTTCAACAGCTTGAGCTGAGGATTCATACTCCCACACTGAGAAATGTGACATTATCAGCCTTGTGGATGGAGAACAGAAGGGAATGGCTGGCACCTAACAATTACTAGGCTACATGTATACCAGGCCTTATTACTCCCATGTTTGTAATGTCTGGAAAAACACTAGAATTAATCTATTTCCTTTATTGATTCCCTGAAATAAAAAGGACGTGTGGAAGTTGAATGGGAAGTTGGAAGGGTATGCTATATTATTTTTGCATCATATGTAACAATTTTGAATGATAAAAGAGAAGCACAGAACAGACTGTTTGTATGAAATTAGTCTGGATCAAATCTTTTGCTTCTTCATTATGGTCCTGTGCATCTCCAGTGCAGATAAAAACTAACTAACTAATAAAGCAGTGCAAAATGAGGTGGCGGTAGACATGGAACTGCCCGTGGTCCTGCTCCAGAAACCCAGTAAGAGCTTTCAGCTGAGCTTTGCAGCTTTCTGCTCATGGCACTACAATCATTTTTCTCATGTATGTTGGTTGCTTGAGAGTGGAGATTCTTTTTCACATTGTCTCAGTGAATGAAGACGTCTGAAAACTCAGGGTTTATAGAGTCTTTAAATACCCACCATAGGGGCCTGAGCAAGCTTAGCCATACCCTCTCTATAAGCCATCGCAATATTCCTGTCTCCCATAAAGCATTAGTCATGTTTGGTACAGGAACTGCTATCATCAGGTTTGTTGAAAGTACAGGAGCCTTTGCAAACAGATGAAAAACTCATTTTAATATTAAAAAAACAATGTCCAACACCAATGTCAAGTCAAAAAGTGGCACTTTCTTCAACTACTCAGGTTCACACTGTACCAGTTTCTTTTATTAGATTATTCCTTCTTTAAGACACCGTGAGCCTATTCACTAAACATTGTTATCAGTGTAAAGCATACTGATGCACATGTGCTTTACAAAGTGCAGAGATGCATTTGAAATACAAGTATCACGTATGCTGTACAGGGAGCAGGTTAGGAAGTGCCAGCATATGGTTTCTTTTAGGCTCAACAGGAAATGTTGATCTGTTTGTGTCAAAGGTGGGAAGCCAAACTGATAATTCTGCTTTTGATAACCACATCTTTGCTGGCTGTAATCTGTAGCTTGGACTTAAAAACAAGCTATCTTAAAGCTGACTACCCTCAAAGAATAACTTCCTTGACAGACTTTCTCATGCACTTTCTAAAGCATGTGATGTACTGAGAATTTGTTTACAGCACGCTTGACATTTCTGAAATGAGGGTCAATATCTATTTGATTTTGAAAATGGTGCCTCTAGTTTGAGAAGCCTATCCATGTAGTAATGGCAGTGCTGTGACTGAATTAAGTGTACTGTTCATTGCATTCTCTAAGATACATCCTCTACTCCTTAGCAATTGAATTTATCAGCCCCTGTAATAATTGTCTCTTTTTGAAAAACATCACCTGACTTTCTTGGAAACACTGAAAACATTCATCTCCTAAGAAACCTCTGATAAAAAAAAAGTGGCATTCAGACAATCTATACCAGATTCTGCTTTCCACAGTATGGGAGTAAATAAAATGTATCTCTTTTTAGTTGATTAAATTGTCCCTGTTTTGGCAGTTTTACTGGTCTGACCAGAGTTCATTATGTAAAGTTCTCCATGTAATGTACATAAATCGGGCATATAAATGTAACATTACAATGTAATGATTTAAAAAAAATAATTCAAAAGTGTGTTATTTTTAGCTTGATCAAGACAGTTCCTTATGTGAACATACATACCTTGATCAGTAATTATGTTGTCCAGCACTCTGAAATGCCCTCTCTTTATTGTAGAGGGACAATCATTAGCAGGTTAAATTTAGATGAAAGACTTGCACATAAAAGCTTAGTAGAGGCATCGAGGTGCCTAAACTGAGAACAAAACCTTCTATTATATGACAGGAAAACCCCAGACAAATGCATAGTAATAGTAAAACCAGTACTTTTTATTCTGAAGTGCAAGTTCATTTTCTCTTTTCTCACTGAGCTCATAAAAGTGATTGTGTAAAGACAGTTCCTTTTTGTAGAGACAGAGGGTTTAGCCATAGTCCCAACACAAAGAAAGAGGCATCACAGTTGGACTTCATCTTTGGACTCTTTATAAGTAGCTTGGTGCCCGTCACAGACAGTAGCAGAGTAACTAAGATGTCTTTCCACACCCTTGTGTCAAAGCCATTCTCATTAAGGGAGCACCAACAAATCCAGTTGAATTTGATCACAGTCAGGTCACTCACTTTGGTGCTAATTGCTACAGAAATCGCTATGCTTTAATGATTTTAGTGTTAGGGTCAATTAGGTTCAGGGCAAACCTTTCCCACTTAGCCTTCTCTTCTCCATGCTGAACAAGGGCAGTTCTCCCACCTTCTCCTCATGAACATTCTCCAAGCCTCAGACCATTTGGGTTGGTCTCTGATGGATTTACTTCAGCATTTCAGTTGTCTTGATTTGATTGAGGAATCCAAGACAATACTTCAGATGTGGTCTTACAAGTGCTCAGTCAAGAGTGGTAGTCACTTCCCATCACCTAAGGACTATATAGCCCAGGATGCGGTTGTCCTTCTTTGCTCCAAGGTCACGCTGTTGGCTAGTGTTCAACTTGCTGTTCAACAAGTCCATTATAACTTCTCCTGGAAAGCTCCTTGCTATCTACTTGTCCTCCAGCCTGTACCCTCCATTCAGGAATAGTCCCATTCAGGACTTGCATTGATTTAGGAGCTTTCTTTTACCCACTTGTTCCAGGCTGTCATGGTCCCTCTGAATAGCAGCCCATCCCCAGGTTATTTGGCCACAGACCCCAATTTGCTGTCACGTGTGACACTGCTGAGGACACATTCTGTCTCATTTCCAGCTCATTAATCAGAATGCTAAACAGCGTTAGCCCCAGTACCAACTGTGGAATGCCCCGTGTAACTGACCATCCTTTGAATGCTTTATTGCTAAGCACAACCCTTTGAGCTTGGCAGTCTGCCTTTGCAGGCACCTTGTAGTCCACTTATCCAAACTGTATCTCAGTTTGGTTATATGGGCATGATAAACAGCTCCTTACACAAATATATCCCTGTATTTCTGTTGTGAACTTATCCTGCTCTCAGTTACTAGAAAAGAAATGGTTGTGGAGGAGGGATTGTGTTTACTGGGTTTTTTTTGAAAATGCTATAGTTATTTGCCAGGCTTGTTCATTCTGTGCTGCTGCTTTCGTTTCCCTAATCCATTACTTAGCACATTCTATTCCTCTTGAATCTTATCCAGTAAATAAACTGCCCAATAAGGGAGGGAAGTGAGGGGGAAGTTTTGGAATATAAACCCCCAAACTTTCCAAACAGAAAGAAATACATGAGTAGCTGTTCAGCCCATGAGCCACATTTCCTCCTTTGTTGCCAGGGCACTGAGTGAACACCAGACACAGAAAAGCTATGATGGGTTTTCTTACTCATTGTGCCCATTGTTACAATTAGCCTTGGGGGCTACTGTTAATATTAGAAACTGCTTTTGAAAGGTGTTCTCTACCATGATGGAAAGTATAAGGCAGACACTATTAATATTAGAAGCCAGCCAAAATAATTAAGCACCTGTGCAGGGTGCATTTTTCCTCTTCACACAGTCCAAAATGGAAACCTCGTAAAATTGCTTACATTTTGACCCCATTAAATATGATGCCTTTGAGAGGATCAAAACCAAGAAAACCCACATAATTTAAAGCAATGTTACCTTTCACTTTTTGCTGCTTTCTGAGGAGGAAAAAAACATAGATAAGCATCGTGGGTAAGGTACAGATCTGATATAAATGCCTGACACTTGCATTAAATAGACTTAATTGATTTACAAGAGTTGAGGATCAAGAAACAGGTTCTTTTTTCTTTTAAAGGTGGGTGGTTCTTTGGTGGAGAGTCCAAGATAGATTAGTTTTGGAAGACATACTTGGAAGGGCAAATAATCAGCAAATTCCAGCAAACCTCCTCATTTTTTCTCCATAAAAACAAGCTTTGTGTGATCCATTTTTCCAAACATGCCTGCATGCAGAAATTCAATGACTGGACCTCCTACACAGTAATCCTGTACAGTCTATATATTATTCTGTGATTCCTCTTCAGGACGGCTCACTCAAAGTCCAGTTCCTCTGGCTTCATGTAGGGTTGTGAAACTCGCTCACAATTCTGTTTTGAGGCACTGACATGTAGAATTGTGCATTCATAAAGAAATAAGTGATGCATGACAATCAGTTCAGGATGAATAATCAGATGAACATGAACTCCAGGTTTAATATGACTGACAAAATGCTTTGTGTGATCACTGGATGTGTAAACAGAGTCATTTCAAGTATGAGTATGGGACATCTATTTGTTTTGTATTGGGTATAGGCTTTTGAGTCCTGTCATACCTGATGTCTGCACTGCCAGATCACTCAGCCCCCTAGTTCATTCTTCACTCTTGTCTTTCTGATTATCCACGGGGCACAGAAGTGAGTTGGTACCATGTCTTTCTCAGGGACCAAACTGTCTTTTAAAAAAAAAAAAAAATTAAAAAATTAATTGAGTGTAATTTGGTGGTAGTTCACTCCAGGAAGTATTTCTGGAAGGTAGTATGGATAGGACTACGCTCTGTTTGGCACCTCTTTCTCATCCTTAAATGCAGTATCAGAAGACTAGTATTCCCACATGTCCTGATGTCATTCTCCTGTGCACACAACATAGACTCTTAGTTCCTTGCTAAAAACTCTATATAGAAATATAGAAAATATAGAAAATTGTGACATGGATCTCTCATAATGTTGTAGATACTGAGAAATGCAAACAAAATAATTTTTATCTCTAAAAACTGAAGGAACATAAACTAGACCCTCAGAGACAAGTGCTATGTAGTACGAGACAAGTACCATGTGTTATGAATGTGGCCAGCCTGCTCAATAAAGAGCTCTACTCTGAACAGTGTGGGTACAACCACTCAGTAGATGTACACACACAACTGTGTGTATGGTGATCTGGGCACTAGGGGTCACTTCTTGGAATGGATAGATTTTAAAATGTGGATTTAGCTACTTTTCCAGGTCTAATCTCCACAGGTCAAATATGAGTACTTACGAATTTGCAAAGTTGAAAGATAATACTGGAAAATTTCCCATAAAGTTGGGTAAAATGGCTCCAGGAGCTTATCTGGGAGCAAGTCAAAGGGCAGTTTGATCCTAGCTTATTAGTATCTGCAGGAGAAAATAACATTTCTTAATAGAGGGCTTGCCAATGTAGCAAAGGTTCAGCAAGATCAAGTGACTGGAAGTTCAAAGAGATGTTCAAATTAAATACGGCTACTGTCCTTCATCAGGGTTCCAATTATGCATTGGAATAATTTATCAAAGTTTGTGATAGATTATCCATTATTGTAAATTTTTAAATCAAGACTGAATGTTTTTCTAAAAGTTATACTCCAGTAGAGCAGAATTTGATTTTGAAAAATCCTATGGCCTCTCTTATGCAAGAGCTCGAAATTATCCTTTCTGACTTTATCACTCAAATAAGTATTAACCAGGACTTTGTTTTCCTCTCAACTGAAGCCACCTGAGCTCCGAGGTAAATGAAATCACAGATAATCTGCATGTAAGAACTCACTGCAATTTTAATATTAGAGACAGAAAAAGTTCTTTGAAACTTTGTAGAAATTTTCCATGTTCCCCCCATGTCACTTTTCTTTTTACATCTCACATTGCAAAATGCTTGGTAATATGATGTATACCTGACCCTCTTTTTTGCTAGTGTCAATTTTTGACACTTCCATCACGACTTTCACACACGTGCAGAGGCACAGTGAGTAGCTGTTGGGTGATACTTGTGCATGGCAGTGATGTGAGACATGTTTGAGACAGCTCTCCTCTGCTTTATTTAGATTGGTCATTGCCATTCTGCTATGGCATGTAGAAGCTGAAACCTCCCTCCTCTCTCCCTTTGCTGGTCGGAAGTTAGAATGTATTATCTGAAGTTTATAACGTCTCAGCAAAAACTTTCCCGGTTTTCTGAATTTCAACAGATTTTAATGATGTGGTTCTTATAGGGTTTTTTCCCTTCTTGTAAGCCATCTCCGTAGTTTATCAGCTGAGAAGTCCCTGGAATATTTCCTTTTTGCCTCTCTAAAATGTAATCTCTGTACCTTATATGCTCAGAAGGGTCAGGGAGTGCTAAGGCTATAAGAAAACTGAGGAGCTTTTCAAAACCCATGTAAGGATCTTCTTCACAGGTGCTTTTCATCTCCAACAACTCTTTGCACAGGGTTCAGAAAATGTAGGGTGTTTTGAGAAGGGTTACTGTCCTTTCTGGCTTTCCTGATACCCAAAGCAAGTACAGCAGCTAGGAAAAACTGTAACTTCCTTTTCTGATTTTTCTAATATTTGTCTTTTTGCCAGTCACATTGGTTTACATTATAGTATTTAGGCAACCTATTTCAGCAATTTGGGCTGGAAAGTGTGTGACTTTTTACCACTTGGCATCTATGTAAGAAAAGGCCAATTTCTTCAGGTCTACAGAAGGTTTTTATTTGCTGACCTCTGAAATGCCTGTGGAATTGTTACTTCACAGGACTCTGGAAGATAGGAGGAGAGAGCATTACTTAGCAGGATGGTCTTTAAGTAGCAGAGGTTTTCCTCCACAGACTCGATAGAAGTCTTATGGCTCATGATTCTTCACCCACAGACCTTATAGACTCCAGAATCAAGGAAATTCTTCTGTAGCAGCTTTGGGGCTTTAAGAAAGTTGGAAAAATTTCCCCAGAAATGGAAGTCATTAAAGAGAAGATACAAAGCATGCATATCTTTTTTTCAAATTGCTCAGGAAGAAAATCATCTAAACAGTACGGAAACAGTTGGAAAACTAGGAAATTCTGAGTTACAGTCAGCTGCTCTGTAATAAGACGATGGAATCATGCTTGAGTGTAACATTCATCTTAATTCTGCCTAAGGAAAAGCAGCATACTTCAGAAGAGGAGAATGAAGAAAATAAAAGTATTCCATTTCATTAAATGGTCATTGGGAAGTGTAAACAAAATGTTTATAATGCTTCAGGAGGAACCAGCCTCCCAACAGGGTGACTGCACTCCATTTCAAAATGCACTTTGTGACAGCTTCACTTTTAATACATATGCAGAGAAAATGAGGGCTGTTGCATCCTGTCACCATGCCTGGAGGGACACACACTTTCTGTTTCAGAAAAGCTTCTCAGCCCTGTCTGGTTTTCTTAGAGAAAAGTTCAAATGTGGAATCATCATTTATTCTCAATTAATACATTGTGCATCCCTGCAAGTTTGAGTTTTTTCAATTTGGTCTTTTTACATGGTGAAAAGGTTTTTTAAAGCAAAAGGCTGGTGCGTGTGAGTTCATAGTTAAATATTATGTTTCAGGGTACTGCAAAAATGTGCTAGAATGACAGTCCTTTGGTCATATCATGTTAAAAGCTGTAAGCAAAAGTAATGGTTTTATTACACTATTGATAAGGCTGATCAAATTATGAGCAACAGCTAGATAGATGGTTTATAAATCAAGTGAAATAAACACAGTGAATTTCCCCCACAGAAATACTTAAAATGAAGATTTTAAAATGCATGCAGTGGCTTTTTTGGAATTATAGCTTTAAATTAATTTTTCAATCCCCAACAACCATATACTTACGTTTTTCTATTTGGTTTTGATAGTATGGGTGGAGAGCAGCAGCCACAGTCACCGGTGTGGAGCTGTGGCTCAGTGGATTCCAAATGCAGTCCTTAACAAAACTGGTCACTGGGGCCCTGATCCAACAGAGCCGTAGTCACATTCCTGGCAATACACACTGTGACCATTTCCACTGGTTTCAGGTACAATAAATCAGAATTAAAAGAAGATGCAGAAGTATTTGCCAGAGTACTAAGCAGTCAGCACTATCGTGGAGCTTCTCCTGGGACAGCAGATCTATGAACCCCTTTCATAGCACCAAAAACTGAACTCAGATTTTTGGCGCCAAATCTTTTTCACAAAACATGGTAGCTTAAATCTCTGGGTCAGTTATTTACTGCAGCAAATCTTCATAATGTCGGCCCTGTTTAACATTATTTCTTGCAGCCTCTGAGACTCCGTGTTTTGGTGATGGGTTTTGGCATCTGCTTAGCTATTGCAAAATCCCAGTAATTTTTTTAAAGCTCACTATTGCTTTATGATATATTTTGAATTGTGTGTTGCCTGTCTTTTTCAGATATTGTAATGGTATCTACTTGCTATTTGTCTAGATGGTTCACTGTTGCAGGCTTAATTCCAAAAAGGATTTTTAAAAACCTAACAAGCATAGGCCTTGAGATACTGCTCACATAAAATGGCATTGCCTCAACAGCTCACAAAAGCATCCTGTTCCACCCAAAAGGAACGGGCAAGATAGTGCTGACAGAAAATGATCTCTTAGTAGTTACATTTTCTTTCCCCACAGCACTGAGTATTTTTTCAGCCACCTTAAAAGGCCCATTGTAATAAATTGATTGCATTTGAAAGCTTGTCCAGTTTCACTGTAACTTCTGTAAGTGATTCTGTTCTGTCTTAAAATGTTGTTTATTACTTCCAGCTCTACTATGTATTCCTCTCTGAATTTTAGGGAAAGCCATCATCTGTGTTCCTGAAGCAAGAGGTGGGGATGCTTGGTAGCATTCCAAGGGAAGATGCTGATTTTCTGCGAACTTTCAATTTACTCTTCAAAAAAATGAAAGGAAATATTTTGGTTGGGGGCAGATTAACAAAAACAAAACAAAAAAACCAAACCTGCTTATTTTCCTGTGATGGCTTGAAGCATCAGCTGAAACCATTGCTTAGTGAAAGCATTGGAAAGAAAAAAATTGGTTTAGAGTGAATCAAAAAATAGGAAAAGTACAAAAAAATCAGGTGACTCTTACAGTTTTGTTAGACCCAAAATGAAACATTTATTTTCCCTCTCAGGTCCTGTAACTGTTTTCAATAAAATTTTTAATTTGCATCAATTTTGAGGTGAAAATTACTTAAGAGTAAGTTGGGGTTTAAAATGTGCCCCTCAAAAAATTGCTGTGTGTCTCAGATGGAATACTTCAGTCCAAATGTGTTAATTCAGATTTTTTAGCCCAGTTTTATCCAACCTATTCATTCACTAATTTCCTTTTTTTTTTTTTTTTGCTTTCTTACAGAGTTTTTTTGTTTTGCTTTTGGAGCTGTGTTTTTAGTGTGTGTCCTTAAATCACATTTTTGAGGAACTGCTTTGTTTGTTTGCTTTCTTGTTTGTTTGTCTGTTTGAGCAGTTCAGAATCTGTCAGATTTTGGTAGTTCAAGCAAAATCTCATCAAGCTGGAGGAGAAAAATGCCACTCAAGTGAAAACTAAACTAGGATGTGTTCCACAGATTTAGTAATAAAGCTTTCTTTTTCTAAGAGGCCTTTGAGATATTTGCGTCTCTGGATACGCCTGAAATATTTCCTCAGGACAACGAAAATAGGGTGTTTCGTGGCTGATCATAATTCCCTTAATACTCATGGGATGTTTGGGTTGTTACTTTTCTCTTTTTGTTTATTTGCTGCCAAGCTTCCCCTTTGTTTTTCTCAGGGAGGTCAGGGCAGGAAGGTGCTGCACTTCTCAGAAGATCAGAAGTCTCACTGCCTGGGGCCAGATGTTAATAAAATATTCCTTTGATTTTTTTTTTTTTATCTGCAGTGTCTTCCTCCCCCAGCACAGCAGATGAGAGTAAGTCCCTTTTCCCCTTACATTCAGCTATATGTCATCTTGAATTTAGTTGAGATTTCAGTCGATTTGACTCTGGGGGAAGGGGATCCTGAGGCAAATATTTCCCTTTCCTTATTTCAAACACTTGCCTGCAAATTAATTGTGCAGATTGAAGCTAGTTCATTTGTCATGTTTGCACTGCCAACACAACAATATAGAAGTAAACCTGAAGTTCACTGCTCTGAAAAAAAACCCATAATTTTTTCCTCACATGAACTATTTAAAAGTTCCCAAAACACATGCTTTTGCTTTGCTTTTGCACTAAATAACACTAACCAGGTGAATAGTATTGAATTCTCCTCTTAACAGAAATCTCTTATTCTCACTAATACAAATGAGTAAATATTTAAAATTGCTATAAATATTCTCCAGTAATTATTTTTATGGCAGCAGTAAATTAGAACCCTAAACAGAGACTGTACAAAGGTATTAAACCCAAACCTGTAGGTGAATTAAAATAGAACTCACGCTGAAACTAATTTTGACGGTGCAGCATTAAAACCTTGTAAATATTTTCAATAGCCCTGATTGCATCATAATTTAGTACATCCTTTCTCACATATATTCCAGTTTTTCCACCCCATCTGCCTCTTTTATTCCCAGCTGCTACCATGATAGCCCCTCAGGACAGCATAATCTTGTTAGCTGCAATGCCATAATCTGCTGCTAGCATTAGAGTGGAAGGCCAAAAAAAAATAAAATCCAAGTATATTGCACATATTAAAACATTTCCTCATTTTCTCCTCAGACTGGAGGCTTAGAGAAATTAAGAATAAATGTTTTATTGTCTATAAATTATAAAAACTATTCTATTACCGTTAACTGAATCTTACCATTATCTTTTGTTTTTCTTAATAAAGAACCTTTTCTGTTGCATTTCACTACAAAGCTGACAGTTTCTGCCAGCTGGAAAAATCCGCTGCCAGAGAGGACATCTCCCACCCAGTTTATTGCTGCTACACAAGGAACCTGCTTCACATTGATCTAGAATTTCAGAGAATGCATAATGGCTCTCTTAGGAGCTAATGCATGCACACTACATGCTCCAAATAGGCTTCTGTTATGCTGGAGAGAAGACGAACACACTGTCATAAATAAATTGTAGCATGTTGTGACAATACTTCCCTTTCCAATCCAACAGCTGGAAGCAGAAAGGTTGACTGAAGATGAAAGGGGATCCCTCCAGTACAGGTTCCAGCATCCTTGGGAACCAGATGGACTGAAATGGAAAACAGGACTAAAACAGGCCACAAAATTCACTGCCAGAAGAGGTTTTCTTTTTATTCATGAAAGTGCCAGGTTTTACTAGAAAGAAAATTGCCATGTCATAGAAACTAAAGATAGGAATGAACTGGAACCACCTTTGTTCTCTCCCAGCCAGTGCAGGATTGTTCCAGGTATATTTTCTAATTTTTGTGTAGTCTGATTTGTAAAGACTCATGAAGTAAAGCATTTTGGCTGCCATTTTTAGGTTATTTCACCCCTACAGTTTTAGGAGAATTTTTCTTAAGCTTTCAGACTACATTTTCTTTCTTTTTCTCATTACTTTTAGTTTTATCATCTTGGACTCCCTGAGGCAGCTTTTCCCAATGCCTGCTTTTTGTCATTTCATATTCTTCTCTGTATCTGCTATGTTTCTCTACAGCTGCCATGATATTTTTTTGTAAGACCTCTTGTTAAATGTCGTTTGCAGATGTCATTACTGTTCTGTTTACTTCCCTCTTCCACTAACGAAGATGTGAAATAACACAGAACCCATCATTGTTCTTACTTGGGAGTTTCTGTCAGCCTGTGAGGCTGCTGTTTATCAGTACCCTTCCTCTTTGGTCCTTAAGTTTGCATTCATTCCCCATGACAGCACTCTTATCTAAGTCCTTCTGAATTAATTCTTCAAGCAAGTTTTTCTGAGACACTGTAGGAAAGGTTTTGCTGATGTTTCAATCCAGCTTCATTGCTTCTGCTGTTTTCCCTTGCACGCGAGGGATTTGGGCCAGACAAAAAGCAACTGAGGAATAATAATGCATGTTGAGGTACTCCTTTTCCCACTTGCAGTGTAACTTTCTGATCGGGGGGGTCCTGCTCACCGAACACTTGCTGCCTTAATGGCAGGCCCTCTCAAAGGCTAGATTTTAACCAGCATTGATGATTCCTCAGAAAAGTTTCAAGGATTGCAATCAGATATGTCAGATGATTAAGTTCTTACCAGGTGGAGTAAGGCCTGCAATTTCATCTTTGTAGTATATGCAGTAAGTACTAAGGGCCAGATTTCATCACACACACATTGAGTAAAATGTTTTATATTGATGACAAAATCCTCTTCATCTCAGCATAATCTTGATTTCAGGTCAGATAGAAATTCATTTAAACAGTGGGATTTTGGATGAAGCAGATTCCTATTCAATGTGAAGATGGCAGAAATGGAGTCATACTAGATAAATCAGGATTATCTCTACCCCATCCCTGCTAGGCAGTGACTCAGTAGATTACCCGCTTGGAGCCTGTAGCTTTTCAGAATAAGGAGTGGGGAGGGTCCCTTCTGAGTCTTGAGAGGCCCCTTCTTTCTTTCTTGCAGGATATTGTCTAATTCTCTTCTGAATTATAATGACCTTTGGATGGAGTTAACTTCCATTATATGGATCACCTGTATGGGTACATTTTGTAAGCAATAATCTCAATGCTAATCATGTCATAATGAAGTTAAGCTTAATAAGTTAAGGAGACTACTGAAAATACAGCATCGTCCTCTTGATTCTCTTCTTTCCAGTTTCATTCTTCTTTGGCTACTCTAGCCTCCTTGAAAACTATATAACCTAGCAGTTGTCTATATGCCATCTCTGCATTTGTTCTCTGCAGCCTCAGGAGCTCAGCAAAATTTTGTCTTGGTGTCATCTTGAAACCTGAAGCTTTTTCTAGTCAACATCCTGTGTTAGCACAGAGTAAGGTCTGTAGTTTCCACTGATAGATCTCAGCTCAGTTGTTTTAACTGTTGAATCAACATATAGACCGGATGGACCTTGACTGGCATGTGACATGGGTTCTCTTGTTCTCTGCCCTGTGTTTTCCTTCAGGGGTTATCTTGCTGCTTCTTGATAAGTTACGGAAGATGAAATGGGAGCAGATGTGGAGACTCACAGCAGAGCGGGAGTTAATGAGCATGTTATCCACTTCACTGGCTGACCAGGTGAGTAGGACATTGCAGGAGTGTGGTCTATGGATTGAGGAAGGAAAGAAAGGGGGAGGGAATGAGATGTGGGAAAAGACAGGAGAAAGATGTTGCACCTTTAGCCACCATTTGTTGAGTCATTCTGAGGAAAATGTGAAAGACGGGAATGGAGATTTCCTCATGAGGTTTCTCTTACTACACTGGTATTTTCACCGTTTCTGCTCAGGTGATTCACAGGAGAGACAACTGGAGTTTTCATGCTTTAATTTTCTGATTTTCCTTCTTTAACACAGAACTCTTCAGACGCTAGAAGTATTTTCCCACTGGTTATTGTCTAATCAGACTTCTAAGAGTCTCCAGACATTTCTTTGGTGTTTCTGACAGATGAGTCCCAGATGTCTTTGAATGTACTCCTTGCCACAACACCCCTGTAAAGACAAAATTGCTGATGTCTCCCTGCCACAGAAGGGAAACTGAGGCCAAGAGCAAAAATAGTGTGTCCATACACAGAAATGCGTACTCTATTTGTGCTTCCTGACAGCTCTCAGTTTAAACCCAAAAACTCTGTTAATGTAGTACTAGACCTGAACCAATAATTCTTGCTCACCAGTTTGAGCAAGTGTTAACTCAATACAGCATCTTATTTTGATGTTTCTTTTGCTTCTGAGCTACATCTGGCTTATGACCAGTCACCACAAAGGGAGCATGCTGCTTACTGTACACACAGAGATGTGCACTTTGTACAGCACCTTTGCAAGTTGATCCAAAAGCTACTGAAGTTCATTAAAATAATTCTTGCAACCACACTGTGTTTTCAATCAGGTCCTGAGTTGCTGCCTAATACTTGCATGGGGCAGAATTTTGCAGAGTACAGAAAGGTTTTACCATAATACTTTAACCACAGACTATTCTTGTAACTTACTTCTCCAACTGAATGGCTGCTTAGAGACAGCACACTTTCAGTCCTCGTGGTGTAGGCTGTTCTGCAGATCTGTCCTTACATGCCTTTTCCAGGAAATAGCTAAAGTACTTCTTGCAACAATATAGTGCTAGCTAAAATCCCATCTAGTAATTCACCTTGAAGCAGCGTATCTGCCAGGATCCTATTCATGCCTTTATTGAAAAGTGATGCAGTACTTAGTAACAGCAGGTATTTTGTCATTTACTGCCTGTTACTCTCCCTGGTGACTAGAAGAGGAACCTCATGCCAGCAGTACAATATAAATGGTTGAAGACTTTTCTGGAGTCCCTTAGCTATGTGTGTCAAGACAACCCGTTCCTCTTGTCCAGAGGAACATATCATCCCTTAGATTAATAGCACCCTCCCTGGAAACAGAATCACAAAGCAAAGTTTGCAAACTTCACCTGGCGTCGCAATTTGAATTTCTACCTGTGAAGGGGGGAAGGACAGTCACCTCAGGGAGGTGTTCAGATCACCTCCCTGTAAAAACAACATACCCAGCTGTTTCTCTGGTTTTTTTCTTCCACTAGGATATCTTCAATGCAGTCATCAAGCAAAATCCCTTCCTTGTCTACCAGCTTCCATGTTTCTGGAATGTGCAGCTTTCTGATCACACCCGTTCCGAGCAGTGCTACAGAGATGTGTCTGACCTGAAGGTATGTTTCATAGGAGGTTGGATGGGTGGTATCATTTGGGGCACAGAATTCAGAACTCCACTGTCTAAGAACAAGGAAGTGCCTTAAGTAGGGGACACATCCTATGTATGAGCACACACAGTTCATAGGGACACCCAGGCAGGGGAGGGAAAGGTGACTTCATGCATTTTGAGTACTAGAAGAGTCAAAGGTGGATGCTGCTCTGAGGTTTGGCAAGATGTTAAAGTGCTTCGCCTTGTTACATTCTGTATCTGTCACCTATGCCAGTGCACCTTATTGCTGAGTTCCTGTTGGTGTCCCAGTTCTTAGTTCTTCCTAGACAAAGAATACAAACCCTTTTCTTTTTGTACTGGTAAAGCTTGAAACTCCTCATTTTTTAACATCTTTTAATAGAGTGCAATTCACAGAGAGGGTTGGGTGGACCGTAGCTAGAAATACATTAGCAGAAATGTAAAAACCTTGCACATTTCATATTTAGCCTTTACATACACTTAACCCAGTCATGTTGACACTCATTTCTCCAGGATTTGCCCTGAAAAAAAAAAGGCTTAGTAGAAACCTATTAATTGAATAAAATGAAGCCATAGTGTTGGTTTAGTAGCACATTTTTCTCTATTAACAAGTAGAATATAAAAGCAGGATGGATTTCAACAGGTACGGGTAAAGGAGCATCAGTTGTGCTGTGGCCATTTTGAAAGACTGGACTCAAATGTAGCATGAGGGGAGTTCAGAACTGAAGCTTGATTGAGCTTCTTCCAGGTGTAGAATAAGACTGTGCAGCAATAGATTCCATAAGAGCAGATAGTGACCTCAGAACATAGTAAATAATAGGTAGGTTTTGGTGATTCATTTTAAAATTCAGTTATAGTTTGCATACTTAATTTATGTTTTGAGAATGCTTTAGTAAATGATGTTTAGTAATAAAAAGAAAGAAAAACACAAAACCGTGGAAGAGATTGTAGTGAATGTCTAGAGACCCCCCAAACCCCACTCAGAGCAGGACCAACTTAATCAGGGTTGCTCGGCACCTTGTGCCATTGAGTGTCAGCTCTCCAAACACTGAAATTCCACAAGTTCCCTGGCCTCATGTTCCAGAGTTTGACCACCCTCATGGTACAATATATTTCCTAAACCTAACCAAGTTTTTGCTTGTAGCAATTTGTGGAGTAACAGCAGGAATTTTCAATATGAACACCAGATACTGGATGAATATAGAAAATCAATCACTCTCAACACACTGATTTCAAAAGCTGTGCTTCCAAAGAGACAAAAATTCTAGTACGTGGGTTAACTGACCTGTCAAAACTAGTCAGCATTGCTTCAATTTCATACGTAAAATATTCACAACTGACTATTCAGGTGTGATACATAGAAGATAGCTTTTAAAGTTAAATCAGGGTACTTGCCAGTACACTAATCACTAAATGGTTTATGATATGTATTTAGGGTAGGATCAACAAGGCACTTAAGAACATCATGGCTTTATGCCTTGTAACAAAGTGCTAGTAGAGCTTTTAGTTCTGTGTTCATGCTGAGTATGATGTATGACAGCAGTTGCAAGGTCTGAAACAGACGGAAAGATGTAGTAGCAGGGAAAATGTTTCCTAAAAGATGAACTTCAGAAAAAACATACCTTCTACCTGTCAGATATCACAGTATTTTTCTGTTAATTAGAGGCTGAGAATCATTTATGTCATTTGCTGAGACAGTCAGATTGTGTTCAACACAAAGTTAAGACACATACATTTACATGAGAAAAAGATTTTGAAGGTAATGACTGGGGATCTAGGGGTTGGTTCTAAACAGGTTTGAGTCACCATAGATGCTCTCCAATATCCATGTAGGACTGGCAGATAAAAGAGTGAATACTCGTCTGACAAGGCAGGTGATGGGCAAGCAGGATAACCATAAGGTACTTTCAACGTTGCCATAAACCTGTATTTAGACAGCCAATTTAGGATCCCCAGGAGTGGTTCTAGAGACTGGTGAAGCTCCCCTCAAAATAGACATCAGATGACTAGTCATGTGAATCATGTTTTAGACTTCAGTGACTGCATTAACTAATCTGCTTCAGGTGTGGAACATCGAGCTCGTATGTAACACCTTCAAGTAAGCATTTGATAGAAGTATATTCAAAATAAATTATATCCTTTCTTCATTGTCGATTAACAAATTTATGTTTACAACTATAATTTAGGCTTGAGTGTTTATTAATGTATATTGTGTCACACTGTCAGTTCCATTACAGCATCGGCAGTGAAGTCTAAGATGTGTAATATTCTCCACTGATTTTCTGTTCTGAGGTATTTAGCTCAACAAGGGGTGCAGACACATAAGCAATTTCTTCAACTGAACTGAACTTACTCACATTGCTAGAATTATCCCCTAAATATTAAATTGGGGCTGAAATTCTTTGCTTTGAAAGACAGTCCAGAGCTTTATGTAGTGCACATAAGCACCATGGTTCCAATAAAGCTCTTTCCATATTGAGCAGTTAAAGAACTTGCCCTCAGGCAGCACTGCTTAAAATTCTTAATACAATCCAAAAAATTAAAAAGCATAGACCAATTTGCATTATAAAAATTATCAAAATTTTAGTTCTGTAAAGAAACTGACTGGTTTGGTAGATGAGCTTTCAAAAAAAAAATCCAGAAATGCCATTAGTCCAATTTAGAAAATACACTCTTAAAATCACCAAAGTGAGTGAGTTCCATGGCATTTAATATAAATGGTATGACACAACATATTTGGCACATTCCGTATTTCATGGTAAGACTGGAATAAGAAACAAGGTAAAAGAAACCTCCAGGGTAAGAGGGAGAGGAAGACAGATTGTGAAGTTTGTACTGGGAAATCGAGAAAGGTAGTGTAGGAAAGAAGGAAATGCATGGAAAGATTTAAATTCCAAGGTAAAGCTGGCCCAGTCAAGTATTCTTCAGCCAAATCAGAGTGCATTCCTACTATCAGACTGAAAAGGCATTGTTTTAATTACATCTGGCCTCAAAGTCCATTTGCATCTCTTACACAACACATTGTGTCAAGTGAACTTGGATGCCCAGGACTTAGTGCTGTTCAGGGGGTTGTATAGACACTTCTTTGCTTCTTTGTTCACATTCATGCAAGCAAAAAATGATCAGCACATCTTTTGCAGGCTTAGGGAGCAGGTGAATATTTCATGTTGCCTGAAGAGGATTCTAATGACTTTTTTCTCTTTTTAGTCCTCATTAAGTTGCATCTCTGTCCATTTTACTGATTTTGTTCTTGTATTGTCTTATGTTAGAGAAGGTCAGATATTTGATGACTGCTGAACTCTACTTCCTTGCTGCAGCTGAGCAGCATCTACAAATTTGAAAGGACTTGTATATGAAATTCTTTCAGAATAAATATTAGAATAGAAATATTGATGTGTTATTAGTGAAGACTAATTTTACATCTATCTAAAATAAGATCAAAATAAGACTACTTTATTAGTTTTATTCATCTAAATGCTTGCTTACCTCCTGTGTCATACTCTGTAATGATAGAGGCCACACTGCACAACTAGACTGAAGTCTGTGGGCTTGGTTCTGCTGAACATGGAGTATGGAACCAAAACTTATGTAAAAATTGCACTTGCAGGTGTTTCCTCACCCCACAGGCACCTGTATTAAGGATGCTTATATCAGTCAGGAATGTCTTGAAATGAACAATTTTAATAGAAAACAAAGAGTGGGCTAAGAGGGAAGAGATGCTCTTTAATTTTTTTTACCAAGTCAGTCAACTGTCTCTGAAGGCCAGAGATGTTTATTCCTGCATGGCATTTGTTACACCTTGAAAAAACACTCATGAGTTGCTATTGAAGACTGACCAAAAGCTGTAGAAGTGCTAATAATCATTCTGTGTAGGCATCCACTGTTCATTTTACTTATCTCCTCACACAGTGCCCAGTAGCCCCCATTGTCAGTATGTCAGCATGTGTGCTGTGGACCATGCCTTGCTGGGCTTCAAAGCCTGAGGGGAATCTGCCTGGAACTGAGGTTCATTTATGTGTTGCTTTTGCTGGGTTAGGCCCTCTGTTTGCCTACTTTTTGTTTAGTAGATTGCTCCTGTCTGTAAGGAAATCTCAGTTACTAGGATTTGGCACAAACCAAATGGCAGGAAAAATCCTGTGAAAGAAGATAATGAATTGTGATGCCTCTGACAATGAATCGTGACCTCATTGAATGAGTCAGTCATGAAGTCTGGTTGTCAAGGATACCAGATGCTATTTACACACAGTGAATCTCTTAGTTCACAATCACAAAAATGACACACTGAACTCTTTAATGGGAATGTATCAAATTATTGGAATCTACCTCCCCCCAATATGCACACACTCCAACACAGAAAAATGCTTTAAAACCTACCGATGGCTCTTCAAACTGGTTTTGAATACGGCTGATACTAAATCAGCAGATAGATAAATAATGAACCTCATAAATTCCCCATTGGGAAATTGTGTTCTGTGATTCACTGTGTCCTCCCTGGGGATGTCCTCCACACCGGGATGACTTTGTGATATTGCCTACAGAAGTTTAAACAGCTTCTTGTCCATAACTGTAATACATCATTTGAGATCTGCCTCCAACATGACCTATTGCACCACTTGCTGTTGCAGTCCCTGAGCCACCCCATGGTGTCCAAGCACTTCAGCACTGATCTGCAGCACTTCTGGCATTCTTCAGCCTTGCACCTTTTAATGCCTCCAATGAGAGGAGTAAGGGCTCAAGAGGGTTCAACATACACCTCCTTTAGATAAGCATTGAAGTCAGTGAGGTGCTTCTGCCCTGCCAGTCAGGGAGCACCATGGTTTTATTAGGGGTGTTTTTGCAGGCAAGAGGTCTCATTAAACATGGAAGGAAGAGAGGTTGAAGAGTTCTTTTGAGGACAAATTGAGAACTTTGAAAAGTACAAGGCAGGGACAGTCTGTCAGTTTACTGTCATACAGCAGTGGCAGTAAATTGAGGGGTAAAGTAATCCCTGAGACCGTGGACACCAAATCACTCAGGGCAGAGATTTAAATCCCACATCCAAAAAGCAGTGTGTGGACCTTTGGGTTGCTGGCTACTCCAACCTGAGTCTCTTCCACTCATGTAGTTCAGAAATATCACTCTGAAACCTCCCTGATACTTTTTTTATAAAGAATACAAACCTTTCTGAGGAAATTGGTTCTTTTATTAAACCATTCATTTCTGATAAAACGCTGTTTAAAAATAAAGTTTCTGGACATCTCTAATCAAGGCATAAGTTACACACGTGGTGCATGTTTGCAGTGTGATTTGGGGCATATTTAAACTTTTCAATAATGTGTACCTGTAGAAAAGTCTGCTGAGATGACATTAAAGTAACATATATATAGGTGGCTTTACTGTGCACACTTGCTGAATGTTTAATTCCTGTTGATTTCAGTGGGAAGTGTCTGGTTGCCTAAGCAAGGAATTTGGGTTTTAAGCAGGCAATCTCCCTATTTACGAAACACTACTTATTTACTTAAATTGTGAAGTGCCCATGGGCTTAATTAAGGGTATCTATTCAATGCTTTGAAAAATTAAACTTCTTTAGGCTTAAATTTGAGTTTAATTTATTCTTATTTCTTACCCTTCAGCCTGGAAAGTAGGTATATAGTTATACAGGATATCCTGTGCTCCCTGATTTTGCAAGGGCTCAAGCAGAGTGAGAAATTACCAATATGTGTCTTTGGGTAACAAAATGGAAGAGCTTGTGCTTAAGGAAACATTTGGCTGAATTTTTGAGAGAGAAAATGCTTCAGGGGGATAAAATGGTTAAAGGTACCAATGGAAATAATGTTGTATTCAGGTGTATGTAATGTTGTATTCATGTGTTGTTTAGTGATGTGAACATCAGGTTTGAAATATATAATCTCCCTGGAGAGGACAATGCAGATGATAACGTGCGGAGGTTTAGGATTTTTGTTTTCAGTGTATTTCTGTTCAGGAAACTGACCTCAAATCCCTCCTAGACTCCACCAACATACAACATCCTCTCTTACCTTCCATCTCAGATCCCTTTGCCGGTCCACGAGGCTCCAGCTGTGTCAAGGTTTGAGTGCTTTGGGTCAGACCCTGGTGAATAAATGGGAATTGTTGATGCAGTTAGCCTGTTTTACTAGGCCACAAGCGTATGGAAGTGTTCCAGGAGGATGGCTGTGTGTAATCAGTGAGTGGTAACGGTTGCTGATTAACTAGGATGGTATTAACAGAAATGTAGATAGTGCCGAGTTGTTTAGTGACGGCTAACCAAGTGTTAAATAGATGTGGAATTTTAAGTTCTGATCTTTCAGTACTTAAATTGCTAAATGAAGATTAAGGAAGTGTATTTTTTCTTAGTTCTCAGGAGGCTGTGATCAAGAGTGGGAAGGATCCCTAGGTCAGCCTGAAGGCTGGCATTTTTCCTGAGGTGTCTATCCAGCTAATGGCACTGGAATTTTATAATTCTAGCTGCAGTTTCCTCTGTAAGCCAACAGAGCTTTGAAATAGCTTAGAAACTAGGAAGGAAAAGAGGTGAAGAAATAAACGCAGTATTACAGTGCTATTCATCCTTGGAAGGGACGTTGTAGTAATGAGATTTTCAGTCTCTAGGTTCACTTGCTCTCTTTAAAGTGGAGATAGCACTTGCTCGGTATGCAAATTAAGTGATTTTTTTTTTTCCTTCTGATCTCCATATAGTCTTTTGCCAACTGATCTTTCGTTTCTCCAATCAATTTACTGTTGCACATAATAAAGTTTCTAATTCAGTGGCCATAACTTTACCTGTGCAGCCCATTGCCTTTTTCATGTACCTCACTGATGCCCATGACAGGCTTTACAAAAATGTCTTGGCCTGCACAATTTCTGCTGTAGCTGGTGGTGCAATAGACCATATCAGACAAAGAGAACTGGAAGTGAGTTTGTTGGCTGACAGCATAAAAATAATATGGTCTTTAGATGTAGTGTTGTATATCAATGTTTAAGAGTCTGGTTGCTTTTTGTAACCTGCTGTTCTTTTTTATGCTTTTATATCTCACGTAGTATTTATATAATTGTGTTACATTTGAAAAGCAGCCTGCTTTTTCGCTAGACCTGTTTTGTGGTTTTCTTACCTCAGGTCATCCAGATGGTTGCATAGTTCCTTGATGTTCTTTAGCCCATCATCTTTAGCACTCATTGGCATGTGCTGTCTTTCTTGATTAAAAAATCAGCTTTTTTGGATAGTCATCAGCTCCATTCAGCTTTCTGCAGTTCACTCCAGGTTCCCCTGACATCAGTACACATGCAGCATCCTGACACGTTTCAAATCTGATCAGATCTGAACCACCAGCTAAGCCCTTGACACTTACCAGCTTCTACACACAACAGATTTTGAAGCACGGCAGCAAAGAGCCTCTAACACTGACAGCTGCGGTTGTCTGTGTTTGAAATCATCTCCCACACAACTGGGTAGAGACATCAACAAATGTGTGGATGTGATGTGACACAGTGTATGTTGGTGGGAAATTCCTGCAGCACCAGAGAGCCTGTCCTGTAAGAGTTACTGAGGTCATCATCATTAGCCATGTCTGTGCTCATGGCCGCCAGGTCTCTGCATGGTCAGAGTGCTCAGCAGCGTTAGGATGCTTGTGAAGACATCCAAAAGGAAACTCACATGGACTGGAGGAGCAATATGGAGAGCTCACAAAAGATTTTTCTTAGCACGTTTTTTTTTTCCCGTTTGCCAGCTTCTTAGCTTTCTTTGATCCACTCTTAAATAAGTACGTTGCCGGCAGACAGTTTCCATTCTGTGCCTGCTGGTAAAAGTGCATACTGGTACTCTGTTAAAACTGTTAGGCAGCCCTTTAGGTTCCTTCAGCCCTGTGCTTCTGTGATGTGTACCCATTTCCCTGAGGCAGGATTCAATCGTTGAGATTTATTTTTTTTTTCAAGCGTTAATGCCTTTTGCTGCAGTTAAATACAATGGATGAAGAAAGGAGATTTTGAAGATCCATTTTTCAGAGGAGAAAATCTATCATCTTAAATTTATGCCCTTACCTACTTAAAGCTCCTTTCATTTCTGTGGCATTCTTCTTTTTCACCACACTTTGAAGCAACATGTTACTGCGCAGTTTTGCTACTCTTCTGAACATATGGACAAATGTAAAACCAGAAAAAAATGTAGCATTACCGGGGACAAATATCTACACCAAGTATTTTTGTCCAAGTAATTCCCCAAATTTATGCAGCATGTGGATACATTGTAATCTTGATTTAAAGTGTTCCTATATGGAAAAAGCAATTTACCAATTTCTGAAATTATCTTTTTTCCTTACAGTTGTTTTTGTTTAACTGCATGTATGTTTTCTGACATCCTAGTAACCTCAGCAGTGAAATCCCAGGAAGGGATAAAGCTTTTCTTATCTGGAGGTAATTTTCCTTGTTGTTGGGTATGCAGCAAAGAATGCCATAGCTTTTTTGGCAGTGTAAATACTCAGTGGAGCGACTATGTTGTTTGATGAAGTTAGTACGGGAAGAATTCAGGCTGTATCCTGCTCTTTCCTCCTCCAATCCACTCACTGGGCAACAAACACCATGATTTTAGAGAGCTCTCTGTTCCTGTGGAGTTGTGTTGCTGAGTCCAAGGGCATTCATCTGCTCTGGGCTGCTTCTGTTCTACGTGCTGCGCTTCAGCTCAGTGTGTTCCCTCCCACGAATGCGATGCTCAGAGCAGAGCTGACCGGCTCGGCAGCTGGCACTGCAGCTCTGTGGCTGTGTGTGACACAGCGCCTTCACGCAATTAACTTAATG
The DNA here is from genome assembly GCA_035047865.1 of Dendrocincla tyrannina. Taxonomy (NCBI): domain Eukaryota; kingdom Metazoa; phylum Chordata; class Aves; order Passeriformes; family Dendrocolaptidae; genus Dendrocincla; species Dendrocincla tyrannina. The sequence goes on from JAWWMP010000041.1 coordinate 52,443,118, forward strand.
GATTCAGAGAACCTCCAGAACTCCGAGCTTGGAAATACTCCCAAAGGAGACTTTTTTTTAATCTCTTTAGAAGGCACAGGAATAAAACTGAATACAAAGTATTTGGTGACTTTTTTCTTATGTGTAAAATATAGCCTATATAAAATGAAATCATTCCTGCAAGCCCCTTCTGGCTCACTCTTAGTTTTTCCTTAGGGCCCCATTCTCATTCACACTGGCAGCAGCGCAAAGTTGACTCAATGTAAATGAGGATCAGGCCCTTTATGTCAGCATTACAGTTTAAAGCTAGGCCAGTGTGAGAGTCATCTCCCATTAGGAGAGGGTAAATACCTGCTAAAAATTGGAATTCAAAGAGTGAGGCATTGTACTACATGGCTGTGTTGTGTTAACGCAGCAGAGATCAGTCTTGTTTAAATGAAGCAATGGCAAAAGGAAGTCAGATTAAATTCAGTCCTTTTTGAACTATTTAAATGGGTATAGGAATTAATTTCAAGCTTTTTCTTCTCAATAACTAACCAGAGGAGAGTCTGCCTGGCCTGAAACAGTGAATCAATTTCATTAGCAGAAACAGTCACGTGGAAATCTGAGATTAATGTTTAATACCTACATCTCTGTGTCCCTCATCCTTCCGTCTTCTTCAGCAGAGTCCATGACCTATCAGCTCTGTGATTAGAGTTGTGGAAGCATTTGTGAGGTGCTGCTACACAAACTAGAGCAGCACCCTCACTCAAATGTGCAGGTGATACCACGGAAGAGTTTCAAAGCTCATCACCTCCGCAGTACGCAGTTGCTTGTGAAAGACGTGGCAAAGTCTTCCTTATAAAAAGACAGAAGGAAGTCTGTGTACTTTGTGGGTTGTTTTTCTTCTGTTTTAAGGAGGGCAGCAAACTGAACACACATAAAAAGAAGCAAATCTGTATTCTAACAGCAGGATGTCTCTTCTCTTTTCTCCCTCCGAGGTGATTCACTGGAACTCACCGAAGAAGCTGCGAGTGAAAAACAAGCATGTGGAGTTTTTCCGCAACCTCTACCTGACATTCCTGGAATATGATGGGAATTTGCTGAGACGGGAACTCTTTGGCTGCCCCAGTGAAGCAGACATTAACAGCGAAAATGTAAGTAGGATGTCTATGGCTTGACAATTCAAAGGGGAGTTCAGAAGAGGCACAGGCTGTGTGAAGACTTGGCATTGGTGGTGTGGGTAGTGTGGGATGGAGGAACTCAAGAGAATTGAAGGCCATGCTCAGACTTCAGGAACGACACTGTGCAAATCATTTAATCTCTCTGTGCCTCAGTTCCTCACCTGTAAAACTGTCATATTAATCTCTTCTTTACCCTGAGTTTTGCTGCCTTTTTTTGTCTACTTTGCCTTTTAGAAATCTCCAACAAAGGTAACATCACAAGCTGAAAATGAGGATTGGGGCTCTTATTCCATTAGGCAATTTTGCATATCTCACCCTTAGACCTTGTCCTGGTTTCAGCTGGGATGCAGTTTATTTTTTATCTTAGTTGCTGGTACACTGCTATGTTTTTGATTCAGTATGACGGACCTAAAACTTTCCAGAAGATCTTATTTCTTGCTCTGTATTTGTTCAGCATACAGTGATGTCAGTTTTGGCTAGTAGATACTAATGCACTAATAATGAAGAACAAGTGAAAATACCAAGACTGCTGGATTTAAGCCTATGAGTTTTTGCTGTGCTGCAATCTGTGGAATGAGTGAATACTTCAAGGTACACACAGGCTGTGAGACTGAAGGTTTTTTCTGTGCTTCCCTTAGCCAAACAAAGCAGTATTTATGTGTGTCTGCATAAAATTTGCAATCAGAACTTTTCAGATGAAGCAAATCCTTTGAAAATGGTTGAAATCAAGGATGTTTACAGACAGATGTTGTGTGCGTGTGCCTTAGTACATATAATTCCAAAGTAAAAAACTGTTAACTGAAATATTTATACACAGATGTACATGAATTCCCTGTGTATAATGTGGTCTCTGGAGATTTCTAGACCAAGTACTAATTTCAGTGACGTAGTCTGAAAGGAGATAAAAAGAAGTCCGTAACATTTTATTCAGGAAAAAATATGCAATGTTCTCTCTATCTAAATCAATTAAGCAAAGCCAGTATCGCATACATATAGCAGTTAAGAGGTGATTGGCAATCAATATCATCATTGAGGCTGGTAGTGTTTCTATTTAGCCTGTGAATCAAATGACCACAGGCAATGCCATTCCTGTATCTTTAAATATCGCACTCAGAGATTGGATAGATATATTTTAGCCCAAGGCACAGCTTCCCAGATATATTTTTTACCATCCCACTGTCTTCTGAAAGGTGTGGGGCTTAACTGGGAGCGACAAGGACAGTGTGAGAATGAGAGAGAGGGAAAGCTAGCACACCACAAGCACAAAACCACATGGAGGAAGAAAATCCTCTGGAAGACTGAGAGGGTTTTAGACAATCAAGTGAACTGAATGCAATAAAAGACCACACAGACTCTCACCATCAGAGCCATCAAGATACAAGAGACAGAGTAGAGGGTAGAATAAGAGGAGAAAAGGTGAGTGAGACCTTGAAAAAAGAACAAAACAGACCTTCATCACACTTTAAGAATACAGGTTAAAATTTTACCGAAATCCTGGTATGTTGTTTGCGTTTGAAGAGCATGAATGCAGTCACAGTCTTCTTGCTGTATTTTCCAGAGCTCTGTAAATCCTTAATAAACAGTTTTATTCCAGACAACAAGTTGCTGAGGAGCAGTGCACAGCGAATGCAAGTTCTTGCTGTAAATGGCAGTCCTTAAAGTTTTAAATGTCTCATTTTAGTGAACTTGTATCTAGTTGACAGACACTGGAAATGACTAACTGTTCAAGCCTGTTTCTTATTCAAGGCAAGTAGAGCACGATATGGTATATGGTGTCTGAAAAAGAAATGTAACTCATTCCTCCATTTATAAATTATTCTAAAAAAAAAAAAAATCTGGAAAAGAATGAGCTAGACATACAAAAATACATGAATCCTAACTTTCCAAAGAACACCAAAAAGTTAACAACCTTCTATCAAAAAAATCAGGTATAGAAAAAAAATCTAACTTCAGAAAGATTAAGAGTAGTCACTTAGGAGAAGGCATTGTTTTTTTATTAGTTACCCTTAATGTAAGCTCCCGTCTAAACTTGATTATGTCCTTTTTATTGTAGAATACGGAAAGCAAGTTTCAGCTTTGAAGTTATGAGATCCTAAGAATAGGATTATCATGAAAACCACTCTTTCTCTTCCTATATCTGCTGTAACATACAGTGTCAGAAGTGTCCTAATAAATACAGCACATTCCCATGATCTATTGCAGAATAATCTTCAGAAGCAGAGCAACTTGTAAAGTGAGCAGGGAACCACTGTAATTCCTCCCAATACAAGAAATAGGGGACATGAAATGGAAATAGCAAGTAGCAGGTTCAAGACAAAGAGGCATTTCACTCACGATGTGATGAAGTTTTGAGCAGGAGGTAATGTTTCTAAAAGTATACACATGCTCAAAAACGACTCTTCATGGAAAGAAAATCAATCAAGAGCTGTTAAGCTTTGGTACAGAAAGTCCTTGAACCACGAGTTCAGGTGTAGGGGAGCATTTTGAGAAAGCCTTGCTGTACACTTGCCCTGCTTTTACTCTCCTCTCTAGGCAGCCAGCTCACAACTGGAGACAGGGTGCCAAGCTAGATGAGCCTTTAGTCTGACAAGATGCAGCCGTAAGTTTCCATTAGGATTCATAAGCATATATGTTACATAAAAGGCTATCATTTCTATTAAATCAAGTATGTATGAGGTAGGAATTGCTGTTTGCAGTATCTTTTTTTTTTTCCTGTTATCTTCCCTCTCTCCTCTGAATTGAGGCTTGAGGTTGGCATCCCCAAAACACAATTGTGCTTTATTATGTTAGGCAATGTACATGGGTAAAAGGTACTCCTTCAGCTTCCTGTGCTTCTCTGCACTGTGGACCAGTGGACAAAGTGTTACAACAGCACTGTTGGGTTTATAATTGGAGAGAATTACTTTAACACTGAATGCACTGAGCCCTGTTGTGGAAGAAGCAGTGGCATGGTGTGAGTCTCACACTGGCGGTATCAGAAGCTACCTTTAAGGTCTTGTTCCAGTATATCAGTCATTGCTTCCCTACAGTTTAGTATTTGCAGTGATGTTTTATTTACAATTCAACCTGTAATTAAGGCATCTCATTTGTAATGCAAATATCCGTAAAACCTGAAAAGGAAGTGTGGCAGTGGGTACTGTTGGACTGATTCTATTTCTCTAAGGCCCCTTTATGTTTCTCATCAGCACTGAGATGGCCTTAAAATGAATGTAAATTATGTATCTTCCCTTTTTAAGGACTCTTCACAGTGCCAGAGAGATGTAAAGGGGCATTAGTTTAAAAGGTAATTGGACCTCACTTTAATCTCTCACTCTTCCTCTGTGTATGCATGTAGGCTTAAATATATACCGTATCTATATGCATGTGGAAGGATTAGTACTTCTCTTTTTCTAACGTTTGGTAAGAAAGTATAATACCACAGGTGTGAATTTTAAGAGGTCTGAAGTCAGTGTTTGGATATCGTACTGCACCAAACAGGACCGTTATTAGGTTCCAAGCCACTGCAAATGGGAACAAATAGAATAGATAGGGCTCTGAAACTGAAATATTGGAGGCAAAAAAATGCAGACTGTGTAAAAATGCATGTGTGTATGTCCATATGTACATTCATACTTCATCTTTTCCTTGAAATATTCAAGCTGAAAGACCCTATGTGTTGCAGGAACAGGCTGTGAGCAGGAGCCTGCCATGTGCTCCTTGCCACAGAGCAGTTCCCCCTTATTCAACATGTGCTAAAATGAGATTACACAGAGCAGACTCTTCTCTCCAAGTTGGTATTACAATCATCCCTTTGTATTTGGTGTAGATTCTGGGTGGAAAATTCAGAATATGAACAAAATCCTCCTGTAAACACAGTCATTGTCTCAAGCAGCCCTTGGAGCATGTCCTTAGTCACTCCACCCTACTTATTCCATGCTGTTTCACTCTTCTCACTCCTTCTTTCTTATTTTGATGCAATGCAGAAGGTTTTTGGGAAATCCTCAAAGGCTAAACTTACACTAAACTCAAATTTGAACGTTTTCCATTGGCTTTTAATGCTTATGTCCAGCATTTTATTCTAAAGGACCTACTGTAAAGCCTAAAATATTTTAACAGGATCTTCCGGCCTATCTCTATAGTTACACTATAAGATGGATATTGTAAGCCTGATTTTAGAACAGAGGCACACACTCAACCTTTTAGCATTCTCATAAAACTTCTTTCCTGCAGACAGCTCCTCACCAGGTACTTCTGCCAAAGCATTAAATCTGAAGGTTGAATGGGGTGTCTCCTCTTAGTGAAGCCTGTGTCCTGATCCAAAGCCCAGAGTAAGATAAGTGGGAAGTGTATCCCTGATTTCACTCAGTTTAAGAAAAGGACAGTAGATTGCCATTAAAGAGGACTTTAAGAAAACACACGAGGGAAAAAATGTCTGCAGATTTTTCTTTTCAAATTTTCAAATCAACAATACAAAGAAACTGTAAAAAAACCAAGTTGTCCCTGAACACGCTTGCTTAGATGTGTACTTACATACTAAATAGGTTTTTACTTAGTTACTTTTTTCTGCGAAACCAAAGATTCTTAATATTTCCCAAACGGCTGTGCATATCAACTTAAGAGTGTCCACCAGAACAGCAAGAGATTCTAGCAATGTACCACATAGTATAAACTCTACTAACAAATTTAGCAATTTTTCAATGATTAAAAATAGCATGCAAAGTGAGCTCTGAACTTGCAGTCAGACTGATGCTTTGAGTACCCTTTCCTCCTGCTGAATTTCAGAATACTGCCTCATTTGTAGAATGGGGATTTAAAGTTACTATTTGGTGATGTCATAGTCTTTCTCTAGTAGTAACAGATGGTATATGGCAGTTTTGAGGTGAAATTCTGACTTCCCCAGCTGTGTTGTTTCTATTATTATAACTGTTATTGTTATTAAATGCTGAGCTAGTAGCCCATCCTGTTACTCGCCTGAAAATTGCCATTATACTGCTTTCAACTGTTTATACTATTGCTAGATGGGGGATCATATGGACTAGGATTTTTTTTTTTGTCATGCTGTTATGCCTTTTTAACTTCTCTCACATTTTTTAAAGTGAAACGGAGAAAAGCTTGGAGTTTTGCCCACAGCACAAGTTCTGACGACCTCTTCATGGAAATGTGCCATACCTTAGAGAAGAGGCTGACTTTTGGGCCAGGAACATATCTTTTGCCAATCTGGTGAAAACTTAGGCAGATTATAATGCTGAAAAATCATGGTTTACACATTGCCAGCAGTGTTTCCTTTGATTTCAAGGAGGCTCGGACTCTGGAGACTCTTAGAAGTGTGCATGGATTTGACCAGATTATATATATCCCAGTGACACAGCAGGGTTGAGCATGCTGCAGGCAGGGGACCTGGACAAAAACTGGAATTTTTGGTGACTGTTTCTTCTGAATGCTCCATGCCAGGTTCTGACTGGACAATAGAGCTGAGAGCAGGAACCTGTATTTGATCTCTGTTCTGAGGGTCATCCGTTGCCATCCGTGGTGTCCAGACAGTAGGGGGGAGAAAAAAATACAAATTCAGATATAAAAGACAGGAAATCTAGATCAAAGCAAAAAAGGAAAGGGTTAATTGAGACTTACGTTCTGGAGAGAGTGTTTGGACCAGAAACAGGAAAGGACTGATGGGTGCCTTTAGATATAGGGCACTGGCAGACAACTTGAATAGGGACCATAGGATGAGAAACAGGGTTAGGACTGGCTTATGCCATAGAACTTGCCACACAAGAAGGAATTGGCCTGATGATCTGGAGAAACAAAAGCAAGGCCTACCTGTCAAGACACTGTGTTGCAAGGGAGGTCTGAGAACAGCTCAGCCAAAAAGGTTTGTCAGGGACCTGGGCAAAAGAGATGCAGAGTTGCCAAGGTCTGACAACTGCATCTAAGATCAAGTTGTACTTCATGTGTACAGAACTGTCTAAGATATTACACATGCCTAAAAGTTGGGTTTTCTGTTGTGTTGAATATTTGCAGTCAGGATAAGCCATCATTTCCATTTAGCAAGAGTATTAGTGGTTTTTACGTGCTGCAGCAAAATTCCTCTTGCCAGGTAGGCTTGCCAAGGCACTATCCTCTTTGTCCTTAGCACAGCTTTGTTTCATGGAAGGCTCAGTTTGACCCATAGCAAATGTGCAAAATTTTATTGTGTGGGAGGAATAAAAGTTTAATTGACATGGGATTAGTCTGGCTTTTATTACCAATCATTGGAGAAGCCAGAAGTACTTTATGTAGGTCATCCAAAACAAGACTCAATGAATACTTTTCCCTCTCTTCATCATCATCTGCTTTGTTTATGCTATGCTAAAGGGAACTGTTAGTTCACACACTATGAAAGTGCTAAATGTTGCAATCCAAATTGCCTACTGGTGGGAACTGGGACAGCTACACAGGAGAAATGAAACTGCTGCAGTTTATAACCAGATTATAGTTACATCCTGGGTTGGTGTTAGTTTTCATTTCAGTGGCTAAGCTGAGTTGATTCTGTGCTGTGAAACTTTACTGTGCACACCTGGGAAAAGGAAAGATGATCTGAAATTTCAGAGTTTTCATCTAAGCTGCTCAGTTCCTGTTGTTAGTGTGATATTGAGTAACTTAAGTCACCTCACCTCACCTTAAACGCTTGATGAGCGAGAGATACCTAGGGGTTTATCCCCTTCCCCAAGATCTAAATAGCCTCTGGACACAAAACACTGTTTGTTGGTGGGCTTTGATATTTTTTTTTATTGTCTAATCCTTATGAAATTACTTCTGATCCTGGATTTTTAAATGATCTCATCTGAGATGAAGTCCTGAAGATTTTGGTGGGAAGTAAATTGTTTCTCTGATACAGCAGTTTAGAAAAAAATTAAGCCAATCACAAATTTGCTTACACTAGGAACAGCCTTAGGAAGGTTTATGAGCAGACTAACCAGTTTGCCAGTGAAAGGTACGTGTTGTGTTGCCATGAATCATATGGGGCTGCCATCTGTCATATGGATAGAAAATGCCTTATCTCATAGAAATGTATTAGACAGGTAGACCTGGAAGATCATGACAGTCCATAGCAGAGTTGAATACCTTCTGGCTTCCCACACCTCTCTTTCCAGCCTAGCTTTAAAAACTACTTTTCCTGAGATGAAGCCTGATCCCCTGCCACAGCTGGTTGCCCAGAGAAGTAATTTAGCCCATATTTCTTTATGTGTTTGTCTCTTTGTTTTGGCACTACACATGTCATGGCTGCCGTTTTTATTTCTGAAACAAGTAGCATCATGACGCTAATGAAAACATGTGTTGTTTCCCACTACAGTATTTCCTAAGAGAACATCTACCATACACAGTCTGAAAATGATACATTTTTCAATTTTGAGAGTGTTTCCTAGAGGTAACATTTCCCACATGCTCAGTGGCAAATAGTCTGAGCATTGAAACTGTTATAAAAACAGAGAATCTTATGCTAAGCAGGTACTTGCTTCTGGGAATACATGCTGTCCTTCTGAGATTGAGAAGTCTTTGCTATATTAGACATATCATTACAAATATAATGGCTGGGTCCATTATGGAGATGCCATCTTTTTATCAAATCCACATTTATTAAGGTCCTTATTTCAATTGTACACTGTGTGTAAGTAAACATCTGTTAGCATGTATCTGTCAGCATTCCCATTAGAAACAATTTTTTCAAGAAGACATGATGTGGGAGCGAACTTTAAGCCAAGCTACAAGTTCTTTGCCTTTAAATAACGGGTCCACTTAATATGCATGCTGCATAAAAGATTGTATCATTAGAGAAATTTTACGTGATGATGTAACAGATAAAAGTATAAGGCAACTCGGAGAGATATGTGTCTAACAATTGTCTTTTGAATGTTCTGCATCTTTAATATTCTTCATTTCAAATATGTGTGTAAAAAATGGCATATGACTGTGTAATATGTAATTATAGGTGGTATGTGTCTGCTCAGTAGAGAAGAAGCAGGTTTTATATATGTATATGATACTGGGGCATGATTATCTGAATATATATATATGAATGAGTGAGAGAGGGAAAAGGGCTTTTGAATTACATAAAACTGCAGCACCAAGTTGTTGGTTCTGATAATTTCTCCATGTCATACTGTTAGCTTCAGTGAGATAGCTTGTGATCTTAAGGGTTTTGCTTGACCAAATCCAGAGTGCCTGGTATTTCCAGCATTGCTTCCAGTCAGAGAGGAATTTTCATATGGATAATCACATGCTATTGCATTGCAATGCAGTTGCCTCACCATTGCAGGATAGGCCCATCCATCCTTAATGCACACTGCATTTGCAGTGACAATGCCACAGGGCAAATCACAGCCCTGCTGTGGTGATTGCCCTACCTGAAGGGGCACACCCTACTGTGTTTGCAGAGCATGGTTCTTAAGGCTGCCTGGCAGTGTAGGCTTAAGGTATGAGCAGGCAATGATTGCACAAGCATTCCTGCAAAGTGGTGATGGAGCTGTGTGTATGGTCCTGCCATATCCAGGGCTCTCTGGCAGCTTGTGCTGGGGTTTCCCCTGGCAGTCACTCGAGGGGAGGGTGCTGGGGGCAGTGGCTGCAGAGTGTCAGAGTGTATCATGCCCACAGTCCTTCCGGGGACTTCTGTCTCCAGGGGCTATGGACACAGCCATCTCACCTCTTCTGTTGGGTCCCAGCACTACATACAGTACTGAGCATGTCTCATGGGAAGTGACAGGGAGAACCTCTCAGACTATCTCAGCATGTCTTCAGTCTTATAAGAAGTCTTACAGGACAGAATCACAGAAGATTCAAGGTTGGAAGAGACCTTCAAGATCATCTAGTTCAACTGTCAGCCCAGCTTCACCATAATCATCCCTAAACCAGACACCCAGGTGCCACATCCAGATGCCTCTTTAACACTTCCAGAGATGGTGGCTCCACTGCCTCTCTGACCAACTTATTCCAATATATAACCATTCTTTCAATGGAAAAAGCTTTTCTGATATCTAATCTGGATGTCTCCTGGCACAACTTAAGACCGTTTCCTCTTGTCCTTTTGTTTGAGATATGGCAAGAGACGAACCCCACCTCACTACAACCTCCCCTCAGGTAGTTGTAGAGAGGAGTGAGACTCCCCCAGAGCCTTCTTTTCTGTAGACTAAACAACCCCAGTTCCCTCAGCTACTCCTCATAAGACCTGTTTTCTGGACCCTTCACCTGCTTTGTTACCCTTTTTTGGACATGAAGAAGGACAGAAACAAAATCCTTCCCATACAAAATGCAAGGAAAGAGCAGCATTTCCTTTTCCCTGTAGCCAAAGGGATCTTCTGCTGTTTGCTGCTCTCCTTTACCTCCATCACCAACTTGGTGAGTTTTACTATTAAAATGGTGGGGTCTCTAAGAAGCTGTGTCTCCTCTTCTTTCCCAGCCCAGGGCTCAGTAGTGCACAAAGCCATAATTTTGCTCTAAATGTTATTCTTGAACTCATAATTAAGTATTTATAGCCTCTTAACTTTCAACCCAAATGCAATCTAATAATTACTCAGTGATTACCTGGTTAATTACTGCTGTGGAAGTAAAAAAACTTGTAGCCTGGTCATTTGTACATACAGCAGTACAATAAGATACCCCTAAAATGTCCACTGCTATTGTTTTAGCCATTTAAATTTCATTCATCTCTTTGATAATTCTGTTAAGGGCATACTAATGTCCCTTTTCAAGAAAGAAACAGAAAGATGCTATATGCTTTCTAGTCATTGTTGTAAATATTGAGTTTAATTCAAATATTATTTGAATGTGATTTACAAAATAGAATGCAGGCTCAGCTGAATGATGATTTGTAAAGCAGAAAGAATGAAATTCCAAGGATAAGTAAAATAACTCCTGATTTCTATTCCACCTAAAGAGATCTTGATTTCAATAGAAGTTTTGTCATCTTTCTAACAGCAGTCCCTCTTTAGGATGTTTTAAGATCTATGCAGAACCATAGCACAGAAGAATGAGAACCTAATCCAAAACTCATTAAAATCAAAGTTGGTATTTCCATTATTCAGAAGATTATAGAGTGATGTTCAGGAAAATATCAGGAATTATTCCATCAGTCTTCACAGGAAAGCATTCAGTTGTAAGCATTATTGTTGATGGCAACCATTATGCTTATAATTCCAAGAACAGATCTTCTTAACATAGTATTAAAACAAAAAATATTTACATTTTCCTTTTTTTTTTTCTTGAAGATGGTGAAACAATTACTTTAAATCATTCTTAGCAGGACAAAAATATGTCTATAATTCAATAACCTTTTGCATGAAGCAGTTTTGAGGTACACTGTGATTTTTGTCAAAAGTTGTAAAATTCCTGTAAAATGGGTATTTTTCTCATTTGCTGATGAATATTTTACTCATTTCCTATTATAGGATGCTTTTAAGAAGTTAAGTATATCTTTATTCGTAACATACATCTCAGAGCAACAGAAATAAAACTCAATTTCACATGTTAAGAACATATAAAATTTTGATCTTCATTACCTTTTACAGCAGATATGACTGGTTTTTTCCTTTTAAATTAATGCATTTTAAACAGCTTAGCTAGATGTTTGGCTTTAAAATTTGGAATAGTTTGAGTTGGAAGGGACCCCTTAATGTTCATGTAGTCTAACCCGCAAAATAACTAGTTCAAGAATGGAATTGGCCAGCTGCATAGACATTTGGTCTATTTTTCACTTCCACCTTTCCCCAGAGCTAAACTTTTATTCTCTTGAAGCTACATGTCTGAGAGGCTTGGGATTAGATTGCTTTGAGATGCCCATTTTAACTTTCAAGGGGGAACCAAAAAGTTGCCTGTTCTCTGCCTATCTACCATCCTCCAGATTTCTCAAACTAGATATCCAGAAACATAAATCCCGTTAAAAGTGTACACTTAATTCTGGCACTTCTGTAGTTGAAAGAATATTTTCATTGCAAAATTGAGCTAGTGCAGGTACATAAATCTCCAGAGATGGAGTAATGATCAGTTAAAGATCTTACTTCCACAGCTGTCTGTCCATGCTGCTAGCAGCAGCTACTGTTCTCCAACAGAGGCAGCAGAACGGGAATTGCTCAGTGCAACACGTGCAGCCTTAATCTGTTGCTGAGGGTTGTGTAGTGAAGTATGTCTGTGAGTAGTTTGAAACACTGCTTCTGCTAAGGATGAAATTATGCATCACACTGGAGTATTAACCCTGAAACTTTGCCATTATTCAGGTTGTGATTGTTCACTGTTTTATTGCTAGTCTGGATGTTGAAAGTATGTAATAGAGATAATAGATACAATATACAGACCATAATACAATGGTCTGTCTGTGTTAGGAATTCACTTGCAAGTCCTTTCTTCTAATCTGACCAATGACTTGTGAGGCTTGGGAAAACCCTGCTACTCTGGATGTTCCACTTCCCCCATTGCATCATGCTGCAAGTTCCCAACCTTCTATTTCTCCCTGATGTTCTAAAATAATTACAAAGAATTTATCTTTCCTTACAGCTGCAGAAACAGCTGTCTGAGCTGGATGAGGATGACTTGTGCTATGAATTTCGCCGAGAACGTTTCACTGTCCATCGCACTCATTTGTATTTTCTACATTACGAATACGAGCCTGCTTCAGACAATACCGATGTAACACTGGTGGCACAACTTTCCATGGACAGGTAGGGAAAATCGCTTGTTCATCTGGAAGAGTGAGAGAATTAATGTTTTCTTACAGAGAAATCTAACCGTGTAATGCTTTAGAGAGAGGGAAAATGCATGTTCGTAGAAATTTGGGTGTTGTATTGTAAAGACCTTTCTTGAATTAGGAGTAGTGCAGGTAGATATCAGCCATGTATCCAGACTTCAGCTCTGCAGTGCACACGTGAATGTGAGTAGAGATCATGAGAGTCTGAATACTGCAACTGCAGGTGTTGTTACTTGTCAGGATTGTCAGGCATTATAGTGTGTGGAGTTTTGCAGCAACTTCGAAAAAAAAGAAGATATTTGTAATAGAGTTAGGCAAGCAGTTGTAGCTGGCAAAGTTTCTACATGTACTATTTCCTCATTAGAGGACGTTAGTTTTGCTTTCACTGGTATTTTCCTTGCAGAAAATTTCCATTAGTTGTTTTTCTTATAAGGAGGATCAGAACTAAGCATTTCAATTTCAAATAAGGAAGCTGTAAATTACACCTTTTTTGTAATGTGCCAGTGTGAAATGAAAGATCTCCATTTGAGCAAAGTCATTTCATCTTTATACAAATGTTGATTTTCAGAAGAACATTTCAGCTTTTAGTTCTCATGTAAAGTGGAATTTAACTGGTATTCCATTTTGAGGGAAAAGATTCCATTTCATGACAAGTTCCACTGCACCTTTCTGATTCCCACCATTGCAATCAGTTGTAAGTTTTCAGAAGCTCTGAAAGTGCAGTCTGAATCAGCTAGCTTTGTGAAATTTTGGAATTGTAAGCCTCCTTTTTTCTCCAATTTCTCAGTTCAAATTCAGTCCAAACTTTGTAGTTACTGCTACCGGAGTGTGTTGCAAAACAAATCGGAGCTCCTTGAATATTAGCCAGAAACTGATTATTTCTTTTAGCATAGCACATACAGAATACAACGTGACCTGTGAATAACACCACTGCTACACTAGTAGAAGGTCAGCAGTATTTCAGGAGGGTTACAGGAATTGAGATCAACAAAACATTTACAGTCTGTTTTGAAAACAAACAAAAATGAATGAGTATTCTGTTCCGCCGGTGCCTCAACGCTGCATCCTGCACGTTGTGCTATGATTTGCTATGTGCATCAGTGTCTGTTCTATTGATTTTTAATTGAGGAAACATTTCTTAAGTGTTCACAAACCTTTGAGTAAAAAACTGAAATAAATTAAGCCAGACCCTGAGCGAGTGCCACAGTAAATTAGTAAAGCTGATGTGTGCACATGGTATATTTTCCCCCCAGAATTTAATTCAAAAGAGTGAGCTGGGGCTCAGTGCTGATTCACTGGCACTGATGCAAAGTCTGAGCATCTGTTTCCCTTTCTGGATCCTCACTGGGGCACATGTTTTTATTGATAGACAGAACCACACATTTTTATTCAGGAAGAACAGCCGTCCTGATACTGTGCAGGAAAAATCTTCCCTACTTCACTGATGTGTTGCTATAAATTATTGATTTGAGTTGGAAATGCTTTCTTTCAGCTAATATCAATAAATAATATCATACCAAAGAGCTGTTTAGCTGCTTTGTTTTCTTTCACATCTTTCAGTTACTGCCTTATTTTTTTATCTTCTTTAAACCACTTTTATTAAACTCCTCCAGTGCAGCTGTAGACATATAAGAATAGTGTCTCAGATGTAAGATGACATGAACATAAACAACGTGCTGTACACTACGTTCCTGCATTGTTCTTTGAAATTATTATCTGAGATGAGGAAAAGCAAAAAAACAGCTCCCAGTATCTCCAGTTACAGTCTTGTTGGAGGTGAGACTTAGCTGACTATTGTGACAGACTTACATTTGCCTATTCTATAGGCTTGGGGAATGGAAGCGAGGGATGCAGTTTAGGAGCTAACATTGTCTTTAGATGGAAGCTTTGAGACAGACTTCATTTATTGTTGTTCATTATTGGTTAATTGTCATCTTTTATGCTGATGTGGCATTTCCTTGAATAATGGCTTGGTTGCATCACTGTGGTTTTCATGCATGTGTTTTTGCTAGGCCTTTTTCAAGGCTTGGTATGTACCTGCAGTGCAGAAATCAGAGTAGGGGTTACCAAAATGTGAGGTCAATATGTGGAAAAGGAAAGATTTGGTTAGCAATATGCTGCTTGAAATCTGAACAGAGAATGAGTTGGAAATCAACTGAGTATTGTTAAGAATAAAAATTAAAAAAAAAAAAGAATCTCACAAAACAATTGAATTCCAGCAAAATTCACTTAGCTGAAATAGACCTTTAAAAAAATTTATCAACTAAATGATGATCTCATTGTTATGCAGTACAGAAATAAGTTTTCTCTAGAGTCCTTAAGGGAATGCATTCCTCAAGACCACTAAAAAAAAACCAAAAAGTTGGTCATGTTGTGCTTAGATACTCATAATTCTGGTTTATGGTCAAAGGGGACTGTTATAATAGCATACAGAAACCAGATTATGGAGCATCACCTAGCCTGTAGTCCCTGTATCAAACTTATGGAAGTGGAGCCTGTCAGTGAGAATGACACAGGAAAATGGGGTATTCTGAAGGATACTAAGCTGTCCAGTTTGAAAGTTACACCAGCAAAACCCAGTTTCCATTTCGCTGTCATGAAAAGCTTTGCAGGCATTATCAGGTGTGCTGTTTAAATAAGTTATGTATGCCATTTGTCCACGACATGGAGTCCTTAAAAGGCAGTTTGCTGCATTTTTTACTAGGCAAGTATTCCATTTTTAAAAGGGTGCCTTAAATCTGAGTGCTGGTGGATTGGAGTCTCCTGATTAATAGGTTTTCACTATGTTGGAAAAAGAAAAAATAAACCAAAAAGTGTTTTTCCCAATTTATTATTTCTGTAATCAAAAGTTTAAAGTCTTCACATACTTTTTAGATATTTTTTTATCAATTTGTGTTTTGAATTTGTCCGTATGTTTCAGGCTGATAATAGCCTTTGTTTCAATAATAGATAAAAAGAAAGTAATGTACCAAGTGTAGACTAGTAGAGGTAATATCTCATATCTAAGGAAAAATGATTATATCGCCTTAGATGTCATCACAATCATTCAGAAATGCAGAAGAAAGCTAATAATGTTATGTCAGACTGTGTGTTTACTGGGTATGAGTGTATCATCCCTTTCTTTTGTAAAGCTTAGGGAGATAGTAGGAAGGGGAAATTATTTTCTCTGATTATGATGATGCAGAAAACTTTTCATGTGTTTTATATAAATATTAATAGGAAAAATCCAGTAATGTGGATTTGGAATGGAGAGAAGGTAATAATTGTCTTCCTAATTTTTAATAGAATGTCTGGCTAGGCTGAATAGGTTCATTTCCCTTTGTATTATCTCAAGAGGCTTTCTAATCAGTCCTCCATGTATTTTTGTATGGCACATCTCAATCTCTAGGCAATTCTCTATAAATTACCCAAAATGCTTAAACTATTTGGACCAGGCTGGATTTGATTTACGTTTGCGAATGAATCTTTTGTTGTCATTTTCATCAATAGTTTTGTAACTGCTGGAATTTTTTTAAAATATACATCAATACAACCTATTTTGAAAATGATTTAATGACATTTGAGAGAGTGCTAAAACATGTACAAGTTAGTACTTTTAATGATAGTTTTGTCTGAAATATTCTTTTGATATTTCACAGCAACGCCATGTCCCTCCTTCCTTCCCTCCTTATTCCTTATTAAAAGTAAATCCCATTTCTATCAATGTGTCATCCTTTTGCCCTCTCCCCAATAGTGAGTCTTCTTCTAGTTAATTCAAATGTTCACATAAGTCAGTATTCCCTTGACCTGTCAGTTTTAACAGCTTTAAAGATCTGACTAACTGCCTTACAAAAATTTGGGGAAGGTTTTCCTAAACAGGAGGTAAAACGATCTGTGGGACTGTCCATCTCTATCCTCCACAAACTTGTTGAAGAACACTGTAGTATGTCACTGGGTGAGAATGGCTTGACCTGAAATGTGAATTGGGCACTAGACACTGTTGAAGATTATGAGACCCCTATCCTGTAACTAGATCCACGTGGACAGATCCTTGCAACTGCTCAAAGCTCCCATCAGATATCTGGGTGTCCCATCATTCATGTGGGTTTTCCTGCAACATCAAAGCTTTTGGCAGAAAATGATGGTATTGATTTCACTGAGCTTTAGGTACCTGAGTTGTGGATGTGTGTGTATGAGTTAGGGCCACCTTAGGTTCCCTTGGATTCAGTGAAATAAGCATATCTAGGGTGCTGTCCATCTGTTCAGGAGACATGAACTCCCCATCTTAGATGAGATGACTTGTGCCATAGAAATATTTATTGCTTTTCAGAGCACATAAAGTGTCCCCAGTCTGTGTCACTCAGAGAAAGATACCTGCTTGATCAGGTGAACCCAGGCAAAGAGTCCCAGACAGGAAGACAGCTTTTCCTTATTCTCACCCTTCCTCTTTCAGGCTCCAGATGCTTGAAGCCATCTGCAAACACTGGGAAGGTCCAATCAGCCTGGCACTGTACCTTTCTGATGCAGAAGCCCAGCAATTTCTGCGCTACGCTCAGGGCTCGGAAGTACTGATGAGCCGCCACAACGTTGGCTACCATATCGTGTACAAGGAGGGCCAGTTCTATCCTGTGAATCTGCTGCGGAATGTGGCCATGAAACATATCAGCACACCATACATGTTTCTGTCCGACATTGACTTCTTGCCCATGTATGGACTCTACGAGTACCTCAGGTAAATGGACAGTGGAGGGATTCCCACTGTCCCCTGCCATTTCAGCCTTGCCTTGCTCACATACTCCTCCCCCACCCTTCTCACATACTCCCATAACAAAGCAGTTTAAGTAGATCTGAAAGAGGCAACTTAAAGATGTTTGAGGTGTGACCAAACAATGCCCAGCAAGGCACAAGAATTTTTAGAGTAGAGGAAGGGGTTGTCACTGAAAGCAAAGCAATATGGTTATGAAAGGAAAACCTGAGGTCTAAATGTGAGCCCTGTTAGCCATTAGAATAATTCTCTTGGAGCTGCAGAAAAATCAGCTTGAAAATTGAACTGGATTAAGTATTATTAAAATGTCCAAGAGCATCGTGTATTAGCAGGGTTGTGAATCAGGTGATTTGTCTAAACATCTCTGGTTCTTAATGTCAGTGACAGAGAAAACATGCAAAACATTACTGAACTCATTGTCCATGTGACACACTCTTAATCCAGTTCCTTATCTTGAAAAGAGGTTGTGAATCTAACCAGCTCAAAAATATGACTGCAACACCAGCACCTGTCGAGGCAAACTAATTGGCATAAGGAAACTGGGAGGGGTAACATCAGTGTACATTGTATGATAATGCATGTGACTGGGTTGGGCTGAGCAAAATACAGACCTCAGATCCATTAACTGAGCGCTTTTTTTTAATAAAGACCTTTTTCCCCTGCAGAGGCTGGTCATCTGAGGCCAAAGCATAGAGCAAGGAGGACACCCTGTGGCCAGACAGAAGGATGTCAGTTCCTTAGTCCAGACCCGTTTTGCTTTTTGTCTCTATTCTAATTTGGTAAAAGTTGATCAAAGTATTCCAGCAAGGGCCTACCTGTAGGTGTTCCCTTTTAGTTCATAAGCCCGGGGTTTTGGAGTGTAAAGGAAAATACCCCTTCTGGTATCATAAACTTGCAAAGGAATTTCTTTGTTTCAGGCTTAACAACAAGGCACATATAGGGCCAAATTCACTGTTCAAAGGGATGGAGCACCTCTTCTGTGAGGAAAGGATCAGAGAGTTGGGGTTGTTCAGCCTGGAGTAATGAAGGCTCTGGGAGACCTTTTTGCAGTCTTCCAGTACATAAAGGGCACTTACAAGAAAGATGAGGATGAGCATTTTAGCAGGACCTGTTGAGAGAGGACAAGGGGAATGGTTTTAAACTAAATGAGGGTAGACGTAGATAAGATATAAGGAAGAAGTTTTTTGCAATGAGGATGGCAAAACACTGGCAGAGGTTACCCAGAGGTAAGACGTGGAAACCTTCAAGGGCATGTTGGACAGGGCTCTGAGGCCCTGCTCACTGCAGGGAGGTTGGAGGAGATGGTCTTTAAAGGTGCCTTACAACCCAAACAGTCTGTGGATTCTAAGACACTGGATATCAACTGTATTATTGCAGTATTATGACAGTGTGTTAGCTTGTTTTCTCCTTTAGGGACATTTAGGTTTAGGGACATTTCTTTTCAACTTGTGCTATGAGGACTCCAAAATAATTATTTCCCTTGCACATATTAGCTATCTCGATATAACATGTAGGGAGATTTGTTGATACTTTCTCTGTTCTTCTGTGTTAGTGTTGCATACTGTTACGTTTCTTCAGATCAATGCTGGACTTAGTAAGGATAGCAGCTGCTGATACTGGCATTTAGTGCTAAAAAGAGGATGCCCATCAATGCACTGATGGGAGCCAGCAATGAAAGGAAGAAGAGAGAAGGCAGAATGATGAACCACAACATACTTGAGATACTACAACCATAGAAATGATTATCGTATGGTGATAACGTATTACAGAAGTAAATGCAGAGAGATGCCACCCATTAGTGATGTTTCAATAAAAGAAACAGGTTCTGTGTGAGAGCTGTTGTATCTGAGACTTTTTGTTACTCTGACAGCCTTTTGTGAGGCCCATACCACCTTAACTCTGTGAATTTCTATTGCCTGAGAATATTGGAATTGCTAATTTGCTACTACCAGCTCTTTAAAAGGGAGTGGATTTTTTTTTTTTTTGCATGTGGACTAGAGACTTTTGTTGATTTTCAATAATGGTTTTTCTAAACAAAGTAGCAGGGAGGTGCAGTGAGACTATTTTAAATATGGATACCCTGTGTCTTTCTGCATTGACTGTTCCCACTGCCTCTGCAAGTAGCTGATTAGTGCTATTTATCTGGATGGCAGCAATTGTTTTTTAGAGAGATGTACAAACAGTTCCATCTTCATTTCCTCGGACAGAACAACTGTAAACGAATAGAAATAGTGTAGTATTTCAGACACTGCTTTATACAGGATGAGCCAGACAAGTCCCTCTCACTGTGAGTTTACTGATTTACATATATTGCATATTGTTTCTCTGCAGATAATATATTCTCAGAAAGAAAGGAATTTGGAAAAACATTTTCAACATACTTTGAATGTGTTGTATGTGAAAGGTTAAGGTTAGTTTTGAAGGAGAATCTGTTGGAGGTGGTGGTTACCTGTCCCTGTATCTCTCTGTTGCTAGCACTTAGATTGGTACTATTTGAGCTTTTACATAGCTGCTAAGTAAGACCATTTCAATGTTTTTTATGTCCATCAAACAGTGTTTTAGTCCTGCCTTACTCTTCTGTGAAGTGCAAAAGGAAAGAAATGTATCATTTAAAGATTTCTTGTTTACGGAACTCAGACACTTTCATGGTCTGTGCTGAGTCAATGTCTTTTGTTGCCTTCCCTCATTAGTTACTGAGGTCATCTTGTCATTTCCCCAGAGGTAAAGGCTCCTTCCAGTTGCTACAAGTAAGGTGTTTGGGTCATCCTGCAGTGGCTTCTAGCATAAAATAACTAGACAGGCAGCTTATCTACAGTTGTCACAGCTAGCATTAAAGTTCTTTCATGACACATTTGTGTAACATATGGCCTTTGTTTCCAGTGACACATTTAGTCTGGTTATTTTGCAGCATCTCATCAAGAGACATAGTTCAGGTTGTGCCTACTGGATTTTATTTTGTGGTAGCCTTTGTAGCCTGTGTGTTCATTGCTTTTGCAGAGAGGAAGAGCATTTGATTGAATTTAACAGTGGACTGACAACTCTTACCACAAGCTCTGTGACTGCTGTGTTTGTTTTCTCCAACCAACCTTTTACCGGGTCCCGATGGTGGAAGTTAATTTGCATTAGTTGACTCTTTTTTTTCCTTTTTTCTTTTCCTGAGTTCAGTGCTTTAGGATTAGGTTGAGACTCGTTCTGTGTCTGAGCTTCTCGATCCTCCAGAAATAGGAATGATATTACTATCTGCCTCTGTGAGGATGAGAATTCTGTATTAATTTTTGAAAAAAAGAACAAAGATGAGAAGATTGATATCAACATGCTGCAGTTCATTCAACTCACGAGGAGAATCTTGTGATATAAGACTAATTTCTTCACTGTTTTGCAAAACATACGGTTGACTCGTAGATTTAAAATTTAACCCAACCTTCACTGTGTCAGAATGACATACATCAGGTTTGAACACAAAGATACTTGGGAAATGGTTTCCTGGACAACACTAGCAAAGAGACAGCTCTTCATAAAATCATAGATCTTTATTTTGGGGTTTGGGAGAAAAGGACAGATAAAGGAAAATGGATACTGAATCAATATTAATAAATCCCAAAACCAGCCTTCATAAGGATAGTGCAGGAATTACGAGGTTTACCCAGTACTAGTTTGCAAAACAACAGAATGTATTCCTTACATTATATTCAACATATCTGGCAATACCAACAGTAAAAATTTTCCTATTCAAAGTATCACAGAACCAGTAAACCAATAAATGGCACCCCCACTCAAAACAGGAAAAAAGTCACCTTACAGAAAATGAAAAGTTAGATGTGCTTCCAGTAGGAAGAGGTTAGATTTTCAGGTGGTTGTCCAGGAAGCAGACCACCAGCCGTGTTATCAGAAGAAAATGGAATGTGCTTTTTTCTCTAACAAGTTTCCCCCATTTAAATCACAGTTTAAATGTCCTCTATTGTCCTTTGTTGCTCGTGGTCAACATCTGGATGTCGATACTGATTCCTTCTTCCCTTTACATTAGTCCTCTATGTCACCTAGTCCACATCAAAGGCAGGTGATTCTACTCCAAGGTCAGTGCAGCTGGACTTCTTGTCTGAGTGTGTCTCAACTTTTGGAGAGCCCCTCCACTTTGACCTTACTGAGTGTACTGGATCTAGCTGAGTGGAGTTCATTTCCCCATAGCAGCCCTCACAATGCTGTGCTTTGCTTTGGTAGCTAGGAAGGTGTTAATAACACACCAGTGTTTTGGCTACTGCTAAACAGCATTGGCACAGCATCAGTGCTGTCTTTCCAACATTCTGCCCACCATCTGGGGGTGGGCAAGATCTTGGGAGGGGACATAACTAGGACAGATGAGCCAAATTGACCACAGGAATGTTCCATACCATATGACATCGGCTCAGATATAAAAGTGAAGAAAAGGAGGGGGAAGGCAGAGCATTCATTATTTACAAAGTTTGCCTTCTGGAGAAACCACTGTGTGTGCTGGAGCCCTGCTTCCCAGCAAGTGGCTGAATGTCACTTGCTGATGGGAAGTAGAGAAGAAAATATTTTTTTCTCTTTCTTTGTGCACGCACAACCTTTCACTTCTGCTTTAGTAAACTGCCTTATCTCAACCTCCGTGTTGCTGTCCATCTTTATTTTCTTTTCTCTGTCCAGCTGGGAAGGGAAAGTGATAGAGCAGCTTGGTTGGCAAATGGCATCCCACCAAAATCAACTCACCATACCAACATGTACCCCAGATACTCATGTATCTCTTGAAAATATTTCTGCAGAGATTATCCTGTTATTTATTTTGCTCTGGAAATATCCCCACCAGTATTCTGTGTTTGACTGTATCGACCACAAGTGTCTTGTTTTCAGACCTTTGCTTCTCTCCACTTACATAACTTCTCATGTTGTCCTTTAACTGTGCAAGTGATTCCAGGTTCTTTTATCTGTTTGTTCCCTCTGTCTTTTGATTTTCTTCATGAAGGTACTGTCATCTATTCTTTCCAACAGTTTGGCCATTGACATCTATATGAAATTTGCAGGTGACAAGAACAGGGGAGTGCACAGAAAGGATTGTTGATATCCACAGCATTTTTGAGGTTGTATCCCATATCTTAGAGAATAAGTCATGTTCAACAGTAGTTTCAACACAGCTTGCTTTGTCTGACGGTTTCTGCTGTGATCTGTGCTTGGTACCTGTGACTGCTTCAGCTTTGGCCACCTTCAGACTGTAAACTTCAGTGGACAAGATTGTCTCCTACTCTTTGACAGTGCCAAGCACAGCAAGGCCTTGAATTTTGCCTGGAACTTTTGAGCTCTCCATAAAACAAAGATACAATAACAGCCATAAATGGAAGCTGATGTTACTTTGCAGAGCCCAAAGGGCGAGCATCACTGCAAATGTTACCTGCTCCTTCCTAGAACTGAATCCCCAAAGCTGTACTGCTCAAGGCTGATAGATTGCACAGAGACCAGAAAGCCTCAGATTTTGGAAGAGAAACTATATTAGTATGCCCTGCTCTCAGAGAAAGTGTGAAGGGGAAGAAACATTTAAAAACATCATAAAGACCGTATACTGGCACTGCTCAACAATTCTGGAAGGTCACAAAGGCTGATTGTGACATGCAGATATCTTGGTCATTAATGATGGTGAGAGAGAAGCTAGTGAATAAAGTTATAATAATACACTGTTAAAATCCTTCAGCTGTGAAAAGTTTACTGGAATGTGTCAGTGGCTCTTTAAACAATGCATACTCCGCAGTAAGGAGCTGAGAACAGATTGCTTTTTATAGAACAGGCCTATAGGGTGGTATGAATTCTCTAAAATTCAGATTTTATTAAATAGTCATGCTCTTCTTTTGCTCTGACAGCAATATAAATGAATTCTAGGTATTCTGGGCCTAGACAAATGGTTTGTTTGGTCCTTCTGTTATTAGGACAGTGATACCAATTCCTTCAACTTATGAGACTGTAGAGAGAGTTTGCTGCTTGTCAACATTGTCCTTGATTGTCTGTTGCTGTAACATAAAAGTCAGGACAGTGAATCCTGTTAAGAGGAACTGACTTTGACAGGGAGAGAGAGGCATATTTCTTATATGAACTATGGAGATAATGGAAGGAAAATTGAGTCAGGGTTAGTTCTAATGACAAGCATAGTAAGATTCAGTTGGGGGATGGAAAAGTAAGTTCTTTTCCTTTGAGTTTCAGTTTATTAGGAAAGAATAGACTGAACACCTCTGTCAGGCAGGGTGAGAGATTGCCAAGCTGCTCCTCTCCTGTGACAGTTGTCCTAAGGTCCCTGCCTGGAAAAGAGACCTGCTGCACGAAATGCATTTGTGCACACACGTGTCATACACCAGAAGAGTCTCTGCACTGAACAACTTGAAGCAAAAGAAAGGAAAAAGCAAAGTATCCCTGTCTACCCAGTGTACAGCTTTTCTCCTCTGACGACAGTCTCTTTGCCCTCTGTACAGAGCCAAGCACAAACGAGCTCTGATCTCCAGGCACAACCACATGCATCATAGATTATACTCAACAAAATACTGCTGAAGTACAGTTTTGCTGATTGGTGCTACATCCTGTTGCAGTAGATCTGTGCCCTGAACAATATCTGACCGTCATGACAACAGTGTTCTCAAGAGCATGTATCTGGTCCGTAGTGGTGTTAAGGTAACCCTCACTTTGCAGGACATACAGAGGTAAAAAGCAAGGATGATGGCACAGCATAGCACAGAGAATAATTAGGATGAAGTGCAACCAACCTTTCCAGCTCCTCATTTTGTAAAGTCCCACTGAGTCCTGGATAAATCCCACTTTTTCAGAACTGACATTGACTGGGCAGCTCTTTCCCATACATGTAGTAACATTCAAGTAGGTTTCTCTTAGAGGGGTGGTCCGTTCATCATGTTCAAAGTGCTAGTTCTGCTCTGTACACCCCTGGACATGCAGGGCAGCATTGATCAGTTAAACACACAAGTCTGTCTGGAACTGTGTTCTTCTCCCTGCTCTTAGAGCAGCAGACCAAAAGCAGAAGAAAATATGAAGCACCCCTAGGGAAAAATATGGGCCATAGTTACATTAACAATATCAAACTGCCCATTCTCTGTACTTTCTTTTGAAAGGTAAAGTAATTTGCTTAATTTAAAATGTTCCTGCTTTTATTTGTTGTTTCTCTTTGCCAGGAAGTCTGTCATCCAGCTAGACCTAGCTAACACCAAGAAAGCTCTGATTGTACCTGCTTTTGAGACCCTACGCTATCGCCTCTCCTTCCCCAAGTCAAAAGCAGAGCTGCTGTCTATGTTGGACATGGGAACCCTCTTCACATTCAGGTAATGGAAAGTACTTTTGAACCTGTGGTCAGTATCTCTGTTTTTTATGTTTTTGTGAATATTTGGTTCTTTTCTCTCACTGTCAGCTCCATTAAGAAACCTATTGCAATTTTTTCCCCTTCTCATAGAGAGGCAGTGAACAGAATCATATGTGGATATATTCCATCTGTAAGCTCAGCATTTTACCTAGTATTATAGTCTTCTGCTGAAGGACTTCAGTTGTTAAATTTAATTTGTTTTATTTTCATCATATTTTATTGCGCTACAAAATCGAGCATGACCATTACATTCAAGTGCGTGTAATTTACTTTTTGGCTGCCAAATACTAACTAGATAGCTGTGTCTTCTCACGTGACCAAAAGTTCTGCATCTCTGTGCATTAGTTCTCTTCCTTACTGACTTACTGGAAAAACAAATGCAGGCTTTTCATATTCTATTTTAAAGTGTGAAACAGCTGCCTAAATACCTAGAGTTTCTCTGTGCAGAGGTAAAAGAGTTCTCTGACTAGAAGTTAAGAAGCGAAGAACACCTAAATTTGGAGTGCCTCACTGAAGCAGACTCCTTTTGTGGCTGTGAACAAGTCAATTCTATTAATCTGCCAGACTCTTCGGTTTCAAAATGCGACTACCAGGGGTTAAACGTCTCTTGGGTGTGTGTGGTAAGGTCTGATTAGCAGAGATTTGTAAGGCATCTCAGTGGTGGGAAGAGAACAATATGGCCTTGTGATGTTGCACAGAGAGGGGGCTTAGGAGACCTGTGTTCTCTTCTCAGCTCCACTACTGCCCTGCTGGGAGGTGGTACACGAATCACTTTGCTTTCTTACATCTCTGTTCCCCATCTCTGAAATGCAGGTAACAATGTTCACCTCTCCTTTTTACAGTATTTTGAGATCTAGAGATAAAAGGTAGGAAAAAGCTAGGTATTATCCATGACCAGTGGAGCTCTCTGTCACCTCTCCCATCCTTCTCTTACTTTAGAGCTTTCCTTTCACTTTTTCCATTCCCTATATTACACACCTCTCTTGTTGCAGCAGTCACCCTTCCCTCATGTGGTTGCATGCACATGTCATAGCAGACAGGCTGTGTGAGTCTGGAAAACATAATTCTGACACAACCTCTACCAGTGATTGCCTTGAAATAGAAACTTAAGGCAACTGAGAGAGGCATGCCTCTGGAAAATTACTTAAGGATACTGATAGATCAAGTACTTTCATTCCACCATCACTCTTTAACAGTCAAAAGACATAAAAATTAACAAGAAATCTGTTGATTGAAAATAATTGTCTCTCCTGTAGTTGAAAGAAAAATCCTTCCAGTGTAAAATAACACCGTCAGGATTTTCAGATGTTAAATTCCACCAACAGGCAAACTTCCAGCTTGCACAGCAGTGGCCTTCCACTGCTGATTTCATCTTCAAGCTAAACAGCATGCTGGTGTGTTACGTACACAGCCGGACTTGCAAATCCTTTCTCAAGTCTCACTCACGCAAAAATGTCTTTAACATCAGTGGGAGTTTTGCCAGAGCAAGGTTAAATAAGAATTGAAGGGCATGCAGTCTGTAGCTGGTGTACATATTAATGTAGGACACATTTTACAAATGCTTCCCCAGTTTTTGTTGGCTCATTTCATTGCTCAAATCTATCAACAGCCACAAAGCAACTGTGATCTGGGCTGAGAATTTCCACCTCCACCTTCAAGGTGCTTTAATAATGCTGCACTTCGATGCTGAGCGGGTGGGAGTGAACTGGGGAGGACTGCTGTCACAGTGATTGCTGAGAGTGCCTGCAGCATCCCAGTCCCTCACACCACATGGTAGATTACAATCTTTCCCTTACTGAAATTGCTTTTGTCACCTCTTTTCCAAATGGTGACCTTTTCTACCTCTGGGCAGCTAAGAAGTACAAAACAGCTCTCAATTACATCCCTCAGTCACCACTAGAAGAAAAGAGAAGACATGTGAGCATCTGTGCCTGGCAAGGTATGCTGTGTGGAAGCCCCCGTGACAGCGGGATGTTCTGTGACAGCTTGCTGGCTGTGTTTGCAGGTGCTGGCTGTGAGGGATGTGCCCACTCAGTGCCTGGGTAATAGCTGATGAACCACAAATGTACTACCGACACACTTCCAGGCACAAGGGAAACCACAGCTGGTCAGAAACATCATCATACAGAGAAAACACAAAAAGCAACTATTGATTAACTAATTAACTGATTGCATCCACAATCCAGTAAACTGTTTAAGCATCTGAGAACAGGACTTGGGAAGCTTTTCTTTCACCAAATCATCTTTTTCACTGAAACAGGGACGAGGAAGGAAGAACACTCTGAGAAGAGTAATTATTTCATTTTGTTAACTTTAGCAAAGTTTGAAATTGTTTTCATATTTTATTTTAATTAAAAGCAATTAATAATGCAAGTAAAATGAAACATTTGGTGCAAAGTGGAGAAAGAAGGAGTGTGGTGTTTTCCAGTTGTATTCCATGAACCACAGGAAATCATGGAGATTTATGGAGATCAAATTATCTGGTTCGGATTTGTCAAAACTGCCAGCATAATGATATATATGTTGTTCAGAATTTTCACAAGGTTCTCCAGGGACTCAGTGGGTTTCAGTGTGGTCTTAAAATTCTGTGTGTATTTAAGTTTTGAGTGAGAAGGGCCTGAGCAGGAAATTCATTTTTCCCATGAGAGGAAAGACCAATATAGGCAGTGAACCACTTCTTACAACTACTTCACCAGCAGTAGTCTGTTGGAAACAACTCATCCTTTAATGGTAGCATCCTCTCTATGGACATCCGGGTAATGATGTCTGCTTATCTTACTTTGCAGTACATTTCATGCAGTGATCAGCCATCAGCCAAGTCCTAGTTCCAGCAAATTATCTGTGTATGTGTGTGTATATATATATAAGCCCATGTATATTGTATGTACAGATACATGTATAATCCAAACTCTCACAATTCTTGCTTTCAGTCTAATTACTCCTTCATAACTAATGTGTGCACACGTCATTTGAGCATCCTGTACTCGTTTTCCTCTTTGTCCTGACGCTAGCCATCCTTTTGCCTTCCTCTTTCCTTCTATTCCTATCAGTCACTCTGCAGAGGCAAGTAAATAATCGCTGGTTTTGTTTTGTACAGTCAGGTCTGTTCCTTCCTTTCTGCTTTGTTTTGTCTCTGCAATCCCAATTCCGTATTTTCCCTTCCCTGTCTCTTCACAATTACTTATTTTTCCCTGCTGTTTAGCTCTCTTGACTCACAGAAGTTATACTTGAGCTGCCATAACTTCTTACATCAATATCTCCAAGAAAGGGTGGAAAGAAATAGTAGATTTTTTATGGTTAGTGTACTGTTACCCTCCTGTTTAAATCAGTGGGAGAGTGTTACTAGAAAAACAGCATTTGGCTGCTTCTCTGCAGGAATCTCTCAATTAACCAAACTTTGTACGGGGCTTTGAAGATACAAATCACTTTGTAAGTGTTTAGTAGTCATTATTATTATCATAATTAATTTCAAAATGCCGGAGGTAGGATTTTGGAAGATATAGCACCCTTCACAGTCCTATATAATTTTAAACCCCACATTGTGATTTTATTTTTTTTCCAGCATAGATAGCTGCACATTAGTGATGGGGAAGGTTAGCCACTCATTTCCAAAAGAGGCAAAGAGAAGGGATGGGTTTTTTGGAGATGATTCCAAAGGACATTAAGGATTGTAAATGTCTTTGTGAATCTGCCACGGCTTTCTAATAATATTTGGAGAATTAATTCTCTGTCAGTTTTTTAAATACAGAAAGGTTTTGTTTTTCCAGGTCCCCAAGCCAGATATCTAAAAGTGATGAAGGCTGTTTACAGTTTAGAAAGGCAGCCTACAAAGGGCCATACATAACTTGGGACCCCAGTGCTATCCTAATAATTCTGTCCTCCTGCACTGCCCTGAACAAGGAGAGTCAGCAAAGCTGAACACCTCTCTGTTTCTCCTATTACAAGCCACACAAATACACAGTTCAAGTGAAAACTCCTAGGCTGCGATTTTACATCCCTGGTTTTGGCAATGACTTACAATATTACAAGAATTTCTGGGATTGAAACATTACCTCAGGTCATAATCTTGCAATATTTAATGCTCAAATGCCTTAACTTTTAGCATATGAGTCATCCCTGTGAATTCAGTGTACCTTGCTTTACAAACTGGCAGGATATTTGTTTTGTCCCTTCTGTTGCATATCTCAGTGTTGTAATACAGATAACTGCTATGCCTTTGTTTCATTATTTAATCTGTGAATCTACAGAAAGAGCTTGTCTCATTGATTTGTGGAAAATGTTAGAGTAAGTGGGCGAGAGAGTCATTGACCCTGGCACTAATGGGGTGGATTCAAGCCGTGCTAGGAAGAGACCTGCTGTGACCTAAACAAGATTAGCCAAGTATAAAAGGATCTTTTCCTGTAAATCAAATTGATTACCTTACTGAGGATCACATGAGTACTCCCCACAATGTAGAATGTATGGCAGAAAGCCTTTATGTAATATTTTACTTATTAATTTAAATATGCATCTTAGTTCCTGCCATAATAACAGCAGTAATTAATAGAACATCTATCCAGAGCTGCAGGTGTCTCTCATGCAAATTATAAAATTGCATATAAAACAGATCGTGAATGCCACTGTGGTGTAGAAATAGCTAATTTTAAGGACCTTATCTGAGCTACAGATTTTCACACCAATTTTAGAGCACCGACCAGTACAGCCATTTGGTTGCCAGGAACGAGACACAGCACTTTGTAGTGTAGATGAATGTCAGTGTACTTTGTAATTGTTTCTCACATTAGCATGAGGTACTGTTTTCACACTATCCTTCACTGACTAGAGGTGTTTAAGCACTGAGCTCTGGGAAGCGTGCTGGAAATAGTCCTGGAAATTGCCTCCAATATGTCCTGAAAACGGTGATGTGAACTGTAAGTTAATGTCCTTATTTTTGAGCATTTCATCTAACAAGTAACATTTTGTTACCGTGCCAAGATGCGTTCTGTCTAATTGCCTCCCCATGTCCCTGCCATTTATGTCTGTTTAAGGTACCACGTCTGGACGAAAGGGCACGCGCCAACAAACTTTGCCAAGTGGCGAACAGCCACCACCCCCTACCGCGTAGAGTGGGAAGCAGACTTTGAGCCATACGTCGTTGTGAGGAAAGACTGCCCGGAGTATGACAGGCGGTTTGTTGGGTTTGGCTGGAACAAAGTAGCTCACATCATGGAACTGGATGCACAGGTGAGGAGATGACAAATGCATATCTCACCCAGGGCTGTGCAGCAGGGTTAGTAAAAATGAAATCTGTGCCCTGTAGAAAGGCTTCAGGCTTTGCATCGCCAAAGTGCTCATCTGGCTTTACTGAGCCCCTTAATGAGTGCTTCTTGAGTTGGGAACACTCAGTTTAATCTTTGTCATATATTAAGTGGAGAACTGAGTCTGAGTTAATTTATTTGTCAGTGCTGAGAAAGTCATTGTTTCACAGTGGCGCAACCCCCGCAGTGCCCTCCTCCTGACCGAAGCATTGCAGCACTTGTAGCCAGTCCCATCACTTACTTGGGAATCTGTAGACCCAGCTGGATTTTTTTCAGTTAAGCAGGGGTTGGTGTGTCCCAAATGCCAATTTGGAATTCAGAAAGTAATCTTCGATTGAATCCAAGGCAAGCATCTTCAATTTCTGGATGGGATTTACTGCACATCACTGCAAAGCCAAAGTCTTTACATTTCCAAAGTCTGAGGCTATGGAGCGGACTCAGGAGGATCCAGGTACTTGAGCCTTGGGCTACCTGTCTCTTGGTATGTGACTTGGTATGAAGCTGCAGGGCAGAATTTATAAGAACAAGGATGCAGAGAAAGCTCAGGAGTCCCAGACTGGCACCAGAGCTCTCAGAGCTGCCAAAGTCCCTGCCACCGATCTGGATCTTAGAGGCTGGCAGTGACTGTGGCTCCATGAGAGCCCATAGTGCTGCTACTCACTGAAAAGGCAAGGTTTACATCACCCCGCTTTCTTGGATTGGGAGCTAACCACTGTGCTAATCAGCAAGGTCTGGGTCATGGCATTTCTTTTTACTTTGGGTTTGTGGTGGGCTTTTTCAGTTTGGTTTCAATCCCAGCATGGGAACTAGTAGAATTTCATGCTAATCAGAAAAACAGGTTTTGGCCATCTGTATCCTCCTGTGATGGCTTCTGCTATGAATCTGGAATATAGCTGATCCTTCTCTGCTCAAGTCTTACCAGTTTATGTGAAGCAGAACTGCACAAGGCATAGAGCAAGTTAGTGGGAGACTGTGTCTCTAGGGTGTGGGTTACAGTGTATTTGTGTGCAGCCACATATGTGGGAAGAATATATTCTATTCCTGTTTACAAAACTACATGGTCACCTTGAGCTGGCAGCCACTTGCCCTCTGTTTGCAGAAGGGCACTCCCAAAAAATTTATGCATACTTATACTGAGAAAAATATTATTACAGACTAGGAAAAAATACCCCTTATATTAGTGTTAATAATAATTTGCTATAGCACTGTAATTTTCCAGTGCACTTTCCAAATGCTAATCAATTAACCATCAGTTGTGGAGAGTGCCAGGGTAATGGTTTATTATTTGTTAATCTGTGTAACAAGGCTTATGTTCCCACTGGCAGCTCTCTTGTTGCACTCAGGATTTAACTCTTCTCTTCAGAGATGTCTGCCCAGCATAGAGATTCACACATGGGAAACTGAAACATTTTTCAAAGTTGATCGTAGCACAGATACTTTAAATGGTCATTGGGTTGGAACTAACTCTGGGAAATTGTTTTTCTCACTCTTCCATCCTTGAATACATTATAAAATTTAAAAGAAGTTTCATTTTCCTCTGTAGCAACATGAGATGGGACTATTCTCCCACAAAATCACTGTGGAGGAGACATGGGATCACACAGCTGCCTTCCTCTGTGGCATTCCTCTGCTTTAGGGTGTCCACAGATCAGGTTGCTGCCAGCTGCTTCTCTGGCCTCGTTACCAGCTGGCAGAGCAGCTTCTCAATTGAGTTACTTCACTGCTCCTCACTACTGCATGTCTTTCAAGAGGTCCATTCCAGAGCCCTTACCAAGGGTCTGGGCCGCTGCTGTCCCTTAGAGCAGCACACCATGTGGAGATAGTCATTACTGTTACTCTAGGAGCATGCAGGTGCCCACTGAGCTGGATGCTGTGCAAAAACATGGATAATGATAGTCTCCAGTTGAAGAATTTGTAACCTGTGGGAGATTCCTGCAAGTGCATTGCCTTTTCAGCAGAGGTTTCCATATAGCAGGGATGGGTCATCATTCTTCCAGTGACTGTGGAACTAGACTGTGACCATCTCATTTTCCAGGATCCCAGCCCGGCATATTTCAGTGGGGATTTTTAGTAGCAGACTCACCATTTCTTGGAATGCTTTGTGTGCCTGAAGGCTTTTCAGAGGGATGGGCACACTGCTGTGCTGAACAGTTTGCACTGCAGAGCATGGACAGTCCCTGACCTGCAGTATTACAGACTTGAGAAGGAAGCAGAGAACAAAGAAAAGGTTGTATGAGGGGGATGAATCTTCCTCAGTAGCCTTGCTCCTTAGTTTTAAGGTCTGTTAGAGACATAATTTCTGGGTTTTCAGCTCTCCGCACTCCATGGTGCCAGCCCTTGTTTTTGCGTTTGGTTCCCCATGAGTTCTAAGCATCTTCCAGCTAAATAAATTCTGCCTCTGAGCATGAGATTATTTTGCTCCTGCTATACATTTGTCACCCCAAACAGAAGCTTAGAGGGCCCCATTAACATTTATGACAATGTTGTAAATTGGCACAAAGATTTACCACTTAGCACTGTCAGTCAGGGAATGGGCAGTTCTCATAAGGAGAAAGGAGCACCGGTAGAGCTTCTGCATCTCGCTGTCCCAACACATGCTGCTTCTTCATAGGTGACTCTGGAAAGGCACTGCAGCCTTAGATATACTTGGGGCTCACCAATACCACTGCCTGAGTTGGGAAATGGATCCACATTGACATTCTGTTCACTTTTTTCATCTGAATTTGGCTTCATTTTTGGCTCTATTGCTCAAACATATGGTTTCTGGTAGCACTATAATGCAGCAGCTTGATCATAGTTTGTTAGGTGAAGAAAGACTTACAGGTGAACCACTTAAATTTATTAGCACAAGTCTCTTGTTTCCCATCAGTCTCTTTCCCTACTGAAATATTTTGCAGTACTCTGCCTCTGTGCTGTAGATTCTCTGTGTCTCTGCCCAGATGCCTAAATCTACAAGTGACTGGACATTTGAAACCAGGGGAAGTTGTGCACCACTTCTTTTAAAGCCAGCATGCTCTGTAGCTGTTCCATCTCTGAGCACTGTCTTATGTAGAGATGGTTAATGAGTCAATCCAGCAACAGCTGGAGATAGAAACTCTGTGAGAACAATAGTAAATTTGCCTGTAGAGGATTCAAAATTTCTTTGTCATTTCAATTTCACACTTCTTGAAACTCCACGTGAGAAAAATAGCATCCTAGTGATTAGGGGACTTTGCTTGGTAATGGGTAATGAGGTTCACATCCCTTTTCTACCCAGTTTCTTGTAGGAGATCCTTGCTTGATGCACATCATAGGATGTGAACAAGTGAACTTTCAGTTTGTCTAAGAATCAGCCTTTTTCAAGCTTTTCTCTAATGATCACATATAAAAATTGAAAGAATCTAACAGGAGTAATTGAGACAAATGGAACATCATTTTTTAACAACAAAAAATGTCGAAGAACTTGGTCAGATATAAATAAAGCGAATTAGTAAAGTAGTTTTACAGAAGGAGAATTAGCACAATATTGTACTTTGTGAAGACCTTAATTTGCATAAAAACATCTCAAAGCATATGGAATTAGCAGGTTCATTTTCACACATCGCCTATAAATGATACTGTCTTCTTCCCTTACTTCAGGTTTAGAAATAGTTTTGGACAGTTTTGTCTCTGAGTATCTTAGTATATAGGCAAAGCAACATATGTTGCAGAGTTTTGTCTTCGTAAATATAGCTTATTCTAGCTTCCCAAGCAAGATAATTTGCAGGGGCAAAGCTGTGTTTTTGCAGGGTCACTTGAGACCCGTGCTGTGTAGTCACAGCTGCATTTGTTGCAAACACACTACAGCAAAATCTGTGCTGCAGACATGGCTTCAGGTGTGTCTTTTTTGCTGTTTCCCCATTATTTGGCTGATACGGAGTAAAATGTTTTAAAACAGTTTGGGTTTTTTATGAGGGTGGTAACACACTGTTTGGGGTCACCCAGAGAGGTGGTGGATGCCCTTTCACTGGAAACATTCAAGGTCAGGTTGGACAGGGCTTTAACCAACCTGATCTAGTTGAAGATGTCTATGCTTATTTCGGGGGAGTTGGACTGGACGACCTTTAAAGGTGCCTTCCAATCCAAACTATTCTATGATTTTAAGAAATGAGAAAGTAGATCTTTCATCAAACAAAGAAAAAGCTACCTGGAAAAAAAACCAACAAAGGCTTGTTTGAGATACCTACATGGGTTTGTTTTTTCGGAGGCCCACACAGCACTGTTACATAATGGAACATGCTTGACTGTGAAGGTGCAGGAGAGATGCATGGCAGGAGTGCTGGGGAACACCCTGACAGCTGGTGTCTTTCTCCCACAGGAGTACGAGTTCACGGTGCTGCCCAACGCCTACATGATCCACATGCCACACGCCCCCAGCTTCGACATCACCAAGTTCCGCTCCAACAAGCAATACCGTATCTGTCTCAAGACCCTGAAAGAGGAGTTCCAGCAGGACATGTCGCGCCACTACGGCTTTGCAGCCCTCAAATATCTCACGGCAGAGAACAACAGCTAGCACCGCAGAGCCCACGTGCGGGAAACAGGGACACCGGCGGGGAGAGCCACTCGATGTGTGGGGCCCAGTCACCAGACTTTGAACTGACAAATACTTTCTGTTTTTATATCATACTTGGCAGTTCTAACAGTAGAAATTTGAAGTGACATGTCTTCGGACTGTGCTCATTTGTCCCTTCCCTGATTCCCCCAGGCCTTTTGGCTTTAGCGTTCCTGAGGTGTCTGCGAGTGGGGCCGGCCAGGTGCCCTCCGTGCCACCAAAGGTGGGGACTGGGCAGGGGCTGGGAATGCACTCTGCTCTCTTAAGTGCAGAGCAAAGACAGACCTTCAGAATATAGGATTTCGTGTTGCTATTTAATAATTTGACATGCTTTTTATCTGTAAAGGAAGATCTTCGGGTCGCTGTCCTGTGAATTTCAAATCTGCACTACTCTAAAAGGGAACTTTGACCTGTGAACTTTCACAGGGGCCCTGTTAACATGGATGACCTTGCTAATGCAGGATGAGCCAAAGGTCTGAATTAGCCTTGAAAACACAGGGGACGCTTTACAATACTGCACTCCTGAGAAGGTGTGTTACTGGTTTAGGCGTATACATGGTATTGGTTGGTCTTTTGTTCTCAAATGAGTTGTTTTATCAGGAAAATGCCCTATACCCCACCCTGCCTTTACCCCAGTCCTAAGTGCTACTCCTTCCCTTGCCAAGGAAATGCCTCCCTTGTGTTTCTTTCCCATCTTCAGTTTTGGTGGTCCAGTAAAGAAGATCAGTAGCTCTGCTAGAAAGTGAACAAAACTTGTCAGTGTAAGGTCTGTTTTCATCAGAGCAACTTGTTCATGTGTGTCTCCTAAGATAAAGGGCCTGGCTCTAACTTTTTATCTTTTTAGGCAAGAATGGGATTTTACCTATAAGGCACATTGTACCAGGGGAATATTGATTTGTAGGCTCATTTCAGTGCTGTCCATCCGTGAAGGCTCTGGGCCTTAGGCTTTAAGTGGACTTCTTTGCTGAACAGGTAATATAAACTAGTAAAAAGGCAACTAGTAGCCTTGGTGCTCTCCTGCTGCCTGCTGCGAGGTCTCAGAACTACTTCGTTAAAGGAGTTTATAATTAAAAGGAGCAGAACTGTTAGGAATAAACTCCCTATTCGAGAGGGAGAAAAGAATGTGTTGGAAATCTGAGTGAGTGTTTGCTTGAACGTGGACTGGTCAAGTTCACAACATCGGTACACACAGGAGTATGCTGGAGGGCGAACAGGAAACCTAACAAGCAAAATGCAGAAAACAAGACACTGGACTTTTTGCCATTTTCTTTATCTTCAGTATTAATGTTGTGTTTACATGGGATGAAGAGATGAGGTTTCATGCACTACCCCTTGCAGGGCTATTTGTAATTTCTGTTGCAATGTTAATAGAGAAAGCAGAAACAACTCAGTGAGAAGTGTGTCTGTCTCCCTACCCCAGATCCCCCTACAACCGCACATACCAATACTACTGCCTGAGGTGGAAAATGAATCCACATTGCGTTCTGCTCATGATTTTTCCATTTTGTTTTTCAGCCACTGGACCTTCTGCTTTCCTCCCCACCTCATCCCTCTAGAGCTTGGTTTTATTTCTAACCTGACATTTTGAGAGAGCTTTCTGTTATGGTGGAAACCATGCAGTTAAACCAGACATTTAAACTACAAATACCAGTTCATCATTCTGTGTATATATAAGAAAAGCCAAAAAAGGCAGCATCTTTGACAAGAAATAAAAAGGGGCGGGAGACTATGTGTAGTTCTCAATTTTTCTCCTGGGAGTGTTGGCTGCGTAAGAATATATCACTGCATAATTTTCCAAAGAGCTATTTTTCTGTTCTTAATAGCTTTATGTAAAGATTTACATAAAAAGCTAGAAAGAGCAGGGAAGAAGTGTGTTCAGTTCTGACTAAGATACATTCTTTTAAAAACCCCAAAATCTTAGCTCCCCAAGTTCTGTATTACTCACCATTTAGGGCCCAGGTCACTGTACTTATTGAGGATGAGAAGAACCCTGCAGCACAGAGCTCTGTTGATTAGCTAAGGTGCAGAATGACACCAAAAGCTGACCTAAGAGAGTCTAACACCGGTTGTGCCCACGTAAAATCTCCAGTCAGAGCTTCAGTGTTTATGTTTCATGTGTATTAAAAACTTTCATTTCCAGATGTACATTTCTCCTTGCCCAACAGTGGACTGGATTTCCCTGCAGCAGCACAACCTGCAGCACAGACCTGTATATTATTTGGATGTGCCATTACCAACATCCTTCTAATTATTCTCTTCTCTGTGGTCATGTGATGAGGATGGGGAAGCAGGGAGGTAATAATTTGCTACTTGCCTGACTGTACAGTGAGTTTTGGGACCTGTGGGGTATGCTTAGGTATGCTGGCTGGTGTAGCCAGCTCAAAGATTGGTAGTAGGTACAAAGAGCCCTTTTTTATTTTTCCTTATAAGCACTGTACTGACTTGTATCTGTCATGTCATGGTTGTGCTTCATAATTTGAGAGGTGTGGGGACTGGATTTTTTTTCATCCAATTTACCTAATAGCAAGTTAGGATTACATATCTGATTATAACTGCCAGGGCTCCTCCAACACCATGGAAAAAACTACCACTGACAGCAACAAAAATCCCCAGCTCAGTTGTAACTGACTGTCTTCCAGTCCTCTGCTGTAGTAAGTATTTGCTAGGAACCTTGTTACTTAATTTCTCACTTTTCTCCTGAAATCTTCAAGAAATAGCAGAAAAACCTGGTGACATAATGCCTTTGATTTATTGATTTGTTCCACCAACTTCTCTCTTAAGTCTTCAGTCTACAACCTCTCCTTATCTTTGATATTTGGAAAGTGTGAGTCTCTCATTTAGATACCACTCCAGCACCCTCTCAGTGAAGACTGATGCAAATAAATCATTTAGATTCTTGACAATGCCCTTACTGTCTTTAATTGTTTCTTCTACTTATTGTTTGGGGTGGTCTACCAGATATATCCGCTTTTCTATTTTATGTACTGAGCAAATGTGCATTTTCAGCTTTAATTTCCTACTGTTTGCTCTTCAGACTCCCTCTTAGCTTCTTCAAACGCCATCTTAAGTATTACATACCTTCCTTTCAGCTTTACAAAGTTGTACTTCCATTCTCTGTAGGTTTCCTATTTGACCTGAATAACTTCTAAAATTTCCAATTGAGTCATATCAGCATTTCTTTGTCTTCCATTCATCTAAGGGGCACAATGCTCCATGGCTGTTTATAAGTCCTTTCCATTTTTAATCTGAGGATTTAAATTCTCTGGTTCCTTTTAATTAGGGTCACTGATTCTTCCTTTAAAAAGATAGAGTTTTGGTTTTAAATTTATATTGAATTTCACCCTATTGGGTTTTGAGAGTTTGTATTTTCCTCTTTAACCTTCCTAAATGCTAACCTTTTCCTAACCAAGGGATCAGAAATAAAATCTTAAAATTGTTTTGTTCCTCTAATTTGGGCCCTTATCGTAACACATTTTGTTCTTTGTCTTCCTTTTCCCGCTCCACTATAAAACATTGATACATAGGAGCCACTGTAAACTTTTCAAGTCTCAAATCCTGAACTGTGTATTTCCCAGCACCTTCTGACATCCCACGACATTTCAGGCCTAATTATTATTCCAAATAATAATCTGCTGCTTTGCACTCAATCCTCCTATTTTTGTTTTCATGCTTCTCCCTTTGATATAACAGGCTTTCCAAGGTTAAGATTTGGGCAAAGCTCCTATTATTTAATACTGTATTGTAACCCTCTAATATGTTTCCATGATTTTTCTTTGTTGACACTATATATATATATATACATATATATATATATATATATACACCTTCAAAAGTTTGGCTGTAGTTTCCATCCTATCATTTTCTAGCTAAGGGTCATCTCCTGTTTTCCTATCTGGCAGACCTAGAAAATGTCTTTGTTTATCCTGGATAGTCCTTAGTATCTATCAGACCTTTTTCCAAATCCTACTTTTAGTAATTCCTTCCAGGCTTGCTAGTTTCCTATGTGAGCAATCTGGTTCCACTTTGCAATTTTTTTCTGTTAGTAATCATCATCTTGGACTCTCTGACATAAAGGAATTAGCAGCTGTACCTGCAGTTCCATCACTTTTGTTAGACTGAGTATGACATATGGTCGCGTTATTCCTAAAGTACTGGTAGGCTTCATGTGATTTGTTGGTAAATCATAAACTGCATATTCCTTTTACTGCAGCAAGCAGAGGCACTTTGTAGTGTTCTTTGGAGTAGCTGTTGCAGCAGAGTAAGCTCTGTGTTAGAGGGAGAAGCACAAAAAACTCGTCAGAACTGTAGCTACTGTTTCTCTCCGCAGGGGAAAATAAGGCCCTAG
Source organism: Dendrocincla tyrannina (assembly GCA_035047865.1). Classification (NCBI taxonomy): domain Eukaryota; kingdom Metazoa; phylum Chordata; class Aves; order Passeriformes; family Dendrocolaptidae; genus Dendrocincla; species Dendrocincla tyrannina. The sequence goes on from JAWWMP010000041.1 coordinate 52,482,268, forward strand.
CACAGCTGAACAGTTTTATAAATGCCCTGCACAAAGCACATTGCACGTTATTTTCTGGTAGGTATAATCGTACATCGTCCAATTAAATATGAAAAATACCTCTTTAATGTTCTCATTTTTATGTGCAATTCTATCCAGAAGATAATGCATTTCCTTCTCTATCTTGCCAGTTTCCCCCATTACTCCAGCCTGCCTAATAGCCCCATCTGTTTTCAGCTGAGAAAGATTAATGACCAGAAGCACTGGGAGTCCTGGCAGATCAGCAGAGATATTACTCTTAGGCATTGCTCAGGACATTCCTTCCTACTCTGCCAGATACTGTATGGGTGTTCCTCAGGTTTCAGGGCAGCAACAGCAGAACAAGCAAGCTCAGCAAGTGGGGTGAGTGTCATTATTTATGAGCTTCAACCAGGCCTAATATTTTCGATGGTGGGAGTGCTATAAAGAGAATGTATCATTATTAGCTCAAAAAATATTTCAATTTTAGGGAAAAAAAAAAGCAGCTAAGTTTCTGCAATTCCAGTGACTGAGCCTGAAACAAGTAAGTCGCTAGTGGATAATGCCAGCCAATAATCTAGTGTTTCCTCTGCAGTATTGAAAATGCAGAAGCACTGATAGCTAAATGAAGTCATTTTTAAAGTAGTAATTCATAATATATACTTAGATGATGTGTTTACATCCAAATACTTGGATGAATTGTCTGAAGATTGTTGCTTTGTTTCACAATATAAAATTGCTTGAAAAAGCTTCTGGATGTGCACAGCAAATTATGGCTCAGGAAATGTCTGCAAACCTGTATTTAGAAATACCTTGCTTTCATAGCAATTTGCTTTCATCAGTAGTTATACATTCCCCAAAAAAAACCACAAAGTCCTTGAGAATTTCAAAAGAAGCTATGTATGTGTCAGGTGGCTGGAACATTTTCCTCTTACCCCTACTTGGGATTTGGGATATGATTACTCTGCAGAGTTGAATTACTATGATGAGTTGAACAAATAATCTGGAAATTAGAAAGCCAACTAGCTACTTATTTGTGTGGTCAATCATATGAAAGTATTTGTTCAGACAAGTTAGTGGATACTCCAATGGAAGTGTTAGCTCATTGAGAGTGTCAGGATGCAAAAGAGTTGAAGTCCAGGCTAAGAGCTTAGTATCTTGGCATTCATTCTGTATAGTTTCCCCTCATATGATGAGAGCATCTTCCTTGCTCCCAGCAAATTACTATCTTTGTAGGATTAAAATGTCCTAAAACTGCAATATGGATTTGTAGAAGTCACTGTGTGAGTAGCAAAGGCTGCACTTGAGAACTCCATGGTCCATTGCCATGAGACACAAGATTTCATTCCAGAAGAAATAGTTCTGACCTGGGGGTAATTCAGTGGCCAAGGATTTAGACACCCAACCTCACCAGATGTATTCAAGAAGAGAATACCCAACACATGAGGCCGTGTAATTCAAGCTGAGCTAAGGTCGTTTCTCAGTATTATGGCAACATAATTCTCAGTCAATGGATGTGTGAATTTTCAACATTAACCATTATATCACAAAACTCATGCTAATGCTAAGGCTGCAGAGTCAGTCGTGGAATTTAGAGGATCTGAAATTTAAAGCTGCTGGTAGAGCTGGTGATTTGCTCATACAACTTCTTTCTCTTCCCTGGCACATATATAATAGCGCATAGTCTGCACAATTATTTGCTCAGGGTTTTTTTAGAAGGCTTCTCTTCCACTCTGTGAACAGAGTGGATGATACCTGGATGAACGAAGCAGCTAGGTGATACTTCTTTTTACTTTTTCTTTCATTATGCTTTTCATAATATGATAGCAGTCCTGATTCTGAGCAAAGTGAGACTTTTTTTTTTTCAGAGGATAGGTATAAACTGTGATTTAGGAAAATCAATTATCCCCATACACTCAGGCTTTTTAAGCAGAACACCTGCAGTTCTGTTCTACAAGCTTTTCTTGTGTGGAAGGATCCTTTGGAGCTGATGGAAATTACACATTCAGAGGCCTTGTAGCACTCACCTCCAGCCTATGAATGCTAACAGCTAAACTTGCAAGAGTGGTGAATCCCAGCTCTGTCCAAGCATGTCTGCTCCATTGCTGGGAACATTCTAAAGGTTATCAACAGTCTGTCAGGTAAGCATTGGAAAATGGAGTAAATAATTGGAGGTAGGGGGTTTGAGAGGTTTATTTTAAGTAGCCAGATTTCCAGAGGAATGAGGAAGACATAAGCATTTTGAAGTCCCTGAGAAGATGTGTTCGTGGGATCTGTGGGGTGCACTAAGCTTATTCTGGATCTGTGATGTTCCTTACCCAACACTGGCCAGTGTGGCCCACCTGCAGTAAATTGTGTTGATTGTAAAATTCATGAACGTCAGCACTGAGATTGAACCGTTCTCAGCTCAGGGATGTTTAATTTGTTTCAATTCTTTGGATTCCCACACTGGTCCTTTGGTGCTCAGAGAAAAAAGGAAAAAAAGAAAAAAGGTAATAGCAAAGATAACAGTAGGAGTCGGACTACCCAGCCTTTCTTAAATTGTCAGCACTGAGGTCAATGGATGAGGCAAAGCTGGAGTTAGTGAGATTTGTAGAATTTCTCCCTTTGATCTGCCTGTGGAACTGTTGTTCCAGCAGTGCCCCTCAGTGATGCTATAAGGAAAGCAAAAGCTATCCAGTGTGGATTGATCCATGAACTCTTCATCCAGTCAGAACTAACCACTAGCAGCAGGAAAGAAGTGGCACCACTGTCTGCTTTTGAGTTTTTTTAGATGGTGATAGTGAGTTCAGTATGAAGTCTATTATTCCAATGACAAACTTCTCTGAGCTTTTCTGCGCTTGAGATGTATACTTGCTGTGAGTGACAGAGGCCCCTTGGGGTTAGGAAGAGATGGGACTCAGCAGTTTGCTGATTCAGAATGAGAACAAGAGATTTGTATATTCTTTCCTGACACCTTGCACAGTGTTTGCTAATTATATTAGCACCAATTAATCCAGCTGACCTGAGACTCGGTGTTTGGGCTGGGCAGTAAGCTTCTGCTGTCTGTGTTGATAAGAGAACAGGCAGATAAGTGAAATTATGCTTTCTGCCCATAATATCATTGAATATACAGATTCAAATGACTCATGGAAAATTTACATCTTATATTTTTCACTGGTAAGTTTTATTCGAAGAACAGCAAGGGCAATTAAGAAAAGGAAAAAAAAAACCCAACAACAACAACAAAACACCCCTATGAGTTCTGTAAAGACCCACAAAGATTAATTCTCAGAGTCACCAATGCAAAATATCCACCAAGCTAACCTGCCAGCTTTTGTCATGAATGCAGAGAATACAGGCACCATCATCTTTCTGCTTACACTTCACAGAGCAAAACAAATGCATGTACTAAAAGCAACTCTCTTATTCAGATCACCCAAGGCACAAATATTTTCTCAGTTTTGTTGCTTTCATTTCCATTTTCATATGTGAAATTAAAAGTTTGCAAACACTTTCTTATTCATATTGTTCAGATATTTGTATTCACGGTTGAGTATGAGTCAGCAGTGCTCTGGCAGCCAGGAGGGCCACCCCTGCCCTGGGGGGGCATCAGGCAAAGCATCGCCAGCCAGTCAAGGGAGGGGATTGTCCCACTCTGCTCTGCTCTGGGGCAGCTTCACCTTGGGTATTGTGTGCAGTTTTGGGTGCAGCAATGTAAGAAGGATCCAAAGCTGTTTAGAGACTGTCCACAAAGATGCTGAAGGGTCTACAGAGGAAGCTGTATGAGGGGTGGCTGAGATCACCTGGTTTCTTCAGCCTGGAGAAGAAGAAACTTGAGGGGAGACCTCACAGCAGCCCACAGCCTCCTCACAAGGGGAAGCAGAGAAGCAGGCACTGATCTCTGTGGTCACCAGTGACAGGACCTGAGGGAATGGCCTGAAGTTGTGTCAAGGGAGGTTTAGGTTAGATGTTAGGAAAAAGTTCTTCACCCAGAGGGTGGAACAGGCTCCCCAGAGAAGTGGTCACAGCACCAAGCCTGACAGAGTTCAAGAAGTGTTTGGACAATTATCTCAGGCTCATGGTATGATTCTTGGGGTTTTCCTGTGCAGGGCGAGGAGTTGGACTTGGTGATCCTTGTGGATCCCTTCCAACTCAGGATATTCTATGATTCTATTTATTTTCTTAATATGTTACAGCTTTCTTCTGCATCTATCAGACCTGAAAACATTACAGCATTGTCTGTGGTTAAGAATAGAACTGAGGGACTATTGAGATGTCCTCAATACCATATTAGTGCAGAGACAGCCTTTCCTATAGCCTGGGGTGTTTTTTTCTTCCTTTGTGCTATCACAGGTTTTATTTCTATCTTAGCAGTGTCTCTTCCAGTAAGTATGAAAATCTACTAGCTTATTCTAGACCACTGCATGAGTTCATTACTAGAGCAGTGTTTCTGGCAGGGTTATTTTTTTATTTATTCTGCAGGGGTTTTTTTCAATTTTAGTCTTCAAGTCTACAGCTGGGAGAAAATTCTCTAATTTGAAGCTCTAAGGATGGGTTCGCTATGTTTTGTTCTGTTTTTAACATACTCATTTTGTTCAGACTTCTGTCCTCTACATCAATACATCTTCTAGAAAAATGCTGTTTTGGGAGTAAGAGAGTCATTGTAAATAGTCCAATGGGTCTTAAATCGGCAGCATTTATGAAGGTAAGTAATCTTCTCAAACCAGAAATTTTAGCACAGGTTTCTACTGTTTATTAATTTCCCACTATTTCTGTATGGCTCAATTTCAGGATCCTTCTTCAGCCAGCCCATTCTTGGGTTTTCCACTTTTTCTTCACATTCCCTTCTGCTGCACCCCTGAATCCAGGGGTTTATGCCAGCCTTAGGTAGGTGTTGACAGGTGTTTTTTAGAGACAGTATAGACAGCTTTCACAGTGCTGGATCTGGTTATAACTGTTACATAGAAAACAGACATCTCTCTATTGCTGCCTCCCTTAAACCAGCAAGAACATGGTTCAAAAATAAGAAAAAAAAAAATACTTGGGCTGCTGGGGGATAGGTGAGACTTAGGCCATTAATATCAAACCAAGATCAGGTTGCTTAGGACCTGACACATTACCAGGAGTTGGTAGCCATGCATAAAATGACAATGATGTGACTCTGGAAGAAAATAACTTCAGAAGACTTGGAAGAGATCATTTAGTCTGAACCATTGGTTTCACTTTTCCTGTCCAAAAAGCATTTGGATCGCCTTTCACAAAGCTATCTCCCAGCAGAGTGGTTCCAAAGCATGGACAGGCACTAACCAAGTCTACAAACACTCCCTTTCTTTCCAAACACACTATGGGTCATGTTGGCATCATTTCTTCTCCCTACAGCAGAGTATCCAAAACCTGAAAAAAGGTAGCACCAAAGTGATCTAAATACCAAATGTACCTAGCAATGCCAGAATCCTTAGGGTTTTAGGTGCGTAGCTGAAACCATTTGCACACAGATTAAGCCTGTGCAGCTTGGTAGATGTCTGAGACCCATGGTGTAAGAGTTGGTCATGAAGTCGTAGAATCATTTAGGTTGGAGATACCTCTAAGATCATCAAGTCCAACTGTTAACTCAGCACTGCCAAGTCTGCCACTAAACAATGTCCCTAAGTGCCACATCTACACATCTTTTAAATACTTCCAGGGATGGTGACTCCACCACTTTCCTGGGCAGCCTGTACTGGTGCTTGACAATCCTTTCAGCCCCTTTAGTTTCCTTTGATAGTCCATGGAGTGAGCAGCACTTCTGAAGAGGGCATTTCCGTTCACTTAAGCCCCACACCACCCTTGGCTCTGTGACTATCAGAAAAGGTTACATGCAAGGTGCCTCAGCTGTATACCTGCCCAAAGTAACACAAGACAAATCTGGGCCAGTGAGCATCAATTTTAGAGCTACTACCTACTCATTTAAGATTGCAGGTGTCAAAATCCCCTGGAAACTAAGCAGTAAGTGCTACAAGGCCTTATACTTAATATTAGCTGACAAACTTGAGAACAACAATCTCTAGGATGGAAATTGTGTGGGTGGATCAGCCATGGGAGGGGAGTGATTTGTGGGCTCCAGAGACTGTGCTACACATTGTGACAGGCAGCTTCTGCTAACAGCCAGGAAAGCACTCATTTTCAGCACAGAGTTGTGGGCCTCATAATGGTGGTTAAAATATTACCCCTGGCATTGCTGGCCAGGTTGTGCAAGGATTTGCACCGTATTATCACTGTGCAGCTCTGCAGAGAGCAGGGGCACCGTTTGCCATGTGCCAGCCAGCAAATTTCCAAAAGTGCAGGTAAGAAAGCTATGAGAAAGAAGGGGTAAAAACACCCAGCAATGGCTTTTCTCATGTGTTCCTTCTTAAGACTCAAACCTCATTCCTCTTCTGTCATGGTCATGGCCAAGGTGATTCTACATTCTCCAGGGGAAAACTGGATTGTTGTGACCTTTAGGGCAAACCATGCATGAATCAAGGCTTGTAATTTTCTCACAAGATTCGTGGCATTGAAGGGTTTTGAATCTTCAACTCACCACCCTGTCAGTATATTACCTCGCTGACTGTCCTTTTGCTTCAACTAATACCAAACTCTTTTGTTTCTCTCCCCAGTCTGGGGAAATATCCCAGGGCAAAAAAGGAGAAAAATGTGTCTTCTTTCCCTCTGCTGCCCCATCTCTCAAGCACCTTCGTCTCCAGGGTCAGACTGAGGCAACTTGCATTTAACACAACTTAATATACATGTATGCTTCGGTCCGTGTGTAAGTTTTCTAGGCGACAATCCTATTGGGGAAAATGCTGTTTAGATTGTGTGTGCAAAGTAAATGGCTTGTAAATATTAAAAGGGGAAAAAAACAAAAAGGCAAATTTTCAATTGTGCAATAAAATTGTGAAATAATCCTCTCAATTTCTTTCGATTGTCTGACTTGACACATGCTGGTTTCAGGAGCCTACCAGCTGTTGTTTCTTCAGACAGCTACAGAAAGAGAGAGGTCATGGGCTGTTTTGCTTTCATCTTTAAGTTTTTTACTGCTTTTTGATTTTGCATTGTCATTTGCCTTAAGCTGGTTTATTCCTTCAACGCTGGTTCAATCAGACACATTAGTACAAGGCTGTTCCCACTGAAGACAGGTGAGTCATCATCTGCTCAGAGTTAATCATGTGTTTATCTTCTTTACTTGACCTTGACCTTCTTCCTGCTGTTGTCTTTCTACAATCAAAGACAAGACCTGGGCAGATGGGGGCAGTTTATTCAGTTCAAGTATGAGTATGACAGCAAGCAGATGGACAATGAACGACAGCTCACCACCAGTACGGCAGTAAATCCATCCAACAGGTCAGTATTGTAAAGGCTTTATCTGCCATGTAGCAGCATGGATTTTCCATTATATAGGAGTCCTTCTCTTGATAATAGAAAAAAACTGTGCAAAAACCAGAAGCCTTCACTTTTCTAATACTTAACCCTTGCTGATAGGTTTTTCAGGTGCTCAGAGCTGCAACAGCATCTCTGCTAATCTAACTTACAGCTGGTCTGTCCTTTAGCATTTATAAGCAGAACCATGGGACTATAGCTCTCTTCCTTCCTGCTTCCTTTCTACTTGGTGGCCTAAGGTCTCTCTGCAGAACTTCATTATCAAGAAAGGACATGGGGGCAAGAGTGAGAAGACGGGTCAGCTGCATAATCCTTTGTGGTTTCTTTTGGTCTTCTTTTTAACCAAAATTCAAAGTAGAATCTACTATAAAAGTGTGCTTGCTGGGAGCTACAACACAGAATACACATTCACAGGGACGTCATAAAGAATAAGATGTCCCTGGATGTAGGATATGGAGCTTTTCTCAAAGATTGAATAGAATATAAACAAAAACTAGTGTAGGTTAGGAAGATAGCAGAATTTCTTGTGTGTTTTTAGACAATTACAGAATCTAATGTATTTTTTGTGGTGCAGGAACAGGCTGGGAGTCCAACAAGAGGTAGAAAGAGAGGGCTTTGGATACATTATCAGAAACATAAATACTTGGAAAAGTATATATACATATAAATAGGTAGAAAAAGAATTTACAGAAAAGGAAGATGAAGGGCTGGAAATGTACAAGTGGGAGTTTCATAAGCTGAACTCCGCAATCATTGCAGAGAAAGAGAAAACCTGCAGGTGCAACTCCCTTAAATTCCCTGACTTTGCAGCAAGGCAAAACTGGCTTGCGCTGGGGAATGAATGATTGAGCAGGTGCAAGAATTGAATGACATTAACTGTGTAAATAGCAGCCGCTTTTCAATAATCAGGCCCCCAGAAGGGATCCTCTGCCTATGCCATTTCCATATTACCCACAACCCTTCCTATTCATCCACCTCTGACAAATAAGTAATAAAGAACAGTGCTTCCTTTAGGATTTGTGTTAAATATTAACACTCCAGGACAGATGCAGCAGGGCAGATTACAATGTGTTTAGCCTGGGGTCAGAAGTTAGAGTTTCATCAAAAGGGGGTATGTTGAGCTCCCAAGACTGAAGTAGTGATGGGGCATTAACCTACTTCTGTACCAGCTCTCCTCTAGGCTCTTTCTCTCTGTGATTCCTGGTGGTCTTTGTGTAACTGCATTCGTCTTCAAGCTGCTTTAAAAGAGGGGCTAGCTAGTGGCTGGATTGGACAGACAGATGTGGGATGTGTTTGTGTTTGCTGCCTTGGGATGTGTTACGCTGCTCAAGAGACAGGTGTTAGGCTGGAGATGTTGATGAGAAAATTCTGCCACACGTTTAGCTGTTAAAATGGCTTGAAAGAGGGTTATGTATCTCGCCAGTCTGCCACTTGAATTTCCATCTCGGGTTTCCACAAACCAAATCTGGCTACCGTTTCTTCATTTTCCAGCACAGTCTACAATTTCCCTCCCTTCTACCCCTGCCCAAATTATACCTCAAGAATAACTTTTGCATGATGATATGAATCACATGCTGTACCTTGACCTGTATGATCAAGATAGCTGTAAGGTACCCAGTATCTGTGTGAAAAAGGAAAATCAAAATCTAACTCACCTGTCAAAATTTGGATTTCATAAAACAGATGCTGGGATATTCTCAAAACTTTAATCGTGGTAATTTTGTGTTTGCACATAAGTAAACCATACCTCATTCACAGCAAAGTCAAAAAAGAGGGTGTTAGTTTTAGTAATCCAAATACTGATTGTGATGAAACTTGTCGCATCAGCTGGGAAATGGGATCCTGCTGACATTCACTTCCCTGGCTCCAGAGCTGGTAATTTCAGGTGGTAAATGACAACAAACTCTCAGAGCTCTTGTTTCAGGCTATTGCTGATACAGCATCTTCAGTTATGTTGGGTTCTGAATTTGAAGGTTAATTTTTGCAATTATCAGTGCAGTACACATTTCCTTAAACAAAAGCCACCGTTTTGAAGTGGCCACCAGAGAGAAGATTGAACAACTCTAATGGGTTCAATTCATCCTCTGCTTCAGGGCATAACAACAGTTTTTAGAAGCAATTGTTTCCTGAACTGCACGGGCAAGTGGGAGAATGCATATACAGTTGCTTTTCCTTTATCATGCCCTTGGATTATTCTTGCACTTGAGGACTCCCATGTGTTTCTTTCTGAGAAGAGCTCTTGCATGTTGTTTTCAGGGAGCACCACACCTGCTACCACCCTGTTAGTTTCAGCACTGCTTCTAGAGAGACCCAAGTCCTTGTCCTTTCTTCAGCTGATTACTCTTTCTCATTTCTGGGGGAGCATACGTGCTCACCCACACGTCTGCTCATTACCTGCCCAGCTTGAGCAATGTTTGCAGCAAGTAGGAAAACTTTACATAGGTTTGTGGTAAAGAAATTGAGAGACCTGCACTACTGCTATATCTTACTGATGTGTTGTTTTGTAGAAGTCCAGGGGAATTTTGCCAAGTCAGGCTTGTCCATGAGGATTACCTGGACAAACCATTAGGGAAGGTTTAAGGAGCAAAGCAACGTCCTCTGATTCAGATTGCAGGCTCATCACAGATGTCTGTTAATTACCGAGTATGTTGTTTGTCTTACGTATTTCATAATACCACCTCAGCCACATTAATAACCTGTAACTAATCTTTTCCTAAATAGGGAAGTTGCCCCCTGGCATGTACAAAACATTAGCTGCAAGCACTACAGGAGTTGTCCATGTTAAGGTGGTTAAAGGTTTTTAGCAGCACTTGTCAGGCTGTTTACAGTGGCTGCATCTTGCGGGGCAGGGCTGGGGATGTGTGGGGGTCTCCTATAAGAGCACATAGGCCCCAGCTACAACATGTCATGTGCCAGCTTGGTCACAGGGCACCCAGCATTTACAAGTTTGTTTTCCTTTAGCAGAAGTCTGCAGGCATCCTTTACGCTTCCATCTTTATGGCAATCTCTTGCTGAGAGACTCCTTTGTGGGTCAAGAAGTTTCATTCATTGTGTCTCTGTGGATGGTGCTCTATGGGCATCTTCAGAGGCTTCTACAAAGAAACTCAGTTCCAAAAGGAAACAAACATGACATGTTTCCTTAACACATCAGTCATCTCAGCTCCAAAATTACTTTAATAAGGGAATAAGCATCACAGCTCAGAAGGCTGCCACACTGCTCCATCAAACAGCAGAGACAGCTTCCAAGGACCCGAAATGTCACTCTATAATGACATCATTTATTTATTCATCTATTAATTTATTTTTTTTTAACCTAACACTGCCTGTTCTCAAGCCTTAAGTAATGTTCTTCCTTGGAGCTCAGTTCTTGTTTTAGAGACACTGCCTTCAGTCTTTCTTCACTTCTTTTTGTATTTTTCCATTATGCAGTGGCTCTTTGGGTAGTAAGGCTGTGTGCTTTCATATGGGTAAGCTGGAAGTCTGCAAACCACAGGACATTTCAAGCGTGGGGAGAACTGCCATAGCAAATTTCTCCTTGCTCTCTGTGTGCTACTGCACTCACAGAGATGATTTTTGCACAATGTTCCTCTGAGGTGCTGCAGGCTGGCAGAGACTGGGAAATCTCAGATTATTTCAGTGAGGTTCTTTGGTTTCCTTAGGATTATTCAGAAGGGAGAGAGCAGAGGCACAAATCTGTGTCACTAGGTCCCCATGCAGTGAATCCATTAACACAGAATTATCGTGCTTTTCCTTTCCAACATAGTAGCAGGGGTTGGTACCATCCACTGAAGCAGTTCATGGAACAGAGCTTTCTTCTCTGACTGGGAATTGCCATGCTATAGGAACGTCTGCCTAGGCATGGTCTGGCTTAATTTCATTGTGTTCCCCCTGCTGAGAGGGTAAGTTTATTCTGAGCAGTTCATAAGTTCTGTTCATTCCAGTTAAGTGTGAGGCATAGGACCTTAACTTCAAATATCCTTTAAAACAACAAGAGGATGTTTAATTTTCAGCTGGAGCCTGTAAAAGTCCTTCTGCCGCAGTGCTGCAGCTACTCCCCTCAGCTACAACAAAACACATCAGAAGCTCAGCAGTTTATCTGCCCTTCCCCAGCATACTGAGGAGCAGTCACAGCTCTGACCCTGAGCTGGGTGGCTGTTTCCTTTATGTCTCTGGCTGTCAGAAAAGGCAGGAATCAGGAGCTGGGGGCCCTTTTCAGCTTGGTGTCTCAAGTTTGGTGGTTATTTATCACACCTGAATCTTTGTGAAGTGTCTGTTTCATGAGAAACAGATTTAAATTGGATGGTTCATTGATTTGATTAAGAAAAGTGATTAGTATGGCAGTGAAAACTTGTTAGTCAAAGATTTTTAACCCAGCTGCTCCTATGGAAAAAAAAAAGAATCAGATGGGATTCTACTGCTGTTTCCAGCACTCAGTGCAGTTTGCTTTACAAGCTGTTGCAAAGGTAAGGGCACAGGAGCTGGAGCATCTGGTTATTGACAAGGAAAATATTTCAGCCTGTTGTCGTGTATCTGCTTGACTTTGACTAGGAGAGGTGCAGAGCTGTATATGTACATGTGTTGTGACAAAGTGAGAAATGTGTGACTGGATCTGTCCTTTTGGGGCTGATGTGCCATGCCAAATTTTCCAGTGAGTAGCAGTCTACTAACTCCCAGGATGGCAGTACTGTGGTGGGGCCTTTGTAGGTACTTTCATTCCTGTACCTATGCCAACTGCAGAGGTCAGGAGATGGGATCAAGATGAGAAGCAATACTGAAACCCTACACTAAAGGCTGTAATAGATAATGTTCTCTGAATATCCATTCTCTGTGTACAGAGTCCTATGATGTGGGAAAGAGGGCTTAGCCCATTTTAGAACTGAATTATCTGAAGCAGGTTGAGGTTAAGTGGCTTGTAAATGTGTCAGTAACTAGAAAAGTAAAACTACCTGAAATGCCTCAGTTATACTAAAAATCCATATTTGACATGGATGAAGTGTTCCTAAATGTTATCTCCAGGCTGTTCTACATTTAAAAAAAAAACCACAGTTTTTGACAATGGGTTATTAAGTTTCTTCAGCCTGGCCGCTTTTTCTTTACTCCACAAAAGAGACTGGATGGGGAAAGTAAGGAAATGAGAGGAAGGAAACTGGTAAGGGGCTTGTCTACATCTTCACCAGACACCTGAGGGTAGGAAGTCCCTGTTCCTGTGCACCAGCCTCTGCTCAGAGATTGGTACAATGAAGTGGTTAATGGAGCTCACTTCACCTGGAGGCCAGAAACAAGTGGAATAATGCAAGGGTCTTCCCCTGGCATTGCCCCTTTTAACAACTTTACCAGTGATTTGGAGGAGGCAACAAGGTGTGTATTTATCATGTTCACAGGTGACACAATGCTGGTGATGGCAGCTGGTGATAGCAGTGGGCTGGATGGTTGTCCAGCAGGACCTAGACAGAATAAAGGCATGGCTTTACAGAAATCTTAGGAAATGCAACATGAGCAAGTGCCAAGTGCCACAGCTGGGAAGGAAGAGCCTGATGCAGCAGACCAGGCTGCGACTGGCCTGCCTGGAGGGCAGCTCTGCTGAAAAGACCCTGGGTAGGAGTCATGGTGGGCAGTGAGCTGAGTGAGAACCAGCAGCAACCCTGACAGTAGGGATGGCTGCTGGCCTCCTGGGCTGCATCAGCAACAGCACAGACAACAAGGTCAAGGGAAAGGATTATCTCACTCATTAAGCTACATCTGAAATGCTGCATCCAGTTTTGGGCCCAGACATCGATAAACTGGAGTGAGTTCAGGGGAGTGTCCCCAGGCTGATTAGGGACTGGGATTCTTGTTCTGTGAGAAGCAGATGAGAAAGCTGAGCTTGCTCAGTCTGGAAAAGGGAAGACTTCAAGGGCCCTAACCACAGGCCCCTTGCATTTTTAGGAGGAGGTTATAAAGAAGAAGGAGCCAAGTGTTTCACAGTAGTGCATAGCCTCTCTCAAGGCTTTGCAAACTGTGAGGGTGGTGAGACACTGGAACAGGCTTCACAGGGTTTTGGTGGATGTCTCATCACTGGAAGTGTCCAAGATGAGGCTGGACAGAGGTTTGAGCAACCTGGTCAAGCGGAATGTGTCCCAACCCATGGCAGGACTGCTGGAAGTAGGTACTCTTAAAATCCCTCAACTCGAATGATTCTTTGATTCATTGTAGCTAATCCAACCCATGGAGAAATTCCTGCAGCTCTCACCCATCAGACCTCTGTTCTGCCCAAGCACCTCCCTGAATTGCTTCCCTGTTGGCACCTGAGTCCAAACTCTTTCTGGCAATCCAGTGAGCCCAGGCACTCTCCTGCTCTTTCAAGTGCTCTCCCTGCGCACCAAGCACTCCTTCCCTTGCATTTCTAAGCTGTGCTCTGTTTCTGTCACTGCATAAAGCAGTCTATAATGCCGTGATCTGTAGTTTATAGTCATATACAGGCAACATTTTATTATTATGTAACGTATGATAACTTTTGCAACAGTTCAAAATTAGACTGCTTTACTTTTGGGAACAGCTGACAGGAGAGGCAATAGCCTGAAAGAATGACTCAGGGCTGTAGCTCCTCAGTGGGTGAGCTCATATCCACCTCTATTCTGTGCTCTGTTAGTTGAGACTGCAGTTCTGCTTGGCACCTTTCTGAAGGCATTAAGGATGTCAAGCTGCACAGCCAGGTGTTAGAGGCTCAACTAGGCATACTCTAAAAGTACAGAGAAATCATGCAGGACAAAACTGCTTATCATTTACCTACCTTGTAGCTGAAAGACAGCAGAAAATAACTTAGAGCATTGTGCTTAGCAAGTGATTCAGGAATGCCACTGCACCAGCTGTGAGACTGATTAAAAATAAAAAGTGTTTGTATGGAATAGGCCAAACAGGCACTTCCAGGTCCCTGTCTCCCCATGCCATGGCACACAAAGATGTTCAGGGCTGTATCAGTGAAAGAGTGAGCACAGTCAGGGTTAGAATGTCACAGGTCTGCAAAGGGGAAATATCCTATTTTATTCACAGTTTTCAAACAGTGTGGGGACACCAGCTGATAGACAGGGCCAGACTGTTTGCTTTTGTGAGTGGAGTGGTGTGTACGTGGGCTGGCATTGCCCTCTGCTGGCTTCCGCTCCAAGTGGGCGATGAGGGGCACGTGGAGAGACTTTGGCAGCTTTCTCATTCTGCTCTTCAGTCTCTCCTTTGCTTTTTATGAAATGCAGCCCATAGGTGGTTCTACTTTCCTGCTCCTCTGCTGACAGCTGGGCAGGGTACAACTTAACCCTTCTGGATATGACACCTTGTCCCACATATTTTTCTTATGTGGGTGTAGCTGTAACCTTGTCTTCTTCTTCTCTCTCTCAGTACAAAAGTTACTGCCCCTCTCTGTAAGGGACATCTTTGCCTACTGTGTTAGCAACTGTGTGGAAAAGCTAGCTAGTGTTTTTAACAAGTCAGCTAGTAAATTTTAATGGTTGCAGTGTAAAATGATGGATAAACAAGGCAGGATCCCTTTGGAGGAAGGGAATCGGGAAGCTGAAAGAGCTTTCTCTGTTTTATTTACTTTCAGTCTACTGGTTAATGACTTCTTCTACTCTTTCTGGAGTTTCTGGGACACTATTCCCTCATGGGCACAGGCCTATTGCTTTTAGTGGCATTGCATTAAAAAAGAACAAAGCTCACAGCCCCAACAACTGTAAGAGGAGTCTTTAGTGCTCTTCCCTTATTGCATGACAGACATTGCATTTTGCAATTTAGACCTTGGAGAGCTGGTACCTTCCCAGGAGAATATGAATCTCTTGAACAAGGTTAGTGTAAGCCAGATTTCAGGGGTGCAGAATGGAAATGAACTTGCTTTTTTATGAGTTGTTCCCATCTCACAGAGCAATAGCAGTCAAACTAGTCCTAGGGACTCTTTCTTTTGTCCATGCCCAGCACCATGTCCCTGCACCAGAAGGGCTTATGCTGCTTTCTAATGGGTTGCACAAGATATTTTGCTAGAGCTATGAAGTCAAGAAAGAGCACAGAGAAAAGACTTGTTGAGAATTATTTCCTGCCATATTAACAGTTCACACCAAGAGCCAGATAAAACTACTGGCTACCATGTTCCTTCTTCAATTTGACTTCTAAAATTATCTCAATAAAACATTATGGACACCTCTGGCTGGCAAAGCAACCAAGCATTGGGAGAAAGCATGGGTAGCCATGAATACAGAGCAGTCATCACTCAGCAAATGCAACCCATAGACAATGTTCCTCATACAGTGGTGCAGGAACCACTGCAATAGACATAGCAATTATCACCAAAATAAACACCCTCACTGGTATCGCACTGCAAAATTGTGCCAAGAAGCAAAAACCTAGGGGAGAGCAGGGGATGAAAAAAGGCTGAAAAATGTCACAAGACACTACTGGCAAAAAATTCTGAAAGCTGTTCAGCAGGAGAAGAACCACTGTAGGTGAAGGTCCTTGCTATCTGGGCTGAGGACCTAGTTCTAATCCAGATGAAGTCTACTGACAGGTGACCTGTAACACCACAGCCAGGGATAATGGAGCTGGAGAGATATGCCAACCAAATCTCTGTTAAGTATTTCATAGTCAGAGAACTGTGAGGAAGCACTGAAGTGAGACACAGGTCTGTCACCTTAAATGAGCCAGGAGGAGGTGGGCTTCACAGTATACAATTGTAAGGAAAATCCTGGAAAAGGAGGCAGCTTACCCTACTGTGGGCCTGAAAACACACGGGTTCTGTATCTGGCAGTAGCCTCAGATAATTTACGACATCCCTCAGTATCTGTGCTTAGCTATACAGAAAATCAAGACGCTCTTACAATTGTTTTGCAATCTGATAACAAGCTGTCTGTTACAGAGATATGTTCTTTTTGTGATTGATGGTGGTGTTCCTGTGGTGGATCAAACTTCCAAACTGGTGTCGTGGAATAGAGGCTACATTGGGGCTTTACTTTATACAGTATTATTGCTTGTCAGTAGTTTCACTCCTGCTCCTGCCAGCTGAGCAGAAGAGACAGAACAAGTTGATCTCTCTCCCTGAATGTTATCCTCTGTGGGACAGAAGTTGATGGTCCTTGGAGATATGACAGTGACAAAGAACGTGGCCCTTAGTCTTTAATTCCCCAAGCGAAGATGCACTGCTATCAGCTTAGTATTTCCTTTGGTAGTTGTGTGGCATGGATGCCTGGAGAATCGGATGGGAGATCTCCCTCATGTTGAACAGAAATTGGTGGTTTGCTCAGTGTTGTTTTGCACTCAAAATGATTGGCAACAGCAACAAAAATATAGATGGTAAATTATGTAGAACTTGAGAAGCAGCTGCCCTGAAACTTTACTCTGAAGGGTCAGCAGTAGAGTGATGCTAATCTAGTCTGAAAACAGCTGTTCCTTGGGGAACAGAAAGTAATGCTGTCAGGGAAATCATGAGTATAATGATTTTTTGTTTTTATCTGAAACTTTATCTGGCTGTTTCCTGCTGCATTTTGGGCTGGTTTTTGTTTTTATTTTCATCAAAGACAACAGCTTTATCTGGAGTCACACTTCAGTGCTCACTTATGGTATGTATTGTTGCACGTACTCTGAGAGTCTGAGCAAGAGGGGAAAGGAGGAAAAACAAGTTACAGTTAATTATAGCCACTGTTCTGCCACTTGGGAGTCCTGGAAAGTATCAGTCACCTTCCTGAGTACCTCATAGCAGTTACAACAGGTTTAACAATCCAAACAAGGTGAAAGTCTGTATCAGGTAGTGAAGTCTCTGAGGACACATTGGAAACACTTGAAAGAGTAATATGTCAGACTGACATTATGGTTGGGGATAAGGTTAAGTGAGAGACATTCCTTGCAAAGGACCCAAGGACTGAACAGCTGTTCCTCTGGGAGTGTTGGCCTGCTTTCTCTCAAATAACCAGTAACTTGGGAAGCCCAGCCTGGAGCATGGAGGTGACGAAATGAACTTCAGAATTTGTATGCTTATGCATGACAGTACCTAGAGCATAATGCTTCATTCACTTCCCATATACTCAGGTTAAAGGATAAGAGTTCTGATGTTAAGGCCTTTGAGAATTGTACCCTCCAGGGGCTGGCAGTCCCATATCAGTCACCTTTGGAGAGTTCTGAGTAAGGATGAGGAGGATGTTCCAGGGACGATGAATTTGAGCTGCTGTTCTTGTGCTGGAAGCAAAGGAAGAAGACCAAGTTTTGTCAGCCAAATCCATTGAGAACAATTAGCCTGGAGCCTTTTCATGTGGAAATAAGGGACATTTAGGAACAGGGTTCAGGATGTTCTGATCTGGGAAGTCTTTGCAAAGCCTTGTCTCAGTTTCCTCTCCCTGAAAAAGAAAAGGGAAACATGTTCAGTCTCTCTGCCTGTCAGTCTCTCTAACACTCACCCTGGCACAGGGACAGCACTTCTCTTTAGATCAGGGTGTCCAAAGCTCTTTATCATTAACATCACAGGTGATTGGATTATCTGCAGACACCATAAAGCCACAGGTACTTTAAGCAGTGATTGCAACATGTATTACACAGGTTATTGTGGTAATGATCTGGGGGAAACTGAGCCAATTGGGAATTAGTTCATTTGGATCATTGAAAATCCCATCCCTACAGGCACCCCATAAAAATCTATATTGTGACACAGGCAGGTTCGCTGGTACAATGGACAGAAATTTTACTCATATTTGAAATTAAAGTGAAGAGTTCTGCAATGGGCTTGGCTGAAGGGCATATAAGCCTGGAAGTGTAAACATGCTTTCTGATGCTCTCTAGTGACTGGCATGCCTACAGTAATCTGAGGTAAGACAGGCTGTGGATCTAAATTGCAGTTGTTGTTCCTAGATAATTCTGTGGGTGGCCCAATGTAATCAGTCTTTTATCTTACACCCAGTCTGATTTCTTTGCATACACAAAAGCCAGTATTCTTCCAAAAAGAGAAACATTTAATTCTATGTGAAACAACCTGATGTTTTTAACTGAGATTTCCACTTCATTTATCAGAGTGGGCTCTACCCCTCTGTCCTGGGAATGCCCATCATTTCAGGTAATCAAAGAAAAAGTTGTCTTAGGGAGACATGTCCTTTAGCTCCAAATGCTATAGTTAGCTAAATGTCACCTCTAGAAACATTGTAATTCAAGCTAGTGAGCTATATGGGAATATTTTGAGGATTTGATTTGCTTAAATCTGTCTTTGTGCCCATAACCTCCAATTCTAACATTGCCCTTTCAAAATGCCAAATGCAACAGCTTGGATCATTAGCACACTTTGAATCTTGTTACTTGGGTCATGCAAATGTGACTCTTGTCCTTTAGACAGACACTTTCATGCTGTAGAGAGCAGGGTGGGGAAGGGGCGATAATATTTAAAATACTGTAGGACAATTCTGATGTCTTGTCCAGTGTTGTAACTCCAGTGAAACCTATTAGGCCTATTCCAAGCTTAATTGACATGAAAAATTTGCTCAGGTGTGAGAGGTTTATCACTAACCCATTTCTCTCTTTGAAATTTCATTTCCCCTGCAATATTTCTTATCAAGTTTGCTCACTACACACTCAACTTTGAATTGTATTTCCTCTCTAAGAGCCTAACTTTCCTGTGGATAATTTCATACAGAAATCCTATTAAGGAGGAAGAAGAGGCTGAGCTCTGGGCAGCCTCCATCCAGTTTGCACAGGCTGCCACACAGCCATTCAGGCAGCACGACTGTCAGGGATTCAGGGAGATGCTTCATTGAGCTCTGTGGTATTTGCAAACCCTCTTGACCTCTTCTATCTGTTGGGTTTTTTTCTCTCTTAGTTTGGATCTTTTCTCAATTCCACAGTGCAGTTTGTTATCAAAGTTATGCTAATCTGTTGCTGCAGTTCTTGCCAGATAAATTGGTTTTTAACTGAAGGCATTGGGCTGGGGAAGTGAAAGCAGAAGGGCATTAATGGAGTTCTTGCAAAGATGGTAGTAAGATAACGCATTAAGGTTATATACAAGTGAGGAAAAGTGAGGAGAAAGACTGGGTTTTGAGGAAGAACTGGAAGTGTGCATGAGGAAAAAGCAAAGAGGAAAAAGAGGAAGGACAATCAGAAGGGATGAAGGGAGTGGAAAAAAAATAAGAAATATAGACATTGAAAAGCAGCCTTATGGGAAGCCACAAACATGACAAAAGAAGAGATAAATAGAAGGAAAAACAACACCAGAATGAGTTAGTAAAAAACCAGATTCTAACAAAAAGTTGAATGCCAAAATGCTACCAGTCAGTGCATGTGCTGTGTTGCTTTCCATTGCTGTAACATACACCCCAGGATGGATGCTTCCAGCATAATATTTTATCACACACTGTTAAATAATTAATTCTTTTTCTATAGAAAACTTTTGAGTTTGTGTCTGTTTAGGCTTCTGGCCAGCTCTGCTCACATCCCCCTAGGTGAGCCTGTCACCTTTGTTTGTACATGATGCCTTATATGTATATGTTGATAGAGGAAGGGTATTTGCCCTGTTGCTGCCATGTACTCTCCTGACACGACACGTCGTATTTGCAATGTACCCTGTAACTCACTGGTCAATCCCAGAGGGTTGTGGTGAATGGACTTAAATCCAGCTGGCAGCCAGTCACAAGTGGTGTTCCCCAGGGCTCCATTTTGAGGCCAGTCCCATTTAATATCTTCATCAATGATCTGGACGAGGGGATGAAGTGTATCCTCAGTCAGTTTGATGATGACACAAGGCTGGGTGGGAGTGTTGATCTGCTGGAGGACAAGAGGGCCCTATAGAGAGAGCTGGACAGGCTGAATCAATGAACTCAGACTAATTTTATGAGGTTCAACAGTGCCAGGTCCTGCAGTTGAGTAACAGCAACCCCATGCAGAGCTACAGGCTGGGGAAAGACTGACAGGAAAGCTGCCCAGAGGAGAAGGACCGGGGATTGCTTGTCAACAGCTGCTGAACGTGAGCCAGCCATGTGTCCAGGTGTCCAAGAACGCCAGTGGCATCCTAGTGTGCATCAGAAATAGTGTAGCCAGCAGGACCAGGGCAGTGATTGTCCCCCTGTACTCGGCACTGGTGAGGCCACACCTCAAAGCCCCATGTTCAGGGATTTTGGGCCACTTACTGAATGCAAAGACATGAAAGTGCTGGAGTGTGTCCAGAGAAGGCAAATGGAGCTGGTGAAGGGTCTGGAGCACAAATCCTATGAGAAGCAGCTGAGGGAGCTGGGGTTGTTTAGCCTGGAATAAAGGAGATTCAGCAGAGACCTTATCGTTCTCTACAAGTACCCAAAAGGAGGTGGAAGCCAGGTGGGAGTTGGTCTCAGACAAGTAGTGACAGAACAAAAGGAAATGGCCTCAAGTTACACTGGGGACATTCAAGTTGGATATCAAGCAAAATTTCTACACTGAAAGAATGGTTGAGTATTCAAACAGGCTCCCAAGGGAGCTCCCAAGGTCACCATCCCTGGAAGCATTCAAAAAATCAGTAGACATAGCACTTTGTGATATGGTATAGTTGGCATAGTGGGCATGATCTCGGAGGTTTTTTCAACCATAATGATTCTATGACTGTACAGGCAAACAGCGAAGCTAAACTACAATTTTAGTAATACCCTTAATTTTGGAATTTTCTGGCTTTCAAATGCTTGAGTTTGCAACCTTGATATTTTCAACATGGGGTTTTTTTCTGCGAATGTAAACAATGCTTTGCATTTTTCTGATGTATTCTGCCCAAGAATTTGATAGTGTTCTATAAACATTTTTTGCTATTAGTCATGACAGTGGCCTTTTGAATTAAGTAACTATTACCATTATTTCAGCTTTTGAAATGAATACATGCAGAGATTGTACTTTACTGAGTGTCAAATAGGATGTTGCTAGATCAGAACTGACAGTCTCTTAACTTCTACATCCTGACCTGTATTTTGACCTTCATATAGGGTTCTTTTTCATCTGAAAAACTCCTTTTTAAATTCATAGAATTGCTTTTGTGACTCTGCCTAAGGCCACCTCTCATCCACACTAAGTCTGAACAGGATGTTCATTAAACAGTAGCATCTCCATTCAGCCTAGGGTTCACTGCAAAGGGCCAGATGAATACTTTATGAATAATAAAATGGATTGGAAAAGTTTGGATAATGCAGGTGATATCATTTGTAAGAGCTATCTGAATTACTAATGACAGAGTATCATTAAATTCTTGTTAGATGAGTTTAAATTTGATCTCCTTGAAATAGTTTCTTATGTGTCCATCAGTAAAGGTCTTCTGTGCATCATGTGGCCTTTTGATTGAGCAGTCTCTATCTGTTGGTAAGCTAATTACTTATGTTTTCATCCTGCCTGGTAAACAGATCTCCCCTTCTTATCGCAGTTTACGCCTCGCTTGTTTTCTGGTAGACTGCTTTATTTCTTCCGTCAAGGTATAAAGGCCTCTTCTTTCAAGGCAAGAAATAATAAGCATTAAAAACAAGTGCAGACTGAAACTTTATACTCCTTTAGCTCTGTGTAGGCAAAATACTCCATTAATTCAGAGCAAACAAATCTTCACTCTGCCTGCGCTCCCTCACCTTTTCACTCTGTTCCTCTCCCTATGGCCTCACATCTTACTTCTACTGGTTCCAGTTTCCTAAGGGGTATCTATAGTGTTTCCATCTCTAAATGCTTTCACGGAGCTTTTTTGGACCACCTTCCTTTGGCTGCCTCCCAGAACAGGTCCTTCTCATCTCTAGACACAGACAATTTGGTTGGTTACCATCCCTGGAACACAGGGTAGTGTTTAAAGCCACTCCGAGAAGCCAGTGGCAGTAGCAACAGCAGCAAAAGGAACTGGGCTCCATTTCCTATACTTTTGGTTAGCATGAATAATTAGAATGTGTGTCACCTCAGCCCCCAGCCAACAGCAGCCCTGCATGATAGTTACAAACCACTTTGTGAAAATTACTTCTCTCACACACCTCTTCAGAAACAGACCCTTCTTGACATCCCACCTCTTCCCTCCTATTTCTACCCTCTATCATGTGAATTGAACTGATGCATAGGCTGATATTGTAAAGCAACCTCTGCTGAAATAAGGGGTAGGTTGAGGTGTAAAACCTGATGTCAGGATCATATTTCTACCTATGTGCTTTGGAGCTTCTGTCTTTCCTTCACTTGGTGATAAATGACAGGCAGAAGGAATAGGAGGTGTGGGAAGTCTGGCTGCTTCCATTAGGGGAAGAATGCTTAGTGTGCAGTAAATTTCTCATACTTCCAACTCATTCTGGAGCACGTTTGCCAAGATTTAAGAGTTATAGGCCCATAAGTCAAATACTCTGGGAAATAGGTGTCATTATTCTCCCATTTTTCACATGAGCTGGTAAGTATGCCCCCATATATCTTTGGGTCACTCTGTAGCACAGATTTCTTCCATGTTCTGTTCCTTATGTCAGTTAAACTCCAGCAAGGAGGTGATATATGAATGCTATTCATCAAAATAATGACAGCCAGAGCCTGGCAATGGTGCTCCAACAAAAGCCATGTCACAGATACAGCACGCCAGGAGGTGCCATCAGAACTAATTCTGGCTGTACCCAGTAGCTCCCATGGGCAGCACCACAACTGCTTCATCACAGAGATCAGCATCTGTCATGCTAGACACATGGCCCACACCCTGCTATTGCTCCAGTGCCTGGGTGCTTCACAGCATGCCTCTTCCCTTTCATCCACACTCCAAAGAAAATCATTCCCACCTCTGTTTTGTGGTGGGAGGAATGGGTCAGGCTAATTCATTTACCCAGTGGACTCTTTTTGAGGATTACAGATGACTATGAAGAGAAGGGATCCACATGGTAGTGATGAAGAAAAATCAGACGCATTCAGTGCTTTTTTTCCCCCTCCCATCCCCTTAGTCTTTAGTACTGACAGACTTTGGACTGCTGGACCATGGCTGTAGGAACAGTGGTATTAACAAACATTTCTTTATTGAGGTAGAACACTGAAACAGCTTTCCTAGAAAGGTGATCAGTGCCCAAGGCCTGTCAATGTTTAAGACGTATTTGGACAACATCCTCAATAACATGCTTTGAGTTTATCAGCCGTGAACTGGTCAGACAGTTG
Organism: Dendrocincla tyrannina; assembly: GCA_035047865.1. Lineage (NCBI taxonomy): Eukaryota > Metazoa > Chordata > Aves > Passeriformes > Dendrocolaptidae > Dendrocincla > Dendrocincla tyrannina. The sequence continues at coordinate 52,505,722 of JAWWMP010000041.1, forward strand.
GACTACATGATTGTTGTAGGTCCCTTCCAAATGAACCCCTGCTCTACTCTTTCATTTTGAGGGAGTTTGTCCCTTGGAACAGGTTGCACAGAGAGGTTGTAGAGTCTATACCCTTTGAGGTACTCAAAACCCAATCAAGCATGACCCTGAGCAGCTTTGGTGCTCTAGGTGAGTCTGGTCTGAGCAGGAAGGCTGAGCAAGACTGCAGAGGCACCTTCCAAACTCCACAGCTCTGTCATTCTGTGCCTCTAGGGGTCACGCAGAGCTCTTGGGCTGGGCTCTGGCTGCAGATTTCTTCCACCAAGTGTTAATGGTGAAGTAACCTTAAAACTGCTCTCATTTTCTTAGAAATTGGGGACAGCAGTGTTGTCGCTCAACACAGACTTTGCTTGTTGTAGGTATTTCTGGGGTTTTAACATTTGATCAAAGCTTATGGCCCGGTGCATGCACACATTTACTGATTTCTAGTAAAGGTGCTGGTGAGGTTTTCTGTACTGTTAATGATGGTGGCGAAATACATATCTTCACTTCCATGGGGTGCTTCTCTGAACTTTGTAGCTGACACCAGGTCACATAAAGAGGGAGAATGCTCAGATCTTCTGCATGTTCACTGGCTTTTGAGCAGGTTGTGAACTGAATATTAAGTTAGTTCCTGCTCTATCTCAGCTACTACCCCAAAACAGCACCACAGTTTTTTCTAGGTTTTTTCTAGGTGTAGTGACTTTTTCAGATGCCTCTTAGCATTTTTCTCCTGTACCAGCTCTCTGAGAGACCCATCACAAGTGAAATGGTTTCATAACTCAGACACCTGAAAAAGAAGTACTCACTACCCTAAGTGAGTTGTTAAAAGGCAGAATAAAGAAGAGCCTGATGGCTGCTGTCTTGGAGCAGTTACAAGCAAATTCAAGGAGGGTAGGTTATTGCCTTGTCACCAGCCATAGCATGAGGCACAAGCTTGCACTGAAATTAAAGTGTACTTGATCATGGTAAAAAACTCAAATTTAGTGCTGGAGCCTGGCAGAAGTTTTTATTTGGGAATGGCACCATGACCCTGTGCCTCAGACTGCATTAAATAACTCATAGGAGTGGTCTTGTCCCAAAGCCCACCTTGCCATAACAGCTCTCCTTCTGCTGTCCCAAGTGGTCATCTCTGAGTCTTAATGCCATTTGACTCTCACTAACCTGGTAATATGTCACACCTTGTATGTACTCCCCAAGGCACTTTCAAGTCAGCATCCCACCTGAGCAAGTACAAGTATGTTTCAGCCAGATTCCCCCTTTGCCCTTATCTGCAAATGTAGTGCCAAGGCAAGCATGGTGTGTGCACAGGAGATGCCTTCTGGGTCTTCCCTATTGAGGGTTTAAAAAGTGGGACTGAAAATGTGTCCCGAAACAGTGGTTGTGTGTTTCTTGACATCCAAAAAAGGTCATAGTCATCACTCAGACCTAAGAGTCTAAGGAGCATTTTGCTAGGGCCATGTTATCCAAAAATGGCTGCCTAAAGTCAAGCTTCTCAGGGTGTGCTTAGGCATCTAAAAAAGAGTGTTAAAAAAAAAAAAACAACACACCCACACACAAAAAAAAAAAAAAAAAAAAAAAAAAACAAAAAA
>JAWWMP010000041.1:52507431-52559658 GCA_035047865.1 Dendrocincla tyrannina
AAAAAAAAAAAAAAAACACACAAACACAAAAAAAAAAAAAAAAAAAAAAAAAAAAACAACAAATGTAGAATACTCAACATGGTTCTTTTCCAAGTCAGGCACCAGAATGAAAAGTAAGTGTTGAAATGACACCATGGTTTGTAAAGCTCTCTTACAGACTGAGGTGAAAAATTAAATTGAGGTTAACAAGAGAAGTCAGCAAAGTGGGGAGGCAGGAAATTAAACCCTACTGTTCTCAGCACATATTTGGAAAAAAAAATTAATAGCTTTTTGGTTTTGAAGCAAACATTTTTCACAATGGTTCCTATCAACTATCAGCCGCAGATACAGTGCTTTGTCAGGAACCTGGCAAGCGACAACAGCAAGAGCACAGATGGGAATGCAGAGATGGAAAAATAAGTAAAATCTATTCTGGCTTGTACTTTAAGTATGTATAAGGTACTACCTTAGTATCTAATTATAGACTGTGCAGGAAGTAACAGCTATAGTTAAGGTTTCTTGACATTCTTATCTGCATGCCTTCTGTTGCTTTCAACGTCAATAGATTGTTCAAGCTGCTGTTTTCCATGGTCGGTACCTGACTGGCTGAGTATAGTACAGACAGAATCAGCCCAACTATTCCAACTCTTCTGCAGGAAAAGATTAGGAGAGGCAATCCTGGACCTTTACTTTAGCCATGTAAGGAAACATTTGCAACCTTTTTTTTTTTTCCCCTGCAATATGAATTTAAAGATGTACCCCTGTGAAGCTTTTTATTACCCTTGACTCTCACAGTTACTGAAGTGGACCTGCTTTTGACTACCCTTTAATCCTAAAAGAGGGCTCCCAGCATAACCATGGTCCAGACAAACGATCCCTGTTCATGCTGAAGTGAAAGCCATATTATTGCCTGTCAAGAAGCCAAGGATGGACTCATAAGCTCCCACTCCAGTTTCTGTCCTTCTCCTGTCTTGAGTTTTGACCCAGCCCCTGGGCTCAGCTTTCATACTGGCATCACTCAGCATCTCCGTCCTCCTCCCTCTCTGACTGTGCTATGATCCTGCACTTGCTGATCACAACAGCTGTCGCTGAAGGGCTTCTTACAGGCCCTAGCAGAGGGGTCATTCTGATTCAAAGCAGGCTAAAGTGTAACTGTAGTGTTATTTTGACAGTTGATTTTGTAAGGTTTCTTGGCAAAAAGTGGATTAACCTGAGAGAGTGCTTCTAGTGCAGTATCTGCAGAGGACACTGAAAAGAAAAAGTTATATCCATAGTTACAAGGGAGGATATGCCAATTATTTTTTAATTCCTTTAAAAATATGTCTACAGGATGAAAACCCTCTTTGGAGAGACAGTATAAACAGTAAAAGAGGTGCTCTCTTCTTTGTACTGAGAGTAAGGGCCAGAGTAACTGTGTTAGTAGCTGACTATACAAAATGTCAGTGCCAGAAAAGGGTGAACAACTGATGAGAGAAAAGTGACAGAACACTCAGAGTCATACACAAAACCCGCTCATCCCTGCACAGAGACAAAGTGAGGCAAATGCCTACAAGAAAACTCTTAAACCCTTTTCTTGACTCAAGCATTACTGAAAGAAGCCATTCCTGCTTTGAAGACTACCCACAGCTTCACAATCCCCTTGGTTGATGTGTTGGCAGCTGCAGCCCCGTAACAGACCTGTTTTCAGTTAGGGGTCAGTAACACCTCTTTGAAATACCTTATTTCTAACAGCTCAGGGTTTTCTCCTCCTTTAAGAAGCCCAGTGAGTCCTTACATAAGTGCTGCCTTCTGTGTCACAGGTTCTCATTTGATTAGACATCCTTCTTAAGCTAACTGAGAAATAATTTGGATTGCAACGTGCTTGTAGGATATAAAACTCTTTGGGACCTGCAGAAGTTTTTTCGAAGGATGTGCAATTACAGGCCTATGACAAAGGAATTAACCTCATCCTTATCCAGACTCTTAGATACTGATTCTTTTGCTTTTCAGTATGCCTCAAGAGAACTAAATCTCACTGTTGTCCCATAATGGGATTCCCCCAGATTAAAACCCAAAAGCCGCCCAGAAATCACTGATGGACATTGAGCACAGCCTCAACTGTCTTGTATCACCTGGGCAATCCCTCAGCTGGCACACTGGTGGGTGTGGTGGATGTCTCTAAAAGTCCAAGACTGTAAACCTCCTGCCCCTTTTGGTTAGAGATTGTGTTGGTTTAGAAAAAGTGTTGAAGGAGCTTACACTGTTCTCGGGATTTATGAGGTTCTTGGGGAAGGGCTGATGGTGCTTGGAAAGGTATGCCAAAAATTTAGCAAATGCCTACTGAGGGCCTTTGACCTACAGCAAGTTTCCAGGGAAGCTGCCCTGTTGGGTGTCTCCTTGGAGATGGAGAAATGAACATAAAGGATGGACACCATAATATGCTTCTAGAGGGTAAGAAATGTTGAAAACTTAAACTGTGCCTTAATACTATAGCAAATGCTGTGCATGGACTGCTAGCCAAAAGCTCATGAAGGGCACTCATTACTCTCTTTCTGAACATAAAAAATTCTTATATTTACTGTGGGACAAGAAAATATGTGTGTTATCACACAATAACTGAGGATGATTAGGGTGACAGCATACTTACCTCCTAGTAATTTGTTTGAGTGCCTGTAACTAAAGAGAAACTGCAAATACTAAATGTTAGGTGAGCTTTGTTTTCTACTTTTGTATCAGCATCTGCTTTTCTGGCTCTCCTGAAGAGGGATAGGATGAAGAATACAAGTAGCTGTCAAGGGGGAAACCTGAGGTTTTAAGAAGTGTAGGAGTCATGCTGTCCTCATATTGAGCTCTGCATTAAATGGCAACATTATCTAAACGGAGTCGCTCCTCTTGGCAAAGCTACCTGGTTTCTGGTGTCCGGATTTGGTACAAGTATCCCATTTTTTTTGCAAGCCCTTGTCTTGACAAGGGAGTTCTTGGGTCTGAGAGCACCATTTGTGGCTCTGGAAGCCAGAACAGGGTTCACGAGTAACACACCTGTGCTGCACTCCCCCAGCTGAACAACTAGTTCAGTCTTTTTATGCAGCTCAGCGTAGTCTAGAGCTTGTCCATGACTCTGGTGAGCTTCATACCTCTTTCTGTAAATCTGTCCTGTCTATCCTGTGCAAGGTTTCCTTCCCTATCTGGAAGGAGGTGGAGGGTGGCACACTTGGTATATAACACAGTTTCTGTAGGTCTCAAGCACCACTAGATGGTGCCTCCGGATCACTCTTGCTGGGAAAACAGTGATGCTAGTCCAGGAAAACAAAGAGCAGGTCGGGGAGGGGGATTCTGCCCCTCTGTTCCACTCTTGTGTGATCCTACATGGAGTGCTGCATTCAGCCCTGGGGCCACTAGAAGGACGTGGTCCTGTTGGAGAGGGTCCAAGAGGAGTGCAGTGAAGACAATCAGAAGGCTGGAGCACCTTTTCTATGAGGAAAGACTGAGAGTTGGGATTTTTCAGGCTCAGAAATAGGAGGATCATTTCAGTACTCATAGCACACTTGTAAAAAAAAGATGGGGACAAACTTTTTGGGAGGACCTGTTGCTATAGGACAAGGAACAATAGTTTTAAACTACAAAAAGGTAGATTTATAAAAGATATAAGGAATCATTTTCTTGCTGTGAGAGTGCTAAACCACCAGAACAGGTTGCTCAAAGAGATGGATGGATACTCTATGAAAACATTCAGTCAGGTTAGAGGGGGCTCTGAACAACCTGATCTAGTTGAAGATGTCCCTGTTCATTGCAGGGGAAGGTTGAACTAGATGACTTTTAAAGGTCCTTTCCAACCCAAGCCATTCTATAATTCTATGGCAGTGAGTGGGGTGCATTGCACAGCCTCTGCCTCCCTCCAGCCTGGGCTGCACAGGCAGTGAGTGCATACCTGGGCAGGTAGAGCTGTCCCTCAGAAATGCCCGTGGAAATTGGTTTGGTTTTGTCTTTAAAAGACACTGAACTGTGGAAGCATTAACCTCTGTTATGTGAGCTCCCCCCAATAAGAAAAGAGGACTTTTGATTCTGTATGAACTGTGGTGTCTTTTCTTTCATCATAGAAGGAAATTCAGTAGGTTATACTTGCAAGAAGTCTGTGCAATTAGGTGAAGCACAGGCACAGAGTGATCCCTGGATTCTGTTAGTGTCTGAAGGACTTATATTATTCCATTAGTAAGCAAAGTGTAGGGGAAAGCAGATCCAAAGGAGCTGGAATTCAGATATGTTTGCAGTAGTGGTACTGGCTAAAACAAAGCAAGCAAAAAAATTAGGAGCATCCTCTCCATCAGGAAAATAATTACTTCTGAAGATCTTAAGCATCACCATACATGTTTTTAAATTTTAAAACAATATTTTTATTTCCTGCACCCATAACCTCCAGTCATAGTATTGGTTTTGTCCTTAAGAAATTCAAGTCCTTTGTTAATATAAATAATAAAATTAAAGTCAGGATAGTCCAGACTTGTGGCTTGGATGCCTATTTCAAGTCTGACCTTCTGGCTGTGGGGCCATAATGAGTTTACTTTTCTACTGTCACAGTCCCCTGATTCTCTGTGGCAGCATTGCCAGCTCATGTTGTTTTCAGTTATTGAGGAACCAGGGAGTGGATGAGGGGACAGGAGGAGAACAGCTGCATTGCTCTCTGCTTTGCTGTTCTCATCAGGTCTGTATCTGCCTGAGGACCGGTGTATTGTCAGCAATACCTGTCAAATGCTCAAGGACAGATTCTGGTTTGTGTTAGTCTGGGGTTTATCTACCTGAACGAGTACATTAAAAGATTATGAATAAAGCCAGACTGGTGTCTGTCACTTAATGATGAGTACATCTGCAAAACAGATATGTATTTGGCCATGTTCTCACTGCACCAGGCTTCAGCTCTGTTGTTGATCTCAACTTTTTTCCTCCCCTTTTTCCTCTTTCCCCAGTGCTTATTCTTCTGCTATTGTAATCATGCTGCTATAACAAGTGTACTTTCTGCTAGAGGATGAAAGACTTGGTTCCAAGACACGTCATGCTCTGCCACCGTGTTTCAGTGCTGCGGCTTATGCCAAGGCTGGTGGGGAGGAGAAGCCAGGTCCAGAAGCCCTTGAGGGAAGGGTGTGTGCTTTCCTGTGGTACACATGCAAAGACAGGATGTTGCTATGTTTAGCTTGGATTCCTCTTGGCAATAAAACATTTTCCATAAAATATCTTCCATAAACTTCAGGTGGAATTTTGAAAACCCATCCAGCATACTGTGATTCCAATAAAAAACAGAGTAAAAAATCAAGCTACTGTGTAGCACATTGGGAACATATGCTGTGAAAATACAGAAAGCTCTGAAAATCAGTTGGTTTGGGTAGTGAGAGGCAACCCTGCAATTAACAAGTCAGTAAAATGATAACCTGTAAAACAGTAATGTTGTCATCTTTTATTAAGTCCCTGAATGCTTTTATTTCTTCAGTTTATGGTGCCTACATCTCTGAAAGTGTAATTGGTGGTGAAAGAGGTCTGGAAAGGTTTAGAAAATGTTTATGAGGTTAATTCAGGAAAACATATATAGCAAAATCCATGCTTAGTTTGCTTATATGGAGAAAGATTAGCATGCTGTTGGAGTCTACAAAGTCATGAGTCCACTGCTAGATGGCTCTCTCACCCAAGAGAAAATCCTGATGCTCAGCAGTTGGCAACCAAAGTGAAACAAAGTCTGGCTAAAAATCGAGTTCCAGCTCCCAACAGTGAGGATAATTGGTTAATGGGGTGACTAATTGCAGGGAGGGCATGAGGTCTGTGACTTAAATCTTGATTAAAAACCTGGCTCTCACACTCAAAATGCTTTGCATCCCAAAGATGGGGTTTGGACTGGATGCAGAAATTTCGACGAAAGTTTTAGGTCTGCTCTGCAGAGGGCGAACTTCAGCCTCTGAAATAAAGTGATGCTAGAAGAACAATTCCTGAGCTGGTAAGAAGCATGGTGATGTAGGCTACTCAGTAGGAATAAGGGATGTTGTTACGTGACATGGATGAGGCTGAGATGGGATAAATGAACTTTGCACTGTGACACCAGTCACTCGAAAGCATGTGTGCAGGGCTGCTCAGTGGGGGTGAGTAATGCAGAGGGGCAGTACAAGACTCTGCTCTGCCTTGTTGGTTTTACAGTGGCATACACTGGCTGCAAGAGGTCATCTTAAGATCCCTGGTGTGGATTACAGGGCTGCACTATCTCTGGCTCTGGTTTTTCATGAAACATGAAGTACTGAAAAGAGCTGCTGTCATCTGTTTTCTTGACTTACAGGTTGATACTATTGTCTCTCCACTGCAGTGGCAAGTATTATCTTGTGAGCTCACTGGTTTTATGCAGAAGGGTGTGTGATTACAGGCCTACTTATCTATGGTAGGACATATATTTCTCCATGTATCTCAAGGGCTGTGTTGATGCTCAGTCCTACATGACTGTGGTCAGTGCTCTGCTTTCTTCCACATTTCCTTCCTTTTTGGAGTTCAGAGTTCCTTGATTACCTCCGGTACATATTTTTAGCCGAGTTTGCATATCTGTGGTTATAAATAAATGCAATGGCATAACCCAGAGAGGCTATATTGGCTTGCAAATAATGGTGGAATTTGCTGATCAGGCTTTGTTGTATAACTGCCTTCCTCAGACTAGAAAAGGAGGTAAGGGTTCTCATGCAGACTTGTGGTGGTGGTTGGAAAAATCAGCTGGTATGAAAGGAAACTATCTCAGTCTATGTCACTTTGAGGGACATCTGAGGTTCCCTAAAAGACTGTCTTTGCAGCTGTACTGACTTCAGAGCATGTCTGCCTGCAGAGCAGGGCTCAGCCTGGCTTGATCAGAGTCCTACTGTGTTTCTCCAGCCCATTCCCTGTTACGCTCTCTGTGGATGAAGCAGTCAACCTTTGTAGGGAACTTTGGAGTCTAGTGAATGCATCCATGTGGGATGTCACTCTGAAGAGCACCAGATTCAGAGAAGAATGGAAGGGATGACTTTGATAGGTGCCGGTTCTACTTTCAGTGAACTTATGATTGCATGAGGCTTCCATGGAACAGGACCCTATAATTATTGCAGGAAAACCCTGTTCTGTGCTCATAAGCAAGTGACACAGTGCCAAAGCATACTTCCAGACTTCTTTAAAATTCATACTCACAGAATAGTCTCTGAAATATTTCACTTGCAGGTGTACAGCTGTTTATGGCCAGAAGAGCTCAGCTCTTCTTCTCAGCTGTTAGAATTCCTTGAGATACATAGCAAAGATAGGCAGCTGTCTGCTGAAGCTGGTCTGAAGACTGAGGTCTTTGGAGAAACTGAGATTCCCTGGCCTTTCAGTTAAGCATAAGAGAGAACAAAGGGCTTGTTGTGATTCCATAACCACTACATTAAATGGATTTTCTTATTAAATGGATTTTTCCCTGCTGTGTCCTGCAGAATAACAGATACAATGACCTCAGATGTAAAATTCACTGCTTCCTCCTGAGGATATTTGCCAATAGTAACCTGAGGTGCGTCAAAAGAAGTGTGGCCAGCAGGTCGAGGGAGGTGATCCTGCCTCTCTCCTTTGTTCTGGTGAGACCCCACCTGGAGCACTCCATCCAGCTCTGGGGCACCAACTTAAGAAGGACATGAACCTGCTCAAACAAGTCCAGAAAAGAACCGTGAAGATAATCAGAGGGCTGGGGCATCTCTCCTATGAGGAAAGGCTGAGACAATTTGGGTTATTCAGCATGGAGAAGAGAAGGCTTCAGGGACACCCTACAGCACCTCCCAGTACCTAAAAGGGGCTACAAGGGAGCTGAAGAGACACTTTTTTCAAGGGCATGTAGCAATAGAACAAGGAGAATTGTCTTTGAACTAAAAGAGAAGACAGACTTGGATTAGATATTAGGAAGAAAATCTTTACTATGAGTGTGGTGAGGCAGTGGAACAGGCTGTGCAGAGAAGTTGTGCATGCCTCATCCCTGGCAGCGTTTAAGGCCAAGTTGGATGGGACTTTGAGCAACATGGTCTTGTGAAAGGTGTCCCTGCTCATGTCAGGGGGCTTGGAACTAGATAATCTCTAAGGTCCCTTCTAACCCAAACCAATCATTCTCTGATGATTGAAAAATTGTCTCAATAATGTTTTGAAGTCTCTATAACTTCCAAATGGCTTCTTATCTCTTTGATCATAGAGTATTCAATGGATTTTTTATATTTAAATTACACACACAAACTCTCCATTGAGGTTATGAACAAGTCCAGCTTCTGAACCATTTGTAGGCTTCATCGATCTGCAAAACACCTCATTGCAGGGGCTCTGCTCTCTCCATGGTATGAATAATGCAGAATTGCTCTGTTGAAGCTGGCTTCATTGTCAGTTTAAGCTGAACATGAATAATTGAATACATTTTCTTTTCAGCGACAAGAACAGCTGCCATCTAAGCTGTTTAACCCCATCTGCCTTCTCACGTTTCTCCTTAAGCTTGCTAAAGCCCCTGTGCCTAACCATGCCGTATAGGAATGCATCAAATTCATCTAGGGTTTTTCACTTGCTTGTAGTTGTGTCACAAATAATCTGCTGTGCTTGTTAAGCAGGCCTAAATGAGGGCTACTTACAATTACTTGTGTGTATGCACCACTTGTCTCCAGCTTTAACTCTTTGGTTGCTGGCTTCCTGCAGGACTCTACTTGGACTTCAACAGCAGGGTCCTGGGCAGCTAGTAAGTGCCTTCAGAAAGCTAAACCTTCCGCAGTGAGGAATAGCATTAAGCACCAAGAGATTAAATATTTAAGCAGCCAATGTGGAAACTATGGAATTAACAGCCTGTCAGTTAAGCCTTCAAAGCTACAATGGACTTCCCCATGGAGCTTGGGCCCCGTGGTCCCCACTAGGTGAAGGTGTCTCTGCCCTGTGTATTTTTTTAAATGGAACGTGTCCCTTTGAAATCATGGGAGCTGGTCTGTCAAACTCAACTTCTCTCTTCATTGAGAAATTCAGTATTTGTAATTATCTATTCTTAAACAATTTTTTTTATTCAAGGAGAGTGTGATATTTTAATTAGACATGAGGTCCATGATGGAGAAACCTGAAAGGAGGAGGGATTTTTTTCTGAAGCCTGGTATGGGAGGATTAGGAACTCATAAAAAGGACCTGTGAAATGTTCATTGTAAGAAGAGTGAAAGAGCATTCAGAATAACTGAGTCATAAAACTTCACTCCTTCAAAATCATGTTACTGGTAGTTGCCAAATTATATTCCTTTTGATATAATAATTTCATCTAGATACTTGCAAATGTCATATATTACAAGTGTCTATAATCTTGGGAGTGTACTGTGCATTATAATGAGCATGTATTAAGACGTGTTCATATTTCTTTTTTCTCAGAAATCATTTTCCTTTCTGATTAGTAAATCTCTCTTTACATGCTTTTTCTGAAGCATGTGAGTACAAATCTCCTCTTTATTTTTTAAAAAACCAGCATTGATTTTTTTTTTTCTACTTCCAACTTATTTCCCTCCATTTTAGAGGCTTTGTCCAGCAAGAAAAGAATACATTATGAGAGGGTAAGAAAATTCAGGAAACAAATATGATTTGCATAATAAAAGTTTTACCTAGTGTTAATGATGGAGCTGTTCTGCTTGTTATATGTCTAAATTATACCCTATTTTTCACATACTTAAAGCAGTGGAGCTTGATAAGCAAGTAGTTATTACAGATACTTAAGCTGTCTCTGAAAATAGTTTTCTCGAAGGGCGCAAGAGAAGTGGGATGTGGGAGCATCTTTATCCTTGCAGAAATATACTTGTAGAAATAAAATGGTTTTTATTTTAGGTGCCATAGGTTGTACAAATTCTGTGGAACTGCTGGCTTATATCATGGCAAGAGACCGACTGTTGTGTGGTGTTACAAGGAGCATAAAGAGTTCTGTGCAAGCAACTGTAAGGTGGTTGTTGGGGAAAGCTGTGATGACTCAAACCTGCCTGTTACTTGTGTCTTATGGTACTCTTCAAAATTGCGGAGTCTTCTGGCAAAATTTCCTTTCTCTGCAGCTGTGAAATTGGCTCTCACCTTCCAACTTCCGGATTGGACATGTTTTAGTGGTTTCATGGTTTTGACCCTGTGAAATTACTAATATAGCATGAGATTTCTGCCTTAAAAAAAAAAAAAAATTGAATTGCTGAACACATGTGCTCCAGGATAAGTAGTAGATAGGAGCAGGGCACCTGGCATGATCTGGGACCCAGTCACTGCTGGTGCACCAAAATAACTGACAAATCAACCTTTTGCATTTGACCTGTGCATTGCTGCTGGCCTGGGCACGGTACCTGGGGGTCCTGCTGGCTTACCTTGAGTTACTGATGCTGGCTACAACTATGCAGGAAAGACCCTTCATGTTGTGTTCCTTTATTTTTCACAGGGCTCTGGTGAAAAGGAAGCTGGCAGCTTCCTTCCCAAGAGGCTCCAAAGGACTGTGGCTCCTACCAGTAACATTTTTGAGAGGAATCTGGAAAAGGCTCACTTTTCCACAGAAGGAACTGGTGTTTTTTCTTCTTTTTCCCCAATGCAGAAGCATCACAAAAACCTTGAAAACTGACTGAACCATTAATTGAACATACTGGCTTAAAGCTTTTTTTAAAAAAGACATCTGCCCAAAGCCTTTTCTGTGCAGATGCCTTAGCATTATCCTGACTTAGAAATTTGAGTTAGTTTACTGAAAGCAGTAAACTAGCTGAGCAAAGGCACTTAGGAATTTAGTGAGAAAGATAAAACTTCAATATGAGCACTTTGGTCCTAACTTCTGAATAGCAAACAGTCCTAAAGAGACCAAGGCAATTTGCCTCTTCAGTGCCATGACAGTAAGGTAGAGAGATAAGTGAAATTCAGCTGGGCATGTTGCAGGTCTAAAAGTGATTTGCAGCCCACACAGGCTGAGCTGTCTCCCCAGCTCCTGCTGAAAGTACCTTGTGATTTATTTTCTTTGCTTCTTTTTTTTTTTTTTAATGCAATAGTAGGCAATACAAAAATGTGTTTTTCCTGGCCTTCAGAAAGTGCTCAAGTTGTTACTTTCTAGTCAATAAATTGGTGGGAAATGAATGAAACACCAGAAGTAATCCCACATAATGTAAAAAGATGGGCTCCCAAAGCACTAGAGATGTGGTAATTGCCACAAGGCAGGATGTGAGTACAGTCCCTCCCATGGCTATTTTTTTGCTTTTTCTTTAATATGAGGTTATGCGTTTTTGATGTATCATATCTGTTTCTACTCTTCAGCTTTCATTTGTGTTTAACAGACTCAGTTCCATTCAGCTGGGGGGAAGCCACCTGAAGGCATTGCTGTTGCTGCAGGTTGGATAATGTAAGATGCCCTTCACAGTTCATCTCTTTTCTACTACATGGTAAAAATCTGAGAAGGCCTGACCTGATAAAAGGATCAGAGGTAACAACTGGGTTGTTCAGTGAGAGAAATTCTGGTGTTTTGAATGTGGTCTTTCAAATGAAGTTGTAGTAAAAATGGCATATTCATTTTTCCAAGCCTGCATGTGGCTTAGTGTTTGGTTGCCTGTCCTTGGCTGTACAACTGTTCTGGAGGACTGTGACCAGTGCTAGTGTGTGGTAGCTACAATTACTAGAAGGAGATGTCACAACTTCCAAGGATAAATCTCCAGTGATATTGTCCTCTCTAGTCTTCCTGATTGGATGAGAAAAACATTTAACAGAAAGAAAACTCTATTATTCCTTACAACAACCCTTTGTTCTTCTCTTCTTTTGCATCCTTCTAGGTTGAGCTGTGCCCTAGCAGGCAGGCAGCAGTATGCAGTGAAACACATTAATGCTGTGTTTGTAGGGCAAGTGAAATCATCTGTTTGCAGCTGAGTTTATTCCTTCAATAGAAAGTCCTGTTGAGACTCACAAATGTGGTACCAGAGTATCTCCCTTCACAGGCTTTTCACATATGTAGGGTGGACTCCAAGTGGCAATGTAGAAAGCAAACTGGACACTAACATGGGATACAGCGTGAATAGGATTTTTGTCTCCCAACCTGCCTTTTAAAGCTCTCTGTTGTGTACTTTGGTATGCTTGGAAGGGGACACTGTGAGCAGCAGGGATGGCCTCAAGATTTGCTGCACTGAGAGCTGCACCAAACTGCTTGGTAACAGCTGCAGAGCTCTGACATGCTGCTGTGACACTGTTTTCCCACGGCAGGCTCTGTCTCAGGAGTGGATAATGATGCTAATCAGCTCCTTCACTCTTGTACTGCCTGAACTACCATGTGCAGTGTGGGTATTTGTCCAGGAAGAATTCGATAAGAGCTCCTAAGGCCGGCAACAATCCTTGAATCACTTAGTCTGAAATTCTCTTCCATACAGACTGCCCAGCTTCACACTCTAAGCTCAGACTACCCACTGAATGGCAGTGAAAACTAGTGAAAACACTGCTACTTTGTGCTACTCAACCTCATAAGCAATATGTTTTACACTTGGATTTGGAAACAGGATTACCAGGGAACTGCTTTGCCTTATCCTTACTCTCAGTAAATGTTCATGAGCCTATTTTCCTTTTATTTGGAAATGTTGGCCTGAAAAGATGATCTTTTTAAAGGCTATACCTCCAATATTTAATTTCCCCCTTCCATCACACTCTGCAAAATTGGTGGAATAAAGTCTGCAGATGTATTTAAATATACACCTTAATGCAAAGTGCATGATCAATCTGGCAGGAGGTAGGCTTTGCTAATGAAGTTTTTCACACTGACCTGAGTCTGAGTCAAAGAGTTTTCCACGTGCCAAATTTTAGTCAGAGTTGATGGAAGTCATCTAGAACCAGCAGAAGCGAGCCAGGCTGCTGAAACCAAAATTAGAACATTATCTCTTTCTTATTTATAAGGGAAGGGAGGCAGAGAAATTTGATACTGAAATTATTGACCTGATTGTGTGTCTTCTAATTACAGCTACCTCTAGCTGCAGCAAGTGTCTATGTTTTTATGACATTCATCAGCTCATTACTCATGGCAACAGCAAGATCTGACTGCCATGGTGTTAGAAAGGAAGCAGCTCTGTGAAGTCTGCTCAGTGCTAATTTAATGAGGTGCAGCTCAGTAGTGTGGTACAGGCCTTCAATCATAGTGAAAGGGGAGGAATTCCCTGCAGGCAAGCTGGAGGAGTTTGGCTCTGACAACAGCTTACTTCCAGCTGGGAGATTAATTTTCTCTGATGGGTTCCATGGAGACAAATGAACCAAAATGAGTAAATAGATATTGCCTCTTTGGCAACACATTTATCAATAGTTGTGATTTCCCTGGCAAATCCAATGAGAGAAAGAATAGAACCTGTCTTCCACCCTGCTCCCCTTCTCCTGTCCATAGGGCCGAAGTATCTTGTCCGGGGTGAGGAGAGAGAGGAGCTACCAATTTATTTCTTGTCATTCATTTGAAAAGTCAGGGACAGACAGACCTTGGTAGTGATACTTAGACAGTTTCTTTGGTTGAAGTATGTAGGTTGTTCATTTTTAGCTGCTCTGGGTTCATCTGTAGAACACTAACCTCTTTCACTCTCTCTGGTCTAGTAGAACCCCTGGACATAGGAATGCTCTTTTCTTCCCCTTCCAAGAAAGTCCTAGCCCTCCACGCACCTAGTTCCTCCCTGGCTAACTTGACTCTGGTACATGTGAGGTAGGCTGCCATTCTGTCCATTCTGTTGTCCTGGTGTGTTTGCTGTTCTGTTCCATCCTGGCTTGTCCCAGCAGCGGTCAGCAAAATGTCCTCAAGCTGCAAACAGCATCTAAAAATTTGATACCATATGAATCCTTGTCATCAATAGTTTATATTTGTATTCCTATAGTACTAAATCCCCACCCAGAATGGTAAGCATGCAGACAATGTGACAGGGCAGAGCAAGCTGAGAAGAGGAGCTGGTGCACCTCTGGTCTCCAAGGGTGAGGCTGGGTGGCTGCAGAAATGAACTGCCCAAAGCCCAGGTGGTGTCCCAAAGTCTGTTACTCTGTGAAGTGCTGTGGCAAACTAAAAGTCACTCCTTAGGCATGCAGCTGTATGGCCTGCTGTCTGCCTGTGCTGAGTGGGGTTCTCACTGCCTGAAGATGAGGTAGCCTGCTGGTGTTTGATTTTCCCTCCAGGAACTCAGTGTGGGAACTGATGAAGGGGAAAAAGAGGCAATTCGCTCTGCAAATGAGGAGTCAGATTCTCAGAAACATATGGTGACTTAGATGCATCAGTAGAAAATGAATCTAACTAAACTAAAGACAAACTTCAGCATTTTAGTTTCTGTGTCTCATTTATTTGAGATCCATGAAAATGTAGCTTGGTGTCTGAGACTTGGAAGGTGAGTGAGGTTTTTAAGCAACTTTTGAAAATCTGAGAAATACATTTTTTAATTTTTTTTTTACCTATTTGATTTTTTCAAGGAACTTGATCTGAAGCTTTATAATATGTATCTAAAGCTCAGAGCAGAGGAGGTACCTGCCATTGATATGTTCTATAGCTCCCTCTGCAAAGGGAGTTTCTAAACAACACCTTCTGGGGGAGCTTCATTTTAAGGTAAAGGTGTACCATATATTTTGATTTGTAAAAACAGCAGTAGGGAAAAAAGTTAATCATGGTCTCAAAATCTACTACCCTCAAAATCTTTCTACTTCATTTTATTACCACAAATTTTGCACTCATATATACTGCACTGGGTACAGCTCACACCTACTGTTGTATCTTAAACGATGTTAAATTGATCCGTATTTTCTAGTTGATGGTACTGATCTAGAGCTTCCGTAACTCATTTAAAGATAGCTTTGATTGAATATTTTTTAGCCCTTGCTCTATACTTTTAAGTTTTGTTTGATATGCCATTTCAGAGAGATCATGTTTTAGGTAGTGTTCTCTTACCTAGCTCTGGGAGTTGAGCATGGAGATCTCAGGCTGTTGGACAATTTTGCATACCCCTTCTAACAAGGAACAGCAATTAAATTCCTTTTAGCAATTGAATGAGGCCAGTCAGTCTTTTAGTCAAACTGGTACCCTACCCATGCCCACAGAGTTCATCAGAGTGCACTAATGTAGTATGATCTTCAGTTTCTTTGTTGTTAAGAACAATATCAAGCAAATGCTGAAGCATTTTTGTCCTCTATCATCTTTCAGAACAATAACAGAAGAAAATTTTGCATGAAAATACAAAAAATATTCCAGCCTTCACCCTGTGGTAATAATTGCCTGGTCTGTGGAATTGATTTTTCTACTTAAAATTGAAATGTAGCCAATTTTCTTCAGGCTCTTTGCAATTTAAATTTATATGTGTGTTTGTGTGTGTGCAGCTCAACATAAGCTCTATTTTTCTGTCTTCTGGGCAGCTTACTATTCAAGCCTCTGCAAAAATAGCATTAGTCTCTCTACATACAGCTATAAAATGGAATACCAACACATTCTGCTGCGACAGCAGCTTTGTTTCCTCTCTTAGGGAAGGTAAAAATACATTTGCCTGAATTCAAAATGCGATGCATGTTTTATTAGATCTCCTTCTGACACAAAATTCCTCAGGGTTTTGTATGCAACTCTTGCTAATCTTCTGCAAAAGTCTTGCAAATAAACGGATATGGAAATTCTTTTTTAAACTCCCCCTGATTGTAGCATAACACTGTTGACAAGTGCTGCTCTAAGACAAGATAAAATTAAAAAATCAGTCTTCTTAAAGACATGTTCATCAGCAGCATAAAGTGATTTCCTGAATGGCAGAAATGCCTTCACTGATGTGGCCCCTGCAGTACATATATCTCTTGTCAGGTATGGTGAAGTCCTTTTGGCAATGCCCTGACTAACCATGCTGGTGAAACTAAAACCTGCACTCTAGACATTAGATAAGCTCTCCTTATTTCATGCCAAGTAAGTTGCAGCAAACTGCCATGGGACTGAGAACATTTGTCAGAATCTCTGATCCCTTCTGACTAATTGCACTATTTGATTATATATTGCTTTACATGTTGATAGAAAGGTATGTAGTCTGAAAGCAGTTCTTCAGAAAAGTTACATCTTTTAGAAGTACTTTGGACTGAAGTTCTCTACTTCAGTGCATGCCAGCTCATTGTGCTATGTTACAATACATAATGAGGAGGTTATTCTTGTGGCTAGACTGGTACAATCAGTTCAGCAGGCTCCCTTAGTGAATGTCTTTCTATCTTAATAATTACCTTCATTATTCTGTTCAAGAGCTTAAAACCCTTGTGTGGTCTAATTTCAGACTGCACATCACTCGTTTAATGCAATTTCTTAAGCGTATGAATTGGTACTTCTGTTGGAGGGTTAATTGTTCTTCTCTAGTGAATAAGCTGAGGTTTAAAAATAAGGGCCACACTGTCAAAACAACTGGGTCTTTGGTTTTCTTGAAGAGTGCTATCAAAAAAAGGAAAGATTGAGATACCTACGAAATTCTAGAGCATTTCAGTGTACTCTTTACAGAATGAGAATTCATTGAGTCTGAAGGCCTTTTATGACTTAGGTATTCCCCATTCACTGATTTTTTTAATATTAATTGCTTGCTTTTGTTTTTTCAAAAGCTCACTTTAGCACCATGTGCTATCATGTTGCAGAAGTAGTAACTCTATGACTACACATGCCTTAATGTTTATTTTATTTTTTTCTTTTTCTTTCGTATTGCTTATCCTTGAGTGGTCTTAAAATGTGGCAAAAGTTTAAAACTGTGGTAGTTAAGAAATATTCTTCACCTCACTGCCTGTACATTCCAGCTACTTCACTGTCTCACCAGACCTGGGAATTGTGTTCATATTTGATCCAATTTTGCTCTCCATACTTATTCCCTAACATTCTTATTACTAGTGTCAAACTCTTGGGGTTATGACAAGGACTTCTTGGAGTCTTCCTGACCAAAAAAACCTCATAGGTTGCTCTCTTTTGGGAAGAAGCGCCACTCAGTTCATCTGTGTGTTCATATGTGGTAAGGCAGCTGCTTGACCATTGATTGACTCACTTTTGTTCCCCCGCCCAAAGTCAGGAAACTGTTTTATGTTTTGTTACCTGAAACTAAGCCAAATCCTCATTTAATTTTCCTTTAATCTGGGAGTCCTCTGTCCTACCCTGTCTTGCCATTGTCCATGGATGTCTAAGATATTGAAGGAAGGGTATCAAAGGTCTCAATAAAATTGCAGTATTCTTTAGCAAGAGCTTCTCTCAGGGCTAAAACAGATGAATTTGAGGCTCAGTGCCATGGGTAACTTCAGCTAGTAGTTTTCTCAACCTGTTGCAGAAGAGTTTGCTCATTGCTAATGTGAAGAAGATAAGGTGGATGGTCCCTTTAAAATAACTACATTTTTATGAACTTCACCATGAATGAAGCCCTGTCATGTCAGATGTAAGTTTCAAAGCTGGAATTAAAAATGGAGTAGAGGATTTCAGAGGCAACTTCAATAAAAATTAAAAAAAAGCTCGTTTAATGCTTTTTGCTTAACATGTCATCATATCCATCCCTCTTGTCCACTGAAAACTTGAACAGGAAAAACACTTATTTAACAAATTGATCCAAAAGAAAATATTGCCTATTTTAATGGAATCATCTACTTCAGGGCTTCTGAATTTATCTGAAATTCAGAGATGTCTTACGGGAGCAGCAAAAGAGGTGTTTCAAGACAACATAATTCTTCAATGGATTGAGTGTCGTGGCCAGATTTATCCAGTGAGGCACATTAAAGAGGTCCTATCCTGAGAAAATGTTGAAGTTGTTCGTTTTGAAAGGTAATATATCTGGGCTAGATCCTGAATCAATGATCTTGGATTACTTTATTGGCTGTCCAGTCTGTACAATTGGCAGAACTCTTTTAATAATGGCTGTGAGATGATTCTGATCCAGGAAAAAAAAGTACAATATATGTCATATCAATTCTGCCAATGCAAATTTTGTAGATTCGTCACTTCTGATCTCAGCCTACAGAATTAGTCAGGCACTCAGCATCAGTCAAAAGGAATATGCTGTAGAATATATCTATACATTTTAATGACAAATCAGGAAATGTAGCCAAGCTACGCTTCCCTGAATATTGTGGGTAGAGGGGGTGGAGGCAATATCCTTTGTTCTTCTAGCCAAACTGTTTTGATTTTACAGTTGAGACTGCATCATGTATCTTGTGCCAAATTCATGCTGTGCTAATATAATTTACCGAGCACACAATGCTAAGAAAGAACAATACAATCCAGAAGAAAATCAGCTCATTCTAGTGTCTGCAGAAGAAGCTGCAAAGCACAGTTTATTTCAAAATAAAATTAAAAGTCATTTAGTTTTGTTCCTTCAAGCAACAAATTAATTACAAAAGGAGGTATTTGCACAACTGGATTACCCTTTGCTTTTCTAGACAGAAGAGCAGCAAATCAGGGGGACAGAAATGCTGTGAAGAAAATGGTAGGGGAGTCAGCAGATGACCCTTTTTCCTAGTGATGCATTTGTGTTAGAGTAAACCCACAATTCTCTATTTTTGGCTGGAATTGTATCACACGGTGTTCACCTGGGGTGTTGCTCACTGCTTCTCTCTGTTAGAGAGGTGGAGAATTGCCTCAGACACATAATAGAGTAAGAGCTACCTTCCTGCAGGAGCCATGTAGCCCTTCTTCCTTGGTTATGAGACCTGAATACCTCAAAGGCAGGCATGCAATTCACATAGGTTATTTAATACACTGTACTTCAAGGCAAGCTATCTTAGCCTAGTTCTAGGTGGTGGGTCATTTTCTTAAGTGAAGAATGAAAAATAATAGCTGCTGCCATTTTATCCTTCCTACTGTTATGAAGGCTGCCTTGTTGGTGGTAGGGCTTGAACCAAGGTCATGGGAACCCCACAGTGTACTTTTGCCAGGAGACATTTAAGGTGTAGCAAACAACCTAGTCAACCTAATGTTTTTCTCACAGTAGGGAACTGCAAGGGTTAATCATGGGTTTATATGGATTTATTTTCTTTAATTAACTGTAAAACAGTCTGGTCAATGAGGTCTTGTTTGAAGTCAGAGCAATGTCAGCTAATTACCCACACATCCTATATTCATGTTACGAATGGCACACAACAGCTGTGGGGGAATACTTAATCTACCTCATCTCTGGTGCCCAGCTAACACTGCCTATTGCCTTCTATAACATTATGGACTGCTTTTCTGTTTTCTGCTTTAGAGTTGATGTATCCAGATGGCTCAGAACAGTAGGGATCAACCTCGTGGAGGCTTTCTGAGAGTAAGAGCAGGAGAGTTAGCTGTACACGTGCCCAAACAACCAGCAGCCAAGATATTGCTTCCTGGGGGATGTTTTTCTTCATGGGAGAGGGATTCAGTGACCTACTAAGGACAACGCTACCATCATGAGGAAACAGGATGGTCAGGGAAGAGGTTGTTGTTCAGACAGGCTGTGTTCTCTTTTAGCTGCAGCCTGCTAGCCAAGTGCTGGAGTGTACCAGGGCATTTCACTGACAGGGCTGAAAAAAGCCTTCACTTCAGGCACAATAATGTGCCTTTAGTTTAACATTTGGTAGGCCCTAGCCCAATCTATAGACTTCTGTAAGGATAGCTGTCCTGCCCAGTTTTGCCCTTCAATGAGAAATCTTCTTCATTGTTTCCCCACCTGCAAAGAGGGAAAAGGGCAGAAAATTACCATGCTCCCTTTTTATGACATTGTCTTTCAGTTGCCAAACCTAAATGTGTTAAATGTTTTAGACTAATTCCATCCATGCATATGTGAGACTAAACCTTGGCTGAATCTCAGCATTTTCAGCTACAGGCTAGGTATGTTTTATCATCTTCAAAGGACTGCTAGAAAAATCACTGTGCTGCAGAAATACCAACTTGTTGTATGTGTCTCAGCTGCTAGTCCACCTTCCAGTTCTTTCCTGAGCTGTGGATGAGACACCTGGTACACAGCAACAGGGACTCTCCTAATAGCATGTCAGAATTGATGACTGCCTGGCAGCCTGCTGTAATCTCTCCTCTGGAAAAATTACCAACTGTTCCATTCTGTTGACATGAAAAATACATCCTTTCAGCTTTAACAGCTATAAACTGGGGCTGTCCTGGTGCCAGGCAGGTTCAGTCTCAAGGGCTGGTGACAGGACAGGGTTGGTAGTGGTGGCACTCATCTTGCCATCTGTCATTTCTGATGTAAACCCTCTCAGTTTGGTGTCAGCCCTGTGTGATGTTAAACTCCATGACCAAAGAGCATAATTAGGCTGCCTTTATTTTGTGTATCTGAAAGGTGTTTTCAAAGCCCTTTCCTGGCACAAAGATCAAGTGGCACATAACCTATTTGGTAAAGCTAGTCCAGAAATAACTTTCATCCCTGGAAAGCTTAAGCATTTAAAAATTAGCTACTTCTTTGCTCCACAGAGCCAGAAATGCAGTGAGAGAAAACCCTTTCTGAAGATCTTCAAATTAGAGATGCTGGATTCTTTTGATCACAAATTACATCTTTCTTTCTGACAAAGGAAAATTAAAGGAAAACACTTCAAATCTTCCCAAATACAGGATTGAAAAACTGTACTTTCAAAATCTTTTGAGAATTTGTTGTAGTTTTAATGGGAGACTGTTTCTTCTATCCAGGCTTCAACCTAAATTTCAATTCTTAAAAATCCCTTAAGTTCCTAATGTTTTGACCTATCACATGTGAGAATTCAGAAAACAATTTAGGATCAAGATTAAGCCTGGGCCAGGAAGAAGTAGAAAGCCTTTAGACATCCCTTCCAACCCAAAGTATTCTATGATTTTTCTATTGTAGGTGAGATTTTTTAGGTTTATACTCCGTGAAATGGATTGGGAGAGCAAGGGGATTTTTTTCTGGTTTTTTTTGTTTGTTTGTTTTTGTTTATTTGTTTGTTTGGGGGGGTTGTTGTTTTTTGGGGGGGTTGTGGGTTTTTTTGTTTGTGTTTTTTTTTTATGTGCTTTATTGACGGTTACAGTGAAACAAGTAGACAAGTAGAGATTCACTGTGGATTAAATTCTGGGTTAACTGTGTTTTCACAATATCATTTCTAACTTAATTACTCCGGAATTGTGACTCATTTACTATAGCTAATATCAGATCAGGAAATGTTGTTAGATAATTCTGGGGCTTAGCTTTTTTTCCCCCCCGCAAGGACTGAAGTGTGATTTTAAAAGTTCATAGGAGCCCCAGAGCTAGAATACAAATAACAAGCTGAAGATTATCTGATGCTCCTGAAAATGCCTGCACTGTTTACAAATAAGGACAATAAATCTCTTTCTGGAATGAGATAGAAAACTGCCAGATCTTGTCCAAATAAGTTGTGGAAGGTGCCAGGAAAGGAGAAGGATACAAAGGTGAAAATCTGACCCTTGCATCCTGGAGAGCCCGAACTGGTCAGCGTGCTGCAGCCCAGTGTCATGGGAACAAACCTCACCCCTGTCTTCAGTCTCCACACCAGAAAAGTTGAAGGCAAGAATGGCAATTGTTCTATTGCCTGGTCTTATCTGTTAGCTTTGCTACGATACTATACATTCATAATCCAAACTAACACAGAAAAGCCTCATTAACGGAGTTTAAAAATTTTATATAGAAAACTGTGTGTGAGAGGGAAAGGGTGTAACGAGCTGCCAGAGTCCTGAGGCTTTCTCCAGGAGGGCCGTGCTGTTTATTGTGGGTATTTACTCCTCTCTTTTAACTCAGAGTAGGATGGTGTTGATAGCTATTGCTTCTTAGACCTAGGCTGCTGTTTGGATTGTTTTTTACACTTAACTGTTCTACTTCCATGCTGTCTTTTAATTGTTATCTCTAAATCTGCTCTTACATGAACAATGGGAGCTCACACTTTTATAGCAGCCAAGCAATGTCCTTTGGAACTTGCGTTTACATATATATCCCCTTCTATCTTCCCTCCCCCTCCACCCCATAGGATTTTTTTTTAATGTATCTTTTTAATTCTGAGGAATTATTTCTTTGGTATCAGTGAATCACAAGTTCTCGCTTCCCTCTTCCATCCCCCTGCAGGGGGAATGAGCCAGCAGCTCTCCGGTGCTCAGTTTCTGGCTGAGGTCAAGCCACAACATAGGTTAGTTGCAAGCCCTGCCTGGCTAATGCTTTAGGCTCTCCATGTTATTCTGACCATCTTGTTAGGCCATCCGTGTCCTTAATTGCTGCTTTATAGTGCCTTCTCCTCCATAAACGGAAGTACTCAAGCCATGCAAACATACCTGTCCCACAACCTCTGTGAAGCAACAGTGCCAAAGATACAGTGAAACAGCCAGGGCACAATTTGCAGTAATTCTACCTCTCAAGGGACCCAGCAGACTCCTTTCTCCCATGTCTTAGTCTGCCTAGCTAGCCTGGAAAATACAGCTCTTGCAAAACCTGCTACACCCTGTGTCTCCTTCCAAGGTTGTTGGCTTTGCCCTGTACGTAAGCTGCCCAGGTCACAAACTGTAGGGACACAGGCAGCACAAAAAGCTTTACACCAAGTTATTCCTTTCCCCTTTGGGCAGCAGTGGTTCTGTCTCTGCTAGAGGCAGCCACTTTCTCCAAAATGAGGGCATGGAATGACAGCAGGCTGCCGTACACCTAGCCATGGGGACTGAGTGCAGGAAAACCTCAGTAGTCCACACTGCCAGTGGCTCTTCACATGGGAACCATGCTCAGGGTTTAGCAGAAATCCAGAGGTTGTTTGGCACAGGCAGCCATGTACCACTGTGCACAGTTATCTGGCTTTTTCTTGCTTGTTCAAGTAGAGTCAGACATGTCTTGTTGTCTTGATGCTGAAACAATCAGGTAGAAGATGCAAAAGCCTTTTGATGTCAAAGGAACATGACAGCCCAAGGGCCACCAGCACTGTATTTCACCTGTGTTGCTCCCTGAAAATAGTTTGCAGGCCAGAGATATTTACGAATTTACGGTCTGAATTAAATAAACCAAGTGTTGAAGTGTTTGGATTAAAGGAGGTAGATTAGGCAGCCTGAGGATCTGAGCTGTTCGCCCAGTATGTTGGCAGTAGTGAGCCTCCTGAGTATTGTGTGTTGCAGGCAGCAAAGTGCAACTGCAGTGCTTGCTGGCAGGAGTGGCAAAGGGAGCAGAGCTACACTCCTGTTTGAAAAAAACATGGAGCCTCAGGGGCTCCCTGGTCATCTGCTGAGAATGTCTATATACCAGCAAGCCTCTTTGCTTTCCCTGCTCCATGTCCAGTTTGCACGCTGGAGGACAGTGTGGTAAGTAATATAGTGCAGAGTCTCTTACCTAAGTGGTAAGTCCTGCACAGGAAGCCTTAGGAAAGCAGATTACTATAGCACAGAGATGGGGAAAGGTGCAAACAATCCATATAGCAATAAGTATTTGTTACCACTCTAAACTAAAGTGAGACTAAAACAAAGTCAAGCAACAGTTGGGTTCCTCACCCTGGGACAAATCCAGATAATTCCTGAGACTCTGTGCTGTCAGATCAATACAAGGTCTCCAACCTCTAAGTCACAATAAGAAAAATCAAGTTTTTAAGGTGTTACAACAAATCCTAGTGTCATGGCAGGAGAGGAAATCCCATGCGATGTAAATATCCTGCTCAGCATCAACGTTGCTCTCTAACAGAACCATCTCTGTAATCTAGTCAAACAGCCTCAGTGTTTCTTCTATATTAATTTAGTCAGGCCTCATTATTTCTGCTCATAAGAATCTTTCAAGATAGAACATAAAAGTGTTTTCTGTGTTTGCACACCCCATTTGCAATTGCCTTACTACACCTACTCATCTATTCCTCTTTTTCTAATACTGGCTGCAATGCCGATTACACGGCCAGAGAATGAACGCCTTGCAAAAGCTTAAATGTGCATCAAAATTGCTTTCTGAACCACCACAGACCTTAAATTTTATCAAGTCCCCCCTCTTGTATGCTGGGAGCATGGCAAATCAAAGGTCTAATCTATTTTCACAAACAATTTTTACACTGAATGTCAAAACAACATTGCATGGCAGGAACTGTTAATGAGAGAGCTTTGTGAAATACAAAAAGTGAGTATTTGGTGTGTTCTGCTGCACGCAGCTTTGACAGCATCCTCACAACAAAGCCAATCCAAAGATTTTAGGAATAATAAGGGTTTAAGTGCTGTTGCCTTGATGCCTGGAAGGTTGGCTAGGGAAACCTCTGCATCTGACATCAGGCAGGAGGTTGGCTAGATGAACGATGTGAGTTGGTTCACAACAAATAGAATATCTGTTTCACTAAGCAGTCATGACACTTCTACAGATCCCTAATCATTGCCATCAGCCAGGATAAATATTTTGTAACCTTTAAACTATGAAATTTGAGGAAACAGTGAGTGACAGCCAAGGTGTCTGTGTTCAGGGCTGTGCTGCCTGAAGAGAGTATGCACAACACCTAAGGAACAGAAAGTGGTCCGTTCATTGTGAGGGGCGGGTCGGACAGCAGAGCAGTTCCTGAGGAAGGTAACTACAGTATTTCATAAACTGCTTGGAAAAGGAGACTAACCAGCAACATGGACTGCAAGAACTGGGTTCAGTCATTCACAGGTTCAAACATTTGTGTCACTGTGGCTAACATGCTTAGCCTGCCCTTTCTTCTGTTAGATTCTGCTTTGCTTTTCTTGTTTTTCTGTCTATCTTAGGGCCTGGGAGAGGCAAGAGCTACAACAATTTCATGCAGCCATTTGAAGTGCTTTTGTCAGGCTACGTAAGGTGTGGTGGAAGTGTTGCTGGCACAGGAAAAATGGTGTTCAGTAAAAAGGGATTGAGATTTGGCCCAGCACCTCTGTCCATCTGACTCCCTCATGCCTGCTTGCCAGCGGGCAGAAACCTGGGGCTTCAGAGCTGTCAAGAAATTTCCCTGCTTACACATCCTTGACAGATCAATAGAGCCTCAGCATAAAGCAATTATAGCAAATTGGAAGAAAAACCCTGACAATGAGTCAACAACAGTTGGGAGTGGGGGAGGAGGAAATCCAAGTTATAAAAGTATAGGAAGGAGGTGGCATGGGATTGCCTGCTGATATTACAAACAGCAAATGCTGATAGGGCTGGAAAGCCTTGTTTTAGGTACTGATGTGACTGGTCTTGAAGGCTTGAAATAACCCACAGCAAGTATCTCCGAATGGTTTCCAAAGACCTTGTTCTATAAGCATAACTTGGAAGTGCTCAAAGGAGCCTCCTGGTTGACTCTGAAAGCTGTTGATCTTTCTCCATATCATTATTGCAGTAAATAGCTTTACATGAGGCCAGGTTTTATGTTTACAAAAGTACTGCACAAAAAAACTTCTTTTCATAATCCCATGGCTAAATTCCCAATTCAACAAAACAGTTATACTCTGAAATGTTTGGCCAAGTCTCAACTTAAACTGGGCTGGAAAGGCATGAGTCCAAATCAGTTAAGAAATTCATCACGCAACTTTGGGCTCAGGGGACTGAATGGCTCATTGATTGATTTATTGATCATTGTATGACTGATAGACCAAAAACGTGGCTGAGCTGTTGAATCATGAAGGATTATTTAGTTCACCTTTCTTGCAGTTACCTTCTTTGAATGCACTTCATATGCTGTAGTGTGAAAAGTAGATTTATTGACTGGCTTCATGGCTAAAGCCATATATCAATTACACATGGGAGTGACTCAATAAAAGAGAAGTTGATTAGCAGGTGCATTTATGAGTCCCTTCCAACTTGAGATGTGCTGTGATTACAGCCACAGTAGCCTAAGTTTTGTAGTGATGAAGAAACCATCCTAGAAAGGAGGTACATGCACGGGATATTACATGTGATGAAACCAGACAATGTTCTAATTCTTCCTATTTCTGCTCAAATGGCCAAAGCTTTTGTCTGTGAGACACGAAATGAAAAAACGTTTCTTAAGTTTGCTTTGTCTGTGTTACCTTGAAAGTCTAGCATGACTGATGACAAATGGAAGCAAAATAGCATTTGCATTAGTAAGAGATTTAATTAAAATGTTGATGGTGTCTGAAGACAATACCTTAAATTACTTTGTCACATGGGGCCTTTTTCCCTTCATTCCTCCTTGCTGGCTTTTTTTCTACAAGATTTGCCTTGATAAATTGCTGAATTTGCTGCTTGGGAGCCCATTGGCTCCTGCTACTCATTCTCCTGACATAAAATTAAAATAGAGATTTTGCTTAAGTGTGATAAACACCAAGCAGGTTCTCTCTCACCAGCTTTGCCTCACTGCAGCTCTGTTGATTTACACCTCTGTAGTTACCTTAATTTAGAGCATGAGAGAAGCTTTTGAAACTACAGATTAAAATCTGGGCTTGTTTGACTAGTCCACTCTTTCTGAATAGCTTTTTTCAGTTGCATATAGTTTTCTGCAAGGTCATTTTGGTTCAGGCTTTCTGAAAAACAGCAGAAGCTCTGAAAGTCTGTCAGTGTACTTGTGTAGCCGTCAAAGACAGCATTGTTGCTTCAATTAAAAAAGCACAGACCCCAGTGGCCTTTAGCAATGACTTTTCTGTCCTTTTCTGGGGGTACACAGGGAATGTCACTATAAATCAAAAGGTGACTGCACTTGGTTATTGCTACAGAACCGATCAGGCAAAATTTTGATTGAAAAACTTCAAGTAAAGCATTGCTGTTCTTTATCCATGAGACTACAACAGTAGCTTTGCTGCAAAGTCCCTAATAGTGGTTTGTCAGCTAGAGCTGGTCAGACTGCAAGAGCTGGGTACGTATATGCATATTAGCATCTGCCTTTTATTTTGGTCATGATGGTAACTACAACAGAAGCTTTATCAATGATAGTTGCAGATGTATTCCAGTGGCAACAATTTGGCACACTGATAAAAACGTCGCTTGTGCCAGCAAATCTGAGAGAGCTGTGTAGGTACTTGTAGCAGAGTTCCATCTAGTCTAATAAATTATACATGTCCAGGAGTTTCCCTGGATGCTGAGGCCAACTGGCATGGAGTGGCCTAGTTCTGTGACCGTAAATACTGCTGGACTACAAAACAGCATGGCTTGTACAGTCTGCCTATTGGGACACTCCCAGAAACGCTTTCATCACTGGACTAGGTGTAGGGATGGTTAGTGAGTATCCCAGTGCAGTTTACAAGCAAGGTGTACATACAAATGTCCTCCCCTCAGGTCAGAAGGATCCTGCCTGTGTCCCACTTACCTCATCACAACTGACCTGCACAGTCTGATTATGGAACATTTGCAGAGGGCTACCCATGCATCCACTGCAGACTTGAAAAAGGTTCTCCCAAATGTTTGTGTCCCAAATTGCTGTATTGAACTGCAGCAATTTCTTGAGATGAAAAATTTGTATTCATTTTGAAAAATGATACACTGTGAATTGTTTTATCAGCTTAATTAAAATTTTAAAACCAGAAAGGAAAAGCGTGATGTGATATAATTGACATAAATGCACCCTGAGAACTGAATGGTGTTTCCCAAAATATATTGTGCTTGAACAAAGAACAAGGAGTAGGGGGGGATGCGAGGAACCGGGCTTTGGAATATCTTACTTTCTTCTGCAGTTGGCGTTATTCCCCCTTTGTGTGACAGAACCTCATGTCTGTACAAGCTAGCACGCTCCCAGCGAGTGAGAGATCCACTCCCCCTGCCATCTGCTCTCCTCTGTAAATAATTAGGAGGAGGAAATAGGCCCAGCTCAGGAAGAGAGAGAAGCAGAGAGCAGGCTAATGTGGGGAGAAAAATATCCCATCAAAACTAGCGGCAGGTTGGGAGGAGGGAGAAGGGGGGGGAGATGGATTTCCAGCCTTAGGCAAGTGCAGCCTGTAGTGAATGAGGCTGTGCAAAAAACAACCTGCAGTGCTTGGAGTGGGAGAGCTGCGAGGGAAGGGAGCAGCATTTCAGTTCCAGGAAACGCTGTCCTCATACACGCCTGGGTGAGCACTGCCGAGGATGCTGGAGTTCTTAAGGCTGTCACTGCAGCAATTGATTCGTGTGTGTGATCTTCGAGATGTTCTGCACTGGCCAAGCAGCAGGACAGAAGATGTGATCACCTTCAGAACAAACCTGCTCTCAAACCTGCTCCCTGTTTGTACCTTCTGAGTATCTCAGTCTTGCATTCATTGATCCATTTCTTTTTGCAGTTGACAGTCTCATGTCATCCTTTATTTTATAGAGCCAGAGACTTGTACTCCTCAGGGCCTTGTGAGATATCCAAAAACAAATACCAAAGACTTCCTCCACAACATGACTCTATCTAATGATGACTCTTCACACAGATGGCAATGTTAGTAGCATTGCAGGACATTTGAGCTTCCACCTGTAGCTCTGATTTATGTTCTGTGGGTTCATATCTAAATGAAGAATCTTTATCACTCACACCTCCTAATGTAAAGCCACGGTTCTTTCAAGAAAACCTGGAACCACAGAAATACAAATAAGAACACAAATGTTCATCTTGTGCTTCCAGTGAAAAGATTTGCAGACCACCTTACAGTAACTAAGGAAGGAAATCACCATCCCAGCATTGGATTCTGGAAAATTTTTCAGGCTAGCTAATCCCACAAGTATATAGTAATTCATTTCATACCTCATACTCAGTATTGTGGCTTTTTTCCCAGCAAACCTTTAAATGAAAACATGAGAGGTAGCACTGAGTGACTTCTTCCTGGCTATAAGCCAGGACAGGGCACCAGTGCAGCTACCAAGGCTTGTATTGTATGTAGTACATCACATGCAAAGTACATACCACACAGTACTGTCTTCTGGTCTCAGAGCTGTGGCAACAGGCAGTGAATGTAAGACTGAAAATATTGAGCTCTTGGCAAGATAGTTGTTATCCCCTGTTCAAGTGGAGACTTCTTATTTGGTTGGAGATAATGGTGGTGAACACTGGGATGCTTGGATGTGCAGGATGCAGTTCCCTGCTGCTTTGCCTCTAGGAGATGTTCCAATATGCACTGCAAGAGAAGAACCTCAACTCCACTTGTGAATACACAGGCATACAAATGCTTGTGTTCACTTTTCATCCTGTAGTAATGACATTTTCAGCACCTCCTTCAGTGGTTTACCTTCTGTATTAAACACACGCACCTCCCGTCCATCCATGTACACACATTTTTTACAACATACCATTTGAATGCCTCATTTGAGGGGGAAAAGTCATAGGTTTTCTGTGCAATTTTTAATTGACTCCTTTTTATGGCAAAACTTTTAAGTCTCCAGCTGCCTTTTTGATGTGTGGTATACCTGTCTTGGAACAAGATATGCAATTCTGTATACTTATTCACTCACTCTGGTTAGCCGTGGTTGATTCATCCTTATTTTTATTTTGCTCCCTTTGTATGAGGTTGGAACAGTTTCTTTAATCAAAAGGAAAAACTTCTAGAAGTTTCCTCTATATAATTCCTTTCTTCTGCAGTAACAAACTCCAGCTGCATTTCTTACGTTTTTGGTTGGTAGTAATGGGCCCATTTTGGCCACTACCAAAGCAGAATGTGCATATTTTATCATCTCTCACCTTTACCTCACCCTTGTGGTTTCTGCTGATTATTTGAACTTTTATTTCATGCAGTAATTAATGTGTTGTAATAAATTAATTCTTGGCTTTCTTCCTTCATTAATGCAGGAAATGCTTTGTAGTTCAAAGAGGTTATATGCCTGCCAGATTTCACACAACTCATTAAAAAGGAGCTTTAAATACTGCAAACAAATCCACCCTCAAACAGCATGGAAGGAATATGGAAAAGCATGGTGTTCCACTTGCATATGAATCTCTCCCTTTTGCACTGGTAAGCTTATTTTTAACTAACTGACATTCCCGAGACAACTTTTTCTTTATTTCTTACTTGTGATTTACATTTTAGAACCAGAGAGCTTTAATTCAGGGTAAGGTCTGCTCTGCCCTCTCTTTTATAAATTAAAAAAAAAAAAAGAAACCAACAACAACAACAAAAATACCGCACTGTGCTTTTTCTCTCTCTTTTGTTGAAGCTGAAGGTGTTTTGGTTTGGTTTTTTCCTTCTTAACAACTGGAAGTACATAATCTGGGGACAGTATCTATCTGTTTAGTGACCACAGCGAACTTCCTTGTATTGTAATGGTTTGAAAGCCTGGAGGATTTAAAGACATGTCAGAAGTCATTAAAATGTAGAGGCTTCATCCACCCACAGTGGTTCCTGTTGATCCTTTTAACTTTCGCTACAGTAAAGAATTCATGTGTGTTTTCCTTCTCTCTTTAATTAGAGCAGACAGAAGATTTCTCTGAGGTTCTGTGTCTGTTGAATTTCACACATTGCTTTATTTGGGTAAACAGACCCCATAAATATGTATGGAGAAGAAGTCCTAACATGAATAAATTGTTGCAGCTCTTTTCTGAAAAGATGAACCTCCCTGAGTGTTTTACTGGTAGTGCTTAGCATGCAGTTGCACTGGGAGTATATCACAATGTGGTTTTGAACTTCTGCTCTCTGTGGGATAACAGAATGGGCAGTGATTGCCCAGCAATGTACACAAAGAAAAGGCATGTACTATAGCTACAGCATTTGGGGTTCTTGGTGTTGTATTTTCTTCACCGTGTGGTCTCTTAGAACCTACTGACTGCAGAAGAGAAAGGAAGCTTATGTGGAAAACAGTATTTGACTGAGATGTCTAAGGACATCTGGGAAAGAGTCCTGAGCCTGGAACGTATAGAAATCTTGAATCTGTCCAGATACACTCAATCAAAATACATAAGAAACTGGAGAGGGAATTATAGCTAAGATATAAATTTAAAACTCATGAAAATGAAAAGACATCTATCTCTTCGTCGTTTTGTCATTTAGGCAGCAGCAGAAGTAGAAACAATTAAGAAATAGGGAAGACTCCACGGTAAAGTCCCGTGCAAAGTCTGTCTGAGCTGTAGATATGAGTGTCCTCCTGTTCAGAAGGCAGGATCACTGTGTGGTTTTGCTTAAGTGTACTTGTGGGAAAGTACTGGTGAAACCCAGTGAAAATTTATGAGGTATCATTACCCCTCACTTACATGCTTTATAGACATAACCTATAGCCCATTTTTTACTACTGAGGCAGTAGACGGTCTTAGCTTGTACCACAGTCCCTAAAGCCAGAGCTGCTGCCTTATGAGAATGTGGAAGTGCACTTGAATGGCACAGAGCACCGGCAGTGCTGCTGACACCAGAGCTGGGGTCACAGCAGCAGCAGCAGCACCAGGGCCAGGAACCCTGGGCTGCACCAGTGTGCTCTTCTGCCCAAGGGGGCTGACCCTGCCCCTCACACAGCAATGCAGCTGCAATAGTATACAACCCTGAAGGTACCCTCCCATGGGGTTGGGTGCTTCAAAGACATAGCCTTAGAAATGTCAAGGATGACTCTGATTAATTCAGTCCCAGAAAAAATATCCTCAAAGAACAGGCTATTTCCAAAATTACTGTTGAGGCACATTTTTTTATAATACCCCGGAGGAGATACCAAAGGCACTGAGTGGGAATAGTGGTCAATTCCTGCACTGTTCTGCTGTGTCATCAGGTATTGTCACCCAGCAATTCTGTCTGGTGCTGTAGCATACACCCAGCTTTCTCTCAAATTCATTCCAGCCTGTTGCTGCTGTCTCCTTCCCCTTTAACATGCTTAGAGAAAAGCATTTAGCCAACAGTGTTAAGGAATGTGTTCCTATTTTGACTCTCTTTATCAGTCAGTGAGTAATTCTAAATTAAAACATGACTTTGCTATTAACATTTTATGTGGTTTAATTTTAGAGCCGTAAGAGTATTTCATTCCCATACCCCTGCTAAGTGAGCTGTATTTAAATATGTTTTTTGCCCACTGCAGACTGCTATTTGAATTGTTCCCCTAGGATGTCTGCAATTGTGAAAGAATTTATTCCCTCACCTTTATTCTCTTACCTTTCTTCCACAAAGAACAAGGTTTCAACCACTTCAAACAAGAGGAACCTGCATGGCTAAACCAGATTCCTTCCACATCACCTGCCTGCCACTCTACCTCCCTTCACCACCGCCCTCCCTTCACAATTTCCCCTCCCCAACCCCTTGTATATCCCCTCCTCATTCCTCTTGCCTCAGCCTGTCCATTGCAATGCCCTGGGGTTTGTGATAATGTCAAATACAACTCTGTCCAGAGCCCAGGTGGGCTGCTGTGGCTGATGGTGCTGCACAAGTGTCTAGTTGAGGTCTTTGCATCATGCAGAAAAACATGCCCATCCATCCTGCCTGTCCATTTCTTTCAAGAAAATCCTTCCATACTATATTTTCTTATTCCAACACCTTGCTCTCTACAGCCAGTAAAGGGATAGACCATTTTAAAAAATCAGTGAGGTTTAGTTGCCAGTATACATAATCCCTTCCATACTGTTCTCATAAAATTTTTAACCTTGATGTTAAAAAGTTGAAATGAACACTTAATTAGAACATGTTTTGTTTTCTAATACATTTAAGAGGTTTTTAAAATGAGTAAGTGGGTAATTCAGAAAAAAAAATCCTAAATCATTTTTTCCTTTTTTTAATCACTGTAACTTCAATTTTCTACTCCAAAAGCTACAAAACTGTTACTGAGATTTTGTAATAGAGTACTGCTTTGGACTTCAAACCTCAGCAAAAAGACAGCAAGCCAAAATGTGACCTTGGATGTGCCAAGGAAAAACAAAAAAATCAGGAAAAATAATTAACTATCTGTATTACACTGCCAGACAACTGTTGGAGAAACCTTCTTCTTATGGCTGATGTGAGGGGTAAACTTGGAGGCTGGATGCAGTTGTTTATGGCAAGGCTCAAACAAGAATAGTAGGACCCAGAGTAGGACCTTAGCTGAGGTGTAGGGGAGAAGAAAAAGCACTTCTCCTTTCCAATGAGAGCAATATGTGGGTCTGATTATGACTTGTTCACTTAGATCAGTACTAATTAATTATCTGGGCAATACAGAAATAGCAAGTGGCTACTCAGAATGTCAGGGAAGGAGGGCAGGAGAGTTCTCGGGGAAACTGTGAGAATTCCCAAGATATTTGGGATATGTGATTAAGAAGATACGGTCCTAAACCATGACTTTAGAGTCTGTAGTGAATGCTGTTATGTTGAATACCCTCAGGGTACAGCCTTGATTATTTTAGGCAGAACAGTAGGTAATAGAAATGGAAAACTTTGCTTAGAAAAGATGAATTTTCTGACATGATATATGGAGGTGGGTGATAAACCAGATTTTGTTGTGTCATAATAGGTCTCAAAAATATGCCTGAAATACCGAAAAGCATTGAGAATTCAATGTGATCACAGGGAATAAAAAGTAATATTGAAGTTACTGGAAATAGCTTTTTCTCTTTCTTGTTAAATTGAGTTCTAGATAGAATAAGACTTTGCAAATTAAGTTTGTTTTGAAAGTAAAACCATAGGTGAGTCTAATCTTCCAGGTATTTTTTTTACATGACTTTATACCTGTCTTCAGTTGATGCCACCATTTTTTAAACTAAATTGTATTTTGAAATACTAATTATGAAATTTCAGGGTGTTAGTATTCTTTTTCGCAGCTCAAACCATCAGATCCCAGGGAGCTTTTATTCTTATACTCAAGGTTTATCCCTCAATTATAAACCCCGTGGGAAGGAAGCTAGATAGATCTGGGAGAATGGGACTGCCCGTCCCATGCCAAGGGACTTCATGGGACTTCAGTGCAGAGCTTTCCATTTCACTTCTAGTGGCTGATCTCACTTGCTCCTCATCCAAAAGACCCTGAGCTTTTATAAACAAGCACATTTCTGGGCAAAAATATTGTGTTTCTCTTGCATTAACCCCATGGTCAGCTACACTGGTGATCCTCAGAGACAGTGCAATAACCATATGAGGTATCTGGTATTGGGAAATATCCTGCTGTACAGGCTGATGACTTCTAAGCTTTAGCTCCTTAAACTATTGATCTGATGGAGAGCAGCTGAGCCACAGAAAAAGATCAAAAGCAAGCTTGGAGTCTCTGAAGGCATTTATTTTGGTTATTATGGATATGCATCACTTGCCCCGCAACCAGTGGTCACGCAAAGCAGTGTTTCACATCCAGACATCGCCTCCAAAGCCAAGGCCACTTTGCCCTTGAGCTTTTCCTAGCAAAAAAAAAAAAAAATGAACCCATGCGGTGTCCTATAAGGTGGTTTCCTCCAGCATACTCTCTGGTCCCTTTTGTAGTTGCTTGGCAACCAGGGAAGGGAGGAGGAGGAGGAGAAAGCTACATGAGAGCATGGAGGCATCTGAAGAAGCAGGTTAACCTGTAGCAAACCGATTGGCCAAATCAGCTCTTGGTTCTCCTGAGCTACTCCATTGCAATAGGTCAAATACAGTGGCCCTTTTTACATGATTGTCTGCCAAAGGTAAGGATCATGATTCTGCTTTAATTTTATGTAAGTTTCACCCTAATATGAATCCCTTGGCAGTGCCAGAACTTTTCTTCTCCGGAGGGAATAAGTCAGGTAAGAAAAGAGATTTGATCGTTCACAGAGCTTACCTGTGTTGTGTTAGCTACACTGTGTGATTGACCAGTGCCCCTTGGCTTAAAGGAAGCCAAAGTTCAGCTCAGATGTCCCTTCTGAAAATGTTTAGCCTCAGATTTTGTACATGATGTTTTCCCCAGTACTCAAAAGGGCTAGAAACTCTGGAAGATGAAGTAGGTTGTTCTGATTCAAGAAAGAAAACAAAAAAGTAGTTTCCATCTCCAGTTAAATATGTCCAGTGTAGGATTTGTTGTTTGGATGAAAATAATCTTAGAGGCAGGGATGTGAGAGAAGGAAGTCAAAGCTGTGCTCTGTGAGATATAGACTAATGAAATGAATCGTACTTTCTGATGAGCATCTTGGCCATTGGTCATCCATTCAGTTTATGGCCCAACATTGCAGGAGTTTCTATATAAATAACTTATACAGGAGGCATAACAATAGTCTCTCTTCTAAATAGGTGATAAAATCTTGGTGAGGTTGCTTTCCGCCCTGGGGAGTACCCAGAGGTGAGTGTTCTCTTTGCTTTGTTCAGGTTTGGGCCCTCTATTTCTCGCACCTTAAATGCGTGCCATAACTGCTGGGATATTGCCTATGTTAACATGGAATTAGGTCAGGTCTCTCTCTTTTCTAACCTTTGGGAGGGGAAAACCTGTCCTATCAGTAAACAAGAGCAGCATTTTTGTCTTGCAAACTTCTAGAGCCTTGAGACCGTGCTATGCAAAATATGATATGGGATCCTGTGAAAAAGCTATGTCCTTGATTTTGAGAGTTTTGTGCTATTAAATAGATTTTCACTCAAAGAGCCTCAGGGGAAAAACTAATATTTGCATTTTCTTCTCTTAGAATGGCATAGTGGGATAAAACAAGGCTTCTTAAGGCCTCATACTGCTATTGTGTTTGAGATAGCAAGAAGTCACTGCAATGAACAAACTAAGTATAGAAAAATGTTACTGAATCATACAATCATAGAATAATTTGGTCTGAAAAAGACCTCTAAGATTGATTCCAACCATTAGCCTAGCACTGCCAAGTCCAGCATGAGAATCTATCCCTAAGCACCACATATACATTTTTTCTAAGTACCTCCAGGGATGGTGACTCGATCACTCACTTGGCCAGTCTGTTCCAATGTATGACAATCCTTTCAGGGAAGAATTTTTTACCATAATATCTAGTCTCTAAACCTCCCCTAGCCCATTTCCTTTTGTCCTATCACTTGTTAGCTGTGAGAAGAGACCATCGCCCTCCTTGCTATAACATCCTTTTAGGTTGTGGTAGAGAGCTACAAGGTCTCCCCTGAGCCTCCTTTTCTCCAGGCTAAACAACCCCAGCTCCCTCAGCTGCTCCTCAACTTTACTTATTGAAGTAAAAAATGTCAGTAGACAAAATGTTTTTCTTTTCCCAGATTAAGATATGATACTTAGAAGTTCTTGAAAAGTTTATTTAAAGAAGTCATTATTGCTGAAGAATGAAAATTTATTTTAATGAAGAACATGTTTGGGACAATAAAACGTGCTTTCAGTGGGATGGCAATATGCTTTTCATAGAGGCCACCATACACATATGTAGAAGCATTGAAGCCCCAGGATAATGCCTCAATCTGACTAGGTAAAATGCAGCTTGTCCCAAGGGCATCCCACTTCAGAAAACAGTATCCCAGACATTTCTAAGGGGCTCATTCCTGTTCTGCTATGCATTGCTCTATTCTTCTCTCTATTAACCTGTCCTCAGATTCATCAGGTTTATTTCTGTGGAACCTGCCCCTTAAATGCCTCTCCTGCTGTTACGCCATCCCCAGTGCAATGTTTGCCAAACTGAAAGCTGTTAAAGAGGGTGTCGCAGTACGGAAAAAAACCTGACTTCAACCTCTCATCTCTGCCACATATTGTGGGTCCAAAACAAGCCTACATGGCTTGTGTGCTGCCCAACCTACTCCTGCTGCTACAAGTGTTTTTTGAAAGGCTCTGGCAAAATAGCATGGAGGGGGCATGGAAAGAATTAGCCAGTCTCATTTGCAAGTAGGTAACAAATGAAAGGCTTGTTTTATGTTCAGTTCCAATCAATCTGATGTTGGACAGTATTAGCAATCTACAAATGTGGTACTCAGGCTCAAAGAGGAGGGCTTCATGAAAAGACCAAAACCTCCAACCCAAGGTGTTGAAATACTGCCACAACACCCCAAGTAATGGAGACTGACAGTCAATCTTGGGACTGAAAATATGAGCAGGACATCAGATAAAAGAATACGTATGTCTTGAAAATGCATAGTTTTTATTCGCGTTTAGGATTTTTTCATCATTTCTTGAACTTTTGGATCCCTATAGCATGTATGCTTTTGCCTTGGCAACTATCCTACTTGGAGTATAACACAACAATACAATCATCTATCTCTCCTTAAATTTCTCAATTACTTCTTGTTTTCATTGCCAAACACAATTCCTCTCATCTGGGGATGAAGAGGGAGGGGGAGAAACTTTCACGATTTACTCCATTTGCCCGTGTGCTTAGTTTTCCCTAATTTTGGATATGCTCCCACTTATTGTTCCTACGCTCCAAAAGGGGCTTATGCCCAGCGAGGCATATTTTCAGAGAAGAACACCAAAGCTTCCACTGGCAATAAATTATCTGATCAAAAATAATTATGAGGAAGGAGAGATATTTCATTAAATCTACAAAGATTTCTGGAATTTTTCCAAAGAAACGTTCTTTGTTTTCAGCCAAAAATACCTTAGCTAATGCAACTGACAACCAAAAGGCTTCACTGAAAAATTTCTATTAAAACAGAGATTTTCTTAGAAGGCTTGCAACAGAAAAGGTATTCAGCTAAAAGAAAAAAAAATTACACAAAGAACCAGCCCTGATGGAAAATATTCAACAATCCTACCATGGATTTAATTCCTGCAGAAGAACTCTAGCAGCCTATTCTATTTGCTTAGTTTGTCAGCTTCTTCTGACACCCCTGATCCTGCTTTTTGTGTTGCCATTTTGTTCTCTTATTTGCTGTAATTCTTTTATTGGGGTTGGAAGAAGAGTTTGCTCAGCTTGTTCCAACTTCCAGAAGGTTTCCACCAGCACTGGCTAGAACCCTTGTTCTTTCCCTCTCTTCTGTGGAAGGTGTCATTCATCTTTACCACAGAGTCAGTCAGGATCCGCCTCTCTATTATGTGCCTGTCTGCACTGAAGCCTCTGCCACTTCTTCCACCCTGGCTCATGTGTTTTCGTGTACTAGTGCTGCCACCTCTGTGATTGCCCTGTGGACCTCTCAGCTGAGTGCCTCTCACCAGAATGCAATTCACAGTAGGGCCGGGAGAGCTGGTTTGTGCCCTCTTTAGCCAAGCTTTACTCCTGATTATTAAAGCCTTTGTCAGGGAGGCTTTGATGCTAGGAATTAACTTGAAAGGGATTTGATAACCAAGGGCCATATTCACGATGTGAGGATCTCCACCGAAGAGCTCTCCCCCCTCCTCAGCATCTCCTGAATTTTGAGCAGATTCTCTAGTTGTCATGGCAACAGCCTAATTTGCTCTCTTTTTGTGGTTTAAGTAAGCATCATGTAAAAGCTCCTCAATAAATGATGCTAAAACATCCTGAGCTTTGGTAGTGACATCGGGCAACTTGCCACATGGCTTAATTTAATTGCTCTGAAGCTATCACCAAGTACATAATTCAGGGTTTCCTTTTACACAAAAGCTCTTAAAAGTTTGGATGGCTGCAAGGGAAAGAGGAAGAGAGCAGCTGCCATTTTTCTTCAAAAATGAAGAACCTTCAGGAGCAAGGGAGCAAGAGGGCAGTTTGTCCCTTTCTGTAGCAAAGAAATCCATAACAAAGACAAAAACTTGGTCTAGACTCTCACTTTTTCTGCCCTTAGATCACCTTGCACTTGGTGGAAAAGGCAAAAGCATCCACTGTTCTTGTGAGTTATTCTCCCAGAGAAGGCAGCGTGGCTCCGTCCTACACTGGAGTTGAGATTGAGATAGACAGCCCAGCAATTTAGAATGTGACAATCCCCATGCATGGTCCCAGCTTCCTGCCAGTCTTTCAGTGTGAAGGCAGAGCCTAAAGAAAGACCCTGCCTTTAGGAAAACTTCTGGTCTGTAACCAGTGGTCTGCCTT
This sequence comes from Dendrocincla tyrannina, assembly GCA_035047865.1. Taxonomy (NCBI): domain Eukaryota; kingdom Metazoa; phylum Chordata; class Aves; order Passeriformes; family Dendrocolaptidae; genus Dendrocincla; species Dendrocincla tyrannina. The sequence continues at coordinate 52,545,898 of JAWWMP010000041.1, forward strand.
TGTAGCTCTGCTGGCACATGGGCTTGATTTTAACCTGATGCCCCTACTGGCTCTGAAGGCAGACTGACGCTACTGGGAGAGGAGCCAAACTGAGAGCTGGTGTAGGAGTTGCTTGAAGGAGTACGGGCTCCAGTGCAAATCTGAACCTCTCATCATTATGGTAGTAGGTATATAGGCCCTACTGAGTAAATACTAGCACAGCAGAAGCAGAGTGCAAGGGGTGTTCTTGGACTCGAGGGACACAGGCTCTCATAAGGGAAGAACAGCTGCCTGTTTATTTTTCATTTATAGTGGAATGATATGGCTGTTTGTCAATCCTGCACACATGAAGGTGTATTAGCAAAAGCTTTCAACATTGTTGTAAATGATCATTAAAAGCCTTGTTGGCTGCTTGGTCTGTTCTCTAGGTTGGAAGGGTTGTCCCACTGAGCTCCTCCACTTCCAGCATTGGTCTCATAATTATAAAACTCTTTGGGCAAATGAGGTGGCCTGAGGCTTGACTTATTAAGAGAATCTGCAATGCTCTGTAACTCTTAAACAAAGCATCACCTGAAGAAAAAGAGCAATATTCATTTTGGGGAAGCTACTTCTGAGGAAATACAAGTGTAGATAGTTGTCACTACAGGTTTGTGGTCAGAAAAAAAAAAGAAAGAAAATGTATGGACAGTTTAGTCATTTGCTCTGGGGAAAAACTGCCACTTTGGTGAGATTTTTTGATGTGGGGATTCAAAGTCCCACAGCCAGCATGTGAAATCACAGTCCCTGGGTAGTGCACCTATGAACCTTTCTCTTTCAGGACCACGTGCTTGCATCCCATGGGTGTCTGAACTGGTGGGATGACAGCCCAGTTGCTGAATAGAAGATATTGTGAGATACAAGGTAGACTCTCCCATTTCCTTATGATCTGCTTGTCTAGTCACTCCCTTCTGCAGAACAGTTTCATTCTTTTCTTACACATTGCATTCAGAGAACAGGCTAAGTGTTTGATGCGCTGCGGTATCACTTTGCCTGGACAGAAATCTCTGCATTCACTGAGATGATAATGACCATTCACCAGGGAAATACTATGTTGTGGGCTGGGAATGAATGTACAATAATATAAAGGGAATGTCATGGCTAGGGGGGAGGAGGAAAAGAGGGATGGAATGGGAAATAGAAGTGGGTAATCTAAGGTCTTCTTTTCAGGAGTGACAGACTGATTCTGGTTTCTTTGCCTGCCTGTCTTTGATAAAAGCCTGACAGTCAGGGTTAAGTCTGTGACACCAGAGCCTGTACACCCTTGTTGTTTTACTAAATTATTCATTCCTGTTTCCGTGATAATATAGTTATAAGGAGGAGCCTAATTGAATTTACTGTCTGGCTTTGGCCAATAGGGCGATAAGGATCCAGCAGAATGGGATGACGGTGAATCCTGCTGGTGTGCTGTGAATGTGAAGCAGGAGGGACTGGCAGTTTGTGTGCAGGAGGGAAAGCGAATCGGTGCAGGGCCCCTGCATTAGCAGAATAAGGAAAGGTAAGGCTGTTTTTGTTTATAGCAAAGCACTCTGCGGGCATTGTTTTCCTGCAAGGCTTGGGGGGAGCAGGAATGCGTGTGGTCTCACTTGCTTAGTGCATGTAGCGTGTGCCTTTGTCTTTATGTGTACTGCAGGGGAATATAACATTGCATGTTCACTCTGTGTGTCTGTACAGAGATGCCTGTGGTTTATGTGGATCCAGCAGCAACATATGAAGCCTGTGCAGTAAAAATGTAATGAGATGAGTCAGAAGTGAAAAAATACCTCACGGGCAGAGGGGGAAAAACAGTAGTGCTTTCTGGTTTTATTGAAAATGAAAATGCTGAGGCTTTTAGTAAGCTGTTTGCAAACAAAACAGAGCAAGTGTGTGTGCATCTGTCTGTGTATGTATAGGAACTGCAGTGAGATGTTAAAATGGGAAAGAGGAGGTCAGATGGGAGCATTAGTCATCGCAGGTGGAGATAAATTGCAAGCAATCTGTGTAATCAGATTCCCTAACATGGAGAGTGCAAGTGAGTACAGAGGTGGATTAATCCTGACTTCAGAGCCAGCTACACCTGGAAAGTAATGGGGAGGGGAAATCGGAACAGGTTGCATCACTGGTTAGAGAAATTGATGCTCACAGTGTCCTGTGTGCCGGCAGCTAAAACGATAGTTGTTTCTACAAGCTTGCTATTTCCCTTTTAGTGATGCAAAGAAAAGGTGAGTATCTCCAAGGGTCAGGTTAGAGCCCCCAAATTAAGGTTACCTGGAAGAACAGGATCACATCAAGCAGATTAGTCTCTGCCCTTCCTTTTGGTTCACTGCCTTTGCTCTGGTAACAAGTGACTGCTGAACAGACAGGGCGGGTGGGGGAAGATGCATTACAAATGTGTCAAGTGGCATTAAGCCATGTAGACATTGTTTGCAGTGATGGTGTTATAATCGCACTTCTTCAGCCTACATCTTTGCAAACCTTTAAAACAGGGCTGTCCTGAACTGCGTAATCTTAGTCCAGTCACTAACTAGAGCAGGGATCACAGCTCACTATAAGGCATTTACAGGTTTAGCTGCTTCTCATATGTTTTTACCACCTCATTCTTTTCAAGTCAGGATCCAGAGTAAAGTGTTGTTGAGACAGAGATATTGCTCACCTGTGGATATGTCATCTCTGTTGGAAACTAATTCTTATGATGAATCCTGAGGGACACATCCTTTTTCTGCTTGCTCAGGAAGCGATAGCCAGAGGCTCCCTCCGAAAAGAGCAGCAGGATGGAAAGCCCCATAGGGAGAAGCAACAAAATGGCTTATCTTGGATTAGCAAACCTATTTGTTGAAATCAGTTCTCCTTCCTCCCTGACACCAAATTTCTTACATCAGAGGCCAACTTTTCTCTACCCAAAGTTCTTTCTTTTCTGTGGTCTTCTTACATGGCCTGAAGTTGTGGAGGATAACTGATATTCCCATCAGAGAGCATCTCCCTGCTCATGTCTACACTTTGCCCATAAAATCTCCTGAAGTCTCTGGGATGTGCTGATGGGGATGGTGGGCTGAGTCTGACCCCCTCTGTCTCACAGCTTGTGCATATGCCCCAAGTGAGACTGAAGGGACACTCACCTGGTACACATATGAAAAGGCTTCACCTTATAGGGAATATTTGTATTTGGTGAATAGGAGAAAGGGAACATGCTGCAGATTTCTGTAAGGTAGATGCAGGCTCTCCTCATGCCACCTGGAATAGTGGACAGAAAAATAGATCTAAGACAGGGTACATACTGTAAGCTAGTGGGGCTTTGTGTCTTGATTTCTCATGTCTTTCTCATCCTTCAGGTCCTTTAAGCTAGAAAAATACATGATCAGACTTGAGTTTGACTCCAACTTTCAAAGCACTTCCAGCCACAGTGAGCTATGAAGTGAAGCAAAGCAAGTCTGTCCATCTGAAAATAAACTCCCCAGCATAATAAACTTCTTTCCCTCTGCCCCAGAAACAGAGGAATAGTTAAATAACTTGCTTATTCACACACTCCAAAAGGCTGCACAGGTCCCAGGTGGCGGAGCAGGAGGATCTCCATACTAAAAACTGGGCAGATACTCAGCACACCTGGAGAGTCCATCTCTCTGCACATCAGAGGAAATCGTTTGTACTTGCCAGATTTCGGGGTGTGCATCTTCCCTGGGAGATGCACACTGGGGTTTGGCAGGATAAGCATCCCTCTGACGCTGCAGCAGCAGTAGCCTGGTATTCTCTTGCAGCAGTTATTGCCGGCTGGGTGACTACATTGTTTGCTTCTGCCTTCGGAGTCAACAGTGAGGCTCAGGAACGGGCAAAACGCCAGCGTATTCCCAGGGAAGGTTACGTCATTGCCAATTCACTGGTGCCAGACACTGTGCTGGAAACCTGAGGTCTCTTTTTGCCATTAATTGCCCAGATGATTAATTCATGCAATATCATTTTCTTGGGTGGAGGTTAGGAGGTTATGTACTCTAGTAATGAGAGGCGTGATGGGATGCAAAGCTTGTGCTCCTTATTGATGTTAAGGCTAATTACAACAAACAACAAACTAGCCACTGCATCCTTTGTATCATCCTTTCTCCCCCAGAAAGGGTACCTTTTTTTCTTTTTTGTATTGGAAGGGTGGTTGTGACCTGTCGTGTGTGAGCAAATACTCTTGTGGGATTTGAGTGCCCTTAACTTTCAAACCTACTCTGTAAAAGATTTTTGCTTTAATTATTTTTAAATAATTATTTTATTTATGTCATTTGCATTGCATTTTCAGCAAGAAAAAATGTTATTATAAGAAAAAAAACATTATTATAAAGAAATAAGTAAGTTTGGTTTTTATTGCATGGTGGCTAGTCTGTTGTATTGTGGCATTCTCCCCTCAAAGGATGCTGCTCTATAGGAGTGTAGGATCACTTCTCAGTCAATCTGGAAATTCTCCAGAGTGTCAGGTTTTGCAGTAAATACTCTAGGGTTTTTTTGAGATTTTTTTATGTTTTAAGACTAAATATCCCATTCCTACCTCTTTAGTGGCTAAGCAAATAAGCCTAGAATTCCCAGATGGGCAAAACAAAAAGCTGCCCTGGCCAAGATACAATTAATAACTGATAAAGTTGCAGCAACTTGATCTGATAAGCTATTAGTAGGTGAAACTGATAACTCAAAATGTCAAACAAACTACCCAGGGCATTTTCAGAGCTGTTGTAAGAGTGTTTTCTGTCAAACAATGTCACTTATCTACCTCGTGTATCCCTCCCCCTCTCACACCCCAGGGTTGTTCTTCTTCCCTCAGGCCTCTGTGGTTTTGGCTGGCTTGCATCCCCAGAGGTGTACAAATCCCTGGATCATAAGTTTTCAAACAGACCTGGTAAGACCAATTGGAAACCTTCCGATTTCTAGATGTGCCTTTTATTTATGGGATAAAACGGTTTCCTTTCTGTTTAAGCAGTGAACAAGCCATGCCCTCTCTCCATTCTGAATAATTTTTCAGTTCTTCCCATCCTTCATGGTCTGCTGTAGTATTCTCCTGCCTCATCTAGAGATCTGAAAATCTCAAAGAGCTTTTTGAATGCTGACAAATAGCAGAGATTTGATTAGCAATTGTAGCAGATCATTTACCAGTCCAGTTCTGTAGACTCATATATATTTATAATATGGTTATCAAGGAAAATTAAGTGATTATGCAGAACTAACGATGTCTGTATTAATGGCTATCAGGTTCCAGACATTCATCTATTGCCTGTTTAATAAGGAATAACCCTACTGTGTCTGGGCAGATCAAGCACTGAAACAAGGGTGCAGTATGACTTTTCTGCCCTTAGCAGGTTGCACTGGCCACAGGAAAGATTGCCTAGGGCGTGTTTTTGTAATTTAGACCCTGCTCATAAAGGGGAAAAAAATAATGACATGGCCTTGGAATAGTAGGAGGAAGGGTCTGTGATGTGGCCTTTGGGTGGAAAGGATTGTTTGTCCTGGTGGCAGCCCTCCATTGCAAAGAGTTGAATTCTGCATTGCCACCAGAGTGACATGAAAGGCAGAAAAACGCTGTCTCCTTCCCAGGACAGCCTGTGATGGGTTGGCATCACAGGGGGTGGGAGAACAAAGTGGATTGGATGGGGTAGGGAAGACCCCTTTTCTAGGCTTCCTGAAATTGGGAGTCTTGCCTTCAAACCACTTCTGAGAGCGTAACTGCAGCAGTTTTTAAAGGCACATTAAGTTTCGCTATAAACTGTCAGACTGGGATATGAACAAGACAGACAACTGCTGTGTTGTACCATACTCAAACCTGAAGAACAGGCAGCATTATTTTCCTACGCATTGGAGAAAGACGCCAGAGTCCATGTTACTGGGAGGAAAATGGTAGGACTGCAGAAACAGGGACAGCTGTACAAAGTAAGAGAGAGGGTTGTGCCTATTTTTTTGAAGAAGGAAATTTTTGTTTTGCCAGACTTCAGGGGTTTTGGCCAATTTATTTCCTGCTCTCAGCATAGGCCAGAGCCAGCACTTCTTCCCTGTATACTGGGAACCATGGGAAAGCATTGGCTTCTGTATTTCATCTCATATGCAGGAGCAAACATACGCAAACCAACTCCTGTTAAAAGATGGCAACTGGTGTCTTCTGCCAGGTCGTCATGGTTTAAAATGGCTCTTTGTTGAGCTCCCTCAAGTGTAAAATTGTGCTACCTCAAGCCCTGCATTTTCCTTTACAATTTACTTTTACATTTAGTTGACAATGGCACAAACACAGAAGGAAATAGTTTTTTAACTTGCTGGTTCTAGCCCTATAAAACCACAAAGCCGTTTAAAAAAGGATACCGATAAGCCATTTTTGGTAAAAGTGATAGCTGGAGCCATTCATATTAAGTGAATGGAGAAAGTCCCACTTCTCTGCAACTCAGAACTTCCAGGCTTGGTGGAAAAAACCAACCAGAAATGCTTATGTCATATGTCTTATGCAGCCCATGAAAAATACTTTAAATCTAGAAGTACTGGTAGGCTTTCACCAGCATGTTAAGTTCATAAACAAACACAAGCATATTAACATAGAGCTATTAGAAGAGCAAAATCAATAGCAGCAGAACATTCAGCTCTGTGATGATTCAGAGCTTTAAAATCTATTCTTTAAAATATAGTAACACTCATTTTTTTTAGTTAAAATTTATTATTTTTAATATAGGCCATCTTGGCTCTGTGTGGTTGTCTTCTTTTGTATAATACAATGAATATATCGGTTATGCTGTCATCTTTCTCCCCCACTTTTATCTGTACTTTTCAGGGTTTAGAGTAAGGCTGAACAGCCCTGTAGCACATAGCAGCCCAGGAACATGTCAGATACCTTCTTGGCTGCAGAAACACTCTTTCTTGATTCTGCAGAACAAGATGACAAATTCCAGAGGAAGATGCTAAAAAATATAGACCCTTCTCAGAGAAAGAAGTCAAGAAAATCAGGAGTTTTCTCATTCAACTTACCAGCACAGCACAGTTGTTTATAGCCACTGCTGTAGGGCAGTGAAACATAAAATGGAAATCCTACACAAAGCATGATCACATGGCACCAGAGGTGATGGGACCATGTGTTTCTGTCCCTGAGTCACCGCACGCCCCTCTGAGGCACTGTGCCACACAGCATGTGGGCAGGGAAACACGCTTGGCACACGGCTGTTCTCCGAAGTGGGCTTGACAAAACCAAATAATGTGACAAGTTAGGAAGCATTTATTCTTTTTTTAGCCCCAAAGTTTTTTTGTTTTGCTGCTGAAAGACAAGACTCAGTGCCTGTATTTCCCTTTCTGGTTGCTAAAGTGTTTCTTTTTGGTGAGTCGGGTTGGATGAAACACAGTGCTCTCCAGCAGCTCAAGGCTGCTGTGTTTAGCTTGATCCTTCTGTCTAAAATAGGCCTGTGTGTATTTAGTTAATCTTTTGGGCAGGCTTTCTTACTCAGGCAGCCTTATGATTTTTTTGTTTTAACAGGAGAGAGAGGAGTAGGCAAGGAAGGGAGGTATGGCTTTATAATAAAACTGAAAGAGATTGACAGGAATTCACTTGAAGGTTACCTCGGTCTACTCTGGGCAACCTTAATAATTCAGCAGAGCCTTTCAGTCAGGGCTTCCCACGCTGCTCCCCACAGGGGCAGTTTAGTGTGTGAGTTTCTTGAGGCCATTCAAGGCGCCAGCTCCTAAGAAACGCAAGGCATAGGAGAGGATGGTGCCTGTCAAGATCTAGAGCTGACAATTCCTATTAATGTGCAGGAAGGCTTTTCCCAGGAAGATTCTTTGATGTCTCTGACTCTTGGTCACAGTTCATGGGCCTCTGGCTTTATATGTCATGCCTCTGTGTTGAAAGAAAGTGCTATCTCTTTTGCTGAGCCCCAGGGTCAGGCTGTCCCCCCCTTAGGTGTGACCCACAGAAAGAGCAGGAGAGTGCCATTAGTCATCCAGGGCAGACACAGACCTTGTGAAATCTGACATCTCCCACAAAAGTATGTCAGCTTTGCAAGATCATCTGCCTTCTGCTACAGTCGGAAAGGGAGAGGGATCACATCTAAACCCCAAACTTTTTTTATTTCAGAGAGAATCCCTTTGATGTTGATGAGAATTTTGCTTGAGCTAGAAGGAAAAGAATTGACTCCCTGCTTTCTGAGATAGTTACCAGTAAAATAAGTAGCATTGTGAGTTTTTCTGCTCTGTTCTGCTAACCTGCAAGCAATATTGGAGTTCGGTAAATGTTCCATTAAAAGTAATGCAATAATCAGAGGAGGATATAAGACAGGATTTTCTGCATTGCTGAGGCATTTCATCTTTTGGACAGAAAAGTTCTGCGGCCATCTTTGGTTGACCAGAATAAACAGTAACAGTAACATACTGTTAACTCCTCGTGATATTCAAACCTCATAATGCCCCGTCAACCCCACTGTTAGAAGCAGTGACATAGCAACATCTCAGTGCAGCATCTCTCTAAAAGACTACAGCTCATCAGCTGTAAGACAGGCTCTGGAAATGCCATCTCTGAAAATTTGGGGAAAAAAGGCTATTAATGAATTGGATATTTGAGACAAAATTTGCAAGAAATTTTTGAATACTTCTTGTGCTGTTTTGGAGGGGGGGAAATATTGAAATGGTCAGATTCCTTTGAAATAAGTGGTCTGGTCAATCTACAGTTACAGATATAAAAATACTTACCTCAGCTCTGTATGTCTTCCTGTAATTCCTCTCATTCCTTGCATACAACTATGACTGAAAAATCTCAGTGCTTCTGTTCAGAGGAACCTACACCTTCAGCTCCTCCTGTGTTAGTCTGCCCTTCTCTCCATCTAGTCACTGGGTGGTTGGGATCTGCTGAGGATCCTGAGATAGTTCTGAGGTAGTTGTCCTCTGGCAAAGAACACCACCAGGGTTTAATTCTTTGTGAGACACCTACAATTGCAGCTTTCTCCAGAGCCTCCTGCACATTGGGCTAATAGGGACCATAGCTGCACAATACCTTCACACAGTGCTGTAAGACCAGTATATTTTTCCAAGACCAGAGTAGGTGGTGAAGAATGAATAGACTCTTTAGTTGTCTAACCTTCTAAATGTGTGGTTTCATCCTAGTGACAGAGCATCACAAGCTATGGGCAGGTAAGGAAAACTCTGATTTTTTAAAGAGAGTATAGCACATGCCTGATTCATGATATGGTCAGGGCTGGCAGCTGGTGGTGAAGTTGATATACTAGTAGAATCACAGAATGGGCTGGGTTGGAAGGGACCTTAAAGATCATCTATTTCCAGCCCTCTCTCCCCCATGGGCATGGACACCTTCCACTAGATCAGGTTGCTCAGGGCCCTATCCAATAATCATCAGCAATAAATTTTTGCGAGCCTCTAAAGAGCATTTCTGAAACCCAAAATACAACCAGGATGTTCATTTAAATTAACAACAGATTCTGTGCTTCCTCTTGGCAAAACTCACATGACATTGCTAACACAGAGCAGTTGTTACACGTACTAGCTGGGAATACTCAGTTTCTAACTAGGTTTTCCAATACAGTTTCTCTTGCCAAAATGTTCCTGCTGCTCCTTCATTAGTATTAAGGAGCATTAGACAGGTGCTATGATTGCATGGAGATGCCAGCAAGACCAACAGTTTGATCAAAGCCTGCACTCTTGCTGCTGCTTGCTAGCAAAGAAATCTTAGTGGGCCAAGGCTGGCAGCAATGCCAAGGGATGGGCTCTGCCATGAGGCTCAGTGATGAACAGACAGAGGGAGGGCAGGGCCCAGGCTGACAAACCAGATGCCATCCCCTGCATCACTTGGCAGTGTTTCTTGTTCAACTTTGAGAGCAGCACAAACTGAAAAGTCAGCTCAGGTAGGGACTGCTGCCAGGCACTGACTAGCCCTGCAGACGATGCACTGTCAGCAGCTGCTGCTCAAGACCTAGCTACCCAGGAGAGAGATCCCAGCTTACAGACAAACATCTGAGCTCTCCTGGGATTCTTAGCAAGTGTCTTTGCATTGGGGTATCATATGGTCATGCAGTCCTGGCTGAAGGTGGGAGAAATCACTGTTTTCTTCATCAGGCTTTCAGGGAGCTGCTGCTTTGTTCTTGCTGCAATGGCTATGGCTTAGATGCAGGACTGGTTTGGACTAGCTGGTGAGTGTTTGCAAACTAGCCTTGGAGTTGTTTTTTTAACCAGAAGTGATAAACTCCTGACAGGAGGAGCTGGGAGAAACGACACAAGCTGCGCTAGTGGAAGGCCAAGCTCAATGATCCTAGTCTTCAAAACCATCTCATTTTGCACAAGTGCTCTGCAGTGCTTTCATAGTAATTGAAGAGATCCAAAGCAATTATCCTCTTTCAGAAATGAGATACTAATGATGGAGAGTTGAAGCAAGACGAGAGGAAGTGATTAAGCTGATAATAGTGAAGGGCTTCTATATATTTGTTATCGTGCAGTGTACTTTATTCATGCTCACAATAAGGTCCTCTCTTGCCCTAGTTTTACATTTGGATTCCCCATATGAAGTTATTTAACCAGGGTAATTCTTGCAATTCTTAGGAAAATACATGCAGATGTACAAGGCATATTACCAACATGTGAAGGTGATTCAATACTTTGATGAAATTCAGTGATGATACCAGATTTTCATAACCCCATCACTGGGTCATGTTTGGTTACTGGTTTTGCATTAAAGTATATAGGAAAGGGGACAGAAGTCCTTGTGTCTAAGCTGGTTTATTTATAAAAAATCGTTCATACACTACTTTCTTACACAATTAACATCTGGGTATCAACAACAGTTTGTGCACTGATCAGCTCTAAAACTGGACTCCAGTGACATTAGCAGTACTCATCTGAGCTGAGAACTCTGTATATTCTTCCATGTTAAAAAGTAATAAGGTTTTCAGGTAGATTTAATTTTAAATAGTTGCTGTACTTACTTTGTATATTATTGAACACCTCTGCAATCTGTATTTGTATCACTGCACATCTCAGTCTCACTCAAACTTGACCCAATTTAGTCTTTTCATGCTTTATTTATGTAGTTAGCAACTTGTTCAAATTTAAAAGTCCCTAAGAAAAAAACATAGAGAAAGGAACCACTTTTTCTAGCCACAAAACCCATAAGATTGGTTTTCTTTCGTGTACAGTCTTGAAATAGAGAAGAATGTTTTGTGTGTTTTAGTGAACTGGCTGCTGTACTGTAACATTCAGGAACATCAGCTCTGCCCTTCAGCTCCAGCCAATGGAAAACATTGGATATGCAAGTGTAAGCACAGGCAGAATTTGGCTCATCATCTTAACAGGGGGAGGCCAGGGTGAGTGCACAGCTCTCTGCAAAGCTGCAGGGAATAAACACACTTCCTCAGCCAGCTGTAGTTAACACCTTGCCATCCACGCCAGTCTCTGAAATCCTGAAGCTAAGAACTTGTGCTCTGCGGTTTGTTTCTTGGTTTTGTTCAGGTTTTTAACCAGTTCTGTGCCTACATAGTGATGACAAAGTAATGCAGTTGTTATCAGGTGGCCAGAAAGTTTTAAACCTTATGGACTTTATGATCCTGAGGGCACAGGCACTCAGTCTGGGCAAGAGCTGAAAATAAACTTAGCAAAGCAAGGCAGCTCTCTAGCTGTTACTCAGAGCTCTGTGGAGTTTGTTTTGGATTCTTCAGCTGATCTTGCAGTCTACTCTTTTTTTTCCTGTAAACACATATCCACAGTAAAAGTGGCTTTTGTTGGTAAACTTCAGTCATGTGGGACAGCACCACTTAGCTCTGAAAAACGCAGATGGTCCCAGAGAGGAATAAGAATACTTTGCAATGCTGCTTCTACCATTAGCTATATCACTGTATAATTATACATAAATAGTTACTACCTACCTGTCCTGCTAGTCAGGATACAGTCATAGAAAGGGAGGCCCCAGTGGTGCTCTCAGTTAACTTCAGCGTGAGGTTTGTAGGATGTCCCTATTTCTGCTCTGCCTGATGCAATGGTTGTGCTCTCTGTAACCAGTTAGTCATGCCATATTTGTGTGTGTACCCAGCAAGGGCTCACATTAATGCACATGGCTTAGGTTCCTCCTGCAGTGTTCTGCTGGGCTGTCCAGCTGCGGAGCTGCTACATGTTCTCTCTTCCTCTCTTCCCCTTCCTTCTCCCCTTTTCTAGTGCAATGGTAGGAGAAGGAGAATCTAAAATAGCTGTGCACATTCAGCCTTTATTTTCCCTGTTACAAAATGGTTTTAAGTGACACAATGTTTACTCCAAGGAAGATTTTCCCCCCAGTCATGGTGGCTATACATTTGTCAGCCTTGAAAGGTTTGGTGGTTGGGTTCTTAAATAAGGTTGACAATTCTGTAGCCCTTAAAAGCTTTGTAATTCAGTTATTGATCAGGAAGGGAACCAGAGCTCTTGAAGTTGCTCATGTTTGACTCACTGGTGCAACATGGAGGTGTGTGAGCTAAGCCTTGTGATATTTCAAGTCTCAAGACAAGCAAAATAAAGCTTGTCTTCTGAAATGAGGAAACCAAGGCACAGACACTGAGTGAGCTTTCCCCAAGCTGATGGCAGAAGACTCTGTTAAAATCATGTTGTGCTTTATTCCATCTCTGGGTCTAGCTCACTAGCCTGATCTCTCAGGACTTTGGCTTCAGAATCCAATCTGGTTCCCATGATCACTTATAATGTTCTATGATGCTTTTTGCCTAAATATAGTTTCTGGTGTCGGGAGTCAATTATGGAGGGCACTTATACCATCCAGCATGAGTGCAAAGACTGGATGGGCAAACAGGCAGGAACAGGGAGAGAAGACAACTAGAGAAAGAACAGTTAGTGAAATAAGGTAGTGATATAATTTGTCATTAGGTTTTAAAAGCTACTGTCTAATTTTAGCAGTTTGCCTCGGGTAATACAACTCTTTGTCAATACAGTATCCCTACAGAGACAACATAAATTCTTAAATGACATTCAAAACCTGGCCAGATGTTTTATTATATGGAAGCTAAACACCTACCCCCTGACTGTCCTGCAGAGGCTCCTGCTGGCACCACAAATATATTTGGCTTGCAGCTCCAACCTGCAGCCATGCTAGAGCAGGATCTTATGGACATTTATGAGACTGTAGGAGGGAAGCAGGCACTGGCAATGCCACAAAGATGGGGGTGCTCAGTCTAGCTCTGGGATAGGGGACTGTCACCCTTGCTGGAGTGAGAAGTCTGTGGGTACATGGTATGAGCAAAAGGGATATATCCCGCAAACCCACACAGCTTTTCATGTGTCTTCATGGGATCAATAGTAAAGGCACAAAAAAAAAAAAAAAAAGCATCTCCTACAAATGCTCAGCACAGTCTGGGTTGGTCATCACAGATCTTGAGACATAGTCAGCAGAACCCCTACAGTGCTCCAGGAAAAGGTCTACCAGTCCTCATTGTCTCTTTGGGGGGAATAGTCTAACCAGGCCAGTGAATCTCCCACCACTTCTACATCCCATTAAAGAATTTGGCATCAAGCTATCATACAGTTGTGTCAGAAATCTTGCCCAGAGTGCAGTAAAATATTGTCTTTCTCTTCCATCATCAAAATAATTCAGTGTGCTCAGATTCTTGGCTTATTCTTTTCTTTGTGCTGCTACATGAGATGGGCATACATGGTTAGAAAGCAAGTGAGCCGCACAGAGGCAAATTACAGGCTTTATTTCTCCAGGTATCACACAATCACAATGTGTTCACACAATCACATTAAGTAAATCTCAAGTATACGATAAAGCACTCCTTGCCATAGGGGGAAAATCTGGGAAAC
>JAWWMP010000041.1:52559758-52602081 GCA_035047865.1 Dendrocincla tyrannina
CATGAGATGGGCATACATGGTTAGAAAGCAAGTGAGCCGCACAGAGGCAAATTACAGGCTTTATTTCTCCAGGTATCTGCTGTTCACACAATCACATTAAGTAAATCTCAAGTATACGATAAAGCACTCCTTGCCATAGGGGGAAAATCTGGGAAACTGGAATCTGTCAGTGCCCGGAAAGACGAAAGGGGGAGAAAAGAGGTGAGTGCAAATGACAGCAAAACTTAGACAGAATATACTAGTACTACAGATGGTCTAGAAGACTTCAGATGTTTGAAGAAAAACTTTTTACCCCTCAGAAGCATAGAACATTCGAGAAAGAAATGGAATTTTGGTGGCATCTTAAAATGAATTAGAAGCATTGATGCAGGAATTGTGAAGTTGTGTTTGAAGATCTGTTATTTACAAATATGCAATTAATGTTTGTCTTATAAACATATCAAAAGTCATACAGTTTGTGCTCCAAGCAGAAAATCTTTCTTATAGTCATCAGGTAATTGATAATTACCTATTTGAAGTATATTATCATCTCTCAGTGAACTGTGTCTTCCCTTTCATGCCACATAGCACTTTTTTCCCGCAGCGTGTCTAGTTCACTCTGTAGTAATTTGCTTACCAGCATTTTGAATAACCAGCCTATTGTGGCAGAACTGAAATAGAGTAGAAAGAAAATGGTATAGAAATGAAGAAGACTATGTGATCATAATCAAGATGGGAGCCCCATTAGCACTGGGCAAGCTGCTGCAGTTTCCTCTGAGACCCTGTGAGTTGTCAGTCCCTTAGGCATTTCTTATCTGGATGAGCCCTAATGCATATTGGCAGGCCCTACATATTAAATACACCCAGTTTCTTGATTTTATTCAGATCAGCACTCTTCAAAGCAGCACGTGTCTCAGCTGAAGGAAATCCCTGCTCTATTAATGGCGTGTCTGGTGCCACTTTCACTCTTATCACCATGAAATCAGGACTTGTGCGGTTGCTGCAGGAAACTTGGAGCATGTCTCACAATGCACAACACGAACTGCATCAGATCCAAGACTGGGAAGGAAAGTGACGGCGGCTTTAGAGCCCTGCTTGTTTCCTTCTTACAATATCATCAGCTTAATATGCAAAGCATTTATTTCTACAAATTCTCTGGTTTGTACTGCTGTCTCCAGCTTTTCTTTACTATAATGCTGAGGAACTACTTTGGCATGTGTGTAAGAATTAGCCTTAATGGAAGCATTAGTGTCGCTATTGCCTGGGATGGGAATGACCACAATACTCTTGGGGAAAAAGAAATGGAGACATTATGCAAACTCAACTGACTTTCAGATGGAGATGGCTCTATAGTATTCAAGGATTAACACAGGATTTCTTTGCCCGTACTGCCTGCTCCAGTTGAGCTGGGTCTGGCTTTGCTGATAAGCAAGTATTGATACTGAACAGAGACAGCCTACAAAAGGCCTCCATAAGCTCACTGACAAGGGGATATTACCACTGAGATAACACCACAGCCATTAGGTGTCAACAGGATTTCCAGAGAAAGAATAAAATGAGGAAATAATATATTGTTTCCAAGAAGTAGTACATCCTAATTTGTTCTGGGGGATATTAAAACTGGAGAGTATTATCATAATACTCAGATTTATTTTTCACTGGAAAATTTTTCACTATTGTTCACAGCTTTAGTCATTGTCCTTTGCAATCTACTTGAAAGTCTGATCATCTTACAGTGATATTTTGTCATTTTAGATTTTTTGCCCCCATCTTCTTTTCCTCACTTGTCATTAGAAAATAATAGGCAACAGAGGAAACAGACTAATTCATTTTCTGTGTAGGGTGTAGCTCTGGGGAAATAGTTCCATTTGCACTCAGTTTGGTATGCACACACCCATTATCTTAAGGAGATAAAGGAAGCCCCCTATCATGACACTACTATATAGAAAGCACTGACAGCTTTGCAAACTTAAAATAGAAATGAGATCTTTGAAGCCTAGACTTCCAGTTAAACGGCCACCCAAGCAAGTAGAAAGAATTTTTTTAAGGTCTACAGGAATGCAGCAATAAGACAATGCAATCTTTGCACCTTTACACGCATCAGTAGCTTAACGAAGCATGTTGAACACTGTGACGTGGTTTGCTTCTGACAAGGAGATATCCTGCCATCCCTGACAATCTCTCTAAACAGAGAAATTGAATGCACAAGACACTGACTTCTTGAGGAAATCCTTAAAATACACATTCACAAGGGAAATCACTGCTGCTGTGAAAGGTAACAAAGAATTTATGAAACAAGTGAAATTCTGAAAGAGAACATGTTTTAAAAAAACTCATAGAGAGTAGGTTTAGATTAGATATTAGGGGAAAAATCTTTACTGTGAGGGTAGTGAGGCACTGGAACAGGCTGCCCAGAGAAGCTGTGGATGTGAAAGTGTTCATGGCCAGACTGGACAGAGCTGTGAGCAACCTGGTGTAGCAAAAGGCATCCCTGTATGCAGCAGGGTGATTGCAAGCTAGATTTAAGGTCTTCTCCAACCCAGGCCACTCTATGATTCTGGCAAGCAACTGTCAGGGTGAAACACTGAAAGCTTGAAATTAATAAATAATTTCTTACTTTCCTCTTTTTCAAAATATACTAGAAATGTGGAAAAATATACTTCTTAAAAATATACTGTATGTGGAAAGCTATCCAGCTGGACTTGGACCTCCCTAACACAGCTGTCCCTTCACAAAAGTCAACTTCCACATTGTGTCAATATGTCTGAAGGCAGAAAGGGACCCATGGGAATGTCTTAAAACTTAAACGTGTGCTAAAGACTACTCACAAAATGGATGTGAGGGGTATCAGTCAATGGTTGTTGCCAGGTGAGGAGCATCCCCTCACTTTTTCATCCACCATGGGGCCGAAGTAAGTGCGCAGTCTCTTACGGTGAGGTGGGAGGGTAATCTTCGCACTTTGGTTTTCCATCTTGCCTCCCCCAGCATTGCTCCCTTGAGGCAGTCAAGAGCAGTAATCAGACACAGGCTGGCATGGTTGTGTCAGTTCATTACCTGACCGCATAAGATAACAAGCTCAGGGGAAATCTAAGCTCCCTTAACAGCTACCAGACAGTTGAGTTTGGTTCCCTCTGGATGTTACCACACATCAGAAAGTAACCGGACAAGAGGTTTAAGTGAACATTTTGTTCTTGTCTTCTAACACATGTCAACAGGTTTTCTGAGATAACTTGCATCTTCATGGACTTTATCCTTGAGAGAAAGCAGGTAGGTGCCTGGATGCTGTCAATGTGCTGAGTGAGTACATTGCATATCCTCCCTTGCTCTCCCAAAAATAATGGTCAGGAAGTTTAACTGTGTAAGTGGCTGATGGTGCCAGCCTCTTTGCTGGTTTTTTCAAGGTCAGCTCTAATTGACCTTTCTCTTGTTTCATTTAGTTGCTCACATTGTTTCCTTTTCATTTCCTGATGGTGCTCACATTGTTAGGATTTCTGTGTGTTCTTCCACTGTCTTTTGGTTAAGCTGCCTCCCTTTCTGCTTGTGCCTTCTTCTCTTCCTCTCTCTCCTCCCTGTTTCCTTTCCTCAGGACTCTCTCACTGTCCTATGCCTTGTTTATTATTTTCCCATCCTGAAGTATAGCCCAGATCCCCCACCCGCAGCTCCATGGCCCAGATGCCCTGTTTTCCCAGCTAGCTTTCAGGAGCAGCTGTTTCACACAGCAGCACATTACTCCTGCATGGTGGGAAGCAGCTGCTTCTATTGCAACTTGAGGAACTCCACAGGAACTGTTGCCTTGCCTGGAAGCAGCACATGAGCTGTATTCCAGCTGTGCAGGGCGCTACCTTGCTGTGGGTAAGTTTGTGCCTGGCACAGCATTAAGTAGGTGGTGTGTCTCCGTGTGATCCATAGGAAGACACTTGTACACAGGCAAGGTACAACTTGATGGCGTAGAGCCAGCACCTCTCCTACCTGTGGCTGTGGAGTGATAAAATATCCCTCAGCAGTTCAGTCTTCATTCTGAAGGAGGTGTAGGCTCCTGGCTCTGTTGAAGTTACAGCCCCACTTGCGTGCCAGGGTAGGATCTGTATGTGCACTGGGTGGATGCTGTGCTGCATGACAGCTGCACAGGGCCAGATTTGGCCCGATGTGCTGAGCTCTCCGGAAGTCCATGGGGAGCTTCAAGCAGTAGGAAAACGAGGTCCTAACCCACTCAGCCTGTGCCTGTATGAAAACGCCTACTGCTGAAAGGTAAATAACAGTAAATATGCATGGTGCAGAAGCAGGCCATGAGGTTTTCCAGTAATAAAAGCAGTGTAAACCACTGGCAGTTTACATTGCTCCCATTGTGGAGAAGGTCTCTGCGGCAGCACTAATAGAAATTGACAAATCGATAGGGTGAAGCCACCAATAACTTCATTTAGAAAAACAAACAAACAAACAACAAAAAACAACCCAAACAAGCAAACAAAAAGATAAAATCTATACTAATTACGTTACCCAGATCATTAGAAAAATGTATGTAATGAGAGGATCTGGGCATCTGTGGCATCACTCTGAGATCCCCAGAGCTGAAGATCCTGACAGGAACCCCAGAGAGGAGCCAGGCAATACTCTCTGCTGCAGCAGCGTCACCCTGTTTGAATTTAGCCTCTGTGTACTTTGCCAGAGGGAGATTTCCCTGTGACATCAGTTGCTTAGGTTCTTTTCCTTCCTTCCCAAGCCAAGAGCATGCAGCCCAGCCTTAGCAGCTAGTGGAGTCAGTGCCAACCAGCAAAAGGGAAAGGCCAGAATAAGTGCAGTGTCCCAAATTCTCTAGAAAAGTGAATTTTGCCAGGTCCCAGTGTCTCCTGGACAATATTTTCCACTACTAAACAACTGGTGGGGGAAAAAAAGGATGGGCCACTGTATATATTGCTGTTTAAAAGGGTCAGGAGAAGAGGGATCATGGCTTTGCAATAAGTATGAAAAATTGTTTAGTGTGAGCATTGGTCACAATTTGGGAGGCCTGGTTGCAGAGGAAGCTCGTGTGCCTTCCAGTCACATCACAGAGTACTCTGGCCCTACCCAGCCTTGGGACACACTATGCCGTGTCCCCCCAAGCCCTTTTTCCCTCAGCACAGGGTAGAGCAGAGACATTTGCCCATTGCTTTACTGGCTGATGCTTTGCAAGATACCCACGTTCAGTTGGAGAGTGCAAACCTCACAGAGGAAGACACAGCCGTGCAAGCCCCTGGCAGTGTGGGAGAAGCACCTCCATGAGCATGCAAGTCCTGATGGACCCTGTCCCAAGGAAACTGGCTTGTGGAAAGAGCCTGGTCTAGCCTGTATGGCTGGGGCTAGGTTCCCTCCCGTGGCTGAGAGCTGCCACAGCAGGAACCAGCAGCTCTGTGATGAAGTGCAAAGCATGAAACGGGCAGGCATCTTTGTGTAAAGATGCTTATCCCAAGACCAGTATTAAACTTACATCCCACGTCTTGCCATTTAACCCCAAGGTCCTAGAAGAGAGCATGCCTAATTGCTGTACACAGTAATATGATTCTCATTTGGACCCCTTCTGACAATAGAGTGATCTCTGGGAAGCTCCCTTAACCAGGACCGGACCTGTTCTTGGGTGGGTTTTCCTTCAAGTGAGGGAACTTTCCTTATTTGTATTACATGCAAGGTAGAAAACGCAGGGTCATGAGCAGAGGACAGCACAGCATATTTTTACCCAGCCTGTAGTATATAAATCCCTCAAAACCTTTGTAGGCTCTGCCACCCAGGTCACCCTGGACAGGAAGCCGTGGATGGTTCTGTGCTGGCATTCACAGTTACTCTGGTAGGACAGGAGTAGACCGAGCGCGGTGTGGGTGTACATATGAGGTGAGCAGGTAGCTCATAATTCATGGATTCTATCTGTTACCTGTTTTTTGGAACAAGTGCTGCAAAAAACAGTTGGTGCTACCAAAGTGGTCTCTGGTGTGTGTGTTCGCTGATGTTATGCAGTCACCGGGCGTGCCAGGAACAGGCGGGAAGTCAGCACAATGCCTCGAGATACGTTATCGACTGTAAATGTGGCAGGAAGTCATTAAAGATTTCCTGAGCTATGCTCTGGGAAAAGACTACCTCCAGGCTCCAGCAAAGTCAGAGGACTTGCACTGCCAGGGCTGAGAAATCAAAACAAAAATTACTCTAATAAGGCAATGTCAGCAGCTTCAGGAGGGAGCTCTCTGCTCCAGATGGATCCTATGCCCATGGGGTTGGGGTGGTGATGGATAGTGCGATTTGGGGAACATGTGCCAAGGGGCTCTTTGTAGCTTGATTACTTGCATGTAGGCTCATTGAGCCTTCCTAATGGTTTGGGAACTATGAGAGGTATGGGCATGGGCAGGTCTGATTCCTTTGTCTGTAAATCTTTGTAAATTCCTATAGGTGAAAATAAATGAGAGCTTATTTCAAGAAAGCTGTTTGGTTGCTCCATGAGCTCTCGCTCATAAATCCAGGAGGGAGATTCACAGACACCGAGCTCTCTTGGACCAACTGGGAAAAGAGTTTTCTGCCATCAGGAGACAATCAGTTTGGGACAAGAGCATGAATATTAAGGGACACCAAACCTCAGGAAGGCAAGGAGCTCCAGTATTTGTAGGGATTCATTCAAAGAGACTTGAAGGTGGTTAGGGCATGATTTAAACAATGATAACAAGACTGTGCGTGACTCATGTCACTGAATGTATGGGATAACTCTCATTTTCATTGCTGCAGATATGTATGTCTTGAAAAACAAATGTTTTACCAGAAAGAATTTTATTTTGGTTTTCACCTAAATCTCACCAAACAAGACTGAAACGCTGTCTCAGCAGATAAAAATTTCTTGGGAAATTACTGTAGATATCCGTTTTCTGGGATGTGCCTAAAAGTGAAAAATTCTTTAAACGGTGAGATTATTTAACTGCTGAAATACTTAGTATTTTGAGTAAAAACAAAGGCGTCATACTATGGTCAAAGGAGAAGAGTCAAATAGTTATATTTCACAGTGTTCATTTTCTCACTTGAAGAGACGAGTGGAATAAGAGATCTTTCTTCTTAAACAAAAAAAACCAAAACAAAAACAAATAAACAATCATAAAATTTAAAAACCAAACTAAGCAAACAAAAAAAAACAAACAAGAGAGGGGAAAAGGCATGTGAAGATTAGACAGCCAAACTTCTAGTTTTGAGTCCCTGCAAAAATCCTACAAGTAAACTTGTAAAATCAGATGGCCTGCTAGTGTCTAGCAACCACCCACCCGCATGCACCTGGCTCAGAGTCTAGTTTTGAGTGCAGAGAGCAGCAGGCACCGAAATGAGTAGTTTGAAGCTACCACTGCACTTGATGTGTATAGGAATTTTTCTACTATGTATTGCTTACATGTTATATGAAATTAGGACACTTGTTCCTTAAGTGCAGAGCCTTGTTTACAAACCTGCCAAAGATAATACACCTTTGTCCATTTGGATCATTTTCTGGTTATCCTGTAACATGCATGTGCTATTTTTAACACACAAAACACCAGAAATAAGATGTCTCTCTTTTTAAAATTAACATTTATGATCAGAATAAATTTTTCCTTCTCCACAGTGAAGAGTTATAGAATTGTTAGTTCCTAAGGTAGTGCAAGCCGGTCTGTACTGACCACAAAATGTTTGGGGATTAGAGCTGTGAAACATATTTTGTCCTACCTGTTTGACTGTACCAGTGTAGCATACTGCATAGCAACCAGTTACCCTTCCTTCTCTTGTTCATTAAGGTACCCGTATAAGAAGCCAGCAGGGTTTGGGTTTTTATCTCAGTCTCACGGTGTCTGTCTCACATATATGCCTTTGATTCTCTTCCCACAGGAGAGAAAGAAAATACAGCTGAAAAAATAAGGCGTATTTCTCCAGCAAGATTTCAAGGGGGAAAACCTGCCTGCCTGGACTGTAAGGAGGTGCCCACACAGACACAGAGACATCCCCCAGAGCTAGTGACACTGTTGTTCAGCCTTGCTCTTGCTGAGAAAGTTTCCACACAACGCTGCAACAATGAATTTCCTCCGGCGGCGTCTCTCAGACAGTAGTTTCGTGGCAAATTTGCCCAATGGCTACATGATGGACTTGCAGCGCCCTGACAGCTCCACAAGCTCCCCAGTTTCTCCTGCCATGGAGAGAAAGCATCTGCAACCACCTCAACCCTCACACTCTTCCTCTACTGGCACCAGCATCTTCAGTTCCATCTCCAGTGCCATGAAGCAAACCACACAAGCAGCTGCAGGGCTGATTGATCACTCGGCCAGCCCCCCACCACCTGTGGCCCAGAAACCCAAGATTCTCCTGGTGATTGATGATGCACACACAGACTGGTAAGGCATCAGTAGCCCTCCCACTGAATTCGGTTCCACAATGTTTGAGGGATGAGAGGGATCTGGGATTCACAGATAATCTACAGGGGAGTACACAGATGTTTTTCCATCCTAAGTCATCAGCTCTGGGCCCAGGTTGGTGTCTGTCAGATGCCTTGAGTAAATGACAGAGTAGGCTTTTTTCATATAGGTCTTGAAAAAACTGTTCATATTCATTGACCAACTTACTCATAGCCTCAATACATGAGCACACACAGGGCACTCTTGGCTCAGCAGGCTTAGCCAAGCTGTCACATCCAGTAATGGTCCTAAGAGGTCACAGCTGAAAGTGTGTTAGTGACGTGGCTCAGGACCTTAACCCACTGTTTGTGCTGGCTCCAAACATTCAAAGGGACTCCATCTCTCCAGCTCTCAATCTTTCTTGAGCTTGTCTCTCTATGCAAATTTCTACATAAATTATGAAAAGTTAAGCAAGCTTACAATTACCTGGTCAAGAGCTCTTCACTTGCTAAGCACAGCAACAACTCTTGGCAAAAGACTCTCAGGCCCAGCAAAGCCTCAAAATTGTCTTGTTCATGCTGGTCTCTTTACAAACAAAAGCTTGAAAGTTTGTTTTCTATGATATTGTGTAGCAAATGACCCTTTCCAAAGGGTAGGACAACAGAAGTCTTCTGAAATATTAGAGAAATTACTTACTGCTTGTTCTTGTTTCATCTGCCAGTTTGTCACAGGACAGAAAAAAAGGAAGTAGCACAGGGGGAGAGGCAATATTGAAGACTTCAAAATAAAATAGGTTGGGTTACGAGGTCTTGGCCAAGAGAGGTTATTTTGTTGTTCTTTTCATCCCACATCACTCTTTGGTACAGTTGTCACCTTTGGTCTTCCCTGCTTCAATAGAAGAGTGGGAGCAAGGTGAGATCTGCCTCCTTAGATGTATTTTCACAAGTCAAGAGCTTAGCTCTTATCTGTAAAGAGCCCATGACTGAGTACAACTAAGTCAGGTGTCTTCAGCCAACTTGAAGTAGGAGAGGGAAAGCAGTGGGATTTTTCTCAAAGACAGAACAACTTTTTAACAGAGTGGGAAAGTCCCCGATAAGGTGGTCGTCATATCAAATGTTCCACTGGCTTCTTGTCTTTTATCACAGTAGCAGCCCCTTAACACCAGATAGTTCAGTCAGCAGTACCAGTCTGGCTCAACCAGGTGCACCCACAAGTCTCCCACAGGCTCACTACCCTCTGTCGCTGTGAAGTGTTTTTGCAGTTCCTTGAAGATGCTGCCAGGTGGCAGTCCCTTAACACAGCAGCCTCCATCTAGGGATGGGAGTGCCTTCGATGCACAGCTTAGCATCTGGGGATTAGCCGGCGCTGTGTCGTCCAAACACTGTAATCAGAGGGAAAAGCCCAAGCTCAAAGGCCAATCTAGTTTTTCCTTGAGATTAATGGTGCTGAAGGTAGTCAGGGCAAGGAAAAGGACAAAGAGGGGTTGGTTTATGCTGCAGTGTTTTCATGTTTTAAAATACAGACTATACTCAAAACCCTGACTTTATATCTCCCAGCTGCTGTTTTCTGGGCAAGCTCAGCTCACAGACTGCAAACTCTGCATGTCAGAGCAGCAGCTGGGATATATAAAGAGAAGGTATGGCTACCCATGCTGTCTTCACTCCTTCCCTCGTGTAAGCACTCCACGCATCCTGCTGTCTTGGCTGTCCCTCTGCTGTCTATGACTTAACAGTTTCTAGACATGATGGGATACCCCTTTCAATTATGCCAGCTCTCTGCCTCTATCTACAAGTCTGCAGGTATCAAACGCTGCTTGCAAAGGCTCCCTGTCTTTAGTTTCTCTAAGCCTGTGAGCTTTTTGTACGTGTGCAGAAATACCTCCCTGGAAACTTTCTGAGCCAAAAGGCAGCATCACATGGTGCTTTCTAAGAGAGCTTACCAACACAACCACTCCAGTGGGCCAGGAGTGGTACTTGGCGGTTGATTTTTGTGTCTCCAGGAAACTCAGCAAGCCCTTGAGAGCAGCACTGAAGAGCAGTGGCTCCATAGCTCCATGCGTGTTTATTTTTGGTAAAGTACTTCTGAGCAACGCCAATCATCTTCTTGGTCTCAGCCAGGGTGTTATATGAGTTCAGGCTGAGCAGCCTGAGAAAGCAGTGTTTGCTGTGTGAGAGCACAGCAGAGGAAGCTGGTTATCCAGAGATTCTGACTGTCTACCCTACACCACGCACAGAGACAGTCCCAGACTTTGGAAGGTGAACAACAGTGTATTTTTACTTCTGTGCTGGTGATTTTGGGATTGGAAGAAGCACCATGTTCGTAATGCATTTCACTTCTGCCTACTCTGGTTCTTCCTACTTGTGATACTTTGGTATTTGGTTTTCAGGAAACCCTTTCCTTCTCTTTTTGAAATAATTTATAGAGAAAAATTCTCAAGAAATAATTACTAAAGCACTGCCTTTATTTTAAGGGTGGGGGGTTTCCACAGTGCCTCCTCCCCCAGAGCAAGTTACACAGGGTTTACAACAAGGGCTAGCTTGTTCACAGACAGGAAGGGTGAGAGACAGTGGAATCTGCCATTTGATTTCTCTTCTCTAAATGAAAACACTTTCTCAGAATTGGAGACTGTAGCAATATTGCCAAGCCAGACATTAATTTATCATCACTGTTTGTATTACAGCAAAGAGCTGCAATTATGAATTAGGATGAGGTGTTGCACAAGAGCATGACAAAATGCTCTAACAAAAATAGTCAAGTGCATGTTGAATGCACTTTAAAGTGACAAATGGCAATTCTTTCTATTTTCAAGGGGCTACTATGTCTCTGGTGGTACAACACAGCACTCAACTTCTCTCAGAGGCCTGGAGGAAGGAAAAAGCATCCATGGTAATCCATGGACTGTCTTCCACCATAAAATCCTTGCTGTTCTTGACATGCAATATGTTCTGGTTTATTCCAAAGACAAAGTACTATAAAAATAATGTGATTCCCACAGAATATGATCAGCTGCTTTCTGCATTAGCAGCCGTAAAAGAAAGGTACATTCTATTAAAAGCAAGGGAACTCACCCAGCTTTCTGTTAAAGTGGCAGCATTTTGACAAATTTTCCATTCTTCTCCAAGATGCAGCTCTAGCACATTACAAGGAAGCACACAGTGAATTGCCATGTGCAGGATGTGCACGAGGGGAAAGTACTGTCAATATATTTCCCTTGTGCTCTTGGCTTTGACAGGCAGCCCTCAGAGGCACGCACAGCAGTGAATGGACCTGTGCATCAACACACTAGGGAAAAACTCGGCTTCTCTTCAGTTGCTAATGGTACATTTCTCAGCTGGGGAGCCTCCACCTGGAGAATGAGGCTCCTTCTTGTGGGATGGGAGTGTATGTGCCTTGGGAGACTTCCAAAAATGCATCCACAACTCACCTACAGCAGCTGCGAGAAGAAAAAGGAGCTCAGACATGAACACACGTACGTGTGTTAAACACACAGCAAAAGGGAGCAGGCCCATGAGGAAGGGGGACAGCAGAACTCCATGTAATGGCACATGGGCCAGCTCCAGCAGCCTGACCTCAGCCAGGAGGAAAATATCCCACCTCTGGCAACCTCCTCTCCCAACATGCTATTAAGTAAAATTGTGGTCTTGCTAGATTGAATTTCTCAGCAGATCAAACAGGATTTAGTACTGTGAATTGCTAACCCCCATCCTCTGTGAAAGTACTCAGCTTTCTAGCCTAATGCCTCCTGTTTAAACAGCTTATTGGGGAAGTGATCAAGCACAGCTAAGGCTCCTATTAACCACATATGCTAAAAGCATTGCTTCCTGGACCAGACAGCATAACAAAGTTGTTCTTGTTGCATTTGTTAGATGTCTTAGTTACATTAGCGAAATAGCTCGTCACTTTTCAAAGTCGTTGGTGTGTTTTGTCCACATTTCAGGGTGTTTCAAGAGCTAACAGTGCTTTGTGCTGTCTTGCACAAAATACATGTGCCCTACGTGCAGCAGTTCTACATGAGAGGACTGTGACATGGATGTTTCACCAAAAAATAAGTCACAGAGGACATGTTAGGGGACACAAAATTGCATTGTTTTATCGCCCATTTACTTTACAGCCAAATCTGCCTGAACATACTGTCTCCAAAAATTTTAAGATGAAGAAAGAGAAAAACTGTGATTAATACTGAATAGAATCCTCTTAATACATCTGAAATGGTTCTTTGTGTAACAATAATGTCATGATTGAGGTCTAATTATGGCCTGATTTTACAGGATTACTGTTTTATACTGTTTAAAGGAAATTATCAACTCTTTTTTTTTAAAAAAACCTATTTTTACTTCTGCTAGTACACGACAATATTGAGCCTTAAGTACATCATTTGCCTAAAAATATGATTGCTCACATAATAGCACTCTAATACTGATTTTTAGTAACATGTGAATTCTTAAATCCTAGGGTTTTTTCCAAGAAATTCCTTTTCAAAAATATTCAATGACTATCATGAGTCATTTCATGCTTTCAGGAGGCTGAAGGTGATATGTTAAGGCTCGCATTGAGAAGAGTATTTCAGTACCTAACTCATTTATATATAAAGGGAAGCTCTGGACTTCAAGCTTGAACTTGGGAAATTGTAGGTTAAATTGCAAAGTTTTGTCTATATTTCCTGATAACAAATCATCCAACATGGTGGTAACTGACAATAAATTATTATGAACTAATTTTTTTTTTACACAGTGGTGACCTTTTAAGCTTTCACAAGTTTTGTGCAACAGTGCGGTTCAATTTGAAAAAACCTAGACATGAAATTTACGTTTTTACAAATCTGGCTAAAACCCCTTTTATTTTTGTCATTTAGCCATGTTTACCCTGGGTGTTTCTGTTCCTGTAATTCTTGCCAAACTCTATTTTTTGAGAAGGAGAAAGAGGAGGCAAGTTTGGGTTAAAAGAGTGTGTGTGTGTCTGTGTTTGTGCACACGTGCACACTTGGAAGCAGCATGAAGGGTTTCCGTATTCCCTAGCATAGAGGCATAGGGGTGAAAAGAAGGCAAGGCTGTCAAAAGTATTCAAGAAATTGCATCTATCACATCATTTTCCAGTCTGTTTTATGTACATCACCATCATGTCTGTCTGTATTTTTGTTCTGCATATGTAAAGCAGCTTGGGATCTAGTCTCCCTAAATGAAAAGTGATACAGAAATGTAAAGGATTAGTATCATTACAAAAATAGTCACAAGGAGTATGGAAAACATTCCCCACCAGGTTATAACTATGCTAATTCAAGTCAAATCTGGGACCTTAATTGCTTTACCAGAGTTCCTATAAATGCATAGAATTTAACCTCAGAATGTCCTGCCTAGTTTTTTTAAAAAAAACAAACCAACCCTCAGATGAATTTCTCAAGGTCTGTGAGACAAGATTTCTTCTGCCTGAAAGTCCACAGTCCTGTCCCAGAGTTGGTTCAAGTTAGCCCAGTTCTCCTGCTCTTCAGGTTCAGGGAGAACAGAAGTGAGTTGGAAAAAAATATTGCCAAATCCTGAACAAAAATGATACCCCTTGAAAACAGCTCCAGGCCATACCATCTAAATTTAACAACATGGAAATGCTCCAGAAATGCACTATTTTGATAATAAGCAAAATAAAATTGCTGCCTCGTGTTGTACTTAAAGCAGTACCCCACCTCCACCCTCCACTCCCTACCCCAGCTCCTTGTGGTCAGGAGGAATGTGACCACAGTATAGCCTGGGTGGGGGACCAGACCTACAGCAAAGTGTCCTTCCTATTCTGACAGCTCAGAGAAGCACAAAAAGCTGTGCCCAAAAGCAACAGCACTGCACTAACTAGGGCTTCTTCTCTTGGGGTGGGGGGCGAGGGGGGATGGCTTTGATTACTCCTTTTTGATGAGCAGAAGGTGGCACAGGAAGATGCTGGGAGGCCAGTATTGTGTGGGACTCCATAATTCCTTGAATAGAAGGAGTGGCCTGAATGGTTGTGTCTGTGATTGTTAAGTGCTGGTGGCATGCCAACCCAGGTCTCCCCGAAAACAGGCCTTCAATTCTCTCAGAGGAAGAGAAGACTCACAAAAGATTATGAAAACGCTTCTCCCTTCCTGCCCCAAAGCTTCCCTTTCTGTGTGCATTCAAGCCAAGCAAATCCTCCCAGCCCTGTTGGGTGGGACCTCAGATCTCATCAAGGGCCTCATCATGAGGACTTCCTTTATCCAAAAAAACCCCTAACCCATGCCACCATCAGAGTCTGATACAAATCCCTTTGGGAGAGGCATTTCTTCGCTTGATGTGATCCCATAACTCATAATGCCTCGGAGATGGTTTTACGGTAATCAGAGAGGGTTGGGTTTTGTGGTTCTTCCCAGAAGGCAACAAAAGAAGTCTGTCCCCACGGCCTGACCTCGGGCACCGAGGACATACCTGCAGCGCTCCAGAAGTGGCTCTCCGTTCTGTGACTACAGCACTGAGAGCAAGGTGACCTTGTCCCGGGGAGGCACAGAGCTGATCGCAGCAATACTGTGCCCTGGGGATAGAGCTGAAACTTTCATGGAGCTCCTTGCAAAGTATCGGTATATTTAGTGTTACCTTTTGACCCAATCCAAATCTAAAATTTACCTCTTTGTCCCTTCCTGTCCGTATGTGCAGTGTGAATTTCTCTCTGCACCTGCCTCGGGTCCATTTAACCTGTAATTCCAACTTTGTTTTCTGAGGTGTCAAATCCATGACTCATACCCATCCTCTTTACCATCCTGACACTCCCGAGCCATGGCCCAAGGTACTATTGCAGAATAAATATTAACTACCAACCACTCCATCCCACAGGTAATAAAGGTCTCTGGGCCAAAGCAGATGTGGACAAAAGCTCCAGCAATTTGCAGACCTTGGCATTTGTAGTGATTTTTCTCATCCCTATGCCCTGCACAGTCTGGACTTGACCATCTCAAAATTCCTTACTATGTACAGCTGAGAATTGCAAAAGTGGGAAAAAGTGGTGTCGGGGTTGAGGGCTGGCTCCTGAAAGGAAAACCTTCCTTGTTTTCACCCCTGAAGGAAAAAAAGGGCACAAATGCATCTCTCCTCCCCCCTTCAGTCCCCACTGCCCTTGTAGCGTGTAGGGGTTGGGGGAGTCGGGGCATTCCAGCAGCTGCTGGCCAGTATCCTGGAAACTGTCTCCTTTTCCCAGTCCCAGCCCCTTTTATGAAGGAGACAATGCGGACATACAGTGAGTGCCTTGTGCATCACTTGGGCCCCCGGGCCCTTTGACACACGAATTTTGTACAGTGGCTAATTCCCTCCCCACCCTCCCTGAGGTGCCCCCACACCCAATCCACGGGGCTTCAGCCTCATCTTTTCCAGGATGATCCAGAAAGAAATTGCATGCCTTATTTTCCCAAGGGGCTTGAGAGAAATATGTGTAATGTGATACCAGAGAAATAATTCAGATAATTCCAGAAATTGCCCATGAATGCCTTTTGATTTGTTTACCCAGGTCTCTTCCTCACCATTTGTTTCCTTCTTTCTTACACCCAGTCCTTTGCCCACCTCTTCCCAAGAGTGCCACACGTTTTTCTCTTCAGTGTGTTTTGCTCTGGCCCTTCCGCAGGGTGGGAAAAGCTTTTTCCTGCTCCAGATAAGAAGCAGTCTTCATCCAAAGTGCAGCTTGGCTTTCTTTGCTTGTTGTGTCTTGATCCAGAGGCACAAGCTCAGTCAGAGGATTTGGAGGAATTTGCCATAACAATATCTTAGTGTCCTTCTTTGGCATGCTGTCAGTGATACTAAGCCCATTTTTGGGTTGAAGGTACAAGCCAGCTCTTGAGTTTGTAACTCAAGGCCTCTGTTGAACAATAATAGCCAAAAAAGTTCCTGAGTTCACTTATATCACAGGGGATTTGGGCTCAGGCTTATCAGTTCATCTGAAGAATGGTTTCCCAGTTTTCAAGATGTACTACCAGCATTACAATATTTGCTACCTCAGCTTCACTGAGGTCTCTCACAGAAAGATCTGAGGTATATTTCTTTTATTTGTTTTTATCCTAGGAAATTGCTTCACACAGGAGCCATTTTACAGGATAACCTGAAGAAGGCCCATGAATTTAATGCAAAATATTAGCCTGTCTTCAAAGCTGCATAATGTGTCATGACTTCTGCTTCACCTAGATAATGGACCTGCAGGAACATCTGTAGTCTTTGAATCACTGCACTCCTCCAGACTACCCTGATCATTTCAAATCCCTTGTCTATCCTGGTTAATGCCTTCCCCGTGCTGAGGCTGCTGTTCTGCACCTTTTCTTACAGGGGCTGCCGTCTAGTGGCACCTGTACCTGGTGAATTGCTCCCTGGGCATTTTCTCTAGGTGTTGCTTGATAACTAAGCATCTTTTCCTACTCCTCACCTGTACAGATCATTTTCCAGCCTGGCAGAAGTTGTGCAGTTCCCTGCTGTATCCCTGATGCCTCTTTCCCACAGGAACAGAGGAAAACACTGAAGCAGTCCTTTGAAGCAGCTTGGATATGCTTCTTTGTACCAAGAGAGAAAACGTAGAGGGAAGAGAGAAGAAAAAATTACAGGAGACACAGCACAAGCTCTTCACAAATAGCTTTTCCGGACCAGCAAGCTGGTCTAGTGGAAGGTGTACCTGCCCATGACAGTGGGGTTGGAACTGGATGGTCTGCAAGGTCCCTTCCAACACAAACCTTTTTATGATTCTTTGATTTCTGTGCTGAGCATGTATATTGGCTGATGGGTTGAGCACTCATTGGACCTACTGTTGTTTTAAAGCAGGAAGTGGACAAAGCTGATGAAACCAGATATTTATCAGAAAGGCAAGAGGATCTGTGCTCTCCTAATAGAAATAGCTTGTCAGTTTGGATCCTTAGTTGGTGAGCCCTACTCCATTTGTGGAAGTCGCTTCTCTTGTGCCACGTGTCCCCATGACACAAGAGCAGCACAGTGGTGCAGGCTGGCCCTGGCTACAATACCCATAGCCCACTGGCCATGCCTACCTCCCCTGGGCATTTTGACATGTGTGCAGGGGGGACTTTGTGTCCCATGAGCACTGAATCCCTGTGATTGTAGTCTATGAGCATTAGCACAAAGGTGCAGGGGAGCACGTGGATTCAGGCAGCCCTCGCATAGGTGCTGAACAAGCTCTTGGTGATGCCAGAGAGATAATTAGAGTGTCTTACAGGTGTGTTTGCAGTTTTGGTTCAGTGCTAGCATCCCTTGCTCAAAAGGATGCTTCACAAACACCTAAGGGCATGAATGTTATACATGGACTTCCACGAATTAGGCTTATGTAGGTAATTGGAAGTGAATTGAACATTTATTTTTCCCTGCTGCTGTTGAGGATACACTCCATGTCTAACAGGAGACTGTGTATATACTTCCTCTAGTCATGGTCATTGAGGCAGACTGGGGCTGATTTACAGAATATATCTGGAAAATAACCTTCTGTTCTCTCCAGATTATTTCATAAGAGGTATTGGGTTTCTTATGTCCCTGAAATCATGTCAGAGGCAGAAAGAAGAAGTTATGTTTCTCTGATGCCTTTGCACACAGAAAATATGTCCATCTCCAGAGCATGCAACTTCTTCATGAGAAAAAGAGAGGGGTTTCAAGGCAAGCTTTCTCCCAGGTCAGACCTTTGACTGTTTATTATGATGCTTCTTCCCTTCCAGTCAGTATGGCCACATTTAAATGGATTGCCTAGCACTGTAAATCCCACCCAGGAACTGTTCTTGGGCATGGCTCTGTAGTTTTCTTCGGTCAAAACATGTTTACATGCTAATTTACGAGATCACAGCAACCGCACTGCCCCATCTGCACCCTGCTTAGCCAAATTATAACTCTATGTTCTGGCAAGCTGAACATCTGACACGCTTTAAAATGAAGGGCGGCCATCCAAGCAGTGGTCAGTGCTGCAGGCTGCTGGGAAGAGGCGGTGTGTTTGTGTGGCCAGTGCCTTGCCCAGAGTCCCAAGGTGGGGGATGCTAAACAGCCCCCCTCCTGGGGCAACGAGCTGCTCCTCTTGCCACTGGCGGCTGGCTATGCTGAAGGTGAGTTGGGGCACTTCTGAGGCTCCCCGAAAGGTTTTTGACTGGTCTTCTGCGTACCGCTGCCCTGCTGCACTACAAGCAGCCTAGATAACTCTGCAGCAGTGAGTCCTAGGCAGAGGTCTGGCAGAGACTTGCTCAGCTGGTTTTGGGGCAGAGAGCATCTACAATGTTTTACAGAGTCATGAGACTGCCAGAAACTCCCATCTATTTTTCTCAGGTACTCCCACCAGAGCAGCGTGGTCTTCCTTTCCTCTGTCTTTTGTCCACTGTAAGGACCAGAAGCCATTTCATAAATTTTGGAGAACTAACCAGAAGACAGACTCTCTTACAAGATATGTATCAGCAATGACTCCAGCTAAAAATTTCAGGGGCTCCAGGGTGAAGGCCATTTTTCATTTCAACACGATAGCCTCTACTGCCCAGGGGTTCCAAAACCCCAGGTGCAAATTGAAAACATCACTCCAACCATTTCAGACATGTTTCAGTAAAAATATTTTATTCTGTCAGAATGATGGGCAGACCAAAATATTTGGCTGGAAATTGCTTAGCACCTGTAGTCTTCAGAGACACTAGGAGAAGGTCAAGGCTCTTGTGGGGCTGTCTTGGAAAGCAGGTGATTATCCTGTGCTGCTAAAGGAAAGTTACCTGAGACATTGGATGAGACAACCTGTGTGGAAAGAGGGATAAGACAGAGAGATCACAGAGTGTCCAAGCTGAAATGCCTTGCTCTGCTCCAGTGGCTTCAAACACTGGATGTGCCCTCTGTGTGACTATCCATGAGCACAGCTAGCACTGTACAGATGAGAAAGAGGATTTTTTAACCATGTGAAGGCTAATTTCCTGGACCAGGCAGTGGAAGCCTCTTTGCTCCATCTATAGGGGGCTGAAGACCGTGGTTAATTGCACTTCATTACAAGCTGAAGCAAAGCAGCACCAAGGAGTTTGTAACCAGCTGGTCGACAGAGAGGAGAGTCTATAGAGGAAGGAAGTGTGTTTCATAAATGTGGGTAAGGAGTATACATTATGAGCATGCTGGGAGTAAAAACAAGCTTGTACCAGTGCATAGTGCACCTCAAATTTCAGACCAGTTCCTGTGGGCCCTCTTAAAGCTTATTTCAGTTTTTAAAAAGTCACTGGTTCCAGCAATATCCCCAATGTTTAGGAGTGAGAAATGTTGCCAGACCCTCTAGCGTCATGCCTCAAGAAATTTAATGCATTAAGTGCATTTAGAGTTCCTGTTTATTGTTAGAGGCATGATGTCTTAGCTTGTCTGCTGAATTTTTCATGCAACAGTCATAAATTCAAAAAAAAAGGAAGAAAAATGGCCATAGTTCTGGTTTTTATACTGGACAGGGGTTGTTCAAGTCAGTTGGTCTTGATCTGCCTGCTACATTGTCCCTCACTGAAACCTAGGCAGAAGTCTTATTACCACCATGTTGATGGATGGGTTGTCTGGGAAGGGAAGCCTTCCAATACCCTTGTTAGAATGAAGCAGAAAACTTTTGACATTTTTTATGTCTTTTTCTATTCAAATCAAAACTTTTGACTTGCTTTTGAGGCAGAATGACAAAACAACTTTTTTATTTACATTTCACATTTCTGGGGTAGGGGAGCATTCAGCTAGAAAGTGGTGTTTTACAGCCATGGGGAAAATTGCCTTCCTACTGTCTCTCCTTTTTTTATCGAAACAAATAGACACAGTAAAAATGTGAGCCAGCTTTCTTTTACTTTTGTCTTTTACTTTTTTCTTTTCCTATTTTCCTTTCTTCTTTTTTTTTTTTTTGGTTAATACTATAAAATAGGGAGCAAAGCCAGCTTCCCCTCATTTTCCTTCACTTCTTTATTTTGCCCTGTCTTTGCCAATTGGAAAGAGAACCCACAGTTACTTTGTCTCTGGAAACAACTCTTGCAGGGCTAAACTGTTTTCAATGCTTTCCAAGTAGAAGAGCCTTTTGGAGCCTACATGGCCTTAATATTTATAGGGGAGGAGGTCTGAGAAAATAAATTCGTATTTTCTTCTGTCAAGTACGTTTGGTGAGAGGAAGAATTGTGGAGAAACAAACACAGGGGAAATTAAATTAGCAATTTCCCTACTGATTAATCAATATAAGGGGCATTATACACAAATATGAATACAAAAAATTTAAACTGCCTGTCCTTTTTCTATGTTTTCTTCTCCAACACTACTGTCAGCCTTCCCCTCTTATGAACAATTGATGCTTCTTAAAGTGCCTTACTGTCTGTGTAGTACCGGGAGCTAGGAGCAGAGGGGGCAGAAATTTTATGTCCTTCTCACGAAGGTGTTCAATTCCAAAGCACTTTCTCAGTTCAGGAGAAAACATCCTTCATTAGACACTGTAGATGCAGTTAGTTTGTCTAAATCAGTAGCAGAAAGAAACAGAACTGAAGAGCAGCTCCATAGAGGGAGAATGAGAACAGGCTTCACAAGTACTTCAACTGTGATGATAAAGATCCTTGCCCAATATCAGAAGTTTCTGATGCCATGCCATATGTTGCTCTCCTTTTACAGAATAAAGATTGAGTACTAAATGAGATATAGCAAGGAATCATTGATTAGAGTGGTTCTCTGGAAAAGATTAGGAGAGCATTTGGTTTTCAGTTTGAAAATAAATTGAAAAAGTAACTAGCCTTGAAGGAACTTTCCGATGTGGTTTTCATACAGCTTGGCAGATCTCCTGGAGAACAGAAAGCTGAAAGAAGATAGGAGTTAGAAAAACATGCTGTGACCCGGATAGAAATTCTTTAGCAAAAAGGGAAATGCAGAAGCAAACCAGAATAAATCTTATTTAACCATGTTTGTCTCTCTTGTTTCTTCTGCAGGGCCAAGTATTTCCAGGGGAAGAAGGTGAATGGAGAATTTGATATCCGAGTGGAACAGGTCAGTGACAACTGAACTTCCCTCTAAGAACCGTGTGGACAAGGCTGAGGTCTTAAGAGGGTTAATCTGTCGATATTTCTTCTCTTGAAGAGAGGAACTAAGGAAGAGTTTTAAGACATGGACACTTTATAGAATTGTGGAACCTGTAAATGAAAAGATCTTATTGGGCCATGTTTCATCCTCCCTACCTTTGCAAAATCAATCGCTATTTAACCTTAAGATTACATTTGTTGTTCTGGCAATAGGACTATAATTTCTTCCATTAGAAGAGTTCCTCACAGCTCCATATATATGCCTGTAAAGGCGCAAAGCTGGTATGCCACAGTACATGCTGTTGTCAAAGTAGAAATTATTAATAATCATCTGTAGACACCCAACTTGAAAGCAAGCATAAGAAGAGAGACATGTAGAGATGAGATGGTGATCCTGAAGGAATCATATGCTTTTTTTAATACTCATTAATGCTATAAAACTGCTAGGGTGGATAAAATAAAGCTGGTGAATGTTGTTTGAATGACCTGATATCTTCTGTTTTTATAAAGCTGTTGATTCTGCATTGCGTGTGTAGAGATTATTAATGTAGTGGTTTTGAAGACCTTCTCAGGACCCTTTGCCCTTGTAAAGGTGTTTGTTCTCTTTTCAAAAGAGTCCTGTCCAGCTGTCTACAACTGCACATGAGCACATATGTTCTGATCAAACTGCGTCTGGGACAGAAAAGTTAGAAAGTCTTTTTTTTTTTTGCAACTATGATACTTCAAGCACTTAATTTTTTTCTTTTTATTGATATTACATTTGTCAGTACTGGGTGGTATTAGCAAGAATAATTCTTCCTTGCTCTTCCTTATCAAAGTCTTTATTTTGCTGGCTGCCTTAGCAATTATCCAAAAAGAGAATAGGAAAAATAAAAAATAAAAATCATGCTTCTCGCTTAGAAGCTTGAAGTCAAACCATTTAGGTTTGCCCTTCAAGCTTCTGATCCAACCTTCTCCATTACTCAGGGCAGGGTTAGCTTCAGAGCTACACCTGGTACTCTTCAAAATGACCTGTTAATTCTTTCCTAAACCTCCAATCTCTGCTCTTCCCCTCATAGTCCTTCTCCTCAAATGTTATTGCACTTGAGGTCCTTATAAATGAACTATCTTTAAATGGCTGATGCGTGCAGGAGGACAGAAGTGGACTCTTGATCCCTGATGGGTTAATGACCCTTGTCATTGTCTCAAGGTAGCTTATCTATCACATTTTTCCAAGGACTCCTTCAGGGAGACTTTCCCAGTCTACCTCTTGAAATCCTACACATTGGCTGATTATCCATGTTTGAGAGGAGGCAACAAATTGCTCCAAGCAAAGCCTGCAAGGCTGGTGTGATTCTGCTGGTGAGGCCCATGGCCAGGCCCCTTGCAGCTTTCTTTAAATACCCAGCATAGTGACTGCAGCATTGCCCAAGGGAATGAAGCCCACAGTGGGTAGCTGAGTGGCAATTGAGGAACTGAGAACAAGGATCCTGGCTGTTCCCCCTTGTCCCCTTCCTGCCCCTCAGATCAGGCAGCCCAGCCTCCACTCAGTGGACAGGGAGCTGCTCTTGACTCCTCCAGACCTCAGCAGGAGAAGGGACGATCCCTTTCCCTGACTGGATCACTGTCTGTCAAAGGAAACACAGAGGCTGCATTGTCATGGGCAATCCTTAAATCTGACCTCAGGCCCCTCTGCATATTGTTGAGGCCAAGAGAGGGGCACTGCTTTCTTCAAGCTCTGGCTTTTTGTCCCCTTCTGATTTTGCCCATCCATCCTTGTGCAGTATTTCTCGGTATTTAACTTTCATTTATTGCTCTAGCCCTGATTATCTGGAGCTTTCCTAGCTTCTTCACCCTCTTCCTCAAGCACAGTCTAGAAGCCTAAACTATTATGGGAACAGGTTACCGGAGGCTGAATGCTGACCCTCTCTATCTGAAAAATGAATGTTCTCCCCCAGTCTTCTTATGGGGAGAAATAAATAAATAAATAAGCAAGGAATAACTGAGTTTACCAACCTGGTCCACACCTTTCTCTTTGAGTTCCCACCTCACTGGTCTTTACTACAGTAACTCTCCCCTGAGAGGCACACAGACAGTGCCATAGTGCACAAGCCCTAACCTTGCTGTTCAGTTCTGAATAAGCTCTGCATCAGATCAAGGTTTGACTCTCAGGCAGCTCTTGAATTATTTGTTCTGCTCAGTAAGTTCATTTAGTTTTTCAGTTTTCCATTTGATCCTGTTTCAGATAACCACACATTATTAACTGAGCCAGAAATACAGTTTGCCTCAGGAATCTATTTTTATGCTTTATAAGGAAAAACCACTTTTGATCTGAAAAGCTAAATAACAAAGACATTTGAATGGCAGAAAGCAATGAAAGGAAATATCCAAATGTTAAATACTCTTGAAAAACCACATTGAGAAAAAGCAACTGCCCTATTTTTTCTATGTTAATTCTTTTGCCATTCTTCCAGGGTGCTCTGTACTTGGTTTAAACTTTTTCTCCTCCTCTTCCATATCCATTTCTGTTACACCTTAATTCTTTCTTAGCAAGCCATTTTAGCAACCTTTGGGGGAAGCAGAACAGGATAATAGGTGATATTTTTTTAAAGTCATGACATCATTTATTTGTAGTAGAGCAGGAGTGCTGAAAGCAGAACTGTCTCTCCCTCTCTCAGCAGTGGGAAGTCGGTTATCTAATCTGGTTATACACCCCTACCAGCTCTCTGAGCTGCCTCTCCCCCTTGGCTGTCGTTTGAGGAATGCAAGACACATGTGATCACACTGTCTCCTTTTGTCTATCTCCCACACCCAACACTGTGGAAAGCATTGGCTGATTTCAGCTGAATTGGAGAAACAGGCAGAAGTTTCAAAATACTAAGTTTCTACAAGAGGTGAATTCAGTTCATATTAGACACTGGATAATGCACAGGGATGAGGCTGTTAAATGCCATCCTGCTGCTCAGGGAGCTGCTTCTGCAAGTCTCAGCTTGTATGAAAATAGGTTTCATGAACTCTCAGGGAAGGTTTTGTGGTTCTTTAGCAGAGAAAAGAATTGCAAACTCATTGCCCCTAGCAAGAGATGGGAGTCATTGTTGTCATAACCTGGTGCCAGTGAATAGGGCAGAGAGCTGTGAGGAACATTTCAGTGGGTACACCCCTCTCCTGTCATTCACTAAAATTAATCACAGAATCACAGAATATGTTAAGTTAGAAGGAACTCACAAGGATCATCAACTCGGACTCTTAGCCCTGCACAGGACCATTACCAGGAGTCACACCATGCTCCTGAGAGCATTGCCCAAATGTTTCTGGAACTCTTGTCAGGCTTGGTGCTGTGACCAGTTCCCTGGGGAGTCTGTTCCAGCACCCAACCACCAACACAAAGCCTGATTTCATTTCTACCTTTGTTTCTTCTCTTCTAATCTTCAGTGTAACACTCAAGGCGTATTTATTAGCATGTTTTAGAGGCTGCAGGACTTGTTACTGTCCACCATTCAGTGAAACCCAGCCATGTAACATCATTGCCTTTTTCCTGCTGTCTTCAAGCAGAGAGGTGAAAGGCTGGAGTGGTGCGAAACAGATGCAAGTGCTCTCCTGAGTCAGGGCCCCTTTTCTTTGGAGTCAGTTTGGATTACATTTTGGTAATTTGGATTTTTTTTCCACTACAAGTCCTTCTGTAGCAATAATGAGACTGGGTGAAACACTGATCCAAAACTGAAAATCTATTTGACCTCTTCCCATTAAAACCCTGATGGTTTAAGTTTTACTCAGTGTGGGTAAACCCCTAAGCTTTAAGGAGCTGCTGAGTCTAAAAATACTATCTCTATTTTATGCTAAAAATAATCTGCTTAGATTTTCATCCATGTTGTTGCTTTTACTTGCCTTGTGATTTCTAGCTTTCAGAACTGCAGTGCATGCATCTCCAGTTCTTTTCTCTAGAAATACAAATGCTAAAAAAATTCTTTTAGAAATGAAAAGCATAAATTTGATTAAATGGCTCTAAGGCTAACTTGAATTTAAAGAAGAATCTTAAAGTGCCACAGGAGTGCACCACATTGCTTTTAATCTCTCACAAAATTAATTTTGCTTTTATCTTCTCAGCCCTTCATTGACCAGGGAACAGCAGACATTAGGAACCACAGTATACCAAGGAAGAGGAGGAATTCTACCATAAGCCTTATGCTCTGACAAAGGTTTTCCTTCGTTAGAGGGAACTGATAAAAATTCAGTGCCTCCTTCCCCACCCTTTCTGTGCTGTCCCAGAGAAAACTAGGCCTTACATGCTCTAAGGATTTCATATATCTCTAGGATTTCCCATATGGATCATAACATACCTTGGATATCAGATATGCCCCATGCACAAGGGGGATGCCACTTGGCCATGTGTCCCCAGCACATCCCTGTGCAAGCAGAGGAGGGTAAGAGAGATGGGGCCGAGACCTGAACAACCACAGACCCATCAGACAGACCATGACACTGTGTGTGGGCCTGATGAGTGGGATACTTGACATCTGCCTGGGACAGAGATGTCTACAAAGCAAGAGATGTGCAGAGCAGGGTCACTGGGATGTTCATGGAGACCTGGCTTATGAAAGGAGACTGAAAGTGCTAAGTTTGTTTTTCCTGCCGAAACAGAGGTTAAAGGGGACGTGATTGTTTTTAGTAAATACCCTGATGTAGGAAAAGGTTTCATGACATGGTGCCTGCAGTAGCGAGGGGTTAGACCCTAGGGCTCTGATGGGCTTCTCCAGTCCTGTGCTCTGCATGGAGCACAGACCTAGCAGGCAAGAGCAAGCAACATCACTTGAGAGAGTCCAGCACCTTCAGGGTACCTTTCCTTCAGATATTTCCCAAGGGCATCTCAATATCTTCAGAGACATTTTTCCTGGCATTGGCTAATTGATGGTGGAGTGGGGTGAAAAGTCTGAAGGGGGAGTGATGAGGCCAAAAGGTTCATCTACGTTTTTATTCCTGCTGTTTGTTCACCCGTCTCCTTCCCACCATTTCCTGCTGTGACGAGGTGGATCCGTCTGTCCGTCTGATTTGCATTCTTCTTGCACAGCTCATTCACTTGTTCCCACTGTTTAGTTTATTTTCAGGGAATGGTTATTCAGTGAACTCCTATGTACATGCTTCTGGAAAAGTCTTGTGGTATAGATTATGACTCCATTGGCAGCATTGTCAGGAAAAAAGTTGTATTTGGCACTCACAGAAGATAATTGTAATACAAATCATGAATTCCAGCTCCACTGTACTTCCCGCCCTAAAGAGGTATTTTCATGTGTGGCATAAAGTAGTCATTTCAAAAAGTGGAGTCTGATAGGTCCATGTGTGATGAAAGGAAATTTAACCTCTTGTCGAACAACTGTATAATTTTTATTCATTGTATGTTTAGGGTTTGGGGTTTTTTCCAGCTGAATGCCAGCAAGCTGCTCAAGAACAGCAACAGAAGTTGTCATAGCTTCACCACACACAAACATTCAGAAACCATGAATAAAGGGACCTGGAGACCCAGCAAGAATGACTCAAAAATAATGAATTTCTTAAATAAATGGTATCTTTAATTTTTTTAGTTTTTCTTTTTCATTGGCTTTTGAAGGTTTACAGAGTTCATGGTTTTGAATCATTTCATGGGATTAAAAGGTTTAGAAATGTGGTTTTTTCTAGACCTCAAATTTTGAGGCAGTCACATAACTTCTGAAATGAAAATTCAAGACAATTCTGAATGCTGTCAGAGCTGATGTACCAAAAGTGCTCCCACAGGTGAAGGCATGTGGATCTTCAGCATCAGCAGTGTCTGTAGCCTAGGAGCATGCATCCTAGCTTCAGGACTTGTCAAGAGCAGTTGTAGAAGATCCTTTTGTAGCCCCAGAGCAGCATTCACATCCCACGGGACCCTCTCCATCTTTTTCTTCCAGAGAGCAATCCCAGTACTGGGGACAGGTGGGGAGCAGGGTGTCTCCCCAAGGGAACATGTCACAGGAAAAGACATGGGGAATCAGGATCTGTAATCTCTAATTCTGCATACATATAAACATCAAGCATGCACAGCCCCAGCCCTCAACCCATTGACATCCATACTATCTGTCCATCCTTCTGCCTGTGCAGGATTTAGGGATTGCTTACTTTCCCCTTGAAATGCTTGAAATGTAATGGTTGTAGTGAAATGTGCTGTTTCAGGAATGTGGTCTTATGTCAGCCAAAGTTTTACTTTCCTTGTACATTCTGGAAAATCCACCAAAAAATAAAGCATAAAATCCATTGAGGAATGTATGTGATTTGATTTTACAGTAGTAATTCCTCATCCCAAGTGCCTAAGCCATGACGTGGACCAGGCTAGTCAGCAGCCTAGACAAAGCAATGCAAGGATTACAGCAGATCTCGGCCAGAATATGAGTAAAAAAATAGTCACATTGCTGCACATATGACAAATCTGTACTCAAACATACAGACAGCAGTATTACATGTAAGGTGAGTAGATTTACATCTTACTCAGCAATGGCTGGGTCTCTGCTGCAGGATCGTGGTGAGTCTAAACCATTACAACTGAAAGAAGTTGCAGACCTGTCAGAGAGAATCCCAGTGACAGCAACACTCATCACTGCGCTGAGAAACCTCACCTACAAGAAAATCTTACAAGAATGGGAACCGATCTTCTCTAGGGGGGGGGAAAAAGAATTTAAAAAAATGAAAAAGAAAAACAAAGTGCAAGTCTTCAAGCAGTAAGTCTTTAGTTTTCTGCAGGAAGAAGTAAGGGACAAAAGAAATTTGCAGTCTTAAAACCTAAGGCAGGGAGATTTAGGTTGGGCATTGAAAAACTTTCCATGGTTGTTAAGGCACAAATTGTCTGAGGAGTTTCCTCATCTGAGGAAGACAGAAGAAGGTTATAAAGTATCTGCACACAACCGAAGGCAGAGTTGTTCCTGCCTTAGGAAAGAGAGATGGACTATGTGATATCTTGAAGTTCTTCCAACACAACTTTCTGTTATTCTATGAAAAATGCTAAAATCCACCTTGAAAACATTTCCCTTGAATCATTAACAGGTATAGTTTCCAAGCCAGGCATTTCTACTATTGCATGATTTAAAATGACAAAATCTTCCTTGTTTTAATATCAGCAAACAGAAACTCAAAAAGATCTCCAGCACCTAGAGAACACTGATGGAAACTGAGAGTAGCTTAAGGTTTAATCCAAATGATCTGGAGAGTTTTCTGCATCAGAATACCTGAAGTAGACACTTTAAACAGAAATACCTTCAAAATAGCTACGGGTGTCATCTCAAATCTGGGCCTCACAGAAGTATGAAATATTTCTACTCCCACGGTATGTATTACATTATTTTTCAAGACAGATTGTGTCACGTTTGTCACACATGGTTTGCTCTTGCCATGAATGTTTTTGCAGTCACTGGCACCGTTGCAAAGGTCGTATAAAACACCATCAGGCTAATGTAATGCCTTCTTCTGTTCGATGATTCCTAACGCAAATGACTCTGCAAGGCCACAGGGAGTTGGGCTCTCCTGTTTTATGCATAGTTACCTGTCACTCTATCTCCATGGGCTGCTCTGAAAGACCTCTTTGTCTGCAAGGTAAACTCAGGCTGGAGATGATCTCAGAGTTGAAATCCCAGCCAAGGGAAGTCATCAGGCTACAAAACCCACAAAGTTAAAAATACAGGGAGCACTGGAAAATCAACAGGAAACAATTTCTGCTGACTGAAGTTTTGAGCCTTCTTCCAAACACCAGCTAGCAGCAGCCTTTTGGATGGGACAAAGCAGCTACATGAAAGCAGCAGTGCTCCTTCTCTTAGTCTGTTAAAAGAGGAAAGAATGCCACGAAAAGGTCAGGATTGTCCCTCAGCTCTGATTGTAGATCTGGATGTTTTGAGGGTGAGATTGCTGAGACCCCCAGACCCTCTCTCTGCTCCTCCCTACTTGCCAGGGTTCCCTGCACAATGGTTGCCAAAGGGGATTTCTCCTTTTCTTGTGGCTCTTGACATGAGCAGGCCTGAAATTGGTCCTGGCAGTTTGGTATGAAGTACTCACCAGCTGGATGTCAGGTGTCTAAGCACAGCTTTGTTTGGCCTGACTGTCTCAAGGGAACGCCTGTCAGACAAACTTAGTTAGATTGTAAGTGCCAGCCATCAAACGAGGGCTGCCCATTTTCATTAGATTGTAAGTGCCAGTCATCAAATGAGGATTGACCATTTTCACCCCCAGAAAAGCAAAGTCTTAAATTCTTTACTACAAACCATTGTGGAAAAAAAATATGGAAGAAAAGCACATGAAAACACAGACCTAAAACTTCCTTTTCTTGCTCTGATGTTCACATCAGATGATGAATTCCTCAGCAAAAGAAGCTGAAGGTCCAGCTCAATAACAGTCTGCTTTCAGACTGTGACAACTCTGAGATATACACAGACACAGAGATGGGAGAACCATCCTTTCTTCTGCCAGTCCATAGAACCTCTTGAGCTTATATGTAAGCTGGTGAGCTTGCCTTGACTCACTGGGGAGATCACTGATGGTACCCAAAGCATCAGATCTTACTGAATTTGTCCAAGGTGCATTCCTCCCTCCCTACATCTACTGAGATTTTATAAATGTATAAAATGTAGGTGCCTTTTAGAGGTATATGTTGTCTTATGCCTGATCTGATATGACCACTGAGAAAGCTTGGCTGTGGCCAAGGCAACACAATGCAATCTCATAAGTAAAATGCAGGCAGTCACCTGAATCATTGCCAATCCCTCTGTGCGTGTGTGTGTGTGTGTGTGTGTGTGTGTGTGCGCTTGAAGTAGAATTTATTTCTTGGTCATAGGAATTTTCCCCTTCTTTTCATTGTACTTGGAAGTCACAGTGATGTAAGATCATATAAGGGTGTTGCTTTAAAAAGTTTACACAGGTCCACAGACATGAAATCTCATTACATCATTGGGTCACCAGTCCGCAGTCATTGCTTTAAAATAATTTGGATTTTAAAAAAAGAAAGTTGGAAATTATTTTTTCATTTGTCGTCTGGCCTCTGAGCCTTTACAGGTGCACTAGTTCTCCATTGACAAGTTTTTTCCACGAGTTCGTGAGGACAAATCACACTTTTTTCTTTTTCTTCCTTTTTTTTTTTTGTATAAAAGTTGTTCCTGGCAATATCTTTTGGTTTCAGCTAATAGAAGTAGCAGAAGCACATTACATAGTACAAGGATCTCAGTAAAATCACAAGTATTAGCAACACCATCTGAGTGCTGAGGTATTAGACAGCTACTGGTTAGAATATGATTTTACTGCTGCCTAGTCTTCATCATACTAAGTCTGAAAGAAATGCCTTAAAAGGAAAGGGGAACAAAACTGTTCAAAGGGAGAAGACTAAATGTTCTGCATCAAAAAATG
The DNA here is from genome assembly GCA_035047865.1 of Dendrocincla tyrannina. Taxonomy (NCBI): domain Eukaryota; kingdom Metazoa; phylum Chordata; class Aves; order Passeriformes; family Dendrocolaptidae; genus Dendrocincla; species Dendrocincla tyrannina. Next base: position 52,590,452 of record JAWWMP010000041.1, read on the forward strand.
AAACCTTTTTATTTATATTTATATCACAGGTACTAATTTAATATAAGACTTTGAATCTGTATGGGTATGTTTACATCGTGCTGGAAAGAGAGGACTTGCATGGCACAATAACAGTATATTCTAGTTCCAAGTTTATTCATTTGGTCACAAAAAAACAGATTCAGGATTTGGAGACCAAGACAAATGCCTATCAGCTAATCTTGCCATTCTCCTCCTATTGAGAGTGGCCTGAGACCATGGGGTCCTGCTGGCACTCCTGTCTGAGGGGCAGCAGAGCCAGTGGCCACACGGGAAGATTATCACACCTCTCACCCAGCTAGTCTGATCTGTGTCTTAACCTTCACTGACATCCACTGCAGTCATAATCACCCCTGTGCCTTTTACTCTCCATGGCTAAAACATTCCTTGCCAACATTTCTGGCCCTGTAAGTCCCATCCCTTTTAAAATACAAAGTGTTTTAATAATTGAGCAGCACTCTTATTAGACTACACAACTTTGCTAATCTTTTAATAGTTAAAATCTTAATAAGTAAATCACATCAGGTGGCCTTCTCTGCTTATCACCTTCCTGCAGCATAATGAGGTTTTTTAGCTATTTAGCTAAAAGGTTTAAATCTTTAATATTAGGTTTATAGTTGGCCAGTGGCACGACAGCCAACTCAGACATAATTCTAAATGGATGTTTCCAAGTGGAAACTTGGAATTCGAATTCAAATGACCTTACCTCTTTTTATTATTATTATTCTTTCCTGTATGCGTTTTTCAGCTTGCTCATTCTTAATTCCTTCAGTACTTATTACCACAATAAGCCTAATCCTGTGTACTTTTACACCCCAAGTGTGGAAGCCATAAAGATTTCTGCAGTGTCTCCAGGGCAAACCAGCTGTAATTGGATCTCCAGTTGCCTCACAGAAAAAAAAAATCAGAAAAAAAAGGAAAGGCACATTCCAGCTCAAGACAATTCTGTGTCTGTGTCCATGTGTTTGCGTCTCTTCTACCCTTGAGTAACACTGTGTCCTTTTGCTCCACTCCAGGCTGAGTTCTCCGAGTTGAACCTGGCTGCTTACGTCATGGGTGGCTGCATGGTGGACATGCAGGTCATGAGGAATGGCACCAAGGTGGTAAGGTGAGGAGCACCGGTTGGTCTTGAAAATAGGGCTTTCTGGACCAAAACTGGGTGAGCGGGATGGCCTCGGGGTCTGACCAGTATCTGAATCAGGGCAGTACAGTCCTGATCACTTCGAGGTTTCTTGGAAGCAGTGGAAACACTCTGACTCTGGTGGTTTTGTATCAGGTCTCAGGTGCACAGCATGCCATACAGTCATTGTTTCCTGTCTAGGCCCTTCATGCAACAAAAGAGGACTCCTCTTCAGGTTCTTTTTAGCCTCAGGACTCCCAATAGAAGTGACAAAGGATCTTCCTTTTCCTGAATTTTTCTCTCCTTCTGTGTCAACTAATCTTCATTATAAGCAGTGGCTGGAATTCATTAGTTTACCTGTCTTAGATCCTGATCCCAATGGATTACACTTGCTATAGCCATGAAGCCCTTCCATGACCAAGCTTTGTGGTCTAGTCAACACACTGGAGGGAGGGATGCGATCCAGAGGGACTTTGGCAGGTTGCAGATGTGGGTCCGTATGAACCTCAAGTTCAAAAAGGCCAAGTGCAAGGTCCTACTCCTAAACTGGGGCAATCCCAAGCACAAATACAAGGTGGGGAATGACCATACCAAGAATAGCCCTGACAAGAAGGAGCTGGGGGTATCGGTGGGCAAGAAGATTGACATAAGCTGGTGCTCTCAGCCCAGAGATCTAGTTGTATCCTGGGCTGTATCAAAAGCAGGGTGGCCAGCAGGAGGGAGAAGGTGTTTCTGCCCCTCTGCTTTGCCCACCTGGAGCACTGCATCCAGCTCTGGGGCACCAACATAAAAAAATGTGGATCTGTTAGAACAAGTTCAAAGGAGAGCCATGATAATGATCAGAGAGCTGAAGCATCTATCCTATAAACACAGGCTGAAAGGGTTGAAGTTGTTCAGTGTGGAGATGAGAAGGCTTCAGGGAGACCTTATGGGACCTAAAGGGGGGATGAGAGAGTTGAAAGGGGACTTTTGACAGGGGAATGTAGTGCTAGGACAAGGATGAATGTCTTCAAAGTTAATAAGGGTAGATTTAGACTATATACTAGAAAGAAATTATTTACTGGTGAGGCGCTGGAACAGGTTGGCCAGAGAAGTTGTGGAGGCCCCATCCCTGGCAGTATTCAAGGCAAGGTTGGATGGGTCTTTGACCAACCTGGTCTAGTGAAAGGTGTCCCTCCCCAAGCAATGCTTCTCCATTATGCATCCAATTCACTTTTCAAAAGCATTTATCCCCTTCTTTCAGACACCAGTCTGTCTGCAATTTGCAGTTAATGTTAGATGCATTCTTGCTAGTGTTATGTAAAGAGCAGTGTAAGTTGTCACATCTGTGTGTGATGCCTCAGTTTACACAGCACCAATATTACCTTTCACCCTGTTATTCCCAAGCTTTCATCTTTATGAATTTCTGTCATTACAACACTACATTTCATCTTTTATACAATAGTTTTTCTTAATTTGTGTTGAAATCTCATTGCTATTCCAAATTAATTTTTCTAGCCACCCTACTTCTATTTGTACAATTCCTAGGCACTTTTTGATGTATTCAGCATCTTTGAGTTTAATGTTGTTCACACGTTTAGCCAATGGTTTTGTTTGTTTGCTGCTAGTTCAAAATTAGAGATAGAGACACATAAGACAGTATGCAGTGATGTTTTTGAAAGGGATTGTTAGAACAGCTGAAAAACAGTGATTCTGAGAGTGCTGGCCTAAGTTTAATTTTTCAAGATGTCATTTCCAGTCCAAACAGTGCAAAGCAATACTTTTCACTGTCAATTAGCTATGACTGTGGTCCAACAATTCTTTTCAGATCTTGACATCTCTTACTATATCTACAAGTCTCCATTTCTTCATTGGTGTTATTTCATGAGCCTCTGCTAAAAACTTTTAAAGTTGTGTCTGTTATATACATTTGCTTTCTCTTGTCCCACCAAATGTCTATTTCTGAATGAAAAAAGCATTATGTCCCATGAACCAGCCACTGGAGCATTCATCAGACAATGTGCTGTGCTAATACACTCCTGTGTTCACTTGCTCATGATGCTGGAAGGTTTCCCAAGAACCATTTCCTAGGTTGATCACATCTTCATATTCTTTCCCATGTCTTTCCTCCTAAAGCCATTCATACATCTGGCAGAAAGATCTTGGGCTATTAAACTGAAACTGAAGACAAAATTTATTTCAGAAGAGTGTCTGGGGCATGGTGTTCATGTTTTTGCTCGCAGTGAATACACAGGTATCCCAGCTAGCATTTTTGCATGGATACTTATATATGAAATACATGTTTTTATCAATGGCATTAGTTCAGGTTTTTTGGTTTTCATCTCTACATGCATAAAGACACATTCGTGTTGTGGGAAGTAGATTGTGTAAACACGTACTTGTCTGGCTATGCAACTTACATGGCATGTGTTACACACCATAGTCCAGACAAGCAGCAGATACTTGTTTACAGCCTGTGCTGATGCACCCCTGTTATGCCCAGCTCAGCGAGTTTGAGAGCTCAGGCCAGCCAACTTCCACAGCTACTCCCAGCAATACTTCAGAAAGTATGGAAATTAAAACTCTTCTCTCTAGAGAGTGAGTCATGGAGCGTGCAGCTACTGAGCTGTGTGGAGGCCCCTCAGCCCATCCACATGGGTGCAGCTGCTTCCCACTCCATTCAAGTCCCCCCCTTCCCACCCACAGACATGTCCACAGAGAGCCCAGGCACAGGGAGACACCACAGGGAACACCTTCAACTCATGTGTGCACCAACCCCACTGGTGCTGACATCTCTTTTCCATCACTTATTAGCATCTGTTAATTATTAAGCAAAATATTCAGTCACAAGTCACAATGTTTCTAGGCGGTGAAATATGATACTCATCATGTTCTTTGAATATACAAAGTCCTTGGAAGTCCCACTGACAAGTTACAGGAAGGTAAATAGCACAGCATCTTGCTAACAAGCACATTTGCAATTCCACCCTGTAGGAGCCCTGCCTGAGTCCTGCCTGCCTCACACTTCTCTGGAGAGGGAGGGCAACAGAACATGGCAGTTCAGTGAAAACACAGTGGATATACTACAGACCAGCAGATTTTAAATCAATGAAATAATAAATATTTTTAAAAGCAACAACAACGATTAACATAAAGCAACCATTGGGCTATTTTCTCCAGTTTGATATTACATTAGCTGATAAGCTATCTAACAATATATTTGCCTAATAAATTCTGTCATTTTGGAGCAGACCTCCTAGTTCCTTCTTTAAACTGGAAATGCCGTATTGCACAATTAAAACACAGCTCTTTCTCTGCTGATCCCTTGATCCTTTCTGACTCCTTGAAGCTAAGACGTTCTTTTAGACCCCATGCCAATTGATTTGAATTGCACCAAGAAAGAATTGTGGTTATTTTACTTGGAAGGAAAAGAAAGAAAAGCTTTCAAAACTTCATTGACAATTAAAGATAGCAAGGAAGTGGAAATGTACAGACCATGTAGGATCTTGTGCAGTCTCTAGCAAGCACTTTCCTGTTTCAGTGCCGTGTAACACATGTCCTGACTGAGGACACTGTGCTGGGATGAGCTGGCCACGAGGAGCATTGCTGGGCTCAGGCAGGACTGGTGGGGTGAGGAATCTCCCACACGTTGGTCCTTGTTACCGCAGCATTTATTTGGGTAAAATTGGCAGCAGACCTTCCCCAGTGAAAAGTTAAATAAGGGAAGCAGGAGGTGGCGCTTATTCATTCCAAAGGATCCCTCACCAGCTTAGACACAGCAACTCTTTCAACAGAGAAACGAAGTAATTTCTGGGTGCGATGGCTGGACTACTAAAGAGTGTGAAAAAACAGGTGTGGGATTATGACTGCTTTTAAAACACTTGAGTGGATTCTTCAGCCTCCTTCCAGTGTACGCACAACTACCTTTTGCACAGGTCTACAAGCACAGACAGAAACAGAATGAACCACCTGTAGTCTAATTTACCCTAAAAACTCTTGGGCTGTGTCACCTCTACTGGCGTTAGATGTAACGAATGAGATTTTTATTTTCACTGGTCTTCATTTCTCTGAAGGGCCCTTCATATCAGTAATTTCCCAGTGTAAAGAGGCTGTTATTGCTGGCTCTGCACCCACTCTGAGGTGCATTTATGCTTTCAGGGTATTATAAGAGTCTTAGTATATAAATGAAAATTTGGGCTGTCTCTGCTTCTGACAACACTACTTAGACTCCCAAATAATGATCTCAGGTTCTGTATTAATGATTAAATGCAGTCCTATGTTTGAATTTTGGGCTTTACAAGCCTTCAGCTATTAATTCCAATAGATATGGGAATAAGGCAGGGATATGTTGAAAATTTGGACAGCTTTCTTACATGGGGAATGCTAGTATCTTTGGGAGCATTTCAGACTTTTAAGGATATAAATTAATCATGCACCAGACTACTCTCATCTCCTGTGTCCCTGTAGAGCTGCCTCTTTTGCTATTGAGGCTGATCATCCAGGGGAAAAAACACATTTTCATGTCCACATGGGACCTACGACAGTGCTGGCCATGCCACTTTGAGTGTGGTATGCAGGCTCACTGCAACACCACAGTATGGAGAACAGCTGATAGACCAGGAGATGCCCTGGATTGAAATGGGGAGGACCCTGCATGGAGAATTGGCCTTGGGAAGTGGAAAGACGTGCCCAAAATTACAGCAAAGGAGCACTGAGGACAAAGTCGTGCTGTGGGAAAAGATCTCTGCTGTGGAGTGATGTTTAGTGCTACAGGTCGTGCCTGAATTTGGCCCGTCTGTGTAAGGTGTGTGTCTCATCCTGCTTGCCCTGGTTAACATGCCCCTGCCACTCACAGCTGTGGTGGAGTCAGTGAATTCTCCAGTTCATCCATACAAGCTCATTCATTCCTGTAGTTAACACTGACTTTCCCGTTGGTTCCAGCTGATTCAGTGCTTCTACGATGCTCTGTGTGCTGATAACAGGGCAGCAGCCTGTTGAGTAACCATCCCAAAAATCCCTGAAAGCGCTTTTTTCCCCAAGCATATTTTTATGCTGTCACAGCATGAGGAAGCAGAGCATTTTACATGGGAGGAGTGAAAAAGAAACTGGCCAGGCCACAGGTGTTTTCCTGCTATTCCTGCAGACCCCAGGAGATGTGTAAAAAATATTTTCCTGCTCCAGGATGCAAGACTCTTTAAAGTCCAGTGAGGACGCTGTCCTCCACCCACTGCACTTTTTCCCATCCCAGGAGGTTCACTGACCCCACAGGTCTGTTGACAAGCAGCTCCCTGAAAGGGACAAGTAGGTTTTCTAACCCAGAGAGGCCAAACTTTCTCATCACTCAGCAGTCACACAGTGCTAGAAGAAGGATGGTTTTGGACTCTTTGTTCTCATGAGTTGGTGGTTTCTTGCAGTTCTTCTACAGAGAAAATATCCAGGAAAGTCATGGGAGTAGCTACTATCTCTGGACACTGATATAGCAAGTATAGGTAGGCAGTAGGCAACTTTCCAGCTTCTTGTGTTTCAAGAAGCTTGTGCCAAAGAGGAACTCCAAGCTTCCAAGCTCTGACTAGTGCCTGTCTTTTTTAATTTAAGTCTTGACCTAACTGGGGTCTTTTTCTATATTTTTTTGTTACTTCCAAACCAAATTTCTGCAACTTTCTGTGAAGCTGCAGATGGGAGGAAAAAAATGACAGAAACTGATTGGGAGAGCTTAAGTTTCTAGAAGACGGAAAAATATGTTAAGTTCATGGTTCTCCCAAGTTTCATAGAAAGTGTCACATGGTAGAGTAGAATATGTGCTATGTATTTAACAGTGAGAAATATTTGGGCAGTATTTTTTGTATTGATGGCATGGCAATCTGTAAATGTAATGGAGAAGCATGTGTAACAGCCTGCAAGCTTTTGAAAGTTCAGTTCAGGCAAAGGACCAATATGCCAAATGACCACTTCCTCACTGAAATACCCTGCAGAGACAATGAGCTGGGGCAAGGTGTCTAACACGGTAGACCCTGGCAAGCTGCAGTTACATATGAAGCAGTTTAACACCTCCAGTAAACATTTGTAAACTGAGACATTATTCCCCAATGGAGGATGATCTAACACTGTTTTTAACTAATATCTCCCCCCTCTTCACTTATATATTCCTGTGGCTCTTTTTTATTTTGAGCAGGAACTACAAAAGAGGACAGACACTGGGGTGTGATTATTTATGTATTTATTTTCAGTTACTTCCACCTCAGCTCCTGCTGCTAAACAGCTGCTTGGAGGCCTTCTTCTCCCTTTGGGGTTTACTGATCTCCCAGATGAATAATGTCGTCGTTCACCTCCCCTGCAGCTGGCGCTCAGACGACATGCGGGCAGGATGCTGACAGTTATTGGGAAAACATTTGGCGTGCAGGCAGCTGCCAGAAAGCAGGAGTCACTCTGAGCGGACCAGGGTGGGGAGCATCTCAGAGACTAAACTACTCCCTGACCATTTTGCGTTTACAGTAATTCTTTGCAATAAGGAATGCGTTGCCAGGGTCTAGAGCACTCATTAATTAGTTAATCCTGGACTGAATGCAAGAATGATTAAAGACTATTGTAGATTGTTTCAGTCTTGATTGGCTCTTCTTTTTTTTTTTCTTTCTTCCAATTCTGCCATAATTTGTCTCCTTTCCACGTGGGTTTTTATTTCCAGGGAATGGCAAACAGAGAAGTGAAGAGCCAAGTCCTGCTGCACCTGCACTATACTGATCAAGATGGATCTTTGTTAGTGACCCAATATTGAGGCAGAGCGCAACCTCAACAAACTTGTGGGTGGCAACAAGTCGGAAGGTGGGGAGAAGGGAGGGTGCCAAAGGATAGAGCTGCTATCCAAAGGGACCTCAGTGACAGGGGGAAATGGTCCAATAGGAACCTCAAGAAGTTCAATAAGAACAATTGCAAAGTCTTGCAGGGAGAAAGGAATAACCCCAGTACTGTTGGGGAACAACAGGAGAGAAAACAGCTCTGCACAAAAGGACATGGAGGTCCTGTGTGCCCCTGCAGGGAGGAAACCCTATGGCTCACTGGGCAGTATTAGCAGGCATGTAGGTAATGAGACACTGTTCACATATGGAGTGCTGTGTCCAGCTGTGAGCTCACCAGTAAAAGAAAGGCATTGGCAAACTGGAATGAGCTGAGTGAAAGGCCTTTGAGCTCCTTGAACTGACCTAATGACATCAAAGGAGATACTGAGATGGCTTTGTTCTGTACGAGAAGGCTGAGAGGGACCCACCTACAGCCATCAGGCAACTAAGGGGAAGGTGCAGAGGAAATGTAGTCAGGCTCTTGTTGGAAGTATGCAGTGAGAGGAAAAAAAATAGACTCAAGCTGCAGCAAGTAACTTCTAATAAGATACCATTTTTAAAAAATTTCCACAGGAAGTGTGGTCAAATACTGGAACAAGTGCCCAGAGAAGCTTTGTCATCAGGAATATTCAAACTTTGGCTGGACAAGACCCTGATCATCCTAATGTCAATTTAAACTTAGCCCTGCAATGAGCGTAGTGTTGGGCCAAATGGTTTCCAAAGATCCTCTCCAGCTTAAATTTTTCTATGACTTCATTCTGTGATGTCAGAAAGTATTTGGATCACCTTCTGTAAAAGCTTTGGGTCACAAGAATTTTGAAGGCAAGTTGCTGTTGGCAGGTATGGTTGTTACTACATTCAGGCATTGTCTGAGTCCACATGCTTTTCCTTGTAGATGTTGACAAGTTTTAAAGTATTGCCACAGCACAGTTCAGAGAGCGTGTGACACGATTTCATGGTTAGTTGACCACTGATCTGTGGCTGAGAAGCAAATCAGAGCATCTTCCAGTGTGTCCTTGCCTGCATATAGTTATATTGGTCCTACTGCAATCATGATTACTGGTTCCTGCTGCTTTTGCTAAACTGATCTCCCACACACTTCATATTTTTCCCCAGCCATTCTCTACTACAATGTCCCAAAAGACCTCCTGCTTCTGTTCTTCAGCCTCATAGAGGTCATTCTTTTTTCCATGTTGCTTTCTTGTTTCTCTAAAACAAGTTCTGCTTCATTTTATTCATATAAGTAATCACATTCATTCTTTCTTTGAATAATTCCATCAGGCTTTATTTCTTTCTGTGGAAAATATGACTTGAGGTTTTGACTGAAATGACATTTTTGATTTTAGCAAATTTCCCACTTTTCTACAACATCCAACATAATGTTAAATCTAACACTGTGATAGATGAAAATGTCATAGATTTCCTATTAATTTTCAGTAATGATACTATTAACACCCATGTAAAACACAGAAAGAACTTGTTCCTATTTGCAAATGATGTTTTCTATAAGCTATCAGGCACTGAGACATGCATATTTGGAGGGATTATTGCACTTCTTGGATAGTTGCAGCCACTTATGGCTTGGAATTGTGTCTCAGAAGCTTCCCTGAAGGCTTCATTAATTGCCAATAACACCAAGCTTGTTGTATCATATTGCTTAATTATGTATTTTTCTTCCTCTCTGTGTCATGCCAACCAGATAGGAAAGGACTTTGAAAAGGAACTTAGTCAAAATGTGCTGATCACTGGGAAGTGTCTGAAAGCTGAATAAAGCCTCCTTGATAATGGAGGGTAGATGGAACCTGAAGTGGGGACGTGTGTCTTCAGTGTCCTGGGAAGATCTTTGTCTACTGATATCAAGGGCAAGGTGTCTTGCAAGAACGGCAGAGCCCCTCCTTCTCCCACAGCACTGGCAAAAAGCCCTCTAACCCCATCATGGTGCTAAAGTATAAAGAATGCCTACCTTTTGGCTACAAGTGATTATTCACAGGGGGCGGGGTCATTAAAAGGCATTTTGACAATCACAGAATCATAGAATTCTTAAGATTGGAAAAGACCTCTAAGATCATTGAGTCCAACTGTTAACCCAGCACTGCCATGTTCACCACTAAACCATGTCCCTAAGTGCCACATCCACACACCTTTGGAACACTTCAAGGGATGCTGAGTCAAGCACTTCCCTGGCAGTTTGTTCCAATGTCTGACAACCTTTGCCATGAAGAAATTTTTTCTAATATCTGCTAAGCCTCTGCTGGCTCAACTTGAGGATGTTTCTTCTTGTCACTTTTCACTTGGTATCTGGGAGAAGAGACCAACCCCCACCTCAATACAACCTTCAACAGCTTTGCTCTCTTCTCCGGACACACTCCAGCACCTCAGTGTCTTTCTTTTAGTGAGGGGCCCAAAACCAAACACAGTATTTGAGGTGTAGCCTCAGCAGTGCTGAGTAAAGGGGAATCATCTAATGTGCTAATCACACTATTTCTGATACAAAGAATCTATTCTTGCTTGTTCCCTCTTCATGCTCATGAATTTATTTGTGCTTCAGTGAGGAAAGCTGAAGGACCAAGAAGCAAGCCAGAGTTATGGCTATATGAAGAAATAAGAAATAGGAGATCTCTTTAAGGCATGAAAGCTCCCAGGAGGGCTTGCTGTCATCATCTTCTCTACTGCAAAGCAGGCTGGGGCTCTGCTTTCTGCACAGAAATGTTATTGATGATCTTTTCAGAGCTAATCCTCTTCTCATAATGAGACAAGTTCGACACATGGTCACCAGAATAGCTACTGCTGCTTCTGAAATGTTTGACTGCCATATTTAACATCAGGAATCCCTTAAATTGTTTTCTATTTCCTCATTTCTGACAAAACTATTTCCAAGACAGCTAGTGCTGTCACAGATTAAAGGGTGGATGGGTCCAACCTAGGAAATTATATTCTGCAGTTGGATCTCTTCCTGTTAGGCATTTTGGATTCAGGCCTTATACTTAGGTTTGTCTCTATAGTTTTACAACTAAGAAAGAAAAAGACTGCTAAAGGCATTGTAACAAGTTGAAAAAGAGTTGAACACAGATAAGCATCCTGCACTGCAGTGTGCAATCCAGGCTCAGGGCTGGCAGCACGAGCAGCTTCCTATCCAGACACTTGGCAGAGAGGCAGGCTGAGCGATTGCCATGTGCCTTGGCTAGCATCTAGGAGAAGAAGGCAACTTACTGCAAAGGGAGGAAAGCCAGAGGGACCTCTGGGGGGCTGGTTCACTCTGGGGATGTCTGATTCAGTTAGGCACCGCTTGGAGCACTGAAAGGCTTGTGCCATGGGTGGCAGAGGCTACTGCCTGTGGCAACATGAGCTGAAAAAAAAGCACCTTTTCATTCCGGAGGAAAATCAGAGAATCATAGAATTAACCAGGTTGGAAAAGACCTCCAAAATCATCAAGTTCAACCTTTGATCCAACCAGTGTGCTTACCTAGACCATGGCACTAAGTGCCACATCCAGTCTCACCTTTAAAACCTCCAGGGATTTCCACCTCCCTGGGCAACTTATTCCAATTCCTGATTACTCCCTCCATATAAAAAATTTCTTCCCAATATTTAACCTGAAACTTCCCTGGCACAGCTTATGACTGTGCCCTCTTGTCCTACTGCTGGTCGACCAGGAGAATGGAATCTCACCAGCTATTTCA
>JAWWMP010000041.1:52602181-52730582 GCA_035047865.1 Dendrocincla tyrannina
CCTGGCACAGCTTATGACTGTGCCCTCTTGTCCTACTGCTGGTCGACCAGGAGAATGGAATCTCACCAGCTATTTCAATCTGAACATTAGTTTTCTACAAACTCCTAGTTTGTTTGTTTGTTTGTTTGTTTGTTTGTTTGTTTTAAACAAAGGATTAGTCTGTCTCTATGCCACTCTGAGAATGTGTTACATGCATTTTAGTAGTCCTTATTTTGCCACAGTGTGCTGGAAGCCAAACTCAAATAATAACTGAGCTCTTGGGTTCTGAAAAGGGCTTCTTTTTGGTTTGTGGCCAAAGATGGGCTTCAGTTTTTTCTCAGGAGTGTCATCCATCTTGCTGCTATGCTAAGAAAGGTTCACAACTTCAGATAGGTGTCTGCACAGCTCAGGAAGAGCACTGCACTCACATGCAGTGCACAGATTATTAGTGACAAGTTTTAAACCTGTGGTTTACTTTTAGTTCCATTTACCTATTCCATCTCCCTGCCCACTAGATGTTTGAATGGGGTCTCCTGCATTCCTTTTTTGTCCAAACCCATTCCCATGATCTGTCTTTAGCAAGGAATAGGTACAGTTTTATTCAAGACCACTCATGGTCATCTAAACGCTGGATGGAAGGTTTAGATGGAGCAGGGGAAGACATGGAGGCAGTGGAGAGGAAAGCTATATGCTCCTGTCATAGCTCCCTTAGTCCTGCCAGGCTCAGGGTTTTAGGGCCTCAGCACAGTAGGTGCTACTGAGTTTGGCTCATCCATAGGTTTTAGCAATGGTGTTTCAAATGTGCGACTTCTGCCTAACCTGTCTGTCTGCCAAGGATTTCAGCTTTCTGACATGGGAGATGTTATTGGCTTAAACTAGCAAAGAAAACAGCTGTGCTATTTGCTATTCCAAATCCAAGGCTTGCTCTGTTAGCTTAAGTTTTACGCTTGGAGAATGAGCAGTGGCTTGCGGAAGTAATCTTCTACCAAAAAACCCCTAGAGTTATTTTGTGAAGCAAATAGACTCTTTTCTCACCAGGTCACTGGTATGTCCAGTTACTCACTTTTCATGCCACCATTCCTACCATGACTGTTAATGTCCCCTTTACTGCCTGCTATCCTTCCTAGGCCCTTTCCTCTCATTTTGCCACTGATTTCTGTTTCTTTGGCTCTGGGTCTCTCCAGCTGATGTTTATTCGTAGTTAGTCCCATGTCTGGCACTTCACTGCCTTGTTCTCAGTATCCATGGGAACATCCACATTGTTCCACAGCTCAAAACAGGGATTCAGTGTCCACCTTCACTTTAAGGATTCACTCCTCATCTGCTGTATGAGAGAGCACTCTGCCTTCCTACAGGACACAGGGCTTGAGAATAGGCTTTTCTACGTTAATTCTGTATTCTTATGTCCATCTTCTAAGTGGAGAAACTCTTCCTTTGCCAGGATCTGAAAAGACAAGAGCTCTTTTCCTGAGATTTTGGCTGGCAGAAGTAAAGCCACGGAAGGCAGTTCCCAGCCACTGTGTGTCCTCCATGCAAAGCTGGCCATGACCCTTTGCATCCCTCCTCCACACCACATCCCCACATCCCCATCCACGGTGCTGGGGGCAACATTCAAGGGCAAATACTGCTGCTTCCCCTGGGGAGGCCAGACCAATGGTCTGAACCATTACCGTGAAACCTCAGTACGTGCTGTTCGACGAATCAAGTCTGGGGAAAGACTTGACCTGTAACAGGGACGATTTTTGACTTCATACACTCAGAAAGTTGGATGAGGAAAGATATGCCTGGAGCTCAGGCCCCTCCAGGCACCACAACTGTTCAGTAACTCAGCACAGATATTGAGCCCTGATGCTGAAAGGCTGGTTAATCCCTCCTGAGGACCTGTGCCTGCCTCCAGGGTACTTTCTGCACAGCAAGTCCAGCGGAATGGAGCAGCTCAAGCTTTCCAAGATTTGTATTCACTTGCTGTTCCTCAGCAGGGGGCCACCACTTGCCTCGCCCCCATTGACACCAGGGAGGTCCATAAATCAGCTGCGCAGCGATAGCGCAGCCCTCCTGATGCTCATTATGCATCTCGCTGCTGGAGGAAAGCACCACCTTTGGTGCCAAGTACATTAGGGAACATGCCTGGGTTTAAAAAAACTCCATGGGAGGGAATCACAACATTTCCAAAGCTTGGCCTCTTGCATCACAAAAGCTGAGTGTGCTCCTCACCATGTCTCGGGTGGGCAATAACAAAAGTGCAAGGCCAACAAACAAAATGAACAGCTTTAAAACAACAGAGCTGTGCTGGGGTTTGTGTACAGATTGTTGCCACAATCTGGCCCAGAGTCACCATCTCGGATTTCCCCGCCAGAATGATGGAAATATAAATAGGGGCTATAAACCCAAAGTATTTCCAGCTCATACATCCAAAGGATAGAAATTATAGTCTCCTAGCAAGGAAAATGTTCGAGGGTAGTGAGGTAATGGGACCTGGTTACAGAGCTCATTTCTCTGAAAATCTTTAATACAGCATGGAAATTTTTCCAATGTCCTTGATGCAACCTCTGTTAATGTATAAAATAATCCCCTGTTTCAGTGGAAAAGCCCCTTCCATCCCTTTAAGAATGAACTGCTGAGCACCATTTTGGGAACAGCTTCTTTCCAGGGGCTGTTTCCAGGGGTTCTTGAATGGCTCTAAAGACATAGCATCAGCAAGGAATGAAATCTGACTGCTTGAAAGATAATCTGTTGCCTGCTGGCTTACCTAGAAAGGGCCTCACTTTTTTGTGCATTTGCTGAGAGCTGCTGCTGTTGAACCATAGGAGTCCCAGCTCTAGTCTTGCTAAATAGTATTCTGGAAGTCCATGCCATGAGTCACAGCACCGTATGAGGGTCTCTGCTCATTTGATTAATTACATTCCCATGCCTGCCCTATGCTTGTTGACTCACAGCCATAGGAGCCTGGGATGTGCTGTGTACGTAGTAAACTGATTAAAGGGGGAATGTATGTTAATGAATGGATGTGTACCATAGCTTTTTGAAATCCCTCATGACCTTCCCACCCACTGGGCATTGCTTCAATATCGAGTTCAATTGTCAGGAAACAAACTTGCTCCCTCATCTGCGTTGCACATTGCAATGAGCTTGCCAAATATGGCCAAGATTTTAGAAAGAAAAGAGAATCCCCCCACCAGTGAATTTATGACCCTTGGCTACACTTGTGGCTCGTTCCTATGCACGCTTGAGTGACAAGAAAACTGCAGAAAATCTGTTTGGCCTGTTTCTGTGCTCTCACACTCACAGCTATGTTGGATTTTTCCCTTTTTTAATGACTAGGGGGTTTCGTTAGGTTTGTTACCTTCTAACACAAGCAACCCATGAGGGGAGGCCCAGAGAAGAGCAAAATGTGTTAGTGAAAAGACAGCAGAAGGATTGAAAAGAAACAAGAAGCTGGAAACATTGCAGAGCATTTGAAAGTAAAACATCACTCCCCTCATCTCTCTCTTCCAGGTCCTTCAAGCCAGACTTTGTCCTGATTCGGCAGCACGCCTACAGCATGGCACTGGGAGAAGACTTCCGCAGCCTCATCATTGGCCTCCAGTACGGTGGCATCCACACAGTCAACTCCCTCTACTCCATCTACAACTTCTGCAGCAAGCCCTGGGTGGTAAGTGGTGATCCAGCTCTATTGCTTGTCAGCACTGCAAAGAAGATAGCCCGTACGAATAAAGCACCAAACTCAGATTCCAGTCTGTTTCATAGGAATTTGTTTCTTTAGGTTAAAACCAGCACCTAAACAACCTTAAGAATCCAGCTGGGAATCCTTGGGGGGTGTAAAACTACTGCCATTACCTCTTTCTCGGCCTCTAATTATCTCAAGGTGTTTTTTCTTCACCCTGTGTAGGTCGTTTCACTTGTCCCAAACTCTATTAAGTGTCACAAACAGCTAACAGTACAGCAACACCTAGACGTCATATAAGGCAGAGCAGATGAATTGATTAATAATATCAGATCAATAGTAGCATATCCTTGTCCTGACTGAAAAAAAGAAAACTGTATCATTCACTGGTTTAGAAGGTATCTGAACTACACTATTTCTAGCATCTTTTATTAGATCTACATTTGTGGTACCCAGCTACCCTAGCCTAAGACCATGCACTCCTTGCAGAAGCACACTCTGCACTTGTCTTCTCTTCCTACTTTTTCTGGGTGGTGTTTTATTGTGAGGAAATCAGGTGAAAACAAGGACAAGAAAAGTAGAGAGGTGAATTCTTCAGCTAGGTCTAGGAAAAGAAGAGACTATAGAATGACAAAGACGTGGGCAAAAAGCAGAAAGAAGGGGAAAATACTGCATTGGGCTTGTGTGGTCATATTTTAGTAGTGGGAGGTGGGAGGGGCTACTACAGGGGTGGCTTCTGTGAGAAGCGGCTGAAAGCTTCCGCAAATGTCAGCCAGCTCCAAGATGGACCAAGGCTGACCCCATCGACAACTGTGGGAGCACCTCTGGGAGAACAGGGTTAAGAAGGGGAAAAAATCTGCTGCACAAACAGCAGCAGTGAGAGGAATAAGAATATGTGAAAGAAACAGCTCTGCGTACAGAAAGGTCAGTGAAGAAGGAGGGGGAGAAGGTGCTTCAGGTGCCAGAGCTGAGATTCCCCTGCAGCTCATGGTAAAGACCATGGTGGGGCAGCCTGTCCCCCGGCAGCCCATGGTGGAGCAAATATTCACCCACAGTCCATGGAGGAGTCCACACAGGAGCAGGTGGATGCCTGAAGGAGACTGTGACCCTGTGGGAAGCCCATGCCGGATCACGCTCCTGGCAGGACCTGCAGCACCATGTAAAGAGTAGCCCATGCTGGAGCAGGTTTGCTGGCAAGACTTCTGACCTTGCTGGGGAGCCACACTGAGCAATTCATGAAGAACTGCCAGGTCATGAGAAGGACCTACACTGGAGAAGTTCATGGAGTAGTCTCCTGAGGGAGGGATTGCACACTGGAGCAGGGAAAGGGAAAGGAATCCTCCCCCTGAGGAGGAAGGGTCAGCAGATGTGATGAACTCATCAAAACCAACCTTCCCTGTCCTCCTGACCATCACCTGGGAGGAGGCAAAGAAAATCAGTCCAGTCAGGGTAAAACTACCACACACACAGAGTTTTTCAATAGTCTCAGAAAGCAATACCATATTATCATATAGTGTTTGTTCATTGAACTTGAAACCGTGTATCTCAGAAAGACCCTAGGCTGAGTCAGCTCCTGGAGAGGACAGGACAGTGTTTTGATATTTTGTGCTGGGAGTTCCCTTCACTTGTTCTTTAAATTTTGTCAAGTTCACCTAAGGATCTCAGAAAACCTTAAAAAATACTACCATTGGCTTTTCTTAGCTCCAAATCAAAGTTTGCAATAATTCCTTAGACCTCTTTTATGAACAGCTCTAAGTCAGCTGAAGCTGCAGGAGCAGGAAAGCTGGAGAAATGAGACTGGTCATCACAGCACCTGCAGGAAGAAGTCAGATGCTGAAACCATTTTGGAGTTGACATCTTGGTTTTCTGAGCAGTTTCATTCCAAAATGCCCTCTCTGATCTGATGCTTCCAGAATGGAAATTTCCCTGCATTGTTTTAGGTTTGAAGTAGGGAACTGCTGCTATATGGATGTGACAAGGAGATGGGATTTTCCAATATGCTCCTATGGAAAACTTTCAGATGCATTTCCAGGAATTCCCTTACTCATTGCACAAATTCAGCTTGGAGTGAGACGGAATGTTTAAAGGAAGTGATAACGATCTTCTTTATCACCTAATTAGGTCTTTTGTTGTTGTTGTTTTTTCCTCTTAATAAATATCCTATTAGTCCTCAGTGTGTTCATCTCTAGCTTAAATCCAGATGAGTCTGTAATGACTCAGACTTTTATTTCCATGACTCAGCACTGTTTGATTTAACTAATTTCTCACTAAAACAATAACAGCGTAATAGAGTCTTCTAAGTCTTCACCCCTTTTATAACATTTATGGGGTTTGTTGCGACCAAAAGCAAAATCCTGTGTTTTCCAAAAATATTGCAGTGCAGTAATGAGAGAACAATCTCCCCTTACCATTGCTGTATAGGTGGATTGTGCACATTTGACCTCAGTTCCCATTTGAATGACAAGGGTTACTGGGAACAGACAGAGGAGGAATCAATTCCAGATTCAGTTCAACACCTTCACATTGTTCCTGACAGTAGGTCCTACACACACAAGTGCATTGGCCCTGGTGACCAGACAAGAAACCTCAACATTTACACTGCTTTTTGCTGACAGTCATGTGGCCCTTTCCATCAGATTTTGGGGTTGAGTCAGTCAGGGTTTGGTTGACATTTTTCAATTCATGCCTTTTAATTATTTTTCTGATGGCGTACAGGGGCATCAAGATGTGAAAGGCCTATTTTTACAAACCTAAAATAAAAGAAAACAAACAAATTAAGCACATTTTAAAAAAAAATAAAATTAAAAAAAAAGGCAGTGCTGGAAAGGCAGTATGGGAGAACTTGGCTCTGCCAGCAACTTGGCTCTGACTACTCTGGGTCGGGTTGTGCCACGCTTTCCTCACAGCTGGCTCAGACAACCTCCCCAGAGGACTCAAGGAAACCACTTAAACAATTAAAACAGGTTTTCAGGATGCCTCCTTTCCCTACCGCTCCCACACACATCAGCCCCCAAACCGCTGATTGTAACATGCTAAGCAATCCAAGAGCTCAGATGGCATTTGGCACCACAGAAATTTTATCAGGTTGAAGCTCAGGTAGAGATTGCAGGAGGGCATTTGAGGGCGAAAAATTTCGCTGACAGCATATTCAGAAAATTCTGGGTTTATGATAGCTGGAAAGTGAGAGGTACAGACACTTCGGTGCACGTTCCACTCTGATTGCAAAACAGTCATCTTGAAATATGGGATCTGCTTAACAAAGATTACTGGAAACTTTTTGGACCTCGAAAACAGTTGAGATACATGAAGAAATGAAACTAAATACCCCCGGGAAATGTGCTTTTCACTCTCACTTTTTTATTTTTCCAAAACTTGTTCCATTTCATAGAAATGTTTGTGATTTTGTGGAGGGGGGTGGAAGTGAGACTGCTTTTCCTTGGCAATTTGCAACCATGCTTTATTCTCAGCAACTCTAATTACAATCAGCTGAGTTTGGGTTTGAGTTTACTCAAACATAGAGCCCCATTTTTTAATGACATTTGCCAGATTTCCAGTACTGCAGTACACAGACTTCTTCAAAGGTTAAAATTTGCATTAAACCCAGGCATAGTTTGAATTAAATTTTTCTAAGAGGAAAAAAAAAAAAAAAACCAAAAAAAAAAAAAACCCAAAAACAAACAAAAAAAAAGGCAAAACAAAAAAAACCAAACCAAACAAACAAACAAAAAAAACCAAAAACCAACCAAACAAAAAAGCCAAACCAAACAAACCCCAAGTATTCAGGGGGTCTCACACACACAGAAACATCTAAGAAAACTAAGTTTTAAGTTGATCCCAGAACTATTGAGAAATCATGCTACAAACACATTAAGCACAATGTTTCAACCCCTACTAATAATTTTTGTGGTACAAAAGTCACAATCCAAAATACAGCAGGAAGAATGCTCTGAGCAGTACTCACATTACATGCAGGTAATGTCCAAAATTGCAAAGCAACTTTGCATCTGTAAGGCTGCAGGAAACATGACATTTTGAAGGCTGTCAACTCCAGAGTCCAGGGACTCCCAGCCAAACTGTTACTGACTGTCAAGGGGTGTAGGCCCCCAGTTGACCTGGGCACTCTCAAAATATGCAAAAGGCCTTGAGATCTTCCAAATGGATCTTTTTGTTTCTCTGTAAAGACTCCCTGCGTGTAACTCTAGATGTTCCACCAGTCAGGCCAAGGCATTTCACTTGCCTACCTGTTCCAGGTACCTAAAACCAGGCTGTGCCACACTGCCTTGCCCCATGTCTGGATGGAATCTCACTAAAACCAGTGAAATCACAGAAAGTAAGAGCTGATGACGAAGTGTGGAAGGGGCAGTTCTATCTAGCAGAGCTGCTCACATTTAACATTCCTACCCATTTGCCTTGGAAGATGTTACTTGAGCCCTGTTATCAGGTATCTAAGAGGCTGATGCACCATATAACATATGTCAATATCTGTCCCTAAAGACTGGCAAAAAGAGAGAAAATGGGAGAGAGTTGCCCCATAGGGGTCAATTCCAAAATCAGACCTTTTTGCAGGCTTGACCCACTGACAAGGCTCTCAGATGTCCAAGTCTCTCATCTGCAACATTGGCTATTTCAACAACATGCAAGAGCTTTATGCTACAAAGGGAAGCCCAAGGAACAAGTCAGGATGCTGCCTATCAGCTGCACAATTGTTCTGGTTATTTTGTTTGAGCTGTTTTCCTAGGAGAACTGCATCACCTCAACATCACAGTGTCCATGGTTCACCAGGGCTGCGTGCACACACAGCGAGGGGCACGGGCTGCTCTCAGCCAGGGTGTTTTTCCTTCTCTCCCTGTCTCTCATTCTGTTTGACTTTTAAACCCTGTTTGCTCACCTTGCTAGTCAAAACAGGTCTTTATTATTCTTTTCTAGGATGTGCAGGGCTAGTGCAAGTAGTTAAGAGAAACAAGCTGTCCTCCTTCCCCAACATCAATACCCTCCTTGCCAACAATAATTATTCCACATGGGGAGTTTTTCTCTTATCTGCTGATGCATGTGAGGGGGATGGTGGTGTTAGTGATGGGATATGCTGCCTTTTGATGTTTTGAGGATTTTCTTAAATGCCACGTTTTGATCTGTGAGATTAGGAAAAGGATTCTTTGCATTTGTCTGCAAATCTGCTGGCAGCTGCCCCTTCAGCATGTGGCCTGCGTCTGGCACACACCTTGCAGCCTAATGTTTTTGCACAGTGCCTGCATTTTTACTACAACCATGCCAAGCTTTAAGTCTCAAAGACGTATTTCTTCTCCAGCATGAAGTGAAGTTTCAACTTCTTATACAGAAACACTTTGGCTTAGACTAGCCAAGTAAACAGGACATGAGCCCTCATGCAGCTATTCAGCAGAAAACATCCTCAGTAGCTCTAACTGCAATGCAACCTTGGTGTTGTGATTTGGTGCATTTACTGACTCCAGCAGTTGCCCAGAAGTGCTCAGAACACACAAGATTAAGTAGCTGATGCTACTGGGAAGAAAGAGAGCTTGCTTTTCTTTCCCTTCTTCCCTAGATGTCTGTTTCCTTCCCTTAATCTGTGTTACCTCCCTCGGGTGACACAGAGATCTCCTTGAAGATTAATACATCCCTAGCTTTGATGGGAAACTTGAAGGAACACATGTAAAGGACTTAAAATCCATTCTTACTTGGCCCAGACTGGAAGCCTTTATTAATGGGCATGATTTTACCAAATTCTGGGAGTCCTGGCAACTAAATTCAGTTTCTAAACTACTTTGTGAATAGGACTCAATGAAGGAAGGATTCAGTCCCGTTTACTAGCTCAGTTGGAACCAATCCCCAACCACTTCACTCTTACCATCCATGAAAATACTCAAGATCCCTTATTCAGCTTTACTCCCGCTTTTTAAAGGCTGACAGTCTAACCACTTCACCAACAGCACTGCCAGTTCAGCATCCCCTGTGGGAAGGGGGCTGTGTCTCTTCAGAGACACAGAATGGCTCACAGAGTAAGCAGAATGGCTGGATGCATGACAGTAAAGACTCTAAGTTTCTCTGGAGATCTGGAAGGTTTCTGGGATAGATATCACGTCTTACTCTCTTTGGTATATCAACCCTGCCTTAGCAACATTTTCTGTCATGGTTATTAAGTTTCTCTCTTATAGTTTTGAGTTTTCCTCCAGGTAATCAATGATGGATTGAACAGGCAGGCTGCAGATGACAAACAGAATAGTCTGCTTGCTTCACAGATGGCTGAAGCAAAACAGGAATTTGCTGTGCTATGTTTCTGTAGGGGTTTTCGAACCTGAACAGAAATCAAAATTCAGTTGTACCATGGGTAGCTTTGTGTATCTGGCTGGGCACAACCCTGAATGATAAACAGTTTATAATGGTGATGATAGTGGTGATAATGGTGAAGTTCATACTGACAGGTGGGGATAATGACAAATGTTCACCTTGATATGTGAAATACCAGCACTGTTGCTTTCCCCATTGATGTTACATACTGTTACATCCTCACAGAGCTGTGCCTCACTCAGACCTCACTGGTAGAGAGGATGGGGGTAGGAGATGAACTCTTCTTTCTCCTGTTTTTCATGAAGGGCTGTTGGGAGACCACTGGTTCATAATAAATGTCAGTTATGATTAACAGTGGGGTCCTGCTTCCTTGGTCTAACACTCAAAGCAGGTACTGCTGCCAATTTCCTCTAGTAATCACTCTCCCTTGGCAATTCTTCCCTTCAGCACAATGTGCCTTGCTTTGATTTGGCTGCAGGGCAGTGATCCAAGGGAGAGTATTGGTTTATTTTGTCTCTGCTAGTAAGTGGTGGCACCGATTTCCTGCCTCTATCCCCTACCAAGGAAGGCCCCCCAACCTTCTCCCCAGCTGCATTTGGAAAGCAAATCTTGTTCATAGCAGATCTGTAAGTAAACCCAAACCAATCCTCTTCTGGCTCTTGAACCCCTTCTCTGCTCTGTTAGTCCAAGGTTTGTGCACATAGGCTGGCTTGCCCCTGGGTAAATACAGCAGCTTCGTATTTTCTATCTGCTCTCAAGAGCAAAGGTGAAGAAAGCAAGGTGGGAAAGGCATAATAACATGTTTCTCTAACCTACTTCACCACTATCAGAACATTTTGCAAGCACTTGCCTGTTGCAAGATAAGCCACTGACATCCACTGTGTCTGTTTTTTGTTTCCCCTTCCTCACCCCAAGTTCTCTCAGCTCATCAAAATCTTCAACTCGCTGGGCCCTGAGAAGTTCCCCCTCATGGAGCAAACGTTCTTTCCAAGTCATAAGCAGATGGTGAGTAACTTTCCTTTCTTCTGATGTCAGTATGGAGAGGGAAAAAGAAACAAATGTGAGTTGGGCACAAGAGATGGTGGTGGGAATGATGGCAAGAATTTCAATTTTACTTACAGAGAAAGATGAGCTAAAAAGTGATATGCAAAAGGCACTGCTTGGGAACCTCCTTCCCTTCTTGCCCAGCCTTCCCTCAGATCATGTATGGACCTTGAAAAAGCAAACAATGAGCACAGGCTCCAAACTGAAGCAGAACTCCATTGTAAAACCTAGTCAACAAAAAGCTCATCCCTTAGTGCAAGGAATCACAATCTTCAGATAAAGATTTTCCTCACTCCTGAAACTGTTTAAAATATGCTGACAATTTAGGTTGATGAGAGGTGTTTATTTCACCATGCTAGTTTGCTTGGTCTATCACGTGGCTACCATCTATGAAACATTTAACAGCCTGAAGGTACTCAGAGTAACTTGGAGTTCTTGAAAGTGTTTGTTTCAGCTTCTAATGTTTTCTTAGCTCTGGGGGTCTAGTCTTTCTATCAGCAACTAAATGGTCAGTGCCAGGTGTGGCTGCTGGGCACTGTACCAAACTCTTACGACACCTTGCAAAGAGATCTGCGTAGGTGCCTTTAGTCCTAGAGAATGTGGCAAAGAAAGGGACCTTGTTTAAAACTGATCATGTCTCTTGTTTTCCCTGGGTTAAAAGGAAGACTAGGCCTGAGTGAATTTTTACTCCAACTTACATCCCCAAATTAGTGGCTACTCATACCTGGCTGAAACTTTGATGAGAACCTATATAAACCATAACCCTCTATGTGAGCCCATGGCTGGCTGAGCTAATTTCTCATGCTAGACTGTGAACTGAAGCAGCATTGGCAGCCTGAAGATGAGAGTTGTTAAAATGTCAAGCTAAGACTCGGAAATATTCAAACCCCTCTTTTCTTACACACTTGTTGCAACACTGTGGGCCAACCACAATGCAGAACAGGGTGTAGGTACCTGATGGTGAATATAGGCATCTAGTGGGAGCTTCAGAATTCAAAAGGGAATTTCATTTAGTTTCCTGCGAAAAATCCCACTGGTGCTCACTAGGTACCTGAATACCTTGAAATGCCAGTCCTTCACCCCTCTGTTCCAGAACTCTGTTCTCTCCTTGTGCTGTGCAGACTGCAGCACTTTGTACTTCAGAGGCACGTCATGGAGGTAAGTACAGTCCTGACTGTAACGTACTGGTGAGAGCTGTATTATCATATAAGACATAAAGAAATGGATGGTCCTTAAACAATATGTTTGTTGCACACTTTTAAGATAAAATTGTTAATACCTGTTGCATTTAATTCCTGATGATTTATGAAGAAGGATTTGTGACATATGTAATGCTTCAAGACAGTTGTGACTTTGTCTAGCCATCACTTCAGGAATGGTATTTTTGGAATACTTCATAAAGGTCATCAATGCAAATAAGTTAGCTAGCACTCAGCAACATTTTCTTGTCTGGAAATCTGATTGTTTCCTCCAACATAAATGTATTTGGTACAAGGATAGCAGTCCTGTTTAGCAGAGCACTGATCTTAATGACTTATTTGTCATCTTTATAAGCAATTACCTACTTGGAGATGCTATTACTTACTTACAAAAGAGTACAGAAAGTCTTTTAAACTTTAGATAAGCTCCTGTGAACACAAACACTACTGCTGACATGCAAGCTTGAGTAGTCTGGTTTGAAACAGTCACTTTCCAAGCATTTACAGAAGCAACAATCCACTTGGGCAAATTCAGGCCAACCCTTTCCAGCTGGGGGGTCTGCCTCACAGAATGAATCTACACAGCTTCTAAATATCTTCCTGGGTGCATCTTCATTCTGGGCTGTGAGAGACTGAGAGGTGAAGTGTTTGCACCAAGCAAGCTCCATTGCAGTCATCACTCCACCAAAACAACTGTGAAAGTTTCTTTCCCACTGTGCATTAGCTTCTCCATCTGTCAGATAGGAATATAATGACCTCCCTTTCCCATTCTTTTTCTTCCCTTTCCGGGAGGCATTTTCAAGCTGTACCAGTTAGCACACTCATAAACTATACTGTGGTCCTTTGATGGCTGACCCCCTGGAAGTGTTTATAACTAGTGTTACGGGTTTAACTCTCTGCAATGTGATAAACTCTAACCACTTCAGTTCTCACACAGGAGATCCTCATCCTTCTAAACACAAAGTTCTCCAAAGCTTACCTACTAAAGCTTTGGATTAGACACAGAACAGATTCAAAAATCTGTTTCATTCTTTCATGCATGTACGGAACAGAGATTTTCCTACAGCAAAAGTGGGATAAAGGAAATTTCTAAATGTAGGTTCATGTTTGTGGGCATTTTAATTTAGCTGAAAATGCTTTTTCTGAACCTTCTTATTTCAACAGGGCAATTTTAATCAGACTTAAACAGTAAGCCTAAAGAGAGGAATGAGAGAGCTCATAGCAGAAAAGATGAACCTCTCTTTCCTTTGTCATGGGCATGTACCCTTCAGACCTCCCCGCAATGATCATTTTTCTGGAAATAAGAGCAACCTGGTAACTGTTCTTCCAAGGCCCCACTGGTGCTAGGGCCAGCTCTAATGACTGTCTTGCTCTGTACTGACCTCCTATGGCCAGTTAACAACTGGGAGTCATTAACTTCAAAAGGGATTTTTTGCCTCTCCTGGGCTTATGACCACAGTAAGAGTTCTTAGAGAGACCAACCTCTTAAAAAGAGGGAGGGACTCATGGAGAAATCTTTGCCAAAGTATAATAATTGCCAGAGGTGGAATATCTGCTCTGGGACCAATAAAACTGCATCAAGAAAGGGAAGGAAAACCCACTTGCAAATCCATTTGTGTACATTTGAAATGGACAGAAACTAATATAAGTGAAGCAGAGACAGAATGTCTGTGATAGAAATAAAACCACTTTACTGTTTAGAATAAAAGGACACTATAAAAAGTGAACATTATGCAACATTACCTTAAAAGACAATATACATTCACTGAATATAAAATTTATAAATAACATGGAGGAAAACTGTAAACAGTGCTAGAAAATTTAGCAACAAATACATTCCTTCTGGACAAGGTTTTTCACACGGGTGTGGTTCCCTCCCCAAGTTTCCATGACTATCAGGAACAGCAGAGTGGCTCTATGAAGGAAGGACAGTGACAGAGGGAAGGAGAAGCCAGTACAAGCAAAGTAGCAGCAAATGTTTAGTGGATTTTCATGTGTTTTCTCAAAACTGGTAGCCCCAAAAGTCACTTATTCTCAAAATAGACAAAAAAATGTTTGCAGTTCCCTAAATTTTTTTCTGCCCTTCGAAGCTAAAAAACACATTCTAATGGAGCAGTACTTTCAGAGACATCTGCAAGAATGGAAACCTGTTCCCATGGAGGCCTTTACTTCAAACAGTCTTTACTGTAAAGAACACAACGGTATGTTTCCCATCACTGTGAGGGAGCATTTCACTCTGACTGAGTATGAATGGGATACAATGATATATTTAGTTTTTAGAATAGTCCTACCTAAAGGGCTGTTAACTCTTCCAAAAATGGGAAATTTAGACCTAAAATGGCTGTTTTGTCCCATACAGGGGAGGGGGAAGCCTCCCACAAGAGGACTTTATTCAAGGTACTCCATGCACAGATCTCTTCCTGCTCTCTCCCCACTCCATTTTGGAAAAGGAAAATAAAATCCAATCTTTCCCAAACCTTCAATATATATTTTTGCAATTCTAAAGGGGAAAACACTCTCAAGCAAATAAGAAAAAAATATCTATAAATAAGAAAGTAAACACCAAAATAGAAACAAGCTATGCCTTTTAAAAAGTAGTTAATAATGTTGGTGCATCTAAAGCGTGGTGGCAGGGAGTGTGTGTGTAATCCTGTACATGTTGAAAGGTCGTGCTCTCATGAACTGTGCCATTGACAGTTCTCTGACCTTAGGTTATGGGGTGAAGTGAGGAGCTTGCCAGAGGTGACAGGAAGGTATCTGTGCTACTGCAGGACATTGTATGCTCCACATACTGAGGCATGTTCCTCACACCTGCCTCCTCCCATCTCCACGCCTGGTGTTCTCACATATCACATGGCCTGCCGTAATGAGGGAGTGAGTTTTGTCCAGTGGCAGGTAGAAGTGACTTAGCAAGACAGAAGAAAGGAGAGCAGATAGAAAGGAAGAAGTCTTTGAGTCCAATTTAGAGCCTATTCAATTCATGTAATGGCTTCTTCCCACTTCAAGAGTGCCTTTAGTCAGGTCCTTTATGAAAGCAACAAGCCGAAGAAGCTTAGCCCAAGAAATACATGTTCCTGATAGCATGCACAGAAACAAAATTAGGAAGCTTTCCAAAAGAAATGTATTTTCACTGGATTCTTCCCCCTCCTTTTGCCTCCACATTTTGAAAAGCCTTAACAACTGTTTCTTTACACAGCAAGGGTAAAGATTTGCTACCAAACCTCCACCCCTGCTGGTCTATCTGTCTGCATCTCAGAAATATTTTACCATCTGCAACATAAAGTGGGAATATGCTTCATTTTCTGGTAATGCATCTGCTGTTTTGTTGTTTACAAAGCACATAGCTACATTATATCCTACTTAGGGACACAAGTCCCCATAGTATTAGAATGCAAATATTTTCACAATAATTTGAGTGCAATACTGTGATGTCTCAGCTAGCTAAATGAATCAGTGACAGGTAAAATACGCAGAGCTGCAATTTAATGAAAATTCAAATCAATACTTTACTGCATCGAGGGGCACTTTCATTTAGCCTTCCAAAGCTGTGAAAAGCGGCTGCAGCTCAAAGAGACGTCAGATTAGTGAAGTCACCTTGAACCTGAGGAGGGCCATCTCCAGCGATGCCAACTCCACATGATGCAAATAGTGAAGGTGGCTCCACTCCGCCCTCAGTGACCCTCACAGATTTTGTCAGCCACACTCAGCTCAAACAGAGCTTGCTCCACTGGGCCCAAAGCCCAACCCCATATTTTGCCAAAAGGGACAACATTTTGAGCCACCACATGATCCTATGACGGGTGTTATGAAGCACCCTGCTCTCCCTCTCATCTCCAACCCATAATTTAGGAGTAGTCACAGGGAAGAGGACTTCTGAGAAGTGTTCAAAGTCTGAATCACAGGAAAACCCAACAGACTTTCAATGTGTTTTGTGCTGCATTGTCACTCAGAGCTGTTGGGAAAAAAAATATACACAGCACACCTAGGCATCTCTTATAGCAACTCTGTGGAAATGCCCTTTGTGGTCCATGCTAAAAATGAAGCTTTTTGCTGCAACAATTCATCTAACAAATGGGGCATTTCAGAGCCTGTATGTCTGGCAGAGCTCTGGCAGCATGCAAGGAACATAAAAACACATCAGGGCCCATCTCAGACATCCTTTCTTTTCAATTTGGCAAAGAGGTTCCAAACAATTCTCCAGTAATTGAGGTCACTGACTAAAATGCTGTATTGCCCCAAGCTGGAATCACTGCAACACTTTTCTTTCTGGTGGCAGCTCTGATTTCTAAGTGGAATGAACGGAAGATATATGGAAACTTAAGATAAATAATCATAATAATACAAAAATGAAGTTAAGCACAATCTTCTCCCTGCCCAAGCCCTCCCCATCCAAAACTGTGTGACCCATTTTGTCAGCACCCCTTCTTCACCATCATTAAAACTTAAAATACTTTTATTTGATAAGAAAAATTATATTATAGTTTTCTTAATAAAAAAAAATAGAACGAAAAAAACCTCTCCAGTCAACAGCAAAGCACAAGACAGTAAGGCTCCTCCTCCCACATGACTGCAGGACATGGTATGAGCACATGCACAGGGCTATGCTTAACAGTGCCTAGAGGGAAACACAGCACTTGACACAGAAAGAATCCTCTGGGCAGCTGGAATTTTATGATCCCAGACAACACTTACTAGGAGACCACTTTTCCTTGCTTAGCCCACACACACACTTCCTTTCACTATATAAACAAATGCAGCTAGTGTAGCTGCAGGGGAGGAACCATGGTGCAAGGAGGTACAGAGGAAACAATAACTGTAGCCACTACTGCAAATACACTGGAGCTTCAATATCTTAAAAGCAACTCACTGACTCGGAATGTCAATATTTCTGTCTTTAAAACACAATCAAACCATTCTTTTGTTTATAACTCAAAAAAAATTCCACATCCTGTCAAAAATAGCTTATGTCATTATGTGTATATACATCTTAGTTCAGCAAAACACTATTTTGGCAATACATTTTTTTGTGTGTAGTAAGAGTTCTAGCAAGTCTCCCCTTTCCCTCTTTCACGTGATTGATTTACAGTTGGTATTTTTGCATCTGTTTGGTTTAAGGTGTTCATAAGATGGTTTTGCTGTTGAAGCTAAGCTACAAAAATTTCAGGGACCCATGCTGCTCAAAACAGGATGGCACAACACTTCATCTGCTCTGCTGTGGGTGGATTTACCTCCCTGAAAATAGGGGATGGGGCTTTTGTTCTTGAAAGAACAACAAAAATACAAAATGCTCTCTCTTTTGTTCCAGGGAGAGCCAGAACTTCAAATGTGCTGTTGCATTCACACTGTGACTGAATTAGCTAGGACAATCAGTCAACAATGCTTTTACCAGACGATGTGGTCAGACACACCAGGTGAATTCTCCCACTGCTGGAGTCAATCACATTACCAATCTCTCCCATAGAGGAGGAGTTCTTTTGGATGTCATTTTTTCCAGAGTTTAGGCTAGGTTTCTTTATATTTTGTCTCATTTGCCAATCTGATTAATGAAAACTGTTTCCCTTCAAATAGATTCGCCTATGCATTTTCAGCACTTAGTGCATGAGGAGGGGTGATGGGAAGCCAGCGCACAGAAGAATACAGTGCCTAATTGGCATAGTTTTTAGATTTTTGTTTTCCTAAAAAAATAGAGATTATATTGCTACAGCTAATGATATATGTAAGAGAGCAAGAGCTCCATCTTTTTTCTTTTTTTTTTTTCTTTTTTCTATTTCCCTCCCATTTTTCCCTCTGGTGTGCAAAAGTAAGCTCCCAAAATGTTGTCTGATCAAAGTGAGTGGTATCAAAAAATGGAAAAGGTGATTACAAATTCAGTAAGGTAGCACAAACTTTTTTCTTTCCTTTCATTTTTTTCCTTTTCTTTTTAAGTGTTCGAAGTGCTAAAATTTGCATGAAAATAGGCACTAATTTCATTGTCATCATCATGATCTGGTACGAGTTAGTGTCCAAAGGAAGATCAGCCACAAGTAAGGGAGAGGGGAGATAAGGAAAGGGATAGCGAGCTCAGGGGTCTGTGGCGTTGATTATCGTTTTGTCTGGAGGTGCCCATCCTCTATACCAGCTGCAGTAACCTTCCACCCTCTGGATGCAGGCGTAGTGCTTTGCTTGATATCCTGAGTGGCCGAAGTTGGAGAGCATGTCTGTCCAAATACACTCATTCTTGGAGGTGGCAAAGCAGGGCAAATAGTAGCAGGGCCTAATCTGCAATTGGAAAGAGCGATCAAGGTAAGGCTACGTGTAAAAACAGCATTATATAAAATGTCTTTTTAACAGAGACAAGTGATTCAAAATTCCACTCCCTCAAACCTTGCTTACTATTCCAAAATTCAGCCTCAGTTCCGTAAGCATGTAAGCATGTGCTTAGCTTCACATACACAGCTAATTCCATAGTCAAAAGAGCTTTTCAGGTGCAGAAAAGTTGAGCTTATGTCTATGTTTTTGCAGGCCTGAGGCCATGTGCAAAAATCTTAGTTCCAGTGCCAGGCTGTGAGGTTTTGGGCACTCAAAATGTTTGCACAGCAAAAAAGGTGGACATACCTTGCCAAGCCTCTGCTACCTGATTTCATTCACCTGCAAATGATTCTGCATGGATTCTGAAAATCCTCCCCAAACCAAATGAACTCCAACAGGGCATTAAAAAGGAAGAGGCTCTGAATTTTTGATTGTTTCTTCTCTGGTCTTAACACTAAAACTGAGCTTTACTTTTTCTGTGTAAAAACTTTTATCCTCCATTTCTCTTCCTGCCTGTTCCCCGGCATCATTGGGTATTACCAAGCCAGGGGAAACAGAGTTCTTGGGATTGAATGTCTGAATGCCACCTAATGAGAGACACACATACCTTGCATCCACAGCCCAGGTGATAACGATGATTCAGTCCTTTACGCTGGGATAGAGTCAGCCGGTCCCATTTCTCATACCAGTTGCACAGGCCAGTGTAAACCTTCCCTTCATACACCCGGCCTTGAAAACAGAGACATGGTCACAAGTTAGCACTTCTCAACTCAAGCACTTCTCTCGTTTCCTGAGATTGTTAATGCTCTCAATATGTTTGGCTTCAGTCACTGCTCAGCAAATCCTTTCTTTTTATTAACTGGTTCAGGAACCTCTGCTCAGCAAGACAACAGCACTTCTGCAAGTCAGGAATGTTGTGCTGGCTGTAAGCACCAGCAGCAACATGCAGGTTAGTAATGCCATCAAGCTCCTTTTAACAACAGAGAAAGTGAATTGACACTTTCGCTAGAAACAAGACTTGGCAACTGCCACATCTCTATCTCCTTGCCCAGCTCATTCCAAAATTTCTAGCACAGTCAAGTAGCAACAAGTTCCTTGTGACAGACATGCCAGCTCAGGTGTAAACTGACAGCCATGGACTGTCATACAACATATCTGTCACAACATGCCTAGGTATAAGATATGCTTTAGGAAAGACAGGGAAATCTGGAGAGTGAAATGACTCTCAGCATTCATGAGTACTGAACACTGGAATACTGTTGGCCATCTTAACACTTGGGAAGTTGCATACAGAGCTGTCTACACAGTCACCCAAATCCTTAGCAGGTGTATAGAACAGAAGAGGTTTTGATTATGAAGGACATGGTCCTTTACCTGTAATCAGATATTGGTACTTGTTGACCTCCAACTTGACTCCACAAAGACTCTCAGAGGCTTCTGTATAGATGTACTGAACATGTGGCATTATCTGGAAGCCCCTGTACATCTAGAGAAAGAATAAAAAGCTTTATGTCATCTTAAGATTACAAAATTCCCTTAAGATTCTTTATAATCTACATTCCTAGGCTAGGGTGGTAAGCAATAAAATTTGGTTTTTACAGGGGTGAAGGTATAATGGCACTAGCTGGACTCATGGAAGTCTCCCCATCAGATTTGTTGGTAAACCAGAAAAAGCACCTGCTAATGAGCCATTGCCATTCAGCACAGGGACCACTTTTTCCCACTCGTATTAGTTCCAGTGGCATTGAGTGAGCAAAGCGCCAACACTGCAAGCTCTGCCAACATCTTGAACAATATTTTCCCTTATATAGCTCATAATTAGGGAGAAATAAAATTAGTTCAAGCTTGGAATCTTTATTCTCCATGTGATTTAAACAATTTCTTCCAAACTAGAGGATTTTTCTTTTAAACAATTACCCTATTTTCCAGTGTTGCTGCTGTAAGAGTTTCAAACCTTTGGCGCTTGATCTAAGTCATCAAGCCAGACACCTCCCTTTCAAACACTTAGCATATGCTACTCCTGCTGACCTCAGCAAGGACTTAATGTTTCTCTAACTAAATGAATGCAGACATAGAATTCTACACCGTCTTCTAAAATTAGTCCCATACTGATGGGCACCATAAAGAAAATATCATATATACATAATTCCTCCACACTCCTCCTCCTTTCTCAAAATCGTTCTTACAGCCCAGTTTAATTGAAATAGGAACCCACAGATATACTGGATTCAGTCAGTTGGATTCAGTCAGAAATTAGCATGTGTCCTCATCTGACCTGACCTTACCACTGCAACTTAGGGAAACTCATGCCCACCTGTTAGTAGCATAATGAAGTCTTTGCATGATAATGAAACAAGTACTGCATGTGTACACTGGACCCAATTAAACGTATCCTATTTTTGAAAAATAGAGGATGATTTCCCTGAAAAATTTCATATTTAAAATTTGATTGTCTTTTCAAAGCATTCAATTTCTTTTTTCTCCCCAACTCTATGAATGGCCAATATTTAAAAGAGAAAATAATAGAAGTCAGAGAGAATTAGAGTTTCATAGCATTTCCCAGCCTATCCTTTCCTCTGTTAGCTTTATTAATAGAGAGCACATTCATATTCAGTTTAGCAATAAATATTAAAGTGAGGTAAAAGAGGGACAAAAAAATCCCAAACAATCCCAGTGCTACAGATCCTTGCTGCTGTCTCACCCAAGCTATGGTATTCTTCTCCAGGCTGCATTCTATTTCTTGGAATCCCGTATTATCTCAGGGTATTTCACCATTCTCCCATCTCCTTTAAGAACAACAAATCTTTTTTTCTTTCTGAAAGAACATCTGTCAATTTAACAGATTTTATGCTAGGCCCAGATAGTTCATATGAAACCATAAAAATACTACCACTAATTCTGCTATGCTGAGAGGCCAAATTATCTTTGGGGCATCCACAGAATATCAGCCAGGTGGTTTTTTTTCTTCTTAAGTTATACTCCCCTAATAACCATGATCTTGTAACAGTTATCACAACTCAGAAACCAGCACTATTGTGTACAGTAAAAGACATGCTAAAGCATTTGCATTTTCCATCCCTCCTTCTACACCCAGCAAATATACAAAGAAAGCATTTCTTAAACTAATCATACTGTATAAACAAAAGCTTATAGATCACGTTTGAGATACACAATTGTGTCCAAAGGCGAACAAAATCTTTCAATGAACATGGAAGAATTGAACTTTACCTAATCTCTACTTTATCCCTGCAATTTTCTTGGTATTGAATGACCTACTCAGATTTTCCAGTCATGGTGAAGATAGCTGGAGATCTAAGTTCTGGCACAGGCATCCTGTCTCTCCTTGGATGAGTTATTAAGCCCTCAGCACACTTTTGCTCCTGTAGGGGAGGTCTGCCTTGCCTCCCAAGGGTACTGTGCGGAAAGGCACATAGAATAAAGATCACGTGTTCAGACCCCATTCTAGTGGGTGTCACACCAAGAAGGTATGATAACAGTATCCAAGCAGATAAGACAACAGCTGGGGCTGCCCAGTCCCTCCAGGCAGTGCATTATCAACACTGCAGAGAGCTGCACGCTGTGCAGGTGCAGTACAAGGCATCTGCCACTCAGTGCTAAGCTCCAAGTCGTGTTGGACTAATTAAGCATCTGTGTTATAAAGTCGGCACGTGCACAGGCACGCTTGGAGCCCATTCTTCCTCTTGCTGAAAGGGCTACGAGCCAGGACTAATCATTCCTCTGTGAAGCTGCTCAGGTCCTTCCTGCAGGACCCTCACATTCATCACTTTGTGCATGTCCTGTGCCATCAAGCTCAACATGACTGCCTATGAAGTAGCTAGTGATGCTGAACCAGGGCTTGGTTTTCAACCCTTGGACCTGATTTCCTCTTCACATTACCATTAGGGACACCACTGTCAGGCTTGCTAAAGGGAGCATGCTCAGCCTCTCAAAAAGCGCTTCAATTCACCCCTCAGTGACCCTCATCAGTGCTAGACACTGCTATGCTAATTGAACCAATGCTGGGGCAGACAGGGCCTGCCTCACCCTCTGATGATTAAACAAAATTCACCATGACTTTGGTTCTCAGCAAAAGAAAGAAAATTTAGCAAGGGGGAATCTTCTACAGATGCCCACTGTCAAAACAACAAAAACAATACCTTAAGCATTATTTTTGGATAAACAAAATGTTTTAGATCTCCTGTTGGACCAGTCAGAAGAAAACCAATCATGAAGCTAGACTCTCTCCTAACTGCTACCCTCGGAGTCCTCCTGTTACCACAAATGTGCATTTTTAGGAGCATAATAACAGGGAACAAAGTATTAGCAAGCATCACATGGTGATGTCTGCTAGTGCTGCCTTATTTCCATCTGTGTCAGCATTCCCCTTAGTAGCCCCCATACTGCCTCAGAAATGCACATGCAAATCCTATGGTGTTTTCTGCTGCATGAACAACTTCACCCGGTGAAGCTGTTCATGATGTTTGTCCCTCTGTCCCTCTGATGTGAGGTTGCACTAGATATTCAGGGCTTGAAGTCATCTTGCCTAACCTTCAGCTACCTAAAATTTAGGCAATTCACCTGAATTAGGCATCCTCTCTAGTCAAATGCCAGAACAGGCACCTCCAGAACAACTCAGCCTGTCCTAAAATAGCTGTCTACAGCTAGTGGGCTGAGTTACAGTTTGATGGTTCCTGTCTCTATCCATTGACAATCAAGAGAGCAGGAAAGACTCAACACCTCATTTTAGTCTGTCTAAAATTAAACTAAATTAATCCTACTCCACTTCTTTCCTCTTGGAACTATCACATTTCCGTCCGTAGACTCATTTTACAGATTAGCAACAAACCAAGGAAAGCTTCTTTGCTTCTGGCAGCCTATGCTGAGTGCTGCCATGGTCAACCAGGACTGTTTGTGTACATGGAGGAGAAATATCTTATCTCCTTGTTTCCTCTGCAGTTTCCTGAAATAGGTTTGGGCCATTCTCAGAATGCACTGCAGGATCACAGAACACGTAGTGGTTAGATCAGTCCTGTGCAGATTTATGACACGTGATCTTGAAGTACTCCTGTATTATTTGAGAAGGCAGTGCGGGGAGGCAGGAGTTGCTTGAAAAAG
The DNA here is from genome assembly GCA_035047865.1 of Dendrocincla tyrannina. Taxonomy (NCBI): domain Eukaryota; kingdom Metazoa; phylum Chordata; class Aves; order Passeriformes; family Dendrocolaptidae; genus Dendrocincla; species Dendrocincla tyrannina. The sequence continues at coordinate 52,625,774 of JAWWMP010000041.1, forward strand.
CACAAGGCCTTTTCAGACAACAAACCTGAACGCTAGAAAGCCTGGCACTGTTTTGTCACTGTGGGCTGACCTTGTGCTCCAGCCCAGGCTCCAAGCTGGTTTAGTTGCGAAATGCAGCAACAAGTTCAGGAGTGTTAGTGAGATCAACAATCAATCCCAGCAAATTCCAAGGAGCCCACGAAAGAAATACAGAGATTGTTTGTTGCCCTTGTAGGCTTTCAGTGCTTTCCACAGACAATTCAGTACACACTGATAGACTAAATGTCTTGTTTATTTTTCATCTGCAGGTGCAGAAGGGTTTATGCAGACTGACATTTTAGTTTTATCTTTAGAGTTGTTCCCATGCAGCTGTGCAGACCCATAGGCCTCCCTATCAGCAGAAGGACTGTCAGCTTTCATAGGGGCAAGAAGGGGAGAGATTTGCTGCATCATTCTGAACTCCCCCACTGGATGGATCTAAATCCCTCTTTATACTAAAGTCTTTGAGCTCAGCAGAAAGACAGCAAGGCCTCAAAGAAGACACTTGGTTTGTTTGTTTGTTTATCAAGAACTATGTCCTCTGGACATTCCAGTTCTACTGAGCAATTTGACTGCTTCAGGTTCCTTCTTCCCAAAGGTCAGTTAAATGTCCAATGTAACATCCCACCATCTATGCAGCAGGCACAGAGGCAGTTTGACCAACACATGATTTGCCCTTTAAAATCACTCTTGCGTTTGTTGGATGCACAACTTCCAAACAAAACACTGTGCAACTGCTCCTGCAAAAAGACCCTGTACCGCAAAATAACCCAGTGAAAACAGCCAGAACAGGCTCAGGCATCTTATTTCAAGACTGACACGATGGTGTCTATTGACAGTAGAGTGGCTGCTGCTCCACTCAACCTGCTCACCTTGCCTGGGCTTACACCCCTCCACATGCCAGCAGACACATCAAAGTCTTTTCTATTAATAGCAGGGACACTGCTGAGGTTCCTAGGTCAGAGAAGGAATGTTTAATGCTGTCCCAGAGATCTCTGACACTGCAACTCACTGGCTGACAATGTGGCAGGCTGCATCATTAGATAGGAGAGGGGCCAGTGTTATGGCTGGTAAAGGGCAGTAGTCAATTTCAGGGACTCTTCACTGCTGCATCCTGTTCACGGTCACAGGTTAAACAGGAACCACCAAACTGTTGGAACTGAGAAGGAGGGAAAGTAGTGGTAGTAGACAGACCAGGATAAAATCAGAAAAAGAGAAGTTGATGAAGCCACTGCAGCATGCGGATGTTGAGGAGTTCTGTGAAGTGGGGTACACTTGCTGAGCTGGAGAGTGACAGAACTGGACAAGAACAGCACAGAGTGCTGCAACCCTTATGAGGCCCAGGACAGCTATTAAAAAAAAAAAAAAAAAAACAAAAAAAAAAAGGCAGCATTGTCTCATTGTTGCCAACATAACCAATCACTTTTTTTACAAATACAAGTTAACAAATATGTATTTCCTTTGGAGTCTTAAAAAGAAGCTTTTAAGGTTCAGGAAATCAATCAGCCCAGCATCTCACACCCTCTTATTCAAAGTGCAAGCATTCCACTCTTGTGGAAGAGCCACGCCAGGACCAGATTTGGCTACGTGCATGGCTTTGCGACAGCTTATGAAACAAGCTTTGCGTCTCCTCCTCCCACTTTGGAGCTTAGTTATAAACTGCCTTATAAAGAGACTTACTGTTACAAGGCAGGCAAGTGACTGGTTTTTTCTGAACCTTTACTTTGTCTAATATGTTTCAGATTTCTGCAGTCTCTGCCAAGCTTTTCCATTCCCTTTCTTTTTTTTATTTTTTTTTTCCTAAAGACATAAAACAGTCTTATGACTGGAATGGCACTGCCAAGAAAAACAATCTAGGGCTGATTTTTAGCATTACATAACAACAGCACAGTTTAAGAAAAAATACTAAGCCTAAAGCAGCAGGTTGAGTGCAATTCGCGCAGCAAAGTATTAGAGCTCTGAAGAAAGGAACTAAAGAAATTAAGCAACTGGCGCAGGAGATCTCTCTTCTCATCTCTGAGTCAATATTTTACAGCTCTTCTGAGCTAACAATCTTTAAATGCTACAGTGTTCAGTTAGCTTTATAAAAAGACTTCACTATATGATTTTCATTTGTTCTGTACACGGAAAAAAGTGTTATCATCCTAATTGGTGGTCACAAAGAACGCAAGGAAAGAAGAGAAACAAGAACACTCTCCCAAGGCTGGCAGACCCCCTGCTATAATTTCCTTCTTGGATTTAATGAAAGTGCTGCATGGAAAAGCTTGCATTTCCACAGTCTAACACTTCATGCTGAACACAAAACAGGACTTCAGTATCTGCAGAAGACCATCTGGCATCTTTTCCTACCAGAAATTTTAAAAATAATGGAAGAATTCAGGTATTCAGCATTGTATATCAGGAAGGATCTCTTCCTGTTCCTTTGCCCTCTTCAGGCAAATTTCTGCCACGCTGGTTTTCTTCCATCCTGGCTGGCCAATACAAAAATGTTGAGATGCTGATAAGTATGCAAACCCTGTTTGTTGCTACATGTTAATTACAGTAATTATCATATCTACAAGCCTATGTGAAATGTCTGCAAAAATACCTTCATCTGCTTGACTGTGTATCGCATGGTTCCAAAGGGTCCATCTTTCATGAGCTTCTTCCCCACCACTTTAGCTCGGATCACTGTCATAAGGGAAGAAAAATACAATAAATTATAAACAACTTTACACAACATTTATGCTGTACCTTTCACTTAAAAAAAAAACCAAAACAACAAAAACCCCAACAAAAACAAACAAAAACACAGAAAAAAACCCCAAACCCACCACACACACAAAAAAACCAACAAAACAAAAAAAACCACAAAAAACAAGCAAACAAAAACACAAAAACCAACCAACCAAAAAAAAACCACCTACTTAGAAATTATTCTGTAAAATAAAACAAAACTCCAGCCCAACCTTGCTCTCAATTTATTCTAAATCTCACACACAGCAATGGCATGTAAAATGGGATGCCAAAGAAAGTATTTATTTAGAGGAAATCCAGTTCTGTGTGAAGAGTAAGAACAAGCATTAATTATGGTTAAATCTTACTGAAATCTGCAAGGTAGACCACAGCTGGGACCAAGACAGATTAAACTCTTCGCACCAACCCACTGGTATGAAGTCTGTATTTAATGTCTTAACTCTCAACATACAGAATGATGTTCAATAAGATATTACTTTTAAATTATTCTTTGGGTGCCCAATGCAGCATCTGCTTCCAAATAATCACAACAACACATAACAGTGCGAAAAACCTTATTCCAGTTTTCTGAATAACCAAAAGAACAGATTTAAAGAAAGAGATAGGTCTGGTTATACACACTAGTTCCTGGACCTTGTTCCATGAGGGTGGTGTCAAATGAAGACAAACTCACTTTGCTCTGATTTATATCCTCTTCTTCAGCCAGACTTGTCAAAGAAATTTTAAACTAGCTAAGACAGTCTTGCTGGCTTTGATTCAAAGGGCCAACAAAACCTTCATTCATTGAGTGTAAAACTTAAAATAGTTTTATTGTTCTTAAATTTCTATTACCCAATGGCAGCAAAAGCCAGTACAAATTTATTGATCCTTTTATTTAACAAGTTGTCCAGACTTCAGTTTACTCTCATCTTCGAAATTTAGTAGCTATACTGAACCATGTGCTTGAGGACTGCAAATACCTTTTAAAAACTAGATTCCCCCATTAGTTGCTCCCAAACACCACAACCACCATCAAAGCTACAGAAACCAGACTGCTTAAGGGTCAATGAGAAAGAACACAATTCCTTTAAGGCTTTGGGAATTTCAGGACAGCTGACAAATACTGGAATCTATAGCAAAGAGTGTCAAATGTCTTATCTTCATCTGTTGCATATCTGATACACTGAAATTGAAAAACTTGCCCAACACATCTGAAACCAACAAAGAAATCTTGTATCATACTGACAATGATAAGAAATCTACTAAAAGGCAGTATTACAAAATGCTAGGGTTCCCAAACCAGGACACAGTTAGCATATACAATGACAGGCATGTTCTCAAGCTGACAAAATACCTAAAACCCCATTTTCTTCATGTGCTTCACTGCTAGCTTGGTAGTCTTTCAACTTCTAGTTAGAGTAGCATAGCCACTAGAGACAGAAACTTTGATTTATGAACTGATCAAGAGATTCATCAAAGGACCAAAGATTCAAAATGCACATCTAGAGTAGCACGTAACAGCATCCCAGCTTCAACTAATGATACCCTTGGCAAGCAAGTGGAAGGGTCTATATTTTTGTATTATTGTTCCCCAGTAAAGTTGGAGAGCAACCACTCTAGTAAATTCACCTAGAAAAGCCATGGCAAACTTCAGTGTGGGCTGCCACTTCAAGCCATTTGTACATGGGTCAAGCCCTCTGTTTCTCAGAGAAGTTGCCTTTATCACTGCAATGGTAACTTTTCTAGTTAAGTTCTTTTCTTTACTGGAAAGCTAAAAATGAACAAAGAACCCACCCTGCATCATTTTTTCCATATTGAAGGAAAAGTCAAACTGCAGCCAAGGAGCAGAGGATACTCCAACTTAAGTCTATCCTCTGTATTTTGTGAGGCTAAACTCCCACCTCCTGAGGATTAGACGTGTCTGAATAACTGGAGAGAAATGCTGGATGGACAGGACTGCCCAGAGGTTGCTCTTGCATGTGTAGCTTCAACACCCTAGGCCTCCATGCATGAGAGCCACTTGTAAATCTGCCCAGAACAGAGCTCGAAGCTGCACATCTGCAGCCACATGTGTCCCAGTTCCCATCTTTGCTCCTTCAAATCACCACTCCCCAGTTATACGGCTGGACCACTCTTCATACCTGGTCAGAAAATAAAGAATATTGCTCCTAACTGAGCAGGGGCCATGCATACTTGCCAGAGGAACTTTTCACTCTGTGCAAATTAACAGAAATTTACACTATTTTGGTTGCAAATACAGTCCATGTTGTGTTCACTGTTTACTTCTGCAGACTCCTACTCCTTGAGCAGAATGGGGCAAAAGGTATTGTGACTGCTCTCCTGAATTCCTCCCTCCTCCTTGAAGCTCTATTACAGTCCTACTATTACTGATGGGAAACTTTATCCCACACAAGTGGTCACCAAAATAGCTGCATATTTTTAAACCACAATTCCTTTGAACTGCTGCCTATGAAAATACTCCAAGATGAATGTTTCTCAGTACCTTGGGGTTTCAGGTCAGGTCACTTTGTGGGACTAGAGCAGTTGGCAAGGTCTCATGAGTGATTTGTAAGTATTTATGAAAAGCTAAATTAGACAGGGATATAAATCTTGATAAGATAAGCACGGTAGCCATGCCATGATATGAAGAGGAGAAAACATATGCACTGCTTCTCAGCATTTGACATGATTGAAAAAATGAGGGAGAAAACAGAGAGAAAGAAAACCAGGTGTTTACTTAATATTCTAAAAAAATATTATGAAACTTGCTACGCTTGAAGATTCAAGAAGTACATCTAAAAATGTATCAAAAATTATTAATGTATTTATCTCTTTTCCATTGCCGTTCTGTGGTTTTTGTTTGGGTTAGGGTTTGTGGGGTTTTTTTATGTAAACTAGCTTAGTACTTAGGAAACCAGAGGTGGCTCAGATTTGCAACAGGACTAGTATAGTGCCAGCAGTCAATGGTTTGTGTTTCACTGGCATCTCCGCTCTGGTACAAACTGTCTGCAGGTGCATGTATACACAGGAATACAGACAAAAATCACTTACATATTTTCTAAATGTCACTGAATGAGGTCCTACAAAGGCAAACAAATCAGAATGGGCGTAGGAGAAGAAGGACTTAAACGACTTTTTATTTGACCATATGCACACATATCTAACTCAAGTACTCTAACTTATCGCTTACTCTGTGGCCATTTTCTCAAAGTTTCATAGGAAGAATAGGCCTAAAGGTAAGATATGAAGCAGAAGAGGACACTGACTTTACAAATGAAATAGCAGAAGGCATTCTTTTCATGAGTCAAGGAGCGGACAAACAGGCAATTCTCAAAGGGAAATGGATGTGCTAGATTAAGACAAGCATTTGTCAAGCTGAGAAAATAACACAGTGAAAAGACTTGTAGCTGCCAAGTAATTTCATCCAGGCACACACTAGCTACCACATCCTGAAAGACAACTCAGTCACTGGTCACAGCCAGCACGGCTTCATGAAAGGAAAGTTCCACTTATCAAACCTGATTTTCTTCTATGACAAGGTAACCCACCTAACTGATCAAGGGAAGCCAACTGATATAATCTCTGATATAATCTTTTTGGATTTCAGTAAAGCTTTCAATATGGTCTCTCCCAGGATCCCTCTGGATAAAAAGTCCAGCACACAGCTGGATAAACACACCGTGTGGTGGGTGAGCAATTAGCTCAGGGTCGAGCAGAGAGGGTAATAGTGAATGGGGTGACATCAGACTGGTGACCTGTCACTAGTGGGGTTCTGCAGGGTTCCATCTTGGGCCCTGTGCTCTTCAATACCTTCAAAAATGGACTTGGATACAGGACTGTAAGGAATACTGAGCAAGATTGCAGATGACACAAAACTGGGAGGAGCTGTTGAGTCCCTTGACTAATTAGAGGGCTGGGCAATCACCAACCATATGAAGTTCAACAAGGGGAACTGCTGGATTCTGCACCTGGGATGGGGCAACCCCAGATCTTTGTTCAGACTGGGGAGTGAGATGCTGGAAAGCAGTGCCATGGAAAGGGACCTGGGGGTCCTGGTCGATGACAAGTTGAATATGAGTCAGCAGTGCCCTGGCAGCCAGGAGAGCCAACCCTGTCCTGGGGGGCATCAGGCAAAGCATCGCCAGCCGATCGAGGGAGGGGATCGTCCAGCTCTGCTCTGCACTGGGGTGGCCCCACCTTGGATACTGAGTGCAGTTTGGGGCACCATAATGTGAGAAAGACATTCAGCTATTAGAGAGTGTCCAAAGGAGAGCAATGAAGATGGTGAAGGGCCTCGAGGGGAAGCCGTGTGAGGAGTGGCTGAGGGCACTTGGTCTGCTCAGCCTGGAGGAGACTGAGGGGAGACCTCACTGCAGTTACAATTTCCTCATGAGGGGAAGAGGAGGGACAGGCACTGATCTCTTCTGTGTGGTGACCAGTGACAGGATCTGAGGGAATGACCTGAAGTTGTGTCAGGAGAGATTTGGGTTGGATATTAGAAAAAGGTTCTTCACCCAGAGGGTGGTTGGGTATGGGAACAGGCTCTGCAAGGCAGTGGTCACAGCACCAAGCCTGACAGAGTTCAAGCATTTAGAAGAGACTCTCAGACACATAGTGTGACTCTTGGAGATGGTCCTGTGCAGGGCCAGGAGCTGGATTCAGTGATACTTGTGTGTCCCTTCCAACTTGGCGTATTCTGTGATGCATGTGTAGTAGCTCCTTATCCCAACTGAAAAGCAAGGGCATCACTGTCCCGGTTCAATCCAAACCCTGTTCTTTATCGGGGCCAGCCACTAGATGGTGACCCTGTCCCAAATCTCACCTTCCCCTGACAAATGGGCAGCGGTACAAGCACAAGCTAACGCCACAAATCCCAGTTGCTTGCTCAACTGCACCATGAGAACCAGATGCTTTCATGCAAGTGGGCTGGTTGTCATCCATAAACAGCATTTTAAGTAGAGGCACACCCTTTAGAGACCAGGATTTGCTCCAAACCCATTTCCCTTGTGACCAATTACCATGAATGGCTCAGGAGAGTAACAACTGCTACACTTCTCATTATTCTTTCAAGGATTTATTTTATTGGTGTGCAATATGAGTATTTTTAAGTGAGAGCTTTGGCTGAGATGCATGCTTACTGCATTGAAGTAAGTGAAGGATGTGGAGTACTCGTGTTGTTTACTAATGGAGACACGGGACAAGTTATTCTCTCAGTGCATTCTCTGACATCCAAACAGTGGCAAAATAAAATATATGGGGAGCACCAACGTGACTGGGAGGCTGAAGAAAGGCTCCTTCTATCCTGAGGCCACTGACTACACTAGAAACTGGACAACACTTAGAAATGCTGCTTTAACACCAGACACAGAACATGCCAAAGAGGATGATTGCCATTTTATTCATCCAAAGACTATACAAGGGCTCACTTCCAAGCACAATTTACTGAGACCTTTCTACCAGCTTTACTAGAAGCTCTCATTCAGTCTGCCTCACAAAAACTGCTTACTGTGCTGGTACATGCTGGAGGACTCACAGTATGCACAGCTAAGGCAGCTGGTATGTTTTAGACTCCTTAGTATACTGAGCACACTACTGACATATTAGTGGAATTTATGAGGGTGTCTCCTAATGTGGTCAAGGCAGGATGCTTTCACACAGAGATTTTCTAGCACTGGTGCTTATGGTGCTGCTAAGATGGAATTGCTTATTCTCTCTCACAAGATGCATTCTTTTTCCCACTCCCCTGGCCGATCTGTTAGGAATTACTACCAACACTCTTGACTGCCCTAAAAACATAAGACCGTAACTAAAAGTGGACTGTGTCCTTTGGACTGGAGGTATGGCCCAACTATATGCAGCCTCTTGGGAGGCTCTACTAAATTGCCTGGTGGCTGTAGGCTTGTATGAGCAGCAAGTAGCTGGTGCCTGCTCTAGTAGGAGGACAAAAAGCAGCCCTTCACTCACTCCTCCACTTCCACAGCAAAGCAGAATGGAGAGGGAAATATTGATAACACCAGCATATTCATGAAGAGGGGAGGAAAACAGAAGCTTCCAGTCTGTTTGATGATCTGGTTGTACTGAAAGTCACCTTTTCGTCCATAATCAAAATAGGATTCTTTTACCAATCAGAGTACGGAATTTGAAGGCTTCTTGCAAAGCACAATAAGGCTGAAAAAATACAACAGAGGAGTTTTCTCTTGCATTGTACCATCATGACCTTCAGCCAAAGTCACAGAGACAAACTTCTTTTGCTTTGTCTTGGAAGAAGTCAAATCCAGCTGTGCTGGTACACAGCATCCCCAGAGAACTTCATGAAGAATGCAAAGAAAAAGGTAGTGAAGTTAAGAGGCTCACTGCTGGTTGCCTTCCTCTCATACCCCTGGACCAACAAACTAGTTCCCGTTACTGGCAGTCCAAATCTTGACTTTTGACTTTTCAAAGTGCTCTTATGAACACCGACTGACAAAGAGCATCTTCTTGACACCAATAACCTCTTACCAGTCAGTTGCCACACAAATATCATATTGTAAAGGACTTGTGTTTACTTCAGCAAGTGTGTTGGTGACTAACAATAAAAGTCTAAATAAAAACAAGAAAGCAAGACACCCAGATAACTTTCCTTCCCATGCTCTAGCCAGAACTATGACTTTTACTTTAGGGCTTTGTTCTAGACATCCAAAAACCTTTCCCTGTCTGTGGCATGGGAAGGCTGTTTAAAGGCCAAAAAAAGTGGAAGGTAATTAAATGGCTTCACCCAGGCCCACGCTCTGTATAAAACAACTGATTACAACTGCACTTGCTAAATATTAACCACCTTTACCATCCTTGCAGATATCCTTGCCACTGAGAGTCTGTTTGCATGACATGCTGTGCTGCTTGATTTCCAACACTGCAAAATAAAGAGTAATACAACTCTTTCATACAAGACTGTGATTGCATCAGACCTTCCATCACTTCAAAAAGTATAAACTGCTCTGCAAGGGCTTTATTTGGGAGGAAGTTAATCCTCTCAACAAGACCATAAATTAAAGACTCAAGATTGCATAAAACAAGCAGAACTCGGTTTGTGCTTGGCATTTCACCTGTAGTTTAATAACTGCATACAATTTTTCTGATGGCAGCAGTACCAAGCTTTTTCTCCCTCCCCTCATGGTGTCCAAGCCCCTGTGGAAGTCCAAGCTCCCTTTGAAACACATTAGAGAGAAGCAAGAGGTCTCTGTTAGATAAAAACTTGCAAATTCTCATCTAAACATTTCATTCAGGCTCCTGTATGCAATTTGGTTGCAGATTCTTCAGCTGCCCAGCATCTAATTCCTGATATTAGTTCCCATGCTTCCCCATCATACACAGACAGTCTGTTGGAAAGACAGAGGAAAGACTAAACAGAGGAGGAAGAAAGGAGGGATCTAAAATGCCTCCATATCCGTTTACAAGTACAATCTCTCAGATCCACATGTAGAAGTTAGTACATGTAAAAACTAGCTTTGAGAAACACCTCATGAAAAACACGGAGAAGCTAAAGGAAGAAAAGAAGAAAGAACCTGAGCATCTGTTGTTGGTAGATATTAAGCCTACTAAACTCAGGGAAGTCAGGTAGACCTAAGAGATTGGCTAGAACAGGCACAGAGTGAGTTGAGTCACAGGAGTTACACACATCACTAGGCTAGTCTCACGGTTTGCACCACCAAAACATTCTAGGTTTGCTATAGAGATCTAAGATCTGAGTAGAGACACTGCAGATTATGTAATGGGCGTGCCTACAGTTTTGAGAGCCTTCTGGTAAAAAAAACAGAGAAACCGATGTCATTCCTGCCAAATAGACATTTCTGTGTCTCCTTTTTGGTAGCTTGTTTTTTTTTTTTAACTTTACATCTAAATATTTTTTAACTAGTCTCTGGAAGCTGAATTCAAGCTAGAGGTAAAAGGCAGTAGGTAAGCACAGAGTAAAGGAAGGAAAAATTATACAAGTGGAGGGAGGGGAAGGGAGTGCCTCATGTACAGAGTACAGTAGAGGCATCTTGCATCTCTCCCCAAGGAGTGTTTTCAGCAGAGCACATTTTGCCTCATTTTGTGCCTCTGACAACTGCCAAAGACAGAAATGCTTTCAGCCAAGGTTAGCAGTGTTGGAAAGAGATGGTTGTCAAAACCAACACACAAAAGCACTTCCAAAGCCAGCTTACAACAGTGGAGAAAAATAACAAGCATATGACTCAAAGGAATGCTCCGCCCAAAACACCTTTTCCATTTCCTTTTGGTCAACATAAGACCAGTGCAATAGAATTAGATTAAGTTCAGTCCTCTCTTAAAGATCAAGTACTTCTTGACACAGTATGTACAGGACAAGGGGAAGGCAGGCTGAGACAGACAAGGCTCTGGTTTCTCATAGCTCTTTGGAATTGTTCAGTGGAGCCACAGGTCTAAGCTTTCCACTCAGCGAATATGGCAGAGCTGATGTGAGACCAATTACAGGCAAATGGAAACCATATGCGATTTTAATGAAACAAGAAGCTGCTGCACATAACTTACTGCTGCAGGAGCATTTACTGCCTGAAAGGAATGTGCATCTGGCATTGATCGTTTCCCAACCCATCAAGTGAGCAGTAACATGGAAAGCAAATTGGAGCATATGATGAGAGATGAATTACCTAAAGAGTACAGTTAGGGGCGCAGCCTCTGCAAGAAGAAAACACGTCCTTTGCCTGTGATTTAGTGATACAGTTGCAAGCGAGGCTGATCTTCCATTTCCACAGATCATGATGATAAACTACAAGAACGAGTGCTGGAGTAATTAAAATGGATTGAGTGGTATTTTAAAGAACCTACTACAGTCACAGAAATCCCATTCTCATTCACACAGGGCAGACTTTAACTCTCTTGAAGTCATGTGCACTGCTTAAAGAACCAAGCCCTGTTGATCCTAAATAGAGGTAATATACAGTCCTCAAATGACATTACTTTCAGGTGTACATCAAAATTAGGAGATTTGAGGTTGAAGAGGCAGTGTAGACAAACTCTTTTTATTCATTTTTTCTTTGTTCTTTTTGACTGCAAATTTCCCAGTAAGCTTTAGTTCTGCTGAGAAAGAAAAGTCCTTAGCCTGCAAAGCTGTAGATAAATTGCTCTATTGGGATATGGTTACTTCTTCTGTAGGCTGTTGTGTTGCAGCTTGATATCCGGTTCTCAGAACAAACCCACCACCTTCACCAAGCAGGCAAGAGACTACTCACATATATCATAAGAGGAGGGAAGGGCAGATGCTCTTATCTAGCACTTGATCAGTGAATGTCTAGGGCTTTGACCCAGCAGATGCTACTTCACATTCCAGATAATAGCAAGACATCTGCAAAACCAGACACACAGAAATGGCATGTCTTTGCTCCTTCATGCTAGATTTCCTCTAGGGTATATCCAGCATCAACAAGCATCATAAATTCATCACTGTATTTTTTGAGGATGCAGTGGAAAAAATCTTGAGCCAAATCTGCCTATTTATCAGTCTTCCTTCACCCACTGTGCAATCCATGAATACACTGGGCATCAGATCCAAACAGTCCAAGAGGAGGAAGTGGAAGCACAGTCTTGCTAAAGAGAACATCTGAAGGCAGTTTTCATCTGTGCATTAGAAATAGGGGCAGCTCTGACAGCCCATGTAAACCTTTAAAAACAGGGATTATCAAAAGCCACAGGCCTGGGCACTCCCTGCTTCATCAACTTACTTCAGAGGACTCTCCTTGCTTCAGCACCTTGCCCAACTGGGAGGGGTGCCAGCATTCTCTGAGGAGGCTGCACTCCACTGATCACATGGTTTACGCTCAATTTTGCACGTAGGAGCTAGAGAGGAAGAACTGTTTGTGAACATGTATAGATTTCAAGGGTACTGGGTGGGCCTGCAAATTCCTTCCTGCATTAGAAAACGTGCACTAAACTGACAGGCTAAGCAGCTGTCCACACCAAAGAGGCATACATATTTAACCAGGGCAGGCCTATATGTGCTGCTCTGCTGCTCCTATTTGCATTGGACCTGACAGGGCCTAGTACTAGCCTTGACAAATCATGGAATTAAACCTGCATTCAAACAATTTTTCCTGTGAGGAGACAATATCTTTGCCCACCATCCTCATTATCAATTTTTCTGAAGACTGTTCACATACACTGCACATGTCCATGACACAGTTCTGGTTTGTCATAATGCTTAAGGAATTTACTAATTACTCATTTTATTAATGTCTGTTATGTAACCACAGTAATTAATATTATGTAGTTGAGCTTAGGTACATGAGAATTTTATCCTGGAATCTGCATACCATGTAAAGACTAGGTGTAGTACTTGGATCCCGATTCAGTATTCATTAGAACACATAGAAAACCTCCCTGAGACCTGAACAAGCCTCACATACCACTATTCCCAGCAGACTACAGGTCAAGATCAGGACAATATCAGGGCAATTTGCCCAAGTTGCCCACCTATCCAGAACTTTCCAGAATCACGTGTAGTGCCCTGTCATATCTGTATTCCAAGCATCATCCTCAATTTTTGACCTTTGAAGGCCAGAAGAACTCAGTGTTGATCTGTTGTACATATACTGCACAAGGTACTTCCACTGGCTCTGAAGACACAGGATTTTCCCTGTGCAATGACTTCTTTTTTGCACAACAAATATTTATACAAATTCAAGACTAAGCCATGTTGTTTTATTCTTAGTCATTATTGACAATTAGTGAGTTTTAAATGGAAATTCTCAAGTCTGACCATATGAATCTGATGGAGATTTATTTAATGTGAACGTACCAGTCACTTAGCTCACTTGTGCTACTCAAGTTCGAGAGCTTCAAGAAGTATTCTTACTGAAAACTTTCACTGATTTCCAATTTGTGGTAGGTAAGCTTGTATTCTGGTATCAATTCTTAGGTGTCCTTGTAACTTTTTAGAAAAAAACCCTGAAGGTCACAAGATATAGTTGGATAACCATTTCAAGCTGCCCTGGCACAGTGATGGCTATATGTGAATGCTCTAAGGCACATTAACTATTTGGGAGGCAGAAGTTCTCTGGATACTGCACTGCTGAACGTTTACAGATAAAGGTAATCATTTCCAGGGTATACACCGAGCCTGACTGCTTCCTGCCTGTCTAGGTCTCCTGAGACATTGCTGTAACAGAACTATTTTGGCAAAATAACGAACCACCCTCCCAAGAGCCAGCTTTTCAGGGCTCCAGTTAGGCTCGCACCTGGAACACAGGTGTAAGCTTGTTTAAACATTGACAAGGAGGGAACTAACAGAAATACAAGGGGAAATACCTCGTCTCAGTCCACTGGCAGCAACACAACCACAAAGCAAACTCGTTTATTCATTAATGCAGCAAACCAAGGAGAATTGCTCACTGACAAGGACTGGAGCAAGCAAAGGCTATCTAGATTTGTGTTTTAAAGGGAATTCTCAGCATTCAGAAAAAGCTAACTACAAACCCCGAAGGACTAATGAACTGGAATCTTTCCCAGCTTCAGAGGCAGCATGTAACCTGATAAAAATCAGCACTTCCAGAAGGGGAGGCTGTTACTGTTAAACCATCAGGGATGTTTCTGGAAAGACTTTTTCCTGTCAGGAAATGTGGCTTTACTTAAGTCACAAACTTCTAAGGAAAGTATCAACTTCAGCAAAATTGTTTTTAGTTTTTCTCCCAGAAAAACTGAGACCTATTTTGATCCTGAATCAGCAATTCCCTTCAGTTGCACTTGAATTCTTTATGTTGATATGAAATGAGACCTTCATTCAAAGTGGACATTTTGAAACAACCTTTCAAAACAATAGATTCAGATGAATCTGAATCACTTTTCCCAGAAAGTTCCATACTGAAAACTTTGATATTTCCATTTTCCCTCACATTTCAGATGGAATAAATTTCCACCATTTCAAAATTCTTTATGGAACAGAAATTCTGACCCTCTCCAGCAAGCTTTTAGACTTCTCTTTCACAGTATAAATCAGAGGTGACAACAACAATCTCTAGTGACAGGAGCAAGAGTAAATACCAATCTTCTCCACATTTTTCAGAAGCAGCAAGTAAATTCATACCAATGAGAGCTGCAGGTGCTGAGTACTGACATAATTTCAAGAAGTAGGCTATTATACTCTATGACCTCAGAGTATCTAAACTAAAATCAGCATTCGGCATCAAAGATCAGTCCTTTAATTCACTGTGCCAATAAAAGTCTGTCAACACTGCAGACTGTTAATGAACAAAGAGAGAACTAGAGCTATTTTTTAAAATCAACTTAGGATACCACAAACACTAATTCAACCTGTTCCTCATGTGAAACATTGGCCTGCTGAGTGCTTGCACTTTGAGACTGCAGGCAAGTCAGAAAGTCAATTCTGTGACAAATGCCTTCCTACTCTTTTTTTCTTTCTAGCTGTTTCCAACATTTTGAAGCAGTATTGTTTGATGGCAAGCTGCTTCCTGAAGCTGCTTCCTTCAACTGCCTGTTGAATCCAGTGGGAATCTTTCCACTGATTTTAACGGGAGTGGGATCAGGCCCTAAATAAGTAGTGGAGGAATCCCTAGACTTAAAAACTAAACAGCTGTCTCTGGCTTTCCAAAAGAAAAGTTATTCCTGCAGCTGTTTTCCCCTAAGTGCCATTGCTCCAAACTGTAACAGGACTGGAGGGAGGGGGAGAAGGTGGAATCTCAATAACCCATTAAAAAGGAGTATGGGCCATTGCGCAGCAGCTCTTTCAGTTCTACTCAAGCAGGGTCACTGCTGCCAGGCTCAGACAGCCCTAAGGGCACGGGAAAAGTCGTCTTCTTGTTTTCACATCTCATTCACGGAATGGATAACGAGGGTGAGGGAGGAATCAGCTTTTGGGTTAATTAGCCCCACGAACAGAGAGCTGCATTGTCATTAAAAGTTCAAGAAGTCATCAGGGTCATCATTGAACTGCAAGATGTACACACACGCACACGAGGCACACGTCTAAGCCTGAGGTTTTAGCAGCCTTGCTAGGCTCTGATTTTCCCCTATCCCAAAGGGTACACTTTGAGTCAAGAACACTGAACTGTTGTAGGCTCTGAGGAGAAGACAAGCATAAAGGCACTTTCTTTCAATAGCCGTTGTTCATCCACTTGTAACTGCTTAATTTCACACTTAATATACCAACTAAGAACAGTTAAATACTTACACAGCTTTTTTTCCCCCTGGGAAAAACCAGAGGTGTGGCTTACCAATGTATAGTTTCATGTTCACTTCTAATATTCTGTGGGATAAGCAGAATCCCAGTTAACGAAACCAGGCTGTTGGTGCACACTGTTTCCTTCCACTGCTTCCTTCCACAAGCAAGGAAGCTGAGGAAGTGCAAGTGCACATTAGCAAATTCAGAAATGACCATGTATGAATCATAATCAAAAGATAAAACATCTAAAATGTCAAGGGTTGCTATTAATAAGATTTCAAGCAGTGCTAGCCTCAGAGAGTCACAAGTTGGCTTAAAAACAAAAACAAAAAATTATCCAGCTATGCAAAACAGCCACAGATTACACTCTCATTGCCACAGATTGCAGTAACATTTTCTGGCAAGGGATTTTAGAGAAAATGAACCAAGACAAGTAAGGAATTCCCTGCCACCTACCAAAAAGGGCAGGGAATATAACCTTGAATTGCTGAAGCATTACTGCTTCTGCAGAAAACAGACTGGCATTGCCTAGTTCTGTCAGCTTTAGATTTCCTGCCTATACACTCTGAAACCAAAATTGATCTGAAACTCCTATCACTATAGCAAAATCTCACCAAAACACACTTCCTTTCTCTGGGTGAAAGGATCACAGATCCTGCTTGGTCTTACTGCTAAATTGGCAGGCAAATATGTAGCTAGCTCATGAGTGTATAGTTTCATTCAATGCTTGTTCTTTGCCAAGGGAAATTATTCTGGGAATACAGAAAAAAGTGGGGGTTTTTAAATTTTAACCACTATAGCTCTGTTGATCTCCGTGTACAGTGGTTGTCCGCATCACTGAATTTCAGTATGTTTATAACAATACAGCATGTTGCAGCAACTGTAGCAGAGAAGTTCACATGAGACAAAACACAGAAAAAAGACATACAAAATTCAGTGGGGAAACAACATACACTATCATTTTGGTTCTAAGTGCCCAAGTAAAGAGAGGTGCTGCAAGCTCTGATGGACTTCAGCCGAGAAGGGAGCCAAGTGGGCTAGGCAACTCCTCTAAGGAAACTCCTCTGAATTCCTTCCCTCCTGTTCAGGAGCTGGATATTTTTTTGCACGAAACCTGCCTTTCCCATGTTTTTCAATAGTGTAACCTAGTGATGCTGTCTCAAAGCACCACCACAATACTTCAGTAACAACTTCAGTTGATCTTTCCTGGTTGGTCCACATACATATTGAGGAACATGTGCTGGAAGAAACCTTTCCATGTTCTGCCCTTATGGTGGTTTGATGAACAAATAAAGAACCTGCACACAAAAGTGAACCCCTGTGTGTGCCAAGACAATTACCACCCTAGAATCCTGTTCTCTTGGCTCTCCTGTCCTTCTGTCAAAGAGACAGCCTAGTCAGGATGTGTGTATGCAATGTCAAATTCAGAAGAGGAGAGCTTTGAACAGCACAAAGGACAAAGTTTACGTCAATGGCCCAAGCATCCATACTGCATGAAAGACAAACAGGAAAGCAGTTCCTGAGACAGGAGGGAAAGAAAGACCCTGTGCTTTCCTTTACCCAGCTATTCCAGCAGCCATTAGTTCTGAAGGAAATCAGTATAAGAGAAGGGCATTCAGAAACAAACATGAGATCTTGTACTGACAGGAAGGAACCTATTGGCTTGAAAACTTTCCGGTACGAGTGAAAGCTCTGTTTCCCATGCAGACATATACAGCAGGCAGGTGCTGCCTGCTTCTCTCAATGTACATTATTTCTTCAATCAATTTCAACATGGCATTGGAATAAAGGCCAGTAAGGACCTTTGCTTGTTGTTTTTACAAAAGTGTCAGTCTGTTGGAAAGGACAAATCTCCCTGGGAGCAAGCTGGCAGTGCTACTCCAGCAGGCTCCTGCTGAGTTGCTCAACACAGGAGATGTAGGGCTATGAAGTATGTTAGTCCTAGCCTTATCATCTTGTAAGTACTTGGCATAAGGAGAATCCTCAGAACAAAATATGAGTAAATACATGATTCTCATTCCATTGGCCTCCCAGTCAAATAGAAAAAGAGCAAAACAGAATACTCTGGGAAACTCAAGAGACAGCTATAATTCAGAATGCATGTGGGAGGTAGATAAGACACTCATCCTGATAAGAAAAATAGACTCCGGAGTTTAAGTAACAAATGCCTCCAGTTTTGGAAGGAACTTAAAACTGCAGGGCTTGAATTAATATCTAATTACAAGCAATTAAGATGACAGCCTCAGAAGGGGGAAAATCAGAGCATCCCCCACCAGGCTTTTGGGAGGTGTATTTTATCAGCATCCGAACTCCAGCCTAGCTGGATGATGCATGTGACTCACTCAGGTTCTGCTGCAGGATGCTTACTTGTTCCAAAGTAAAGCTGTTAAAGGTAACATATTGGTCATCAGCTATTTGCTACCAGATCTAGTCGAGCTTCTCTCTGAATGGACAACATTCCACTAAAACCTTCCTGTGATAATTTGGGGTCTCTTAAAGTACCACCTAGGAGTTTTGCCTGATATTGTAGTATCCTCTATTTCCATGCTTCTCTGTAAAGCTGCAAACTGTTACACAGTGGGGGGAAAGCGGGACAGCTGCTTAATTCTATTGAAAATACACTGTCTGTAGAGAAGATAGAAACAGACTTATTGAAGTCTCCTTTTTATCTTGATCCTCTAAGGAAATAACCAACTAAATCCTTAATCCCCACCCCCTTGGGGATAAAAAAAAATAAAAAAAATAAAGAGAAAAAAGGGACAGGTGCTGCTCTTCATATTAAGAGAAGTAAAACAAAGGCCTTAAGAACTCATCCTGCCCTCACCCCAGCACAATCATTTGCAATACTGAAGTTCTTCCACAGGAACTGCAGTTCTTGTCTTCCCACGCTTCTCTGGGTTTGTGATTTTTGCCCTGCGGGATGCTAAGGGAGGGCCGGGTATTTTGTGCCTATTGAAGTACTGTACATGATGGCTACTTAAGTGCCCCAGGGACCACTTTGCTGTTTTACTTCCTCTTGGACTGATCCACTTCACCAAAGCATTTAAGATATTCATTATTTCAAGTGCTATACTTTTGCATGCAGTGTGGTCTCACAACTATTGTCTCCTGTTCCTTCTTTTCCCCACCCTACATTCTCCCAAATACCAGAAATTTTTCAGCTTTTAGCTCTGCTCTGCATGTAGCATATTACTTATTGGAGAAAATAATTTACTTAGAAACAGACCCATGTACCCCAGTCCAGAGGTGAGTAGGATAAACAAGGTGGATGTTTCACTCTTAAAGAAATTTAAAGCAGGGGACCCAGCAATCTCACACTTCACAAGAGCTGATCTAAAAGCTCTTTCATACTGTCACCTCAGTCCCCTTTAATCTGCAATGTGTGTTTCTCTGGACCTATGAAAGGCAGGCAGGATACTTATAGCAGTGTCGGAAGAGGCAGGAAGTAAGGAACTGGGGTGGGTGCTTGGAAAGCTTATAAAGGGCTTGGAACATGGGGGCCAGCCTGGAACTCCAGAACACAGAGCTGAAGGATAACTGTCTGGGGAATAGCTGGTTTTCTACAGATATCCTCTGGCTCACTCCTCCTCTACCTGTTCCCTTTCCAACACCAGCTATTTCCTGTCTTTCAAAGTTAAGCGGAAGTTTTCCATTCTGTGGTTTTCCTGTCTTGGTACAAGCAAGCACATTTTTTCCCTTATATTTTAACTGTTTGGAGACCAACAACAAAACCTGCTCACTAGAGGGAGAGCTTCCTATTTACAGCTGATCCATGAAACTTGAGAGGGCTGATTAAACACCAGAGGAGCAAGATCTTTGCATGTTCATGTATTCACTGAATATGAGAGACTGAACTTCTTGACTGAAAAAATGCTCCAGTGCCCTTCTACAGAAAATTAACAGGCTAACATAATGCCAGCAGGCCTCCCTGCAGACTACACTGCAGAAACACCCAGTGCTGAGGAAAACATGGAGAAAAGGAAACAGATGTTGAAGTTCTCATACTGAATGATAAGGAAGCAGAAGAGTTAAAATTCAAGTCCTTCATTCTAGGCCTGCAAGAGTTTGAGTCACTTGGAATACAGCCCTGTGAACTAGAAGTACTCCTGTTTCCTATGTGCTGTTGTATGACTTTTTTTTTTGTTTTAATGAATCAGTAGAGAACATGAAGTGTTACCTTCATGCTGTTACACCTGGTGTATCCATCAGTACCTGTGCAAGCATTGTGCAAGTTTGGTGCAATTTACAGCTGCTTTGCTGAAGAACCTGTGGTCATGCAGGCCTGCAAAAGGCTGGGCCTCTTCATGTCAAAGTCACTGAATTAAGAAGGGAAAAATCTATGGAGTCTCTTCATTCTTCCTTGGGCCTTTTACCATATCTCTTTTTTACCTCCCCAATAAACTAATTCTAAACTGCTAAGAACTAGCAGGATTACAGTGCTCTGACACTAAAAACGGATGGATGTCTAAGAAAGATTGCAGATTTTTTATTAGAATGTGTATTTTAGCCCAGAATCAGTAACAAATATGTGTTGACCATGTCTCTGCCATTTTCACACTCTCCTTATATCTCCTGACTGCAGTGGGGCAGGCTACTACATCATGTATATCAGAAGTACCTTCAAACACATTATAGCTGTCTTAATTTCATTGGCTTCTCCTGCTGCACAATCTGCATCATTTTCCAGCTACGCAGTATCTTCCTTCTAATTCACCTGGCAAAACTAAAAGACCACACCCTGCACACGCACTCATGCAACTTGCATTTCTTGAAGGGCTATTTGAAGGAACTTGGCATTCATCTCAATGGAGGAAGGCAACAGCTTGGTTAGAGTCCAGATAAAGTGCATGTGTTCCGTCCATGGCTGGTCCACACAGCCAGGTTTTTTCAAAGCCCAAGCTTTGATTGCCAGTCAGAAATGAACATGCTATAGGCTGTTAGAGATCAATCAGCGGAGCATCAGACTGTTTTGTGTAGGTTCTCCTACTTACATGTTCCCTGAAACCCAACTGCACATTCACCTCCTGGATGGCTCAGATCCGCCTAGTTCACATAGTTCCAGATTGGCTGGCCTACCATGCATCACAGCTAGTGACTTTTCTTATCTTGACCAGCCTGTACCTAGTTCTTCATCTATGCTTCCATACTGCATTCCTAACTTCACCAGTAATCCTTCCCTCCTCCTTCTACTCTGAGACTAGTCTCTGAAGAGCCTTTGCCACTCCTACAGCTCCTAAACACCTTCTCCCCTTACAACTTTCCTATTGAGCCTATTGCTGTGGTCATTCTCTTACCCCATCTCTAATAGAGACAGAAGTTTTCCAACCTGAGCCTGCTGACACAGACCTCTAGTTCCCCACTATCATAATCCAAGACCATATCCCTAAGCTGACAAAGGCCTCCCTGACATTCTCCCCAGCCACTCTGCTGGTTCTTGGTGCATTTCAGTCCCAGAAGGGACACCCCAAATCACCTCCTTTCTTCCTAAAATAAAAATGAGATTCTGCATCTCAGGCAAACCATAGCTGATGTTTGATGAGGTTTGCTTTTATTTTTTGCATATGCATCTCTCTGCTACTTAACTAGAGTTTTATTGTCTGTATACTGTTTCTAAGGGCTGAAACTGAACTTTGGGGAGGTCTTGTATAAACACTTTCAGGAATTTGGACTATTCATAGTCAACATTAATTTCTCCAGCACACAACTCAAGACTTCTACTTTGCTTCCAGAAGACCCCCAGAATCTTTTCTAGCTGCCAGAAGTTTTGAATAAATAAAATAATCAGGAAACTATTTGCATTTTTATGTTATTAGACACTGTCAGTTAATGTGCTACGTCTTCACTGTGGTCACCCAAGAGATCTACTTCACACTACCGTTGCAGGTTAACTTTGGGTTTGGCAATAGTTTTAAGCTCTCCAGTATTGGTAACATTCCTCTTAGAAACCTGAAATGATCATGTCAAGTGCAGCTCTGATAAAACCTGGTGAAATATTGGTGAGACAAGTTGTAATACACCTGTTCTACACTAGTTATGAGGCTGGTTCAGTATTTCCTCTCCACACTGGTAACTAGGCCAGATTTTAGATCATGTATAAGAGGGTGTAAATTCATTTAACCCACCTTGGTCTCATTTACCTCAGGTCCAGAACCAGCCTAATATTTTCAAATAGCAGAAATTTGAAATTCACCAGCCAACATTCTTCTCTCAAGCTATTCTAAAGCAAATCCAGTTTAGCCCTAGTTTTAAATAAGGACCTCACCCACTATGGGCAAATAACATTGGTAGCAGAGTCACTGGTGGGCAGAGCAGTGATTAAAGCCCCAGCAGTGTGCACCCCTCCCACATACCCAAAGTACTCCTACACAGAGTTTTACCAAAAAGGCTGACCTTCACCTCTGCAATTTGCAAGGAGTGATCAATGCCATAAAGCTGCTGAAAAGTTGAAAGAGTCTTGCAACAATTCCAAATGTAGTCAGCTGCTCTGATCAACCTTGTGTCAGAGGAGTCTAGGTAAGGTATAGTTAGCCTATAGAGCAGTAAGAGTCCAATAAAATTACACCAGTAAAATTTCAAGTGTCACATGTGGAGACTCTTCAGAGGTTTAGATGAGCTACAGTAGGCATTTAAGTTTAATGAAATCTGCATTTGCTTAACTAATTGGTGCTTGAAGGCACAATTTTCCTCTCATCTTGTGCACTACTTCATTTCACCAGTATAATTTGCTTTCACTTTGTATCATCATATGAAAGACAGAATCATGCCCTGAAAGTCTAGAGCAATAAGCAGCACATTAGAGCAAAAGCCTCTTCATCTTCAGCTGAAAAAAAAAAAGGTCATAATTAAAACGCAACTCAAACACACGCACTGCAGACATTATTAGGACCAAAAATAAGTTCCTTAGCTTAGTCTGGTTCAGAGCTGACCAACACAGCATGCCTGGTCTAACCAAGCTGTCCTCTCAGGTTCACTAGCTCTCACAAACTTCCAGAAAGCATCTGGAGGAAGTTTCATTTAATGACAAGACCTCCTGCTCAGACCAAACAGTCTCCTTCCTTCAGTGATGCATGCTTGGTTGGGCTACATAAGAGCACCACATGGTATTGGAGCTGTGAGGAAAAAGAAATATGACCTTAGACAAAACTGTTACATCATAAAACTAAGTTTTCATCATAATAGCTTCAACATCCAATTAAGGCCAAGGTGACTCAACTGAGTGCACCTACTAAAAATTCTTGGTCCCACTCAGCACTAGGCTAGGGTTGAACTTGAATACAGAGAACCATTTCATCAGATGCAAATCCAGTTGCCATATCTAAGAAACACTGAAAGTGCAGGACTAACTGTATTTAGTGTCTTGGAAAATGCGAAGTCCACTGATGAAGCTGAGAATTAATCTGTCACATTGTGCCACTTCTCCTATGGTTAAACAATCAAATCTGCTCATCCTGAAAAACAAACATGAGTAAAGCAGGTCATTTCCAAACCCAGATGAAAACTTTTTCTAAGCTAAAAAATACTCGTACTGCATATGGCTGTATATAACTCTGTTCCCACTAGCCCACTTCTTTCCAGAAATATTAGAAGAGAAATTGGCAGATGGAGAGTTCTAAAGAACATGTGGGAAATCAATGAAAATCAGAAGGAAAGAAATCTCTACATAAAGCAAGGAGCTACAAGGCTTAAGGTCAGAACATCTGGCTCTCTGCTGGCTCAGAGGTCTTGCTGGAGATACTTCCTGCAGGAAACAGGGAGTAAGCATATGCATCAGTAAAAAGATGCAACATTCTGCACTACGTCTTCCAAACAGTAATTTCCATCACTTTTTTTAATAGGTACATTTGGAGAAGTGACTAACTCCAGATTCTACAAGGTGATCTCCCTCTTCTCAATGGGACTTAAAATTGCAAATATCCAAACAAAACAAATAAACAAAAAAACAAAACAACTTCTATCTCCATTTCTACTAAGTAAGACAATTCAGTTGAGAATGGCCATCTTTCTGTCAGAACAGAAGATCAGGCACAGGGGACACTCTCTTTCACATTTTACCATGGACATTGGAATTCCATAAAAGTTAAACAAATCTCCTCAATTTCTTCCCACGTAAAATGAAATTTCCAGTACTTTATATTTTAAATTTTATTTAGCTTTACAGCTTTGATTTCCTGCTTCTAAAGTGCCTCAAAGAGAAGTCCAGTCAAAAAGTAAAACCACATCATTACTTCCTCAAGAAAAGTCTTATTCCGAAGTGGATACAACTCTTCTGCAACCATTACCATGACATGTCACCCCAAAAATTTGGTTTACATTCAGCTTAACTCAAAAGATTGGTATAATTAATTGGAGTTGGTTTATTTTAAATTTTAAAGTAATTTGGCAGACCTTACCTGTCAGCCTTAAAAGCTAAGACAGCACATGTGACTTCACTACAGAGTCTATGTCAAAGTAAAGAACACATGTTCAAAATCTCATGCGTCATCAAGCTGTTCTGCATATCACTTTTAGCTTGTTAGTGGAATGATCAATTCAAGAAAACCAGTGAAAGGGTAGGTTTTCAATTAGGCGCTTAGACTTTTGGCCAAAGAAATACAAAAGCTTCCTTCTTCTCTGCTGTTTCTTTCTTGCTCTTCTCCTATCACATTCTCAGTTCAAGGGATGGGAGCCACTGCAGGTCTTGTGGACTCAGTGCTATGGGCATAGGAGGATGGGGTGAAGAATGGCTTCCACCAAGGGACTCTTAAGAGCTTATCTTCACCTCCCCAAAGCTTGCCAACTTCAACTCATCAAGACAGGTTATTTAGAACAGATAGGACCACTACCCACTGGGATCCTTGCTAAAACAGGTATTTTGTCCCCCCAACACGAACCATACAAAGGAATGTTATTTTGAGCTCCTTTGAACGTAGGTAAGAGACAGCTAATAGTGCCACAGCTCTTTTCTAAAGTATATGCACAAGATGAAAGTAAGGTAGTAAGGTAGCTGAGAGTGGACAAAGTACTTTATCACTTGCACTTGTTTGTCAAATCACAATTTCACGTTTTCCCCTCTTTTTTTTTTTTTTTTTTTTTGGAAAGGGGATGTGGAGCAGAGGGGGCCAGGCAGGAGGTGTTTTCCAAACCTGTGAATTCAACACTCAGCAGCCAAACTCAAAAGTTCCTGCTGCTTCTGCAAAAAAAAAAAAAAAAAAAAGACAAACAAGTCCCTTTCATGTCAGCTATGTCCAGCTGGAAATGTCACAGCTTTGTCACAAAGGAACAAAGCATGTCTAGTGCCTGTTCTTTCAAAAGATCCCTTAATTCAAACAAAAGAAAAATATTCACATCTGGAAGGGGTCATAGGCAGAGGGCGGGAGTGAAGGAAGCAAAGTTCAGATGGCAAGTCATAGCAGTTTCAGCTTGTCTAATTATTGTGCTGCCTCTTCTGGCACTTATTGATCCAGTTAAGAAAGAAAGCCAAGAGTTCAAACAGCAATTTTATTATTTATTGACCTCGGAGGGCCAGATAAGACACACCTCTCCACTTTTGCTCAATTCATCATGCTGGAACACTCAGGCTGAGTGAAAAGCCCCCCCATGACCAGTGTGGCAGTAGTGCCTCTTTTTTTTTCCCTCCCCTCCTTTCTTTAATTAAAAAGAAAAAAAAAAGAGTTATGTATAAAGTCCAAGCTTCTCTCAGAAGACCACAACCTCCACTTTCAAAGGATGTACATATTGAAATCCTGCCCTTTCCAATGGGTTTATTTTACCATCTGTTTCTGTGAAGATTAAAACCTTCTAATGATTGCAGGGTTGAGAGGCTGCATCAGAACTGAGCCACTGGAAGATGAAAAATTAAAGGAGAAGAGAATAAACTTGATAGTAGGACTTCACTGGCTAGACACGCAACACCAACAGTAAAAGTTTGCATTACAGTCCTAAACTAAAAGTTTTCCCTTTCTTCAAAATTCAGTGCTTCTGAAGATGAAAAGCCTCTCCAAGGCTGCCACCTAGCTAGTTAATTTCTTGTATTGTTTTAGGAGCTATTTTAAAAGCCTCTTTTGCTCCAGCCCCGTCTGCACTGACTCCTCCCTTTAGAGCTGGTATTTTGTCAGGAGTTTCAAGCGCGATAAAAACTTTCTGCCAAGTCCCTTTCTTCCCCACAATGTGTTTTATAACCCAGCGTGTAGTTTAGTCTGTCTAAACACTGCACTAGTACACTGCCATCAGTTTCCATGGAGATGATTAACTCCTCCAGAGCCAGAAAGCTTTAGTGGCCTTTCTTCCCCTTTCCACATATGAAGAACATGACAACATTTGCTAAAATCAGCCTGTAGAAACATCACATTTTGCAGACAGTTCTAGCTAATGTAAGGATTTACTTTTGTAAGTACTTAACCCATCACCAAGCTGCAGTCTTAACCAAACTGGCATTCAAGTCATCTACTGGAACGA
Organism: Dendrocincla tyrannina; assembly: GCA_035047865.1. Lineage (NCBI taxonomy): Eukaryota > Metazoa > Chordata > Aves > Passeriformes > Dendrocolaptidae > Dendrocincla > Dendrocincla tyrannina. The sequence goes on from JAWWMP010000041.1 coordinate 52,652,109, forward strand.
GTTGCTCTTTTCCCTCCTGCTTCTCCTCCTTTGCATTGCTGTGATGTCTGAAGGCATGACAGTTCCACAGACAACAACTTTTTGAATTACTATGCCTCAGAGCAAAGACAAGGCTTGAGATATAATTAAGAGTCCAGAAGAGAGAAAGGAAAGATGAAGGAGATGACTGAACTCAACCAGAAATCAGAGTAGAAAACAGAAAAACTTCGAGCCCTAAAGTTTAGGAGCACTGTTACATGAAACTTCATAGTTTACTATACTCCTAGTCACTTACACATCAAGTAAAAATATACTGTCAGTGGGCATTCTTTACAAAAATTTATTCAACACCATTTTAAGAAGTTGAATTAAACAGAAAACCACTCTTAATCTAGTATAACATGACCTAATCTGAGCAAGAAAATAGACCTTCTCCCAAAATGTAGCTAACGAAGGCCATGTGCTGCCACCAGCTTTAGCTGTGGAAAAATGGTTTTCCAGTCTCACTTTCACTGAAAGGACAATCTCTCGGGCAGTTACCATTTAGGTGGCACACTGGTTGATCCCAACTATGAAAATGGCAACAGAACTTTGAATACTGCAGGTTCCTGGAAGCATCCCCCAGTAGAAAACTATTTTATAAATGTTTTCCAGGCTGTCATCACTGAAGCAAACTGTAACCCTCCCAGCACTTTTAACATGTAATGGATTTTGTGGCATTCAAGAGGAGACACACTATATAAACTAGACATGAATAACCAGGAGTAACTCCAGTTTCTGTAGAAGAGCTAAAGGCAAGAGATAGCCAAGCTTACTGGCAAAAGATCTAACTTGAAAGAGCCACTGATGGGGTTCATAGCAATGAGCGTTCTGCTGCAGTGACAATTACTTGCTATTTGACTTTCACAGCAGTTGCCAGGATTTCTTTGCAGACTGCTTGGAGTCAGTACCGTGTGGGTACCAGCAGGGCACAGTCCCCCAACCCCTTTTATGCTGTGCTATTAAGACAACCTACAGAGAAGGCAGGAGACTTCACTTGTGCCACCCAGACTGCTAAAGTGACAACCTGGATTTACCATTATCTCAAAGACACCATGAATTGATTTCATATATTTTGCCACAGAATACGGATCTTGTTAACCACCCTGTGCTACAAACCAACGAAAGAACTTGAGACCAGAGTCTCTTATATCTCTTCCTCAGAGGTTTTTGGTGGTGTCCTTTTCTCCTACCTAACGTTAATGTAGTAAAGACTCCTAAGGATCCTAAAACCCATAGCAGAGAACATCGGTCAGGATCCAGTAAAAGTGTTTTAACTTTGCCAAAAGCATGCACGCTTGCATACCTCCCAAAGCTCACCCTGTAGCATGCAGAAAGTGTGGAGACACTTGTCAGCTGCTTCCCCAGCCCTTCCCAAAGTCACAGGCGCAGCATCACCAGCCTGTGTGAGCCGCACGTCCCATGCCAGCCACAGCGGTCTGTCTGCTGGCTTGGGAGAACCCATCCTAACCCTGCCTTCCTACTTCTTGTCACCAAGTTGCGGGGGAAACTTTGGCAGCCCGCATCTCCAGCTGTGTTTTTGTGCTGCTGTAGGAAACACGCCACTCTAACAGTTACTGATTTATCTAAAGCACTTCTGGGACAGGGCTTGGGTGGTGGTGGGCCAGCACAGCAGCTCCTGGGAAGCCCGGTCGGTGCTCGGCAGTGTGCCCCGCAGTACCTCTGCCGTGCCCGGGTCCCCGCGGGGCGGGGTGCGGTGACAGCCCCGCTGCCCCCGCCCCACCCCGCGCTCCGGGCACACGGGGACGCGGGGCGAGGGGCGGCACTTACCGATGTCGGAGTTGCAGAAAGCGTCCTGCGGGTGGATGGGGACGCAAGTGCACGCCTCCACCACCAAGTCCCGCAGGCTCCAGCCGCAGAGGAGCACGGCGAGGAAGCTCAGCCACGCCGTCATGCTGCCCCGCGAGGTGCTGCCCCTTCACTTCTGCCGAGCGGGAGGCGCCGCTGCTGGCTCTGCCCTCGCTCCCGAGCAGCCCGTGCGCTGCGCTGTGTGCCTCGGCGGGGCGGTGCAAGGCTGAGGCGGTGCGGGGTGGCGGTGTGGAGCTGTGCCGTGCCGTCCCGTGCGGTGCCGTGCCGTGCCGGGGCTGCGGCGGGGCCGGAGCGCCGCGTTATAGCGCGGATCGCGCCCGCTCCGGGCCCGGGGGCGCCGCCGCGCGCGGCCAATGGGAGCGCCGCATTACCTCATCGGGGCGGGGCCGCGGCGCCCGCGCCTTATACGGGAGCGCCGGGGAGCGCCGCGCGAGGGGGGGCGGGCTCCGCAGTCCCCCCCACAGCCCCCCGCAGATCCAACAGACCCCACAGCCTCCCACAGGACCCCCGCAGACCCCTCAGCTCCCACAGACCCCTCAGTCCCCGCAGACTCCTCAGTCCCCGCAGCCCCCACAAACCCCCTCAGCTCCCGCAGACCCCTCAGTCCCCGCAGCCCCCACAGACCTCCTCAGCTCCCGCAGCCCCCACAGACCTCTCAGCTCCCGCAGCCCCCACAGACCCCTCAGCTCCCGCAGCCCCCACAGACCACTCAGTCCCCACAGATCCCACAGCCCCCACAGGACCCCCACAGCCCCCAGAGCCGCGGTGCCGCCGGAGCGCTCTGCAGCCCTCCGAGCAGCGCCCTCTCGGTACCGCCGGTGCCACCCCCAAAGTCCGGGACCTGCCGCTGTTCGGGGGGCGCCTGGGAAAACTTCCACCGGGGGTTTTGTGGCTCGCCCCGGGTGTTTCCCCGTGAAAACCATCTGCGCTGCCTGTCGAGCTGACTTTATAAACCGAAGTTGGCGGTGGCACGGTGTCCAGACAGGGCTTTGGGGCAGCGATCAGAAAGCGCAGCAGTGCAGAGTGCTGTGGGAAGGGGATGGAGGGAAAGAAGGACAAGACCTAGCTGGAGTGCAAACCGGGATTTCGCCCCGCGTGTCTTTAATCCTCCTCAAATGCTCCTCTTTCTGTCACCCCGCCACAATCGCCCATCACTTCCCCTTTTCTGGGCCTTCCGACAAAAAGGGGTCATAAACTACTAAAAGAAAGGTGGGAAAAGCAGTGTTGTATCTACCCAGGCACTCCCAACATTTAATCTCAAAGTATATTTTAGCAGAGCAGCTTTAGTGGAATTTATAGAAATGTCCTGCTTGTTTTGTTTCCCCTTATCCCCTTTCGGAGCCTTAAATTTCTATCAGCTGTAGAAATGTAAATGTTATAGAAGAACTGGGACTCTAAGGAAAGAGATTGCCAGCTGCAAGATACAGACAGCCTTATTATCCTGCAAAGGGGACTGAGGGGTGATTAATCACAGTATCAAACCAGTGTATATAATGTCAGAGTACTTTCCACAGGGTTTACAAGACTTAAGCATGTCTAGTTATAAATTATGCTGGTATTAAAGGCCAGGGACCAGCTGTCCTAAATTTCTAAATAGTCAGCTAAGTCTTTAGATTTACAATTCTGTTCCATCTGGGTGAAGCACAGCCTGCCTACACCTTTTCTTTAATCATACTGTCCATATAAAATTAAAATCTCCAATCTTATGGAAGCACAGGCTTTTATTTGGAGTATCGGTAGACAGAAGCTGCAAGATGGGTGTTGTCAGTAGGGATCAAGGTTACAATGGCAACAATGGGAAACACAAGTTCCTATCCTTGCTGTAACACAGACAACCTGTGTGACAGCTTTGCCTCACTGTGCCTCAAACCCCTGTGTAATGGGATAATAGTTATGGGAGCTGCTCAGGAATGTGTGTTAGTGAACACACTGAACAAATTAGACGGTGTGGAGATGCTAACGGGTCATATAAGTATGTATGAGACAGGGTATTAAATAGGTCATTCAATTTACACACGTCAGTGTCTGACTCATTGGCCCAAATTGCAATATGAGAAACCCTGTGCAAAAAAACAATTTAGGTACTTGGGCTATCTCTTCAAGGTGCTACAACTGAAGTTGAATCCATCAGATTGGATGGACTATCATTTCAGTTTCACTGGGTGTAAACAAGGAACAACTCCACCAACCCCAGCAGACAAACATGGAAGAAAAATGAGGTGTGTCTGGCACTCTCATTTTTATTTTGTTGTTGTGAAAAAGTTTGATATCACCAACATCATGATACACCTGGTGTATCAACATCTCAGATCAATATCTGAGAGAAGTGGAGTTATTCCAGAACATGACACTGGTGTAAATAAGGGAGAGTTTGGCCCACACACAACTAGATTATAATCACACCTCCAGCACCACCTCCCTTCACTCTCTGGCCAAGTAACTCCTCTGTGTATGTTTCTTCATTTCTCTAATAACACCTTTCTTGTGTGTTCTGAGGACTAGCAAGCCAAATGCTTTGTATAAGCTTTGAAGCTGTTGGGTGCTGTGCAAATGCTGAGTGTCTACAGTACACAGATACAGGACACATTCAAAGGAAAGAAATCCTTCAGTCACGTCAGTTTCTGAAACAAGAGAGGAAGAGGACTAGAAATTACTGATGTCCCACAAGGCCCTCCAAGGCATGGAAGTAGCTTGTTTACACTGAGACTAAACAAGCTTGTTAAAATTATATCAGGTTTGTGCTGGTTGCAGGAATTAATTCACTTTTCAGATATAATCCAGGGAAGTAATAGAATAAAAAGCTCGATCCAGGGATAGGGCACATCTGTTTGGAAGGGGTGGTGTGCAGACTGTATGGCAAGGCTTACCGTTATCCACTATACCACTGTTTGGGAAGTGATCCAGAAATTTTTTTAATGCGTATATTATCATTGCCTGGAGTAGTAGTGCCTGTGTTTGGTCAGGGGTTAGCTGATTCTCCTGCTTTTTTGACACTGAGATATTCTTTTTCAAAGAGATTAACTTCTCTACAGTAGTAGAGATGCAGGTTTTTCAACCAGGACTGGATACTGTACAATAAGAAAAATATTTATTTCCACCTGAAGATTACATTTCACAGAAACCAAAGTGCCTTATTTTTGTAAATTAAAGGTAAATAATACTCAGAAAAGCTCAGTCTGTCCAGTGAACTTCTTGAGGCCTTTGTTAAACCATTTAACCTGAATATACATTCATTTTATCCTCTTTATATAGAGATACTGTATGTTATCGGCTGATAATACCTGTTAGATATTTGATATTTGCCTCTCTCTTTCAAGACCTACCAATAAAGTGAAGTCTGGAAGGGACAGGCAGGAATTCTGAGTGTTTATTTATATAGGAAAATATTGATATTGTAGTCAGAGTAACACAGAAAGTTGATGCCTTAAGGACTGAAAGGAGAATTCTCTCTGAATTCCTGCTCTATGCCCTATCTCCATGGGGGAAAATGCAAAGGGAAAAAAGTAAAATAAAAACTCTCATTGTGCTCTTTTGCTCAGATAAAACTTTCAGCCTTATATGGCCATAAAAAACATAGCAGAAAAAGAATGAGAAAATAAAGACCTTGATCTTCATTTGAGGAAATTAGAGTTCACATTTGGTTAGTGTCACCAAATAAAGAAATCTATGTTGTTCCAGTCCTCCATGAAGAAACACACTGTTGAACACAATTAAGGATCTCTCTGCTTTACTGGGCAGCCACACAACTTCATGCTGTGATCTTGTCGGATCCCACAAGCTAAGCATGACTGGACTGGGTCAATAGTTGGTGTGAAAATTCTCACGGAAAGCCATCTCCCGCAGGTGTTGTTGACTGAGCAAAGTGGCCTTCTTCCCTCTATCCTGCAGGAATGTGTGCAGGCAGTGCTAGGGGGCACTGCGCTGCAAGAGATGGTTGCAGATGAAGCCAGGTTCTTTGCAATATCTAAATAATCGATTATGTGGAAAAGGAAACATGTTGAGCTCGGTGTCTTAGTTAAATTTCAGGAAAGAGAACTACCTTCTGCTTCCACATATACTCACAGCTGTTTACACCAAGTGCGGATTAACAATATCATTTTCCTTCCACAAGTCCTGCTTGTGGTTAGAAAGGGTCATTCTGGAACTAAGGGCAGAGACTGAGATAAAACCACTTCAGGATATTCCTTCAAGACGCATAAGGTGTTGCTGTAAATAAACCAAAGGTTCACTTGCCTTCTCATCATATTTCATTGTGAGGGATGCAGCCTGCTTAAGTACAGAAGGGCTTCAACTATAGCAAGTGCTGGCAAAACAAAACAAAACAAACAAACAAAACAAAACAAACAAACAAAACAAAACTAAAAATGTGGGGAGAGAGAGACATATTCCCCACGACCACCAGAGAAAAATACCCTGACACTTGTAGTGGCTGAAAACACTCCAGCTCATCACCAGATATCAGGTGGCTTGAACTGAACATGGCATAAACAGGACACTTTAGCCTGCAATTCAACCGTCCTGCCACCTCCTTAATAATATTAATTTTAAAGGCTTCTGAAGTATGGTCATTTTTCTATTTTAAATTTTTGACAGTAAATTGACTTGATTCATGAGTGTGGAGTCTTGCCATGAGCGTTCTGAATTGCCCAGCTGACAAGTTGCTCAAAAGCATCTTCTTATCTTAAACTCTTTTCCTAAAGTTGATGATCTTCATATCTTTTACACCAGCTCACCATCACACCCTCTAGAAGGCTTCATTGTTCTTCTGCTTTCATGCAGCAGGTGGGAAAGGATAGGTGTTTTCAGAGCTATCTGATATCCCTTTTTACAGCACACTCATGCCATCTCATAGGACAGTACAAAATGGTCATGTATTGCATTAGCAAAAGATTCTCATGTTTCTTGATTATCTGTTTCTTTTTCATTACACTGTTTCTTTTCTACCACTGTCCTTTGAGAAGACAGTTTTGTTTAAAATGTTTGTATTTGCTGTGATTTATAGGTGTGAAAAAGTTGGAAAAACTCCTCTTCTACTAATTCCACCATTGTATCAGAGACTTTATATGCTATTTAAAATGAGAAGACTTTTTCTTCAAAAATGTCTTTGATTCTATAAATACATACAAAAAAATTCATTTGATCTCTTTCTCTGAGGTTGCACAGGAATTATGTCACCTTCCTGTCTGCAAGCCAGACATAGGTAACACTCCATCCCATTCCCAAGGTTTACATTGGAGGTACACCATTAAATCTTCATCAGCTCTAATGGTTCTATGCTGTCAGTCTTCAAGGATCCTTTAGAGATTGTGCCCACTGAGAGGGCTCAGCACCATGTGTTGCCAGGAATATTACATTATGAACGGTTGTGGAATATGAAATCACCCTGTCGATAGTGCAGGGATCTCCAGTCAGGCTGTGATGTGGCATCAGCTGCAGAAGGATAACCAGGAAATATCTTTTAACAGCCTTATCAAACTGAAAATGTTTCCTGCACATGACTGTGCTCTTTGGCCCAAATCCAGCAAAACACTAAAGCACATGTTCAACTTTAAGCACACAAGATGCTCTACTGAAGTCAACAGAACCATTTACATGCACAAAGTTAAATATAAGCTTAAGTGCATTTCTGGACCTGGGCCAAAGGGCTCAGTACCCTGAAGGGCTCAAGCCAGGAGGCTGTGATTAGCTGGCCTGACAGAATCCGGGAGGGAAGGACACAACGTGATTTGCTTTGTACTACCTGCCTATGCCTCATTCCAAGCAATTAATTTTCTCTCATTTTTGTTTATAATAAGTCTTTCCATTTCTCTTGTTTTGCTTTCTTGCTGCTGCAGCCATTTCCAAATTGAAGGTTTGGTTTTTCTTTTTTAAACCCTTCTAAACTGCATCAATAGCTTTAAGTGACTGAACAAAGAGATTTCAAATAGATGAAGTGCTTCAAAGGGTAACAAGAGCTGGTGTTCCCAGAGCTTTGCAGGCTCTGCATTAAGCACAGAAGAGAGTGAGAGCAATTGAAAATCACTTTTCTGTTGTTCCTTTGTATGAACTGGTTTCTGGCTTATGCAATGCACAGTAATTAAAATGATTGGAATGCCTCACATTTTTAAGAGAGCTTTAAGGCAGCTTTGTGGCATTGCGGCCAGCAGAGTTCATGAGCAGATTCATGGCTCCAATCAAGGTCTGACGTTTCTATCCACGTAACTTGTAGAAGATGGTATCTTTGTAGAGGCCTTGGAGGGGAGTCTAAGGAAGAAGGCGTAGACACAGAAAAGCAGTAACAGCTCCGTGAGCAGCTATGGGGCAAGTCTTCCTTTTGGTGACACCAGATCCCTTTTGGTGACACCAAATCCCAAAGGTTAATGTGGTTGTCAGAGACCTCATTGCTTTCTCTCACTAGTCTTAATGTCCTGCTCAAATTCAAGTGTGGGACAGCACTTACACATTCTATATCTCTCACTGTAATATCAGATACTCATAGCAACTCCTCCTAGGTACAGTACAGGAAATGTCACTTTCTGTGAGAGAGGGTTCACATTCGAGTACTGGCCACTGCAGTTCTGTGTGTATTTGTGGGGTTCCAAACAGCTCCCCAATGTTTAGCAGACAGAGAGCCTGGCAGACTGGCTTGTTGCTCTGCTCACAACAGGTTGCCCTCCCTGTGATAAGGTCTACACTGCTTGGTGGTGGTAAGGACATATCTTGATGCTTTTCAGTCCCCCTGGCACAGTCCAGAATTTCTTTTTCTTATTTTCCAATTTTGTCACTGGAGGTGGCTGACCACTACATCCCTGGTCTTCTCTCAAGAGCTGGCCTGGCTTCTTGCAATGATGATTGGCCACAGTGGAGCAGGAGAGCTGAATACAGCCTTACTTGGGAGGGGAGCTGAGCAATCTGAGAATATGGCCTTTTAGGCATGTTGAGCTACTACATCCTTCTCCACTCACCTCTCTGCCTCTCACCATGCTTTCTGAAGGCGTGGACCAAGCCTACTCCCTCATGTCTCAGCATAATCTTTCTCCCCTTCTCCTACACATCAGAGGGCATTGTTGGGTTATAGCTGCCTCCACAACCCGGTGTGAGTGTAGGGAGGTAGAGAAAGATCCCAGGCAGAAGGCAACAGTCCTCTATCTCTTAGACCATCCTGAGGGTAGCCGAGTGCAGTCCCTCCATAAGCAGTAGGTCAGCCAGTCCCTAGGATGTGCCATTTGTTTTAAAGCATGTTGGAATCCTCATGAATCACCATACTTTGGAAAAGCAGAAAGAGCATCACCAGGGGGCTGGCCTTCCTCTTTTTGTTTCTTTAATGAGCCTGGAGATAGTGCCAGGCTATCAGGTCTGAAGGAAGGGTCTTTCATTAAGCTACAAAATAGGTGCAATGGCAGGAAAAGTTGCTGTCTCTTGCTTCTCCCTGCACAACCTGCAAAAATTTCCTATAAGAATAAGCCAGTCTCTTGATCCCCATAGTCCAGGTGTTACTAGTTTCTCACCTGAAACTTCAAATAAAGGTGTTAGTTACAGGGACAGTCTCTAATAACAAAGATAGTGTCCCAGTAGGGAATGAACTCAATGACTCCTGTCATGTATGCCAACACATGAGTGTCCAAAGTGAGAAGCAGTTCCTTTATATGGAAACCTCAACAGAGATTGTTGCCTTGAGTGTTTCAGTGGGAGACACAGAACCATGGAAAGACATCACAGTGTAGTTACAGAACCTTGCTGTTGATTTAGCAAAGTAGCCCTGGTTTCTTTTCATTGTGAGTTGTAACAGGTATTGTGCAGCAAGAGTTAATCTGTAATCAGATACAGCATGACTGGATCTGAAGCCAAGCAAGAGGGACAGAGCAAACTTCCTCTATTTTTCCTTTGCACTGAATGAAAGTATATTTGCCAGAGACTGTACGGCTAGGATTATGATCACATGCATTGTTAGCAGAAGCTTGAAAAAACAGGGTCCTATAATGAGAGTTCAACTCCTTTTGACTTTAACTTGGTTTGTTGCAAGCGCAGTATGGCAGCTCACAGTTGCTGTGCTCTTCTGAAGGGGAGGCACACGCTGTGTGGAAATGTACCTGCACCCCACTGGTTCTACCCAGAAAGAAGAACTTCCAGTGCAGAGCAGAGGATCAGTGGGAACTACACAGAGCTGGCAGGAACCAGGAAGGTGAAGCAAGTGTGTAACAGATTATGTACCAAGAGTTAAGCTATTAGCAAGAAAATATCTCTCTGTAGCTTTGCTTTTAGTAACTGTGCCACCAAATCTTACACAGAGCATTGACCAGAGGTTCAGCATTATCCCAGGTGTGATGCTGTGGGATCCTGGACTGCTCCAAGGCAGCGGTTCATCTCAAGTTTTAAGAGGTTGTTTTTTTAGTGGTAGCAGGTGTTCAGTAGTAGCTTAATACGGCACATGCTCTCCCTCTCCTCACAGTTGTGCCCATGGCTGGCAGCTGGTTAAGGAGCTGCTCCGCAGCATAGCTCCCATTCTTGCTGTCTCCCAGTATCTGCAGCAGGGATTTTAAGCAATGCCAGTCTGCAAAAAGAGATTGAGCTCTCACCATACAAGCCACGGAGGCAGAAAGGTTCTCCCTAGACACCTAGCTAAGGTCAGTGAGGAAAGTGGTCTCAGTGTAAAAGTTATGCAATGCATGGGAGGAGTCTGTAGTCTTAATCATGGGATAATAAATGGAAAATAACAAACAAAGAGCTGAGCAACAGCAGTTTCTACCAACAGAGACATGGTTCTCCAGCAGATTTTCCGCAGCACCTAACAGTACAAAAGACAGTAGATAGGCAAGTGTTTTTATGCATTTTAAGTAATGTCTTTATGTTCCCTAGATTACAACTGAGCATTTGTAAACCAAAATCTTGTTTCCTTTCCTCTCAGTTCAAGTTCAGCAAAACCACCAAAAGCCCAATGAGAGGAATGGAAAGGGAGGGATGGAGGTCTTCTCAGTGCTAAAAAACCCTTGGTGCAGCTAGAATAGAAGGCACTAATCTGGTCTCTCTTTTCTCACAGGACAGCTATGGGTATACCTTCTGAAGGGCATTTCAATCCTTTCTCCCACTGTTGAGACTGAATGAGTATTGCTGGAGAAAACCTTTTCCCACCAATACTTACATAAAGTCACTTTTGTTTCAAAGAATTTATTGTGCCAAAGAAGCAGGATCATCAAGAAGAGTGCAGTCTGCCTCATGGAAAGAGAGGGAGCTAGGAAGGGAATTTTTTACTACATTTGAAATTGGTTTCCCCATCTGGAATAAACCTTCACCTCTGAAAATCATCTATAATGGCAATTTTGCCTAGAGAGGCTAGTATAGCATAATCTGTGCATGGCTGAAAGCAAATAGCACTACAGACAGCTGGCTGGAGGAAGCCAAAACTTTTTCCCAGTGAATGCAAGAGTGTTTCCTTCTCCTTGAGGAGACAGAACCTAGCTCCTTAGCTTAGACAATGTCTCCAACTCCCCTAAGGTGTTCCCACAAGTATCAGTGCAATTACTTTTAACAATCTTCTTTTTTTTTTTCCCTGACATTATAACCTGAAGGCTAAGCAGTCACAGCCATTCTGTTTTATTTTGACAAAAGGCTTTTGAGAATATCAAGGAGAAAAGAGAAGAATCTGGTGCTGGAAAGAAAAAAAAACAACCCTTATTCCATCAGGCATTTCTGGGAAGGAGGAGGGAGGGCAGCTTTTAAAGCCATGCCTATGGCTGCATGTAAGGGATAGTTCTCAAAGGATTCCCTTAATCAGATTCTGAAGAAGATAGGCTGTCTCTTTGTAATTCACTCCATGTCTTATTCTAAGGCCATATGCTCTGGTCACATGAAGATTTACAATCTCAAATTTACTGGCCTCAGAGAATCTGAAATAATTATGCAAGAAATCATGTTCCATGATAACTGAGGCCTCACACAGCCGTGCTTCCTAAAGACTTGCTTCTAACTCGATATATGGCCCCTCTAGGGCTTTGTAAGCCCTTCTGGGGGAAAAAAAGAAGGGGAGGAAAAGGGGAAGCTGTTGATCATTGCCATATGTAAGAAGCATCCCTGTCTGCACGTGGGTATGACGTTCATGTTGTCGTGGAGGCTGAGCTCTGCATAGCCCCCCTCTTTCCTGTTTCCAGTCAGCATCTTGCTGCTGGAGCAGGAATCCCATATCATTCTCTACTGTAGTTATAAAAGAGGAAAATGATGGCCAGTGGAGGGGGAAGGGGTGGGGGAAATCCTCTCAAATAGCCATGTAGGATGTCTGGGCAGGGATGTCAGCCAAGAGTCCTCAGAGGCAGTAGAATAAGTGGGAGTTTAGCAAACAACCATTTTCTTCCTTTGACCAGTGTTCCTCAGAGACCTCAACACTCCAGTTCTCATAGCTAATTTTAGCTATTTGTGGTTGGCTTGTTCCTAATGTTCCTTTCCTATCTCTCACACACATACTGAACCTTGGGATACTCTCTGTGGGCTGATGGATGATGTGAAAACCTCTAATCTGCAGGTCAGATATCAAAAATGAAGTGGGATCATGAAACTGGAAGAACAATTTGCTTTTTTCCAAATAAGGGAGATATGTTCCTATTAGAAGTTCTTAGCATACCAACTTTGTGAGGTTTTTATAAAGTGTATGAGGGGAATGACTTATTCTTGAAAATGTTATGGTAACCACCAAAGATGTTATCATCCCATGGACACTGCCCTCCTATGCAGACTATGACTGACATGCTTTCATTACTTATTGGCACTGCTCCTCATTAGCAAAACCAAAACCACATTGTCCCAAATACTGTACTGATATATAACAGGCAGAGTGAGTCTCTGCCAAAGGGCATAGAGTACGTGTTAGAGAGGGTTTAAAATTAACATAGTGGCAATAAATGCGCCGAGCCAGGAGTGAAGGAGCTTGCAGCATGTGGCATTCGTACTGCAGATATCATGTTCAGGGAACTCTGAGTCTTACCTACTTTACACTTCTGTGATGAATTGATGTCAATGCTTTATCTTCCACAAAATTTGCTGTGCAGTCTGTGATGAGTCTGATGTCCAGAGGCACAACAGAGTATAAAGGAAAGGTAAAAGATTTAGGAAGACTCCTTCTATTTCAACCAAATTTTTCCAGAGACATGATCAACAGGTGGCACTTCTTCACCTAAATTTCTCATGGATTCCCTCTCCTCATCTCCCCTCCTCTCCACATATAAACCTGTTAGAGGACGCTCTGCAGGCACAAAATATATGCTCTTAGTGATGTATGTGTGGGACTGCAGACAGTAAAAGGGTATATGGACCCTTAAGGGATCTGGAAGAGGTGCTGGCTCTGCTCTGTAAGAAAATTTAGTCCGGGGCCTGGGAATCAGGTCAGTAACCTCATTTTCAGTCGATTGATTTAAAAAGTATTTGAATCAGGTGAGGAATCCTGGGAAGCTGTTTAGAAGGAGAAAAAGGTAGTCAATATGTCTCTCAGTGACAGGAGAGCACTATTCCTTGATCTGACAGAGGCCAGATTTATGTTATTAATTGGGCAGACACCCCTGGTTTTGTGTTGGACCACTAAAGTATGTTGCACCCTGTTCTGGCTGGTGGGAAGCAGTCAGTATGCATACAAAACAGACCTCATGAGCTGCCCATGGTATTCTTTGTGCCCTACAGCTACTTTCCAGGTGAGGCCATGCTGTGCAAGGAGCTATTTTCCACCCTACAGAGACCCAGCCAGAACACAGTACCCAGCATCCCTGTTACCACAAGCATAGACGGGCTGATTGCAGTACAGAGAAGCCTGGCAGTGAGCAGAGCACACTGCTGATCCCCAGAGAACAGCGACCATTTCATGTTGTCTCTGGCTTTCCACAGATTTCTGGGAGCTTTGATGACTGCTGAAGGTGCCCTTAATTTTTAAGAACAGTATTGGAAGCTTATTTCGCTTTCAAAAAGAGACAAATTCTGCCTAAACTGAAGGAATGAATGGGAGGAACCACATACACACCCCCCCACACCATCTACAGGTTTTCCTAATAATCCCTGGACAGATGGACATGGTCATGTGAGTCCTTGAAACTCTATCTGTTTTGGAGGAGTAGTGGGTGTGGTGCTGGGGACATGGACAGATATATGTGTTGCCCTTCACAGAGAAGCTCACTGTCCTCCAAAGACTGAATATCAACAAAATCCTTCCTGTTGGGACTTCCAGCTCTGCCCAAGCCAGCTGTAAATTCCTTTGAGGCTAAGACTAAGAAAACTGGAATCCTGAGAAGACTTGGTACAGTCCCAAAACCATAACCACTGAACCTTCCCAAAAATATGGTTTCTCTGACCCAGGAATGTGAGCTCTGTAACAATGCAAAGCTGACGTCCTAGACCACTGGAATTAACTAGTATTAGCTCATTTGCGCTCCATCTGTCTCATCTAATATGAAAATCACTGTCCCTCTGGAAGAGAGGGACTTTGTTCCATTTTTGTGTAGCACCTGGCACAATGGGGATACTAGCATTTGAGTGATATAAACAAACAAACAAACCCCCCCCATTAGTAGGACCCCTAGTTTCTGAGTTTACCACTTTTGAGTTGATTATTTTGGAGTGAACAATCATAAATCACCTGAGTGAGCAGAGCAAAGCTAACAGCTGCTTCAGCCAGGAAATGGCTGAGAAGCGGGGAAAACAGACTGGCATACACATTTCCATAGCACAGTGCAACAGAAGCCACAAACTGGTACAGAATGGCTGAAGCAGGAGATACCAGAAAGGTAGTTACATACACAGAGAGCTCCTTCCCAAGGAAGCTGGAACAGAACTACATTTGCTCTACAGCAAGTGAAGGTACAGTCCTTCAAACCCAGGACAGCTGGCTATCCTGACCACCAGACCTACCAGCTGCCTCCTCACTTGCCAGATCTTCTGTTTTTGCACTCTGGCCCTCACCATCTGTTTATCCTTTTTATGGGAGAGGTCCCTACCAGTTGACACCGTCTGCATGAACCAGCCTAAAAGTTTGTTTCCCCTACTGTGACAAGTTTTCTGCACATTTTTTGTGCTTACTTGCATGATAAAGTTTCTTCTCTGAGCAAACATTTGCAGTCTTCCCCTTTTAAACACAGAGGTTCTGGAGGAACATAACACCTCTTGGGGTGAATGCATTCCCTAAAAGTCTTCCCCATGATTTTATGGCCCCAATTGTCAACACTCTTTCCTCCAAGGATAGAGAATGCAATCCAGGCTTCCCTCCCTTGCCTGTGGTCTCTCCATAGCTGTAAAGTCTCCAGTGAGCAGCCAGCCAGAATAGCTGCCAGCATGCCAGGAAGGGCATGTCAAGGGTGGGAAGGAAGAGTGGCTGCTCCACATTGTGTTCCAGGCATGTTTAGTTGGCAGATGGTCCCTAAGGGGCAGCTGGATGCTGGAGTATATTTAGGGCAGCTTCTGGGTTACTTGTGCTCACACTGATAGAGGTAAGGTAAAATCATGCTGCTGCAGCCAGTTCCTAGGGACTGTCTTCCTTCCCACCACTTGGGAGCAAAGTCTGTGCAGAGCAGCGAACCCAGCCCCACATCACATCACTTATACACACCAACTTCTCTGGCTCTTCCTATCTGCTAAAGTAGGAGGGTGGGTGTTTCAGCGAAAACTTCTCTCCAGGGTGAGGAAACTAGCAGGTAAAGAACAGCCAAGTGGTTTGCTGTGCTAACACTCTTCCTTGCATCCTAAACTAGACTCACAAGCTGACATGAATGATCTTATTAATAACTTGTGCTCACATGAAATACACATAAACAAAGAAGTGGGGAAAGCTGTCAGGGTTCTTTCCAGCTCTAAAGCAGCCCTTTGACAGGACTAGACTGTTGGGTTTTTCCTCCCCAGATGAGAGGCTGGTCTACACCACCCCTAAACTCACCTCCACCCCAAACAGCTGTTTTGCCAAAGGGTGGAGAGGCAGACCTCCTGATCAAGGGTGGAGCAGTTTGAAGGGGAGGAAAGCAGTGACTTCACTTTTTATTAAGTAATAGCAGAGCAGGGTGTGCATCACTGAAAAACAAGACTTTGGGTGGGGGCAAAGACTCTCTGCAGCATCTTATGCATGGAACCTTTCCCTTTGTGGGAAATCAGCAGAACACACAATTCTGAAGTGGGAATTCAGGAAGTCAAAGAGGCAGTAGGTTAAGCACCTTGTAATCTTCTTTAAAGGGATCCAAGAAGAGCATCAAGGTGAAAGGGCTAGTAATAGTGAAGGTCATTTGGGTTAGACTTTAGGAAACACTTCTGTCCAGCAAGGATAGAGAAACATGGGAATAGACCAAGTGCATGTGAATGAAATAGCATGGGAATAGATCAAGTTCATAAGAAAAAAAGCAGCACACAGGGGGTCAGCTTTCATGGGGACAGCCAGCACTAGAGTCCATGTACAAATACCATGGGGAATGATGGCATAACAGACAAAGGTGTCTTTGTGATCACACAGAGTTAGCCAAAAGGGGACTGGCGTTCTTAGGTTGAAGACAGCCTCTTCTCAGTCCTGTGCTTGTGAAGAAGTATCATAAGATCTGGATCTACCTCCCTAAATAATCCTTTTCCTACAGCTGACTCCTTCAGACCGTATGGACAGCCTCAGGACAGCCTGTAGCATTCCATTCTACCTGATTCAATTGGCTCCTTCAAGTCCTGACTATTGCAAAAAGAGTCTCTCAGGCCTGAGAGCAGCGTGGTGTGTTAGAGATAATTCCAGACTGTTCTGACCATGAGAGTAAAAAGCAGTCTTAGACTTCAAAGGTTGCAAATGTAACAAGTATTTTCATACATTTATATGTTTATACTGCTCTGAAAGTGCAATCACCAGAATGCACATCTGAACAGAAGCCATCTCACAGATGGCTCTGGGTCAGCTGTAAAAAGCCTTCCCAATACAATGGCTTTGTGCAATGCTAATGGCATCATCACAGTATACCTCTGGCCCCACTTATGGTGGAGACATGACCAAAGCCACTTATTTTCTCTCCTAGGCCTCCCAGGTGAAACTCAGAATACCCTGACACCATCCCTGGGAGACATGACAGTGTGGGGGCACACCTACCTAGCATTCCGCTAGCCAGCACAGGTACTGGAGCGCAGTACACCAGTGCTGGCACGTGCTTCACTCCCTGGATATTTACCCAGGATCTTGCCTGGGCATGTTTGACCTGTGTTGAAGTTCAGGCGGTTGGGTTTAGACATGTGCTACCACTCAAATGAGTTATCGTATATCTAGTTTCTACACACCTTCACATACTGCAACTACGCATGGTGAGCACGTCTCAGATGCAGTCAAGAATTCAGGGTCTATTTAGCAGAGGTGTAAAAGCTGCTGGTTTGCCAAGTGGTCTGGCTCTTTATCCATCTTTTTACTGTATATAAACAAACCCTGGGTTTGTGGTACCAAGGTGCCAATGGCTCCTCATGCAGGCTTTCACAGAGACTTATCAAGTCTGCAAAGAACTCAAACTCAAGGAATAAATAGCTTTCCTCACTCCTGCCTCAAGTATATGAGAGGATAAAAAATTAAGGAAGCAATAAATGTACCCTTTCTGCCAGAGTAATTGACAGCAGCAAGGGCAGTGCAATTTCTAAGGGCCATTAATAAACAGAATTTTGTGTTCTCCACACCTCCCAACCTGAGAAAATTAAATTAACTGAGTTTTCAGAGAGCTCTACTTCGCTGCTCACAAATCATAAATGGTTTAGAAGAACAGCACTGTTTTGGACACGAAGAAGAAAGGGACAAAGCAACATAAGCAAAATAACAAGCATCCACCAACTCACTCAGTGATAGTTGCCAAAGCCCTTTCTCATTTCTTGCTGACACAGATCCTAGAGCAAACCATTGCTCTCCCTAGCTCTAGAAACACTCCACTCACAGCTGACAGTGCAGGTGGACTGCCACACATTTGCTGGGTAGCAAAGGCTTCCTCAAGCTGGAGCTGAGACAGGGTAGGACCCCCTGATCAGTCCCTCTGGCTTCCTGCTTCTTGTAGCCATTCTAACTGTGATAGCAGCTCCTCTTAAGTGTCTCCAGCTAAGCATCCCCAAAAACTGCAGTTCCTGTTAGCCACTCCTAATCCTCACTGGATCCTGACTTTTTGTTGCTCAAAGACAACTTCTTCAACAGACTTTCCTGGTCCTCCAGTTTGCTGCATTTTTATCTCCCAAGACTGCAAACTATTACATGAAGCTAAGGGTGGTCATCTACTGTGGCACAGCTAGTCCCAGCTTTTCACGCTTGCTCATCCTCATTATCCTCATTTTCATGATGATCATGCTGTTGTTTTCTTACACAAATCCTCCCATATGTAAATCAGTATTAGGGTCACTAGGCTTTTTCAGCTCCTTTTTTTTCCAACTGAGGTCAGTAGAGCAGTCCTGCCCTTCTAGCTCTCCATCCCTCTGGGCCTCCTTACTGGCAGGACAATAAAGCAGAAAGAAAAACAGTGTCCAAGTTAGTTCCTTGTATCTTGCAGTCAGCCCAAGCATCTCATCAGAATTCACCAAAAAATAGTAATTGTCCTATACAGGCCTCAGAAAAATCCTCTGATTATAACATTTTGAGATCCTACTATCATATCTGTGCCACAAAATGAATGAACTCAGAAAGGATAAGAGGTGGTAGTGAGTTTGTGAGTTCCAATGCTCTTCCACCCTTTCCCTGTTTTCTTAGAGTAGGCACTATTCCCTTCTCACTCCAGGGAATTAGCAGCACTAATGACAGAATGTGTCACCCCTGCATGCTGAGCGTGACTCACAAAGTCAATATAGCCCGTGCAGCTGAGGAGAACAATGCGCTGTGTTCTCAGTTACGTTTATTTTGGCCACGCCATCACTGGAGCCCAGAACAAGGGCAATGATGTCATGGCCATGGTCTTAATGTGTAAGTAACATATACAATACTACAAGCTCTCTGTGATCTGTTACTTCCACATTAACGTAACTTAGGGCATATATATATACACGCAATTAGTTGCCAGAGCCAAGAGTAAGTCATTTGGAACAGATTATTTTATTTCAGGCTTTTAACAAGAATACTTGTCAGTCCCAACAGGCTCATTATGGAGAGGTAGTACCTAGCTCAGCACTGAGCTATATAATTTAGTCAAGATCTCAGCTATAAAGACAGAAGTTTGGAATGTAGAAATGGGCAGACAAGAATCCCACTTAGAAATAACTTACATTTTTGTGACAATTAGCCATTGTTACAAGTATTTATATTAAAAAAAAAAAGAGTAAGAGAAAGCTCTGAGGCAAAGAAAGAAGTTATTCCCAGTTCTTTTCAAGAAAATTTTCAAGAAAATTACTCTGAAGCCTTTTGCGCACTTGTATTTGAACAAGGCTTTTCTCCATTAGGCTCTGAGTGGAGGGGAGGTTGTTCTTTCATGTCAAAAATGTGTTATGTGTATTAAGTGGTGTGTCAAAGGAGCCACCACAGGAGGCGGGGTAGAGGCTAAGCATACAACGACACTGTAACCAGAGCCCAGCCAGTGGGTCCCACAGGCAAGCTTGTAGTGGCTTTAAATCACCTCACGTGTGTGCTGGTACCCATGGCTGTGGAGCTCATGGTACAGCTCTTAGCAGGCACCCTTGCCCAGGGAACTGTGCAGGATTGGCAGCCCACACTGAGCTCTGAGCAGCCTATACTGCTGTTGGCACCTGGCTCAGGTAGCCTGAACTCTGCATGGATGGGGCTACACAAGCTGCTGTCTGCTTTCTGCACGGATAGCTGTGCCAGGAGTGACAGCTCACTGCTTCAGCTCTTCCCTAATGTACTGCCAGGTGGCTCATGGGTGCCTCAGGTGACAATGCCTGTCTGTGTCCCATATTATGGGCCCCTTTCATCATTTGCTGGGTTAAGCCAGGATTCTTCTGGCCAGCAAAACAGGGAAAGCCCTGAGAATTCATAACACAAAATCTTATCTCAAGGGAAAAAAAACAGAGGCATGTGTGTAGAGGCTTGTTGAACTACACATTCCTGTAATAGTTTCCCAACGCTGAGTACCAATGGGACAGTCACACACTTTGCTGCATGTTCCCAACAGGCTGGAACCTTTATCTGCTGGGCAGCCTGGGGCTGGAGTGCTGCCAGTCTCCCTGGAGAGCAGCTGTGGCCCCCTTGGCTCCTGTGCCTCTGCACCGGGCAGCAGATTGGCGGAAGCTGGTGCAAAGCTGCCTGTCCGATTAAATTTGTTATTTTCCAAAAGGATTTAGCTTTGTTTGTTGGATAGTACTAAAGAAAAATCCTAAGCTGGTGCTTTAACCTGTGTTAAACCTTTCATGGGGTGAAAGAATGTGGTTTCTTTGCTTCCGACTTGTAAACAAGGAGCAGAAAGCGAAGAGAAGGCAGAGAAAACAACAAAGTTTTACAATACTATTTTTTCCTACATTTTTTTTTTATTTTCCAATCAAAAAATATTTTAAAATTTCCTGTACTAAAATGCTCCACATCAGTAGGGTTGCTTCTGAAAAAAATCTGACAGCAGGTCATCACACCATCTCAGACATGCTCCAGCTCCCACACATACCTACTGTCTTTCCAGGTATATGCTAGTCAGCCCATCCAGAAGGGTTTGTAGAATATAAAGATGATGACAGATGGTCACATATTTCATAATTCTTCCTGTATAAAAAAATAAAAAAATCAAAGGAAGCCAAATCAAATAAACTATTTTTTCCAAAACAATCTTTCTATATACAAGATTGGCTGTGGCTTAAATGAGCTTGCGACTGTTAGTTAAAACAATAAAATATTTTCAGTTGAGGAGTTTTCAGGTCAGCAGGAACTGGTAGGCTACAGAAGAAGATGACTGTAAATGGATAGTTTGAGCACAAAAACTACATTCAAATACTATTGTAGTTGCAAAGCCAGGAAGAGCCTAAGGGAAGTGCCCTTACAAGGGTTGACACTGAAGTTTTAATTTGTCTTCTCTGAGCCATGCAATGTAGATCATTTCTTTCACAGGATTCCTGTCACAGAATTTCTGCAGTTAAAAAACAAAAGAAAAACAAACAAACAAACACACCACAACATTTCATACCTAACTTTGTCTTTCTGCTCAGTGGATGAACCAAGATCTTCTCTAGTACACAGAATTTAAACAATCCTCTGAGAACAGAATGACTAAAACCGCTTTTGAGATTATGGCATTCAGCAAGATATCATACCTAACTGCTTCAGAAACATCAACAAATTTGTTTTCACAGCACTAGAGTAGATATTATGTATTTTGTAAATGAGAGGCTGCCTGCTGAAAGTGCAAAGTCAAAAGATTTGTGTACTTGGTGTGTAATGGCAAGGACTTGGATTTTCACAGTTGCAAGCATGCTGCAGCACTTTACATTCAAAGCACAAAGTCCAGATGCAGTTGCAAGTGCTCATTCCCCTTTGCAAGTCAGCTGTGGCTCCACCATTCAGGGGCTCTGGTTGCAATGCCGGCTTCAATAGCTTGCACTCCTGCCACCAGAGCCCTTGCCTTCCCACCCTGGCCCTACAGTGAATCACACGCACACACATCCACACACACTCGTTTGTGAGCTGTGCTCTGCAAATAGGATCAGGGAATAGATTAATAATAAAAATAACCCTTCTGAGCTTCAGAGCACAGTCTGGGACTGGAGACATCCAGAAAGCAATGGATAGCCTTGTCACAATCACCTATAGGAGATCTGGCTCACTTGACCAGCACTATACTGGAGCTCTGTGGCACTGATAGGAAAACCAGCCAGCTCTCCAGGGCAGCAGTCTGTCCCTTCAGTCCCATGAAGACTCTTGCTCCTTCTGCAGTCCCCTGTTTAATCTGGTGACCACTGCCATCTCCTTTCCACAATGCATGAGACAGGGGAGTATTGCAGAGAACTGTTTTGAGGCTTTAACAGCCATGAGTAGCCATCAGTACACTGCCATCAGTACACTTCTCTCCTGCCTGCGGAGCAAGGGAGTGGCTGGATAAACAGTTATCTGTGTGCTTTGAAATGAAGACAGCATCATAACTCAGATGATGCTCACATGTTGCTCAGGTAACTTTAATCTTGCATTTTCTAGCTTTTCAAGCACTTGAGTCTGTAATCAGTACCAAGTTTTTATGTGGGATTTTTGTGTACAATGCGCTTAGGGACACGGTCTAGTGGTGGAGTTGGCAGTGTTAGGTTAGTGGTTGGACTTGATCTTAGAGGTCTTTTCCAAACTAAATGATTCTATATGTCCTCATTTAAATTAACCTGGAGTACAAGAAGCATGAGTAAGGGAGGAGACAGCTATCTAGAGAATGCCAAAGATTGGAACAAATGCTTTCTCCTTGCTCCTTATGCTAGATTATTTAGAGATAAAGGAATCTGAAGTGATTACCAGCAAAGGCTCCCCACTCTGTAAACCTGATTGTTGCTGTAAATTGCAGAACTAAACTAGCTGTTGGTTACTTGCAGAAAAGCTTCCCCATGCAAAGTGCTATTTTCTGTTGGAAGTAGGATGGTTGCTGTGATGTTCAGCACAGGCTCCTTCCTAACCCATGATCACAGCAAATATGGGAATCAGTGCCTCTGTTGGACACACAGAACATGGATGACAGGCTTTGCTCCATGTCACTGCCTAGCAAAATCCATTTTTTTCTCTCTTGTAAGCAGAAATACATAAAAGAAGTGACAGTTCCTCTTCAGTACTGCTATCAGTAGGGTTGTCTGGGAGATGCCATTACAGATGACAGATCTTTACAGAGGTCTGTCTAGCTCCCACCAGCAGGACCCACTCCCAGACACAAGCTGGAGAAGCCTCAAGGCTTTTTGACATCTGCATGGTGCAGGGGATAGCCTCATGTCCCCTGTTTCCTTTCCTGATACCATTTCAGTGGAGCATGGGAGAGCAACATCATCCACTTTGCCTGTATTCCTGTGCACTGAGATAACCAACAATTCCTTTTATCAGCTTTAGTGAAGATCTGTTTAACTAGAGTGGCACAGAGCCAGCTACCAGAGAGGTCAAAATCTGGCACAGAAAGACCAGCTGTTGTGAAGTTCACTAAAATAACAGACTCAGATTTCAGCTGGGTCATCCTTACGATCACCTGTTCTGTTTTGGTTTGGTTTGGTTTTTTTCATTGTATCTGATCCAAGATCCTCGTTCTCAGTTTTTAGGTTCAGAATATCTCTGCCTTCCTGCTTCCAGTACTACCCCATCTACTTTTGTTATAAGTACCTGCTGAGGCTTACACTTTTCTCTTTGTGCTTTGCTGCTTCCTTCTCTGACATTCCAGAATCTATGGGACAGACTCAGACACAGCCAGATAACTATCCTAAGGGTCTCATGCAGCAGAAAGTCATTGTGGAGCACACTGTACTGAGGCAAAGTGACAGCAACCCTCTTTCTGGAAGATTATCAGCAGTTAGAAGAGGGAGTGCACATCCAAGATAATACAGCAACATACCAATCCCACTTATTGTGAGCCATGACACTTCCTCAAGAAAATAACCTTATTGGGTGAAAGATGTATTATCATACATGAAAGGTTTTTCATACTTCTGCCTGAAAAAGGCCGCTCTTATTTCTCATACAATATTCAGTCTTCTCATTCTCTTTTCAGAGGCTCCTTAAAAGCCCTGGCCAGCAGTTTTCTGCAGTTTGAAATGCCATGCCCTTAGCTCAGATTTTCTTGTTATTATATCTGTCACTACAGTCTGCAAGACATTGAAAAGCAAGCTTGATACCTGGGTTTTCTGTAATGACCTCTCCATAGATATTTTGGTGTTAATAACCATGAAGAAAATAATGCAAATAGCAGAAATGATGATAACTATAAGGTGAGTGGTAAAATTACTCTTGAAATCAGCCTTAAATTTGAACAAAGTGTGGTAATATCCCTTCTGGAGAAGCCAGAAGCGCTCTCCTCTTGCAGGATGAAAGGAACTAAGGAATGTGCTGGCTGGCATTGAATCCCTGTCCTCTTGGGCCTTTAATGGGTTTCCTGCTCCTGAAGGTTCAAAGAGCAATTACAGTCTCTAGCAAAAGTACAGCAAATGGAAAACAGATTCTCTGGCTCTCACTAAAATGCCAAGAAAATAAGTAACCAAAAGGTGGAGGACTCAAAGTCACTTCACTGCAGCAGTTTACTGAGCTGAGGGGAAGTTTACCTCCATTCATCCCCAAGGCCAGAGGAAGTCCCTCCCAAGGGACGGGAGTGGTGGGAACCCAGTTCCAAAGCTGTGTGCCCACCCATCTCCCTGGGGAGGCTTTTGTTAGAGGAGAGGGATGATACCAGACACCTGGAAACTGCCTCTGAGCTCCAGCATCTCCACCTCTTTGGCAGGGTGTTATTTTTGTGCCTTTGAATTGGCTGCCAGAGAGGAACAAAAGCAAGCTTTGGGGAGATGTCAGGGCAGCCGAGGCAGGGCAGCTCCATTCACTGCAGCAAGTCATCATATATATGGAGAAATATCCAGTACAAGGCTATATAAGCAGAGATAGGAGCTAACAGAGGAACCAGCCTTGGCCATCACCAGCCTTGGTTATCACTAGCCCGACCATGAAGACGCTTGTTGCCCCATCCAGGCCAAACAGCCGCCTGCCTGGTGCAGAGGAAGGGGAGTTGTGAAGACAAAGGATGGAATGTAGAGAAAAAACCACTCAGACCCAGGACAATCCTTCCAGTGAGCTGCTGGATGTACGTAGCACAGGAGGATAATATATCAAGAGAGCCTAGAGACACGAGCTGTGTGAGCTTCACACTCACCTCCTGTGAAGACCTGCATGGCCTCACAAGACAGGCTCCAACAGGGCAAAGCCACCCCGGCATTTCCTCAAGGGGGCTATGCAGCCATGCACTTAAGGTGAAAAATGAAATCTACAGGTACAGCAGGGCTATATTTAGAACCAGAAGAGCACACCTATTTTTTTTTTCCACAGATCAGGGCTTTGATATAATAAAAAGTATGTATAGTCCAGGATTAATTAATGAAAGTTAATAGAAGTACATGTTCTGTATAAAAGGCAGCCTTGCATAGTTCTCTTTTATGCCTGGCTCTAAGAAATGCACTCACATGGTCAGTAACTCCTGCAGCATTAACATACCATGGCACTGGTGTGTTGTGAGATAGGTTTCTTTTCCCTTTCTGAGAAGAGCTATTGCTTTACCAGTAGGTTTCTTATTTGGTATCCAATAAACTATGCCATACAGGGGAAAATGAATAAGCCTGTCCGGAGTGAAAAGCCCTTCAAGTTGGTTCGAATCATATTTCACTTCCACCTCAGATTACTTGAGATTAAATCCTACGGTGGGATGGCAGGGAGAAATAACTAATACCTCTGAGCATCAGCAATAATACCAACTTTGTGCCCAAACAAGGATGTTCAGTATCCAGTGACAGTACAAGTAGGTCACCCAGCCAGCTTAGCAACTGGAGGTACTTCTCCCTTAGAACTTACTTCTGGCACTGTTCTGTTATACCACACATGTCCGGGACGTCGCTCAGCCCTGCAGTTTCTCAGGTGTAGAGAGGAAACAGTATCCTCATAATTAGACAGTTGTGATGAAATAATTGCCAGGGATTTCTTTGGTCATCTTATATTACAAATTGATGCTTCCTCTAGTCTTTCTTACTGTCTACAGAGGAAGAAGGAATCCATTCTCTCCTAAACCATATGGATGTGTAATTCCCCTTAACCTAACAGGAACCAAAGAGAAATTGAATGCTAAAGAGGACTGGTGAGGAATGGATGAATGAACAAAAGGCCCCCTTATAAAAGCTCTGACCTGGGTGTGTGGGGTAGTTTTCATCTCTGACCTCCTGCTTGAGATTCTTTGGCCAGGAGAAATACGGGCTACAGACAGAAAATTTGGATATGAAATATCTAAATCCAGACCCAGATACATTTGGATAAGGAATATTTTTTGTTTGGTCCCACTTTTTCATACCAGGATGAAGGACTTGCAGTCAAAGCAAACATAAAGATTAATTAATTTGTTCAGCTTTTGACTTAACGTGTTTGCACAACATAAGGTGAAAGTGGTCTTTTCCCACTGCAGTTTGTTTGGGTCTCTAGACATTAGCTATCAGTATCAGCTCACTGTTTCTCTAGCCCACACTTCATCCCTTCTCCTTCTACTGCACAATCAATCTAATTTCAATTTCTCTAGGTAAGGAAAGAAACAAAGGCAGAACAGAAAGGGAAAGGTAATGGTTTTGGAGCTTCCAGTAAGACAGAGCCACGCTATCTTCCATAAATGCCTAATTACTGTTTGAACATGGTGTTTCTTTTATCAATGCCATACTGTTGCATAGTCTTTTTGAGGAATCTCTGTGAACAAATTTAGGAAACAATAACCCCAGTGCTCCTTTAGAAATGTCTAGAAATGGTAAAGCTCTGCTTCATGGGAAGATGCAACACTATGACAACTGACTGACACAACAAATGACATTTTCAACTGAGAGAGATCTCAAACACCGAAGGA
Organism: Dendrocincla tyrannina; assembly: GCA_035047865.1. Classification (NCBI taxonomy): domain Eukaryota; kingdom Metazoa; phylum Chordata; class Aves; order Passeriformes; family Dendrocolaptidae; genus Dendrocincla; species Dendrocincla tyrannina. The sequence continues at coordinate 52,678,391 of JAWWMP010000041.1, forward strand.
TTGTACCTCAAGAAGTCCAGTGGAGAGCAATGCAAAGTTCTCAACCTGAGCTGGAATGACTCCCTGCCTCCCTCCATGCTGGGAGCGAACTGGCTGAGATACTAAAAATCAGGAGGTTAAAATGGATTTCAGGCTGAATGAGTTGCTAGTGCCTTGTCACCATAAGGCGGGGGTGTTCTGCACTACATTAGGAGAAGCATGGCTGGCAGATCTAGAAAAGTTATATTCTGTGGTGCCTGGCACTGATGAGGCTGCATACAACACGCTGTCCAGTCTGGAACCTGTCCAGTGCGGAGGGATGGGAAGAAAGTGGAGTGTCCAGCAGAAGTCTACCACAATGGTCAGAGGCCAGGAGCACACGATCAGCAAGGGTATGTTGAGGCATCTTGGCTTGTTTAGGCAGGTGAAGGGAAGGCTAATCTAATAGCCTGCAACTGTCTGAAGGGTAATTACAAACATAACAGAGCCACGTTTTCCTCAGTAGCATCAGATGATACAACATGGAACAAGAGCCACAAATTGTGCTCTGGCATATTGAGCTGGACCTTAAGAAAAGGATTCCTATAAAGGTGGTGCAGCACTGAAACAGATAGGCCACAGAGGTCAGAGAATATCCATTTTAGGCAATTCTCAGAACTCAGCTGTTCAGAATTAAGGCTGACCTGATGATGTGCTGGCAATACTACTTCTGTGAATAAGTGGGTGGACTAGATGACTTCTACAGCTGTTCCAATCACAATATCTATTGTTCTGTGATTCTTTACAGTCACTAGTCAGTGAACTTGACAGGGGGATTTCCCAAAGTTCACTGCCCAGATAGATTTATTTCCTAGCACAGACTTACATCACTGCATGCCTGACAGCTATTTTTCCACTAAAATATGGTGAGCAGTGTTACGTGCTCATGTCCAGCAACATGATTCTCATTTATTTTTCTGGCTATAAGTTAACCACTGATCATACCTACATAGAACGTGAGTTTGAGATATGTGTTCATCAGGACTAATATCAGGATCAGCTGCACAATCAACCTCTTCTCTAATTAGTCCTTAGTCAGAGAGCACCTCACCAGGCAGTAACATGGGATTTGAAAATCTGACACTTAAGCCAGGTCTCAAGAGCAAGCTCAGGCCATTTTTGATGCTCAGAGACACCTTTGGGCTTTTCTCCTTGGTTCTGAGAAGCTATAAAGACATTTTCTGAGTTATTCAGACACAATAAGGAGATGTCCCAAAAATCCTGAAGCAAAAGTTAATTGGCTTCAAATGTATTGGCATCTAAAAATATTCTGAAAGCCCATGCATGTGTCCCAGATATATATATATATCATATCTATGGAACAAAAGGCACTTATTCAGGTGACAGCAATACAAAAATCATTCCTTTGCTCTGACAGTTAAAGTGTGAATGCTGGGTCCTCTTTCACCATTCTAGTCTCTTCATCACAGAGCAGCATCCTGTGAGAATCCTGGCTACCAACACAGAACAACAATGAACATCCAAACAGCCTCTAAATCTGGTAACAGCAGCCCACATTTTGGTCAATGATCCTTTAGCTGCAAAGGTACCAAAGAAAAACCAAAATTTAGAGTGTTGCACTTCTACAAAGAATGCAATAGTTTTACTCCATTGTTTATGACTGATGAATCACAAGGACTCAGAGAACTGCTAGTTAATTTGTAATAGTATTTGTGAATCAGAAGAGGGACAGTCTTGTGGTTATGGCTGGACTGACATTCAGGATGTCTGGGTTCAATTCCTAGTCTAGCAAAGATTTTCCTTTGTAAGCTTTGGCAGGTTGCTTTGTATCTCATCCTCAGTTCATTGCCTACAGTTTTTTTTCCTTTCTTTGACTTCTTGGCTGTCTGATCTGTTTTAGTTCTGAGCTATTTCTGCAGTTTCTGACATTCAGGAAAGTACAGAGTAACATGTATGATGTAACAAATTATGCTTTGAGCTGCAAATACCTCTAAAACAGCCTAAAGGCTGGATATGCTCATTTCAAACAGCTAACAAACATGTATTTGAAGAAACCAGCCTGGACAAGTGAATGGTGAGCAAACACAGAAACTACATTCAAAAGTAGTTGCATATAATGAATTCAGGTAAATGCCTGTTTCTACTATTATTTTTGAAACCAGTACCAACATGGATGTATTTATTACCATTTCATGCAAACCCATTTTAAATGATGGTAGAGGTTTCCATTAGCATTTCTATCACCTGGACTGTAGTAAAAAAATCCAAGTATCTGAGTTTTTTCATCAAATGTGAAGCAGGAATTTTATGTCTGACGTTTTAAAATATTCTTTACAAATTGGAACATGCAAGTGCTTATCAGTGATGTCTCCCAGGGCCGATACCTCTAACTTTCAACATAGAAAATAGTTTTCAAATTGAGCCTACTGCTGATTAGGTTGTTTTCCAGCCTGAAATTTTCAGAGGTTGATTGAAATGTCAAGAAGATACAAAACCAAATGTGGACATAATTATCTCTATCTTACTGCCTCATTTCAGAAGAACTCTTTTGGCACCAGTAAGTCTGGATTTAAAGAAATAAAATCAAGAATAAGCAGGTAACATTTTATTCATTTGGCTTTTTGGACCTTCGACTGAAAACACAGGGATCCCAGGGTATTAGCACTAAAACTTATTTTTTATTCTACCAGCAGAGTTCTATGTCCTTATAGACATGTTAAAAGCTGTTCCCCAAAAAGACTAAAGCACAAATATATGTACACAATGGGGATTTAATTCATAAATAACGCCAGACTCATTTGCATGCCTGGAATCAAAGGTGGATATCTACAGAAGTGGGTACAAAGATGCCAAGGGAAAGACTGACAAAGAAAAGCTTCTGGTTTCTTATCAGAAATGCAATAATCAGGGTAAAATCTGTGATACAGGGCATATGAGTAAGAAAAGACAGTGTCCACAAAGTCAAGCAATGCAATCAAGTGAACCCTCATTGAAAACAATCTTTGTGCATGCCAGGCATCTTTCATTCTGAACTCAGTGAAGTTGTAGGTTGGAGTTAGTCGGACAGTGTCTGTCCTGGGAAACAGCATGAAATGGAAGTGCTTCTACATTGCTAAAGGACCCCAAAACCAGAGAATGTAATGGAGCTTTGCCCTCTACAGAAGATAATAGTGACTGAGTGAAAAATGGCTGTGTATGCATTAGCACTGCCGGCAACATGCAGAAGGATACTATGCCATGCACTTGTCCTAAGAGTGGTCACTGCGCCCTGCAAATTGTGGCTCTTCATTATATACAACTCTGAATGGAGTACTGCTACCAAATTCACATAACCCTGCCTATGTGGTTATAAACCACAAATCCTGAGGGACAAAGGAGCAATCCCCTAAGGAACTTTTTCAAAATTAGAGGTAGGAGGTGATAGATTCAACGAGTTTCCCAAGATTTGCTGTAGTAGGGTGAAGAAGGCTTACAGAGCTTTTGGTCAAGCATGCTGAACTCTGAAAAAGCCTGGGGATAACAGGGCCTCTACAGTTTTCCAAAATTTACCAAAATCTCTGAAGTCCTGTCAGCTGGCCACTCTTCTACATCGTACAAGCTGAGGAGAACTTTTGCCCCTGAAGCCTCTGAAAGCCATTAACAAAGTAAATATTCCCTGAAAGTACCACTCTCCCCTTTGTTTGGTTATATTCAGAAATGAAACAGAGTTTCACAGCAAAGAATCATTTTGAAGAGAAGCTACGGTTGTATAATCCTCCTGCATGATTCTAGGCTGCCAGCAAAATGGTACAGCTCAGTTTCTAAGGCTCTAACAAACACCAGCTGAATCTCCCACCTTAAAACATGGGAAAACAAGAACTGATGGGTTCATTTGAGATCTCAGCCTTCCTGTTGCCATATGGTGCATCTAATGACTTACCTAAACATTGTTGAAGAAAGGCAAGACAGTAAAAATAAACAAAATAATGTACTATAAGAACAATGAGGTGTAAGGGCTAGATTAATCAATCAGACCTTTCCTATAACACAGTCATAATTTCAAGCCCTCCCAGTTTTTGGTAGAGCAGCTGCTAGTGCTGATTTACAGACAAATGTTTGCAGTTTCTGCTGGCCTGTGCCTGAGACTGCAAGGATAGCAAGGCCTGACCCGAGCTTCATCAGACCACACAGCATGTCCAATCCACTAATACCAGTCACTCTTAGCCCATTAACCATCCCTACAGTGTACTGCATCTGGCCACCTGCATTGACGTTGTCAGCCACTTCTATTCTTCAGCAACACCTGTGTTTTAACAAGAACATGCACAGCTTAGACACACACACATACTCCATTCTGTCCAAAGAAAGATTTTTTTAAACAATATATCCTAATCCATACTTTAGACTAGATTTTTGCTTCCCAAAAGCACCAACTGTTGCCTAAGATGAGGGTATTCAAACTCTTCCTGTGCACATTATATACCACTGGTTTGCGCAGCTTATGACACACAATTAAAACTACCATAACCCTCCCCTTTACATTAAAAACTTCTCTCTTTTTTTTAGCTACTCTTATGATAAAACCTAATGTTCCAGCTGAACAGACTCAAGCCTATCCATTAGTCCATTTCAGTCACTTCCCAAGGTGGTGAGAGGGGACACTGTCCTCAGCAGATGGACTGCCATCCCCTTCAGACTCCAGCTATTGAGCTCACAGCTGAAAGCCTGCTTCAGGAGTTAAGAGTTGGCCAGTGCTGGTATCACTTACAATGTCTATAAATCAAAGTAAACTTCTTCCTGTTAATCTCCATCACAGATGATAATGACGGTGGTTACATTACGTGATATTTACTTGCTGGGAAACGGGACGAGGACACGCACATGCAAGCTTCTCACAAAGCGTATACACAGCTTCTGAAACCCACTCACCAAGGCCAGCTTCAAGCATAAGACCTTACTTCCGTCCTTCCCAGGATGACCGTTTTTGTTCCCCACTTGATTTCTCAGATATTGGAATGTCATAGAAGACAAACACATAAAGTAGACAGCAAAGATGGGGAATAGCCTCACCCAGCTCCTGATGAGTCACCAGAAATTAGTCTTTGTCAAAGAAGCATTGTTTTGATTCAGACTGTGAAATAAACTGTGGCAGCCTGGTCAGGGCCAGGCCTTCATCCTGCCTTGAATGTAAGCATGCATGAGGCTTCTTTTACCACATGTTTTGGGAAGCGTCAACAATTCTTGGCAAGCAACAGGAAAGAGATGACTGAGAGGCTGCTGGCGTGCTCCTTAAGCTGATGTCATCTTACAGTCAGACTAGAGCTCTGGGTACCACACACTTAGTCACACATACACACAGCTACCGGTCACCAAACTTTTGTTATGGCTAAAAAAATTAAATTAGTTTTTTTTGGCTGGAGAGTTTTCTCCCTCCCTCTCAGAATTGTTACATTACTTTCCTTCTCCAATTGGCAAGGAAACTGCTCCCTCTGGAGCACCCACCATCCAAACACAAGTCTGTCAGGGAGCAGCAGAAGCAGGGCTGCTCCTTAAAGGGTGATGAGCCAGAAGCCAAGGGAGAACCTTGTTAGCCAGGTCTCAGCTTGACAGTACCAGAAAGAGATGAGCAGAACAAACACAGAGATAGTGGCCAGGTCCAACCCAAAGTTCAGGCCAAAATGCAGTATAATGGTGATGAGACAGGTCTGAGATCAAGCCAGGAACTCAATAAGCAGGTCAGGAATAGGATCAGGTGCAGTGATCACAAGGTGGGTCCATAGTGACAAAAATGAAGCCAGGAAGCCAATTCATAGGTTAAGGGCCCGCTCAGTGGGCTTCATAATCAAACTGGAGCAGGGCCATAGCTCTACAGAAGACCAGTTCTCCTCCAGTATAGCTCAAGCAAGGAATAAATGTCTGGGGCTGAGCTTAAATAGAGCTCCTGGTCCCAAGGGTGTGTCCCCCAGGTGAGGCATCTCAGGGTCATTAGGGCCATTAGTGAGCTCAGGGCTCTGACAAAACCAGAGGCTCCATGTAGTCTCAAATCATTTTGTATTTACATACTGCCTTCCAGCTGTTGCCTCCTTATGTATATGGTAACTGACATCTTTCCTTCAACATGATACACCCTTCTTCTAGTCATACCTCCATCCCATCACATCCTTCTCTGGGATAGTTTTTCTTCTGCAAGTCCCATCTTAGAGATCCCACTGGCTTCATTCCACCATTTTCCAGTCTTTCTTTGTGACTCACATTAGACTTGCAAATGCTTAGGTATCTAAGTTACTGATTTATGTAATTTCTCAATAGTGTAGGCTGAAAGGAGATACACCTGAATTTATGTTGTGATGCAGCTGCATATTTTCTATATTACATTTAATTTCGTATGTCTTGTGGAAGATGTATCAGCCAATAAATGGAGGAGCATGATCAGGCTGAAAACTCTACCACTTTCTTAGGAAATGCCAGAGTCAGGGTTGATTGTACAACTTTATTTTCTTCCCTTATGCTTATGCATCTATGTTCTAGTCCTTGAACACTGGATCACATACCAACTTTTTTTCCACAAGTTTTCTGCATCATTTAACACCCAGTTCTGACTGAATGAGCTGTTACCTCCTCATAAGTTTTGGTCCACTGTTCTGACACTATTCAAATGCTGTCCTGGGGTGAGAATTATTCTTTTACCCATGGCATTTCAGTGGTTCTCATGCCTGAAGTTTCACGAACAATAATCAATGCACATTCAAAACACCTCTTCCAGCTAAGGGGAGGTTATCAGACCCATCAGATAGATGTAAATTTGAGCTAGTAAGACATTAAGTTCAAAAATATTGTATTTGAGTGTCTTAAGTGAGACATCTTAGATTTTGTTTTTTCTCTGTGTAACACAATTTAGAATTTTACATAATCATAGAGAAGACTTCAGCTGCAACCATGACTGCCTGGCACTTGGATTAGTAATGATAAGGACTGTTAGGTCACAGAATCTGACTTCCTATATTTTACAGACCTGTACATATATTTCATTAAGTTATCCCTGTAATTAGTCAAGTGATTCAGTATTATCCAAAGGTTAAAGCAAGTAGGTAGGAAGTTAGCTAGTCTCAGTTTGAAGACCTGAAGAGATAAAGAGCTGATGATTTGCTTGGGTTGATTTTTGAGGGGTGTTTAGTTACTCTCACTGTTAAAGCTTTACCTCAAATTTACCCTGATCTGAATCTGCCTAGGTCAACTCACAGACATTGGTTCTTACTTTACTTTTCTCCACTGAATTATTAATTCTTTTTTCATCTGGTATTTATTCTTCAGGAACATATTTGTAACCTGTTCCCCAGTCACATTTCAAAAAGTTTGGTAGGCAATTCACTAATAAACATGTTCCTCATCTCTTAAATATGTCAGTTGCTCTTTTTCATGCCAATTTTTAAGACTTTCTTCTCTTTTTTGTATGTAAACTAGAGTCCAAGATGTCAGTCTCCAGAGTTAATTGCAGCAGCATTGAAAAATTTTCAAGTTACTTTCCAGTGTCCAAAACTAAGAAGGTCAAAAATTGAGGGACAGAACATTAATCCCTACAGAGAACTGTGATTTAAAGGATTTTCTCAGAATTTCATTCAGACTTTTTGGCACAGCTAGGGACAGAATCAAATTCCCTAAGATGCCTCTCAGCTGCCTTAACCATCAGAGTGCCCTTTCTTTTTCTGCTACTCCCTAACTCATAATTTATGCATTTTGCAACTTTTGGAAGAAATGAAGCAGGGGTCTTGCAAACAACCTTTTCCTTAAGTCCATATTTAGCCTCAGAACAGGTCTGCCTGCTGGACCCTGCTGAAGGGGACCTGTGGAAAAAATAACTCCCAGATTCATAATGCTTATGTACAAGGAAGGAAAATGAAGTTTGTGTTTCCTAAAGTTTGTGTGCTTAACTTTTTGACCTTAATAAGGTTCTTTTCACATGATATATGGGCATGGCAAATCCTAGGCTTACCACAAATCAAACTGGAAAACCAAATTCCCTCTGGCAGCTGTATATTGGCACACGCATGACTCACCAAGGTTGGCACTTTGACCTGCACTTCATGAAGAGCAGGCATGTGTTTGCATTCATCACCTGTGACTGTACGGACATCTTTGCAAATATTTTCTGTTAGGAGAGAACTGGTAACAACCATGACATTTAAAATCCATTCTAGACTCTGAAGGGAAAAGGTCACAGTGGAGACAGGCTTTCCTTTGCCATTCCCTCCCGTTCATCTGTGTGTCCACACTGGGTCTGTCCTATCCTGGCTTTTTAGGCAGGTCCCGTTCTCCTCGTGTAGTTGGGTTTAATATCTGTCCTATTCCTTCCTGTCATAAACATCTTGCCCACTGAGTCCCGATGTTTGTCACCAGTTCCACTGGCCTTGGCTGACCCATCCAGTGCCTTTATCCCTGACTCTGTCCATGCTCTCTTCCCTCTCTGACCATACTCTGCCTACCTGCTTGTTTCTGCTCTCAGACTCCCTCCTCAGACACCTGTTCAATCACAGTGCACCCCTTTGTTTCAGACTCATCCTTCAGGCCATCCCAGAATTCTGTTTGCACCTTGATCTCTGTGAGATACCTGCCTTCCATAAGATATGTCAACACCCTGCTCTTCCTTGGTCCATATCTCCTTGCCCAGACACTCTTTGCCTTCCTCATTGCTGCACATTGGATCATGTCTTTACTAACTTTCCACATAGACTTTTGTCCCACTGCTCCCCACATTACTCTGGTCTTGTCTTCCATCCTTATTCTTATACAGCCAGACTTTATTTCTACTTTCCCCTTCCAAAGCAGTCTTCAATTCCGGTGTCATCAGCTGACTTTCCATTGCTCCCTGTAAAAATCCAGTCCTTCCTAGGGCTGGTTCTTCTTTTTCCTGTGTTTGAACCATGGCTCTCACAGGCAGTGCTGTAGCCCTGCTGTTGGCCCAGCACAGGGAGTGTGGAGCACGCAAAGGGACAGATTTGCCAAAACAGCAGTAGCATATCCTATCAGCTTTTTGTGGCCATAAACAGGTGTCTGTCTGCATAACAACTCTTGCCATGCTGTAAATGCAGTGCAATTTACTTGCCTTTTATTGAAGGCTAGATTGCTATGAATTACCCCATTTATGCAGAGTAAGAATGAACAGGAATAATTGCCATGTATCAGTTCACACAAAGTAATATGCTTCCCTATATATGTTTATGCATGTTTCCGCCCCCACAGACTCCCTTGTTTCAGTTCAGTACCTGTAGAACCTGAGACTTGCAGTTGCAGGGGAAGATCTCAGTGAGCCTCTGTACTTCAAGCAACCGGCTCAGCACAGACAGACATCTTGATAGGCCTGGGGTAGATCTTTGGCAAGACTGTGCTTAGCAGGTGCTAACTGCTGGTACCAGAAGTTAGAAACTTGTCCATATTTGGCCAAATTTTTATAATGATGAAGAAATTCATGGATTGCTGCACTTCATTGGCTTTTATTCATAGCTGCAGTTGTCAGTTTTCCAAGGAAATAGTCATGGATATTCTTCACTACAGGCAAATCAACAACTCTTCCTTTGCTTATGTGTCTGAGTTTATGTATATAAGTGTATTTAGCCTCCTGGTTTACCTGAAATTCTCTATGTATTCTTCTTAAAGGAAGCATTCAGAGTGGAATAATGTCTTTAAAAGGTAAATCAGTATCTTTTAATAAGTTATAGGCAGCTTGAATATCACCCCTCTGACAATGCTGCAATGTTAGAGCCCACCATGATCAGCCACAGAGATATCAGGTGATGCCAGGTCTGCATGGAACCTGCTTGTAGAAGATGTTGTTAAACATATGTACCATTCAAAGTATACATATTTACATACTGCAGTCTGCTGGAAACAAAGAAAAAATTGTAACGGCATCTATACAAATTTCAACAGAACACATGTGATCTATGTAATAATAGTAGTAGTAGTAATAATAATAATAATATGCTGAGCACAAAACATTCTACATACATGCAAGCCCAGGACTGTTTTCAAGCATGCACTTAGAGAGATTAATACGTATTAGTCTGGCATAAAGCTGGGCTGAGTGATAGGAAACACATGTTTCTTCGTATTTGTGTTTGCACAATGGTATAAAAAGAGTCCTGACATTCTATAGGTCTCTGGACAATTCTGCTATTGATGTGCTGTGAGTCACTGCAAACAGACCATCGTATGTTTCTGAATCACTTCCTGCTGAAGGGGTTCCTCCACTTCTTCCAGAGATTGTATGCTGGAGAGGAATTCAGTGGGCTAAACCCCTGGAGACTCATTCTAAATGCTTTCCTTTCCTTTCTGTGCAGCTGAATGACTCAGAGAGGGGATGACACCTTGAACCGATGTCACTATTCCCTTGTTGGGATGGGAGAACCCTATGGGGAGTCTGGGAGATTAAATCTAGGTTTTATTTTAAAGAGATCCCTTCTGTTTCACTTTATTTTTTGCTGTTGGCATTTTAAGGTTTATAAGGGTTTGTGGGGGCAGGGCAATGGGTTTGGAAGTTGGAAAATGATGCTGTGATAAAGGATGTTTCAGCTGTTGTCAATACAGGTGCAATGCTTTGCCCTCTGACCCAAAAGTATTAAGGCCCAGACCACAGAAATTGTCATTAGATACATAAGTACTTCAGAGGCCTAATTAACTTTACAATAATTAAGACTTGTAACTAGCTTCATTGAGATTCCTGAAACATTCATAGTAGCATCTCTTAGATCTCTGGTGTTGATTTGTTGGTATTCTGATAACACAAGAGACTGCAATCTTAACAGAATATAGCAGGTAGACCATTACAGAATTACAAGTCTTGTGTGATTTCCAATGTTCCAATAGTCCTGGTTTGCATAAAAAGTAATATCAACAGATTGTTTTAATGCATTTTCATAAGGAAAAAAATTGTATTTAAGGGAAATTTTCTCCTACTATTTAAAATTCTCATAATCTCATTTGACATTTCCACTGGAAAATACTGTCTTGATGACATTTTTTCACAAAGAGATAAGCCATTGTGAATTGCAGAAACATTGCATTTCAAGTGCTTTTTAGTTTGCTTTTCCCAAGTTATACTGGACTGATATGTGATCTTTTGGCAAAACAGTATTGTGATGAAAGTATAATCAGTTTCTAAGTAATTGCAAAATTATTTTGACTTCAAGAGATGCTTATCCTGAATGCCAGCTGATGCAGTACTTCCTCACTAAATGCTTGTAAACAGTAGTCCTGAATGATCTGCAACTCTTGTTCAGAAATTATTCAGTGCTATTAAATCTGAAGGACATGTATTTCACTGGGGCCTGATTTTTGATCCATCAGTGCATAACATGGGCCTGTGATCACTTGCTTTTGTGAAGCCTCTTAAAAGTACAATCCTCCCTATGCATCTTTACAAGCAAAAACATAGACTACCAGATATGTGTATACAGCACAGTGATATTTTCTGTTTCTCAGGTACCCTGTAAAGTGGACCTTCCCAAAATGCCCATCAGTGCAAAAACAGAAGCACAGTTACTGATGAGCACCTCCGAGTTAGTTCATTCTTACTGTGCTCTAATCTAGGATGGAGCTGCCTGAGCCAGCTCTGATCATTGCCTGCCTGAGACCTTCCTGAGCAACAAAGCCGACCTTGTGATCTTCATCTTTCTGTCACTTCCAAAGGTTGGATAAGTTACCTATGTTTTTAGAGACCAAATGGTTCCAGGACCTCAGTTCTTAAAGGTTTGTTTTACCTCATGTGTTTCTTTGTAGATGTGCCAGGCTTTGGTGTCATTGGCTTCTAACACTTTAGGCATTCTTACTTCTTCAAATTTTTGCTCAAGGAAATCTTTGTAGCTGACAAACCGCCCATCTCCTGTACAATCGTGTAATTTAACAATGCTAAATGCAGGTCACAGTTAACTTCCTTACACCCTTTCTTTTTTCCAGTGGGTGGTTTCTCATTTTGATAATGCTTCCTACCAACCTGTTGTATTGAGTGTATATTTGGACTAGTAAAAAAATGTCTCATACTGAGTTCATCACAGACTGAGATCCACTAAAACTGCAGGCCTGTGTTACCAATTGGCTGTGCCAGTTTTGCTAGACTAGGTCTAGCAAAAATGGATATGATCACCTTTATGGCTATCTAGTAAGGCTGCCTCTGAAATAAAGACCTCATTTCGCTGACATAAAGGAATTTATGCCAGACTGCGTTGGCTGTCCAACTGTTCCCATGCCATAGAAGTTTTCACTTGACTGGCCTGTGTTTTCAGTATATGTGACAAGTCTTAACAGGTTCCCTTTCCCTTGGAAGATATCCTCAAACTCTTTTGCAGTTGTTTTGATCTTCTGCCTGTTTGGTGAGCTACTTCTTTAATGAAATTAAGGGAGTGGCATGTTTTTATTCATGGCTAATTTTTTTTCTCTTGATGTGATTATAAATTGTACTTCTTCCAATTTGCCAATTGCCATGAGTTTAGTCTAATAGGAATTAGCTCCCCACACTAAATCCTGAGTTTCACTTGTTTATGGTCAATTGCCTATAGTTTTACTTTCTATGCTAACATGCCCATTCCTGGCAACACAGCTTGCACCAACATCAGGTTCAAGGCACAGGCATTTCATTTGCTTTTTAGATTATAGTGCTTTAATCCTCTGCAGCACTGTTCACTGGTCCTATGAAGTGTCATCTGAGGAAGCGGTGCTATTGTCCTTTTTATCCGTGCTGGAAAATGTCTTCGAAAGGGATAGAAATTACTGTGGTCCTTGAAGGTTTTTGCAAATACAAGCCATTATCATTACTTGTGGTGTTTGTAGAGCTGTGTGCAGCTCTATGAGCTCCATGCTCAATGTGTCATTCTGCTGCCAGTTCCTTGTCTTGTAATGGCATACATCCTCTGTGGTATGTCTTATGTAGTTTTTAGTCTGAATTATGTAACATTTCAATGGCATTTCTAAAAAATAACTCTGGCTCATGCAGTAGATTTTGACTGCTTTTTCTCAGGTCTCAGCCACATTTGCTGTTTTCTTAGAGACTCGGCTCCTCAAAATCAAGGAGCTTGACTCTTCAAACCCCTTACAATCCCAAACTCTGCTGCACTTTTCCCTGGTTATCTCACTGTTTAATGACCCATGGTTCCCACGTTTCATTTTTATGTGGAAGCCAGTATTCTTCAAATTCCTGTGATATAGAAATCCTGGTGAGCCTCAGATGTCAGGCTTAATTCAAAACTATTAGAAGCATCCAGTACTTCAGCACCAGCTATTGTCAAAAATACAGCGACCTCTGACTGACATAGAAGCATTCAACTGAAGAGTCACCTACCATAATTTCCCCCAGGCACTGGGGGCCACATACTGACAGTGAAGGCCAGAAGGACACAGAGTGTCCACTTGTCCACACACAGTCACTGCAGACCACTGCCCAGCATCTTAGAGCAAACCAGGCTGCTCCTTTTCCATGGCCCCCAATATCTGCTAGGAAACAACAAACCCTGTTTAAATCTTCTCTTTACCCTCCCTACTCCAAGAGAGTCAACTCCAGTAAGGTGAGGGTTTCAGTGACTCCACTTATCTAATCAGACAATTTTCTTACCTTTTTTTTTACCAATGGGCATCAGGGTGTTTCTCAAAACCAATTTCATTCAACGAAATGCAGACATGTATCCTGTAGATGTGTATTATGCATCTGTATATTTGACCTCATCACCACCGTCTTTGCCGTCAGTGGGGAGAAATTCAGGCGTTACTGTGGAGCAGCCACTCTCAGCCTGAGGTATGTGTCTCAAACAGTTCAGGCAAATCAGGCTCTGAAACCTCCACTTTATCTCCACTGATAATTAAGTTTGTCCAGAGTGGCTGCTGCAGATGATATTCATAGGTTGTCTAATTCTGGGTGAGAAACAACTCACTGAAAGTGTGACAGAAGCCTGCTTTATTCAATCTCTCATTCCCAACTCTTCCGACATGAGTAACATAAACCCAGGCACAAGAATGGGATCTATCTAGAACTTTTAAATGTCTTTAAGTTTTGATCACGGAAGAAAAGTAGAGTGCAAAAGGAGCAATTTCTCCTGGAAGAGATGCAGTGGCTGGAAGGATGCAGCCATCAGATTCCGGTTTGCCAAGTTTCTGCTTCAAAGAAACATAATAAACATATTATTCACATTCTCTGACATTCCCTACAGACAAAAAAGTGTGTAAAATCACCCCAATGAAAATCAAGGCAGGGTTTGTGTTGTATTGGCAGCAATATTGCAGGAAGAGAGCGTTGTGCCTTTTCAGCTCAGTAGACAAAAGCCAGGGGTCTGCCAAATCTTCTAGTTTCACTTTAACTGTGGGAAAGAAGTTGCAGAAGAGACCCCAAGATAGTAAAAGCTGATCTACATACAGACCATGTAGCGGGCAGACGTGCAGTTGTTGAGCGTGTGTTCTAGGCTGTCAGGGAGGTACATAAGCCTTCTAGCACAGCATCGAGCTCCAGCTGATACGTTCTCATCTGCAGGGGCATTACCTCAGCTGAGCACTCTCGTTGTCAGGGGCGGTGATGTGCTGTGGTCTGGGAGGGGTGTAGCTGCAGACATGAGGCTGTGCTTGCATCATGTGTTGCAAGAGTGGTTACCACAAGAGCTGTTGCCTTTTGACTTTCCCCACGAAATCTGTGCTGACCAGGGCTACGTGGCACTAGGCTGGTAGGCAGCCCCTGCAAAAAGATTTCTTATTTGCCTGTGAATGCCATCTGCATTGATCAGTTTCCAGCTGGCTTATATTGATTTAGCTTAATTCAATGCAAGTGTTTTGCATGTAGAAAAGGCTCTGTGAATGTTCCCATGAGGCCTAAATCAGTTCTTCTGTCTCTCTTGCTCTTTAAATCCTATTGTCACTCATGTGTAGCTTTCCTACACTCAGTACACGCCTGTTCCTGGGGGGAGCGACTGCCAGGGACTTAATTTTAGAGCGGAATGCTCACCCTGCTGTCTGGGAATGAAGCCTGGTGTAGCAAACTTCAAAGACTAGACAGATTTGTTGCTGAGTTTAAAAGACATCTTCCCCTTGACTGGGATTTGCTATTGTATCCCTTTTGCTCTCGTCTTCTTGTTCAGCATCTGGGAGGGCTCAGGTGCTTTCCAGATTCTTTCCATCTTTGGACCCTTTCAAATGCATGTTTTAGGTGCTAGAAAACTCTCAGCTCTGCCTCTTGTCCACTGAACAGCACTGAGCTGACTGAGGATGTGGTGGATTTGACAGGATCTGTGCTTAAAGAATCCATTGTTTGACTCCCTGTTTACACAGAGCCCTGACACTCAGACAGCACAGGCCTAAAAAAAGGGTTCTTTTTAATTGTAATAAACTAACAAAGAAGGAGAGAGTTCTTTGACTTCTTCCTTCACTTCACATAACAATTTTAGTTCTAATGAGGGACTTCACACCAAATATAATAAAAGGATGAATTATTTTCTCTGTGTGCCTGTTGTTTTTCTAACAAACATATGTGTTTGTTTATTTTTAGATTATAAAACGCAATTACCATGTTCTTGAAGTACACATGTAAAAT
Source organism: Dendrocincla tyrannina (assembly GCA_035047865.1). Classification (NCBI taxonomy): domain Eukaryota; kingdom Metazoa; phylum Chordata; class Aves; order Passeriformes; family Dendrocolaptidae; genus Dendrocincla; species Dendrocincla tyrannina. Next base: position 52,693,905 of record JAWWMP010000041.1, read on the forward strand.
TAAAAACATGTTGAGTCAACTTGCTGTTTTAAGTTATGTTAATTAAACTATTCAATGGGAAGGATGTTCCTGGTTAGGTCGCTTCAGTGTGATTTGGATTTTATTCTTGGCTGTGCCATAGATTGCCTGTTTGATTCATGGCAAGTCACTTAATCTCCCAGTGTTTCTGTTCTTTATTCCCAAAATGAAAATAATTCTCCATCTTCTCTGTTTTGACTATAAATGCTTGAAGCAGGGTATGCTTTGCACAGCATTTAACATAGTGTACTCTAATTTGTAGTTGTATATATTGATAACAGGTCACCTTGTCTCCAAGAAAAAAACATGTCTGCAAGTCCTTCCCAATGCATGGATTTGCAAACAAATATACTTTCCACCACACCCAGACAGACAATGTCAGAGCTCTGTCAGATCATGCTCAAAAGTGAGTTTTCATCGGTGGAAATATGCTGATCTCAGGTTTCCAAACCCTAGGCTTTTATTCTGAAAGTTAAGAACTCATCTTCAAGAAGAGCTTAGTTCTTTCATTGCATCCTTAAACTTCATCTAAGCTAAGGAGTGTATGAAATCTCATCAGAAGTGAGTTTATGAAACCTCATCAGAAGTTTTACTACAGATCAGGTCCAGGCCTGTGGGTTAGGTAAGACAGAAACTCTGGCTTGAGCACACTTGGCCAGCACTCCTGGGAAAACTCAGTGTCATGTGAATGGCTGAAGGACCTGCTTCACTCTGATGGTTGCTCACATCTGCATTTGTCAAATAATCAGTCTCAGAATAGGCTACAGTGAGCTAGCAGGATCTACCCCTGACTAGCCTGATAGCTATTTAGGAGCAGTGACAATTTTCTACCACAACTTGATGCATACTTATTTGTACTGGCCATCTTTCCACTACACTTGCACACATCTGCTTCCCTGCTTATTCACCAGCTGTGTTTTGCCTGGATGTTTGCATTATGGTTTTGTACAATGCCTAGGGCACTGAAGACCTCAGCCCCAAGCTGGCAGCACTGGAGTAGTTACTGGAGGAGCTGCCCTCCCAGTCAGTGCTGGCTTTAGCTGAATCATTTTCTCAGTCTGATCAACTCTGCTGAACCCTAGATCTAAGCCCTTATTTCTCCCAATCTGTGACCTTGGGCTGTATTTGGAATGAAAAGAGTGAGCAGAAGCTAATGCATGGCAGGATTACACTGTTACTTTATTACCTGATAGCGCTCAGAGAGAGTGCTTTGCAATGACATCTGCAGTCACTATAAACCTCTCAAAAAAGACCATGATATCTGTGAGCTTCCTTCCTTCCTGCTGCCTGTGTCTGCCCAAGCCATGTAAAGGCCAGGTCAGACCTCAGATCTTCCACTAAGTGACACACTTCCAATAGCCAACCTGGCAGCAAGGTCCATGTGCCAAGCATGACCCAAAGAGCCGAAATACCCATTGTTTACTGGCTTGTCTAGTCATGTTCACAGAAGGGAGCTGGTGAGGATAGCAGTAGCACTAAGCTTTCTTAATGTCATCTGAAATCAGTATAAACCTCATTCATTATTAAAATTTCCTGCACAGTTTAAATCTGCTCTCCTCATTGCTAGATATACCTGCCCAGCAGTATTGTAAGCTGCATGCACCTCACCATGCTCATGAACAACATGGTCATTCAATAGACCTTTCTTGCTGGCTATCCCTTGGGAGAAAAGTTCTGGCCACCAGCTGACACTCCCAGGACAGATCAAACTAATGAGGCTGAAACAGAGGTCACTGAAGTTCAGAGTTGGTTCAGTTTGCACTTGGGTATTTAATTCTTCATGGCTCTGGTTGCCATCAATAAGCTGTAAGCAAAGGAGAGCAGTAGGAACTAAGGATCAGGGTGTACAGAGGCATCTGCCTGCCACAGCATTCACACTGAATTAAAGCAAATAGACTCTGCTTCACCCCATTTAGCCAGCTCCCTAACAATTCACACCTATTTCATACAGCCTTTTCTGTCTTCCTCCTGATTCACTGAAAAATTCTCCCTCACTCTTTCCGTAAACTCAGCATCCTGTCTTCTGCTGAAGTTACAAGCCAGATGTTAGCTTAGCCAGTGATTAATACCTTGAAAAGGTCAGCTTTGAATCTCACTGCCAACTTCACCCACTTCTCTGGGCAACTCCTTATACATCTTCTCTTCCCTTCATAACATACTTGGAGTTGAAAAATATTAAACCTGATATACATGCTACTTTATATCTTGAAAGCACATTAAAGATAATCATGGGTGTTGGAAAATGTTTTGAGGCTGTGCTTGGAGAAGAAGGACCTGTTTAATTCCATTCTACATGGATTGCTTGTAGCTCTGAGAAGCTGATTTTTGGCTATCTGTCTAGTCCTCTGTACCACCTAACCACCTCTCGAAACAGCCCCATGAATCTAAGGAATTGAATTCAATATAATTAATGTCATCTATTGGTGAGCACACAGAAGGTTCACATCAAATTTTACAAACTTAAGGGTCCTCATTCTCCCTTGGTCCCAAACCAGACTTTGTAAGTTTGGACAAGTAGTCTCACCATGTTAAAGATTAAAGCTGTCTTAGTCACATAATGCACAGCTTCACTTGTCCCAGTTCTGTCTGGGCTTCTGTGTGTGCAGTGTCACCAAAGAAGCTCTGCTCTGCATCGATAAATGTGAAGTAACCCTTCTGATGGGTAATATTTTATGGAATTTGATCTTGGAGCCTCTCACATGGGGAAATACAGTTAGGAGCAGGCAGATTTTGCCTGAGAGTGTTTTTGTTTTCTTGTTTCTTTTGAAGTAAAAGAGGAAATGTGGGAACCATTTCTAAATTGCCCGTGCTCCAGAGTGACGAAAGAAACCCAGAAACAGATAAAGACCAACAGCTGGAACACATTGTGGTACAAGGAAGCAATTAGCTTATGGCATAAAAGAATCAAATCACATATAGAAGTGATTTGTGTCTCCCAGCATTACCTTGGCAACCTGGAAACTTTAGGGCAAACAAGGCCCATGGTCCCAGGCCAGTGCTGGTGTGGCACGGAGATGTGCCACCCTAGAGGGAAGAGTCCCAGCCTTTCCTTAATGTTCTCATCTAAGACCTCACGGATGTGTGGGAAGAGATAAGAGGGAGGAAGGGGTCAGCAGCTTCCCCCTCTCTCTGAGCTTTCCCAGCACTGCTCTAAATTCCTGGAGAACCTTGCTTCTCCCTGCTGCAAGGACACTTCGAGGCAGCTTTGGTCCATGTCCCCCTGGGACCTTGCACCATAAGCTGGGTGACAGGCTGCATACGCTCAGCTGTCCTCCCTATTCTCAACTCCCTATTTTCATGCTTTGGGCATGAAAGGACATCCTCAAAGGATTGCTTAAGGGTTACATCATCAAACAATAAAACTGAAAATACTTCAGGGTAGGAGAGGAATCTGAGATAAACATTCTTTACCAGATATTGCCAAAGAAACCATCGCCTCATCAAAATGAATGAGCTAATTCCAATTGCCTTCAGTGCACCGAGGGCTTCAGTCTTTACGTGTGTGATGCCATGCTGACACAGTGATGAGCTCAGGATAGCATTATCCGCATGAAGTCAGATGGCTGGATTGATGGATGCAATCAAATTTCCTGCCCCGGTTACAGTTTTACCACCCAAAGCCTCAATTTAATCAGGGGTTGTACTCATAGTGAGATTTGTTTCAGGAGGGATCCCATTTACCACTCCCAGTTTCTGAGAGCTGGCTAATCCTTTCACGGGGCAGGGTTCGCAGATCATGCCTCATAAACTCCCTCTGTGAGGGTTTAGGAAGAAAGGACAGGATTTGTTGTAAGTGCTCTTGCAAGCGTGTCTTCACAGCAGGCACAGATACCCAACCAGATGGCTTCACTCCATTAACTTCTCACAGGTGGAGACCAAGGTCCGAAAATACACAATGGCCAGATTCATGTAGCCTAAACCCATCCTCCTCCCTAGAAAGGCCTGGGAACAGAAATACCCAAACTGTCCCTGCATAAGCCATCTACATGTGGCTTTTTTGCCACACTTATCCAGCCCTGCATTTTCCAGCTTCAAACTGGTGAGCCTGCATCATGATACGCTTCGTGAGCCTATCAGCCCAGAGGATCTCTGTGCAGTGTTCCACTGTGTGGAGTGGACGTGCTCGCCCTGGTCCCACTGAGGTTATGGAAAAAGTCACTGCGTGCGAAGGGTCACAGCAGCATTTGTGCTTTTGGGAACCCCTCCCACCAAGGACTATTGCTAGCCTGTGCGATGCAGGATCAGTTTAAAATAACTTCACTTAGAGCACTCCATGGAAATCCCCTGCCAGTCACTCTCCTCACGTGCTTTTTGTTCTGAGAATCAACAGGCCTCAAAGCGCGGTCTCAGAAGAGGCCACATCTGTACAGAGTTTGCTTTCATCCCCACAAGGGTTCCCAAACAATGCCAGTGCCAGCCGGAGATTTGCTGAATGGTATGAGAACCAAAGGCTTTCTTTGCTTTCTGTTCATCCATTAAAACTTTGTGAGTCAAAATTAAGAGGACAGGAGTGGGAGCTTTAGGAGGCTGTGGTTTCTCACAAATGCCTAAAGCTAAGTACTAATGAGAAAGTTAAAAAAAAAAAGTCTGCAAGCCATCACCACAGCAATGCCACAACTAGAGACAAATCCAGTGTGTGCTGCTTTACATTTATGATGCAGACAAACTAATTTATTTAATTAGGGCAGTCTACAAAATGAATATGAAATAATACTCTGTCCTCAAGGTCCAGTATCAGAGATTCTTACTACTGAAATCCAAAAGTACACAGACACATAGCATGGACACCTGCTACCCTCTGAGCATGGAATTAGCCAAACCACGTCTGCATGGGAAGTTTTGAATATATTCTTCATTGTCTCACCCATAACTGATGGGTGAAAACCACTCAGTTAAGAAGCCCGCAAAGGTAAATGTATACAAAACTGTCTTTGGTTTCAAAATTTAAAAAACAAAACCCTGAAAAAACGAGAAGTCCATTTGGCTTCTCCCACTTGAAACTAGGATTAATTTTACAGGTTTTGAGTAATCCTAAACAGATTAAGGCATGATTTAGCTCCTTTGAGAGACCTAATTTTCTATGTCAGAGCAAAGATTTGCTGCTGTTGTTGTTCAAGAGGTTTGAAGTTTGGTCTGTGTATTTTGATAGCAACTGTTTGTGTAGCACAGAAGCTCAGTTGAGAAGTTCAGTCGCTGCATTACTGAGGTGCTGGCACTATCTCCATGAGAATTAAAGCCAGGACCACAATGAAAGACTTCAGCAACTGGTTTTGAAAAATAATTTAGTGGCACGAAGCTTGATGGGAAGAGGTAGAATTGAATTTAAGAAACTAGTCCTTAAAGAAACCCATCTTTCCAGACTAGTTTCAGACTTTGACTGTGCCTGCTACTGCCCCAGCCAGAGTACCCAGCATGAGCTCCCCCAGTGAGCCCAATGCCCTTCTTTCAGGTACATGCTTACTTATCTTCATGTGGGTCCCTTCCCACATTCTAAAATCCTACCTGGATCCCACAACAGTCTCAGTACTGTGCCTGGGAAAAAAACAAATACCTTCCTATACTGGGTGTGGACCAACTCACATTTGCCTCTTTTATCCCAGAGAAATGGAGATATTGCCTCACAGATGAAATCAGCACAGGTCTCCACCTCTTTCCAGTAAAGGGCGAACACTTTCTCTCCAGACAAAACAGAAGGGGTGGGCTCACAGAGACCACAGCATCCTTTGCCACTCCAGGCTTGCCCAAAGTAAAGAAGAGGGTCTATGTGTGACTCCAAAAGGAATTTCTCTGCTTCCTGCTTCTCGCCATTCCTGGCTGTTGCAGCTGCGGTACAGCAGTGTGTGTGCTCAGCAGGGGAAAAATGCCGCTGACCGAGGTGGTGGCTGCGAGATGAAAAAGGCTGATTCACACAGTGGTTTCTTGTGTCTTCCCCCGACTGTTTTCACTTCAGGAGCCCCTTCCTCATTACAGCTGGAAAAGGTGTAAACAGAAGCCAGTTCCAGCTGAAAATAACTCTGTCTGTGTCCTGTGTGGAGCCTGCTTGATTTCCCTACTGCTTTTGACTCCTAATATCAAACTGGGTTGCCTGTCAGCACTGAGATCACAGACAAATAGGAGCACAGGTCACCCACAGTTTCTTCCTCTTCACTGGAAGCTCTAGTGGCTTTAGCAAACTGGTGGAGCTGGGGTGTATCTCATCTCATGGAATGAGCCACAAGAGGGAGACAAATATTCTTGTGGTGCCATTGTGGGCTCATGCCCTTGGAGCCTAGGTAGGAAAAGGTATTCTTCAGCTCTTGAGGGGTTTCAAGGTTTCAGATAGTGTCCTAACCCAAAGCTGAAATCTCAAATATCCTCAAGAATGAAATATGGAGAAATAAAATGAACACCAGAAAAACTTCCCCTTTGCAGTTTGAAAGTATTACCTGTCCCATTTGGATTAAGGAAAAAAACATTAATTAGTGCTCATTTAATTAGTGCTCATTGAAATCGAATTATTGAAACATGACACTTCTACCTTTGAAAGTACAAAATTTGCACATTTAGACCTCATTTTCTTCCCCAAGCAATTGCTGAATTTGGAGAGATGGTGAAAAATAGCCCTTCCTACAGTTTTTGGCTCCTACCAAAACCATGTAATTTGAAAGTTCCTAAGAAGTCTCAAGAGACACAGAGCTAATTCAAACATAGGATACAATGGCTGCCTTTCATGTCCTCAATGTCTCTGACATGAGCGAAAAATTAGTCTGGATAAACACAGAAGATTTTTATCTGGAGAAAGAAGCTTGAAACTGTGAAGTACAAGAACGAGGATGCAGGAACAACAGAGATCATACTTGGCCCCCACCCGCTCTAGGCACCTACAAAAGGTCCCACAACAAATTCACGGTTCAGAAGAGCTACTGCATGTGCAGCCCTTGGAGGCTATAAATCCATGGAATAGGTTTTTGGAGTCACTCCCCATGTTTATGTTCCAGAGCACAAAAAATAGGGGTTGTGTATTTCACTGCCAGGCCACATTAGCGAAGTATTTGAATTCCTCCATGAGCCTAAGGGCTCAAAATGCTGAAAATAAGATCAGGCTGTAAAACAGAACAAACTGAGCCCATAGCACAAACATTTCCCATGTGAGGTAATACCTGACTTTCCAGGTCAGCAGACAGAAGAAATGTGGTGTAAATATCTGTGGCTCTAGGCCAAAAAAGCACCCACTATAAATTCAGTCTGAAAAAGATAGTCAGCGGAAATTATCCTACAGGAATGGTATGACATATGGCTGCATGTGATAGACCATTTATCTGTGCAACCAAAATGAAACACTAATGTGAGAGCGTATAAAGATAGGGCATAATGTGAGATGAGAGCTACTCTCCTGCTCAACCCTGTGAGACAGATTGAGGCTACATTAACAGTAGCAAACTATACACTGCCAGGCTCATCCTGTGGCAGCTCTGACATGATCCAACCACAGCCACGCTATCAACCTCTTCTAGTCTCCAGAGTATCCTGTGGGGCATGTCTGCAGACTTACACTGGTTCCATGTTGTGCTAGGGAACTGTTTGGGTGAAAGCTCTTCGTCTTCAGCCAGAATATGCCATAGATTGGTCTAACAATTTAACAGTATAGGCAAATCAGGGCCATTGTCCTTGCTATGTTGTTGTTCTATTCACTAGTAGAGACGCAACCTGACATACCAGCTGCAGGATGACACTTCCCATATTGCTCATTCTTCTTTATGTCCAAAGTCCCTCCTGAAGCATTATCAAGAATATTAGCTGTGCTTTTAAAGAAGTATAAAAATAAAATGGATCTTACAAAGAAGTCCAAGTGTGATTACCTGATTCTCTGGCCTGCTATTTCTATATCTTTCAGTGCTAAAAAATGGCAAGAAGGAAGGAGGCAGTGATCCATTGCCAACTTTCAGAAGCCCAGAGGGTACTTCAAATATTCCAGTATCCCATTCCCTGTACCAGGCAGCATCCATGGCTCACTGCTTGTGGCCCTCTTCCTGCCAGCATCTGACACAGCAATGCCAGCCAAATCTGCACAGGGTCATTGGCAGTTACAACAGCATGAGTTTTGCAAGAAAACTTCAGAGCCATTTCTGTGTCGGAAAGATATTTCTCAATGAATACACTAGTAAGCCCAGGAACCGCTTCTTATTTTACACTGGCATAACTGTACCACTCTCAAATGTGGTACCGAAGGTTGTGAAATTACGACTGAGCCCTTGGAGTCATGCGTGAGCCTCCCAGCTTCACAGCCAGGGCACATGGCTTCACTTCGTGTAAAAATTGGGATGAGAACTGTATGGACTCTGTCCTTTGGTGACAGGAAGTACCTGCAGCAGAGCGCATGGTGAGATTAGAGACCAGAAGTAACAGGGGAGTGATTGGCTTCAGTGAGACCTAATTACTCCCACAGTGCCTGTTGCTGAAGGTTGTTTTCCACTGTGAAGTTTAGGGAAGTTCTGTTCTCTCCAAAGAACCCCCATGCTGCTCATTTTGAAATTAGTGAGAATTCAGAGTTCTCCCAGAAGAAGGGACAGTCAAGCCTGCCAAGTGAAGAGAGATCTGTCGGCCAGCATCTTGCGAACCTTAAGGATTCTTGGAAGAGCAATGACTTTGAAGACTTCAGCATAAATTCATAAAGTATTTTATTTCCCATCTGTATTCTGCTTATATATTTTACTATAGTTTATATCTACAGGTTTTCCAAAGGTAATATACTAAAAGAATATTCATAGAAAATTCTCCACCCTGTTAACAATTGGTGTTCACCATCTCTTCTTTTGCAATGTGTTTATATGAGGAACTAAATTTTCTAATTAGAGAAAAATGCAGCAGAATGCCTACAATTCAGGTCAGGAGGAAGAGGAAACTCCAGAGTTTCTTCTTCTCTTTCAACATATCACACAGAAAATATTTCGATTTTTCAATGTAAGGAGTTGGGAGAATGTATCCACTCTCCTAGCAAACAAGGAAAGCCAAGCAGCTTCCTTAAAGGCACCACTGGAAAATACCAGCGAAGTGAATGCTGCACATTAAGAAATGAAAGAACTTTTCTATGTAGTCGCAACAAGCTTGCCAGTGATTTAAGATGCTTATGGGGACTTATTGACCAGGACTGCTAGCTATATCTGCAAATACAGACATGCACATGTGCATACACATACACTGAGTTGGGGGGTTTTTTGTTGTTGTTTTGTGTTGTTTCTTTTTCTTTTGCTCAGCAACTGCTTGTCTGGATATGTTCTTATAATTTTCACACTTGAAGATCCAAAGAAATGAGAATAATATCAAATGCTCACACTCTTATTCTCCACTATTGAAATCCAAATACATCCTGTTTCAAATAAAGGAGAACTTAAGTAACTTTAGAGGTGCAATTAATGACGAAATGTTCCGGTTTGTGCTTAACCCTTTTCACTCACTTCCATCACCCATTCTAACCACAGCAAGTGTTAGAAGCTCTGAAATATTGGTTTGTGGTTTGTTTACTCAAGGATGTGGGGACTAAGTCATGCTGCTCTTGGGTTTTCTTTTTTTTTTTCTTTCTTTTGTGTTGTGCTTTTTAAAAGCAATGATAGAATCAAAGGATATTTAACACCCTGAAGGATCTTCATTCTCTAAGGCCCTGCTGACTTAGTAGCACAAACTGATTTATGCGATATCTCTGTCTAGTTACTCACTATGTTCATCACTATCTGCAGCTCCAGTGCTGAATGAAATGAAAAGCCCATCCACCTGAAGTATCTTAAATGTAAATTTGCTTTACACTCATTTCTGGTCCTTCCATTGCTCTCAATGCAGCATTGAGGCCCCCTTCAAGTCAGAATGTTTTCTCTCCCCTAAACCTTGTAATCATCAACCTCATTCATGCCTCCTCTTTATGCCACTTCCCAGCTTGCTTGCCAGCTAAAACTTTGGCCTCTGCCTCCAGGCTTTGCACCAAGTGTATTAGTTTATTCCTATTCGATGTTATAAAGCTCCTTACAGATTACTGAAACTACCGTGGACTGCATCATCCACAGCACTGGTTTCATTGTCCCAGCTTGGTGAAGCTCTGCTATATTTAACCCATTCTAAAATGACACCCTGTCTACTCTTTTGCTAGAAGGAACACTGCTGTACTCCACTTGCCATCCCATCCATCAAATGCCATAACTGCTTCAGGTCCTGCCTTGCACAATGCTGTCTTGATCCAGATGTCATTGAGCTTCTCCTGTCACAAGTATCTCATTGCTCTTCTCATCACGATCCCCATCTCCTCCTTCCTCCTGAGACTCTTGCAGATACCTACTCCTCCTCAAGATCTACTTCAGCCATCTTGAAAGCACAGGAACTCTTTCCCCAGATAATGATTATTTACTTCATTGTGCTATAATTGTAATACAGTAATCAATACACAGGTGTGTGTTTAAAAGGAATCCATATCACAAGTCTTTAATAGAGCACAGGTATTAATGCTGGCAATGGTTATTGTTCAGCATGTTCCTCCATCTTCCAGCCTGTTGTTTCCTACACTATTTCTGATCTGGTAAACAGCAGAGGAGAAGGACTTGTCTGTCACAGTCATTGGCTCCCACAAACCCCCATGGGTCACAGTATTAAGCCACTAAGCGAGCCATGCTGCATGCAGTTGGTGATAACATCCACTAGTGAGTAAGTGAATAATGAAGAGCACTACTGCTTCTCTGTATTTTACTATACAGCCCTGATTTTGCCATGCCTGGCAAGGCTGGCATGCAACCAGTGCTTGAGATTTTAGTAAGATAGTTCCATAAACACAATGACATCGTGTCATGACATAATTATTTTCCTGTAGATTTGGACCAGATTGCTTGCTTTTACAGGAAATTATATGTTCACTTCTCCTCCAACTTAACTGACACCAGGGAAGTGCCACACACATTACTTTCAACATTCAGCTCTCAAGTGCATGAATAACATTCCCATCATCCATTAAGTACCCACCCAGAGCAGACATTGTCGTCATATGAGTAAAGGCAGCTAAATAAACAGAAAGATCAGGTTTAGAGCATAAAAGCTTGAAAAATTCACAATATTACTTCTGGGGGAAAGATGAAGCAAAAATTACAATACCTTGTCCTATGGGGCCTTCTGGCCCGGTTGAAAACACCAGAGGCTATGGTAATACAACACTGATGCCAAGAGACCAAAGTTTTAATGACTCCATCTCCCACCTCCCCAGATCCTTCCTAATATTATCCATGATGTAATTGCAGCCCAGACTATTCATTTTAGCATTTATTGGAAGGGTTTTGCAGAAGAAAGAATATTAGAAACTGAAAGATCATTGTGTAAGATGAGATAGATAGTGTGAACTAATGTACAAAATAATCACAGCAGAAGAAAATCAAGAGACATTCTGCATTGTTCGTGGACTACAGGACAGTACACAAAATCACAGACTTAAGATTAGCATCTCTCTTGAGGGCCTCAGTGAAACAAAAGAGTGGAAAGCATTGTATTTATGGGTTAGATCATGTTGCACAGAATCATAGAATACTAAGAGGTTGGAATAGACCTTAAAGATTATCTAGTCCCAACCCCCTCTGTCATGGACAGGGACACCTCGCACTAGACCAGATTGCTCAAGGCCTTGTCTAACCTGGCTTTGAACACTGCCTTTCTAAGATTCCTCCCTTCAGATCAATTTAGATACAACTCTGTTCTATTGCCTCACCTGCAATAACTAGAGAAAATATTCATAGATTTACAAGAAGTATTGAAAACCCCATTATTTGTTGGAAAGGAGGGGCAGAGGGTAAAGAGGAAAGTGTCATAGTTTACAGCCACATGTTTTCAAATAAAGGCTAATGGATGCATACCAGCACTCACTTTTACACACCAGTGCCAAAACTGACAAACTGCAAAGTGATCTTTGCAGTGACACTACACACAGAGCAGATCCCTTAAAATCAGAGGCTAAAATTGTATACTTCAGGCCACCAATGTTGTAAGTTGGAAATAACTTCATGACTCTCCCTTCACTACTACCAAAGAAGGCTTTGATGAGTTCCTAGTTCAGGATTCAAACTCCTGTTTGACTCTTAACAGTCCTTTACATACACCAAGCTCTAAACACATATGTAAATCTTGCCGCTTCAAAGCTTTTGTGTGACAACATGTATAAGATTTTAATCCAACAGGTTAAATTATGCATATGAACTAAAACCCTGCATCTGGTCACCGAGCTAGCTGCAGCACTACAATCCCATCCCAAAACCTGCAGACATCATGTATAACAATCCTGTCAATAGTTCATGCAAATTTTAAAATCTTTAAAGTGTTTTTCATTACTTTTCCAAGAAAAAAGAGCCCTTGCAACACATAAACACCTAGAAAGACACAAACATATTTCTTTGCATTATTTCAGTAAAAACGTGCTTTTCTCATTAACATGTGGTGCTATCCTGTGATTATAATAATCTTCTTTCACAGGAAATTTACGACTAAGTATTTGTAAGTACTCATTTCAGGGATCTGCCCTTGTGGTCACTTTGGCCACCCTCAGAACTTCTCACCACATATGTGTGTGAATTGTGTCATAGTCGTGTGTATAATACATTCTCCCTTCCTTCGGCTTCCTTATCCATCTAAGTGCTTGCCAAGTATGCTGGCTGGCCTCCTTATTAGCAACAAAAATGGGACTCGAGTCCAACAAGACTCTGGTGGAAGCTGAAAGGTTCCCAACTGACTACAGTGGAGCTTCCACCACTTCAGCAAGGCCTTCCTAGCTCTATTATCGGGTGATTGTGGACTCTGGTTGCTTTAGTCCTGCGGAAATGGAGAGCTTTTGATTACAATTAATTTCAGCACAGGCTAAGGGCACTCCACTATCACTAGATAAACACATTATTTAATGCAGCTTAGTGTATGTACCATGCTGTCTCATTGATTCCTCCACAAGGCAGGTTCATGTACATGGAAATTTGGTGGAGTTTCAGTGGCAGAGGCAGATTCTGCCACTCTGGAGCCATAGCTTTCCCAGCAAGGCTATCCCATGGTCAGAGCCTGCACCCGAGTCTCACCCCCATGGGGCCCCAACATGCTCTGGCACCAGCTGGTCACCCCTGCATGGGATAAGACCGAGCCTTTCTAAGAAAGCTGAGCTCATGTTTCCAAGAAGCAAAGAGAAAGGAAGAAGTCTGAGCTGCATGTTGTCACTGCCAGTGGTATTTTGCAGACTAACAGTAAACTTGGGTTGTTTACTGGATCCCAAATTTTCTTTGCGTGTATACAGGAAAACAGATGCTTCCCACTCCCAGGCCCCATGCCCAGGCCAGGCTCCCTCAGCAATACCCATAGGTTGGGGACACAAACAGGGCAGCAGAGACATTGCTTCCTGCCTCTGTCTGCTTTGAGCTGGTGGTAGAACATTATCTATCCCACACACTTCTTTGGCCTCCTTGCCAGGGTATCAGGCAGGCTCACAGCGTGCAGTTTGCTTTTCCTGTGTGGTAGGAACAGCTGCTGCCTCTGCTCACAAACAGGGAACAGAGGCCAGCGCTTGCAAACGCTTTGGCTCAAACAGGGGGCATGGGGCATGGATGAGAAAGCTGGGAAACGAGCCACATCTCCCAAATCCTGAGCAGGTGTGTGCCCTTAACTACTAGGTTACCTTTCATCTTCAAGCATTAAAGGCCTGGCATGGTCCACCAATAGCCCTATCTTCAGTAAGCCTCGGGTGCAGTCCTTCATTTGATTCATTTATGCTAACAGCAAATTCAGTTTCAGGCTCTTACAATGAATTAGTGAGGGGAAGGGGAAGGGGAAACAGAACACAAACTCATGTGCCTGGACATATGCTTAACTATTTGGCTTCACAATGGTCACTTATAGTCTCTTGCCTCTTCTTCTGAAGCAGTGGTGCTGGTCCCCGCCTGTGCCAGGACTGTGATTTATTCCAGCTCTGTGCCCTTCTGTGGTCCGAAAAGGATACTTCAGTTTTCTGCCTGAAGAAAAGCCTCACAAGTGACACAGGCTGCTTGAGAACGTGATGCACTCACTGTTCCCCTCTCCTGTGACATTTCTTTATATAAGCAGCTGAATAGCAAAACATATCAGTGCTCATTACTAATTTTGTTATTTATAGTGAGCTGCCACAGATGGAGGCTGCAGCACCATCCTATCTTTAGGGCGTAGTGCCTGCCTGTCCATACAGACAATTGGTAATTAGCACAAGAACAATTTGTTTATCTATTCTCAAACCTAAATAAATAGGAGACCCATTTATCAGCCAAAATTCAAGTCCCTCCCTTTGCCAGATCTCCAGGTTAACTACTTAATGAATAGAGCTCATCGCTTCAGGCATTTAAATAAAGACAAAAGTTAATTTAAGGAAATTAAATATGTAATAAAAACCAATAACTGGCTGTGTACTGAACAAATAGCATTTAGATCACAAGAATCATCAGTACAGGACAAGATGAGCATTGCAGGGATGCCAAGCAGAGGTGTAGAAATGGACTAACCAATACATAAGGGAGATGTAGTGTGTATATCCTAGTTGTTTCTGATACGTGCACCTCGTACCAGTGCAGCCAATCACTCCAAGTGAATCCTTGCATGAACATGAAACTGGAGAAGGCAGATAGAAAACTCACAGTTCTTCAAGTAAAATCCTGCATGTGCTCTAAGATGCACATGCATGACTTGGGTGGCAGGACCCTGCCCAGTGTAAACACCACGCAAGCCAGGGAGAAGATATGCCTTCTTTTTTTATTTTTATTACTGATTCCAACCCCTTTGTTTACTTTTATTCACTATACTCACCCCTGAAGTTAGAGAAGAGAGGAAGAGGCTTTATGAATAGATGGACTTTCTGGTTTCACCTAAGGGTTGGCCCCAGTTCCCTCCCTCCTTGGACCCCTCTGCCCCCACTTCCCCGCTGACAGGAGGGGGACACTCACTATTAAGGCCAAAGCAGTCTGTGTGGAATAGAACAAAAAATGCTTGTCTTTCTCAAAATTCAGATGTTTTCAGCATCTGAATGTGTTCAGTTACTCACACATGCAAGTGCAACTGTTTTACATGCATATGATTGTACACACATTCACATACGTAGGGTGGGAAAACTGCTATCACACAGCAGAAGTGGGTCAGGTTTGAAGAATTCTGCCCGGCTTCCATTTCCAATCATACGAGACCCAGTAAAGAGCTATTTGCTTATTCCCCTACTACCTAGACAAACTTTATTTGGCCTTCTATCTGCATCCAGGAAGTGGATAAAAGCTTCTAAATAAGAGAAAATTATTTCAAGCACTGTGGCTGGAAAGAAGTAACTAATGAGGAGCTCCTTCTTTTGTCTTTCAGCTCACAACTCCGAATTTCCCTGTAGTGGTCAAGCTAGGACATGCTCATGCTGGAATGGGGAAGGTAAGTAAAAGAAAAATTATATATCACTCTAGAAATCAATATATAAATGGCACAGCATTCCTGTGATCTTACATGACATGTGAGCAGCCAGCAAAGGGGTTAAACCTCCCCACAGACTATCTGGGTTTCACTGGCTGTTTCTGTGGGAGAAAAGGCCTTTTTCTGCTGTCACACACTTGGAGACAGGCAGTGGCATTGGGTTGGAGGCTGTCTGGTATGTGGGAAGGGGGATTGTGAAGAGTGGGGGGAAAGCTGGCTGGGCTGAAGTCATTAGGCTTGTCTATTATATATTTTCTCCTCTTCTGAAAGTGGTAATGTTGTTTATTCAAGCACCTGTAATGTGCAACTACACCCCACAGCTCTCACAATGAGAACCAGTGGCGCTGGGCTTGAGTGCGTTATGATGACCTTATTCAAGAAATGGGAGCCCTTCAGTTATTTTTTTCCTTCTTGCAAGGAAGAACAAGACCTTACAAAGCAGAGTGGCTGGTTGCCTGCCAAAGAATCCTGAAAAATAGTTCACTACCCAGAAGGACCTGTTTGTTTTTCCCAGGCTCTCTGGGATCTTTATTCCCCCAGTGAATTAGCAGCCCCTGTTTCTTGGGGAGACTTGAGCTTCCCTTTCAGTAAGGCATCGCCAGCACATTCCTGATGCACTTTTGTCTCCTCTTTCTTGCATATATCTTTTAAAAAGGCATACCCTGTCTAAAATTTGGTTTGTTCAGAAGTAGGAAATTCTGATGTATCATCTCTGAATCCCATGGGTGGTACATGAACTTCATAACTGATATGCCTGTCACAGTGCTTCCCTAGAGCAGACAGACCTTCTCCCGGTCTGAAAATTATATATAGTTACACCAAACTTAAACTTGGTACAGCTTGTTTGCTTACACTCTGGAAACAGAAGCCCTTTCTGGCTTGCTGCATTGCACATGGAAGCTCTCATAATCTTTCTTGCTTTGGTTGCAATGTTCCCCTGTCCGAATGGTAGCTGCTGGAGAGGAAGTGGGCACAGATCCCTGTGCCAGTGGTAAGATTGGCTTTCAGCATCAAGGAACAAACATTTAAATAAGCAGGAAATGTTGGTTAAAATAGTGGTGCTACATATGTTAAGCAGGCAGAGGTGTCATTGAATTAGAGTGCATGCGGACAGCCTAGAGATGCTTGTAGAGAGCAACTAACAAGTCCTGAGGAAGGATTTCATTAGCAAAATCCAACCAGGACAAACCAGGAGGAAGAAACCTCTCTCTTCAGACCCTGCAAACCTGGATCTCTCTGACTGCTCTGCCATTTCACCTATAATGCAGGGAGGGATTCATGTCTTATGCATCAAGCACCCTTAGTGGCTACAGAATAAGGGCAGAATCAGAGATAAATGCCCCAATCTTAACAGCATTTCCAGACAAAACTCTCAGCGGAACATTTAGCTATTGTCTTCTGCATCACACATGAGATCTTCTCCCACATCTCACTTTCTCTCTCATTTTTTTCCTTATTGATGTTGATTTTGGTGTCACAAGTTATGGAGGAAGAGAGTTTCTATTCAAACTCCGAGCACAATTGTATTCAGCAGTACAAGGGGGTAGCGTAGGAAGGCATTCCAGATGAAGATAGGCTAACAGCCAGCATCTCAGAAGAAAGAATTGGTCTGAGGCCAAGTTTACTTTAATCCATTATGAAATTAGTGACTACTAGCAAAGTCTGGATGCAGGTTTGGGCACAGAGTTTCAACACTGCTCTGTTCAGTAGATGGGGAAGGTACAGGAAGCAAGAGTTGTTGACCTTACGGTTTTAGTTTGGGCTCTTCTCCAGCCACAAGCAGCCTGAAGGAAAGTTGGGACTGATTAAATTTTCTTGAAGTCCCACTGCATTTCATTGCACAGAGGAAAAAAGAGAAAATAAAATAAAGAATAAGTCATTTGGTTTAAATGACAAGTAGCAAGAATTTGTTTCATGGTTTTTTTAAAACAATAAGGTTCAAGCCCAAGTGGAACTGATGAAAAGAAATCACAGAAAACATCAGAAGAAATATAGCGAAGCAGAATGATGGCTAAACTAGAAAAGTTACACCTATAGGTTAAAAAAAAATCAAGCCTACAATTAAGTAATTCAGAAGAGGAAAGTTTCCAGGAGACATTATGGTGGTTTTAATCATCATAATGTAAAAGCAATAACCAGTGATGATAAGGAAATTACAGAGAGCTAAAGGATTTCTTTGCATTGGTCTTCAGAAGTAGAGATGATAGCAGGAAATATCAGGTCTTTAGCTGTAAAACATATGTAATATGAAAAGAGAGAGGTTTGCTTTTGATTTGATGAGTTTAACAAAGTAAATGTAAACACAGCACCTGCATCAGGTCATCTTTTGTATTAGAGCAGTGACTGGAGAACCAAAGGATAAAATAACCGACCTTTTAGCCAAAGTACACATGTGAGTATTAAAAATAGTACTTACTGCAATAATTGCTGCCAAGATAGCAAGCCATGTATTTGTACCTGTAATGGGTGCTTCAAAGGATATGAGCGTTCAGATTACAATCTTATTACCAACAGAAATTGTCAAGGAAGTACTTACATTTTTTATGTTATTAATGATAAAATCACATGTAATGGGAGGCACCAAGACTTAGAAGAATGAGCAAAGATGGGAAGTCCAGGCACTGCTATTCTTTATTTGTACTGAGGCAGTGGCCAGGAGCCAGAAAAATTCTGGATGCAGAAAATGCCTCTTCCCCAAAGAGCACCACCATCGGCTTGCAAGGAGATTTGTGTCATTTCACAGTTTTTCTTCAGTTTCTCTGTGTTACAGACCAGAGGGATTATAATGATTACCTGATACTTATTGCTAGTTCATGTTCATAAGGCTCTTGGCAGCATAAGAAGTGCTGAGTGTTTATTATTTTGCAATAATTGTTAGAAAGAGCCTCATTATAATAGATTTTCATTTTCACATATTGTTTGTTTTCACATAATTTTCACAACATTCACTTACCACATTTTTTAATCACAGGGTTGAACAAAGAATCCTCAAAGCTAAAATGAAAAATGTCCATGTTAGGCTTGTACAAAACAGGCTCTCTTGACTGCCTTCCCCTTAAGGGTGGGTCATCACAACTGTCTTTAGCTCGGAAAAGGAACAGTTAGTATTCAAGGTCAGAACCAAAAGGGGTGGCAGTATACCATTAGCGAAAGAAATGCTCTTGCCAAGTGATATGTGCATGCGAGGTGCCTGTGGAGATGAAGAAAACAAATTTGCAATAAAAGGCATCTTTTGAAATTTCCACTGAGAAATGCAGAAACAACAGCCTCTCTATTGACTTGAACAGAGACAGCAGTAATAGCCTTCCACTCAGAGACAGACAATCTTCTAATCTAAAAACAGAACACATGCCCCTCGGCCCCTCCCATGACCATCGTTACCCTCTTCCCAAAATTTGGAGTCACTTCATATTTCAGCAACACTGGAAGATCACAACAAGTGCTCTCTGTGTTCCTGTCCTATACAGTATTGATACAAATAAAATATCTGTAGAAATACTGCTTAGACAACAGTTTACAATGGAGTCAGCAGAGAAGGACCTTTCTCATGTTGTATTTTAGTTGCCCAAACTCACGGAATCAACAGTACCCAAGGACTCTTCAGGGAAACCATGGATGGACACTGAGAGAAGATGTCCTTCCTTTGTGCAAAACAGAACTGTTGTTTACCCAGCTGCTCCTTAGAGGTCAAGGCGTTTTTAAGCATTGTGCTGTTTGAGCCTACCCACCCCAGAAGTGATTGGGCGTCTCTGTTGAATAGGGTGAGCACTGCAGTGAGAAAGGAATAAGGCTTCTTCCTGATTCCAGACCTCATCATGCCAGAGCCCATGGAAAAGAATAAAGCTCTGAGTGTGTTAGTATCTGCCATTTGTGTGCTAACATGACCCTAAAGTGCCCTAGGAACAGAGCCCAGCACACAAATTCACTCAAAGAGCCTCTTCACCCGTTCCTGATCAGATCATGAGAAGGAAACAACTGCCAGATCTGCAAAGAGAGGAAAAACAGTATCTGTTCATGTGACTTTATATATATTTATATTAATTTAATAAATACATTTTTTTGCTAGTCTTCTTTATTTTTAGACATCTTTAATTAGGTCAGTTTAAGAGTCACCTCCTGTCCCCTCCTGCCCCATAATTATAAAAATACCTTCCCAGTACAAATCCTGGCTCAGATGAATTTATTACATTGTAGAAGAAAAACTTGTTGTTCATAATAATATGGTCAGAGTTATTTTCTCTCTTACTGGATGGGAAAGACTTCTCTGCTTCTTTTTTTTCCATGGTATAAATATAGAACAAACTAAACAGAGCCACTCTGTAATGTAAAAATACTGCAAGGTTTTTATCAGGAAGGACAGCTCGTCACCTTGTCCCTCTTGGGACTGGAAATAGAACGTTCCAAAAGTGAGAGCTTTGAAAATCCAGTGTGCTAAAGAGGAAAGCAAGGGGAAAGGGCTGCCTCGGTTTCTCAAGGAACAAATATTTTCTTTTACAGAGGACAAATAATGACTTGACATGTAACATTCATTCACAACAGAGCAGCCCAATCACTGCATTCCCACTGACTCATGAGTAAAGAGGTTCCAACTGTCTTGAAAATAGCAAAAACATCCCCATTCCTTGCACATCAGTCCAAAAGCTTTTGCTGGACACAGAAAATGGTGACTGATCCAGGGCACCAGGGACCAGAGCTGCCAAGACTTGGCCTCTTTATTGGACAGGTTTAATGCATTAAACACAGCATCTGGGGAATTTCAGTGTGAGGATAATAAGGAAATGCAGACTCCACTGTGTCTTTATAATTTTGAGGTGGGTCAAAGTTAGGCTTAAATTGATTGTGTGTGAGTTGGGTATTTTCTGAGAAGGGCAGTATAATTTGGGGTAAAGGAGAAACTCACAAATCCCTCTGTGCAGAACCATTCCTGAAGACCCACTGTCCCAAAATAGTAAGGTCCATACAAAAAGGCTGAGCGCAGGTCAAGATGGATGAAAAATCACAAGCTTTGTGTGGCTGCACCAGTTCCTCTGGAGGAAAACACTCAGGCCATGCATTTTCACGAGCCAACCAAGGCTCAGTTAAACACCACATTGCCAAGCCCAGCCCTGGCTCAGCCTTGGACACTTACCTTCCAGCTGAACCTGCCTCTAACCTCAGTCTGGACACAAAGTGCTTCTGCAAGTCATCTCCAAAGTGGTGTGTGTTTAATATGTAAGGCAGAGTTAACCTGTAAGGCAGAGTTAACACTGGGTGATGCTCAGAGAGGCAAGGCTAGGGCAGGCCCAGAAGACCTTAGTGCCCAAGATAACTATGGCACTTTGGCTAACTGATCATTTTTTCACATGGCCACTGAACTAATGAACACAAAAGGGGACTGTGAAAGAATGCCTTGCAGTGCCTAGGCTAAAGATAAGCCCTGGGACCCTGGTGCCTGGGAACATCTGGGATGTACAAGATGCAGTAGATTAAGGAGCCATGAGACAGAGGAAGCAGAAGTTTCTACCCAGAACCCTCCCAGAAGGAACCCGTGCTCTTGTGGAGCTCAGGTGTGACTTAGACTGCCCAGGAAATATCCATGGTGGGGTTTTACCACAAACTAAATCTGCCTTGCAGGAAGGCCTCAAAAGAAGGGATGGGGCAGAATATTTCCTCCTGACCTGACACTTGGACTGTTCTCAAGCCAAGGGCAGAAAGGTCAGTGCATCTTGGGCAGGCTGAGGATGGGAACAGGCACCAGCAGCAGCTCATGGTAGTATCAGCCTCCAAGATGCCACCACAGGGTAAAGGGACAGTCACATTTGTGTGAGCTTGTCCTCAAGAGATCCAGCCAGAGTCCCCTTTCCAGTGCAGCACCAGGGAGCACGCTAGGGTATGGCCAGTGCCTTGGTTAGAGAAGAGAGCCAGAAGGGAAGCAGGAACTATCCCAGGGAGCTTTTTTACTCAGAAAAGGCATTTGTCAACACACTGGCCCAAACCCTTCATAACGGGTCACTAAAACACTACAGCAAACAGCAACTTAAGGCTCTAGAATGAAACTATTGCTGCTCAAACAGCCAGCACAGCTAAGCAAACAGGCTGGCAGGGCAGGGGCTGTGTTTGCACTTGCTATTTGCACTCCTCTATGCAACTAATGGGATATAGCATTTATCCTAAGAAGGCTGCAAAATAAAAGAGAAAGACAGAGAGAGAGAGAGAGAATGAGAGAAATGGCTTCTTGTTGATCTCTTTCCAACTCTTTTATCAGTTTCATGTATTGGCCAATCTGCCATTTTAGAAGACAGATTTGTCTCTTATCAGGTAAATTGGTAACTTTGCTCTGGAATGATTTTTAATAGCCTTTTCTTAAATAATACCCTCTGATGTCACACTGTGTCCACACTGGCTTTGGTTATGTCTGGGGTTTTTTCTCCTGTTAGGAGAATGGATATTTTATTGACATCTAAAAGGGTTACAAGGCAGGAGGAAATGAAATATACAAAATTTAAAAGTAGAAAGCTAATAAAATGGTGGATTTGATAGATAAGGCAGGAAAATAAATCTAATTTGACTGTAACTTGAGTGCTTCCTGTTTATGAAGTAATAACCGTACCCTGGACTAAACCAGCATTAACCCAGGACAGGGCTGTTATTTTGTCAAATTTGGCTGGCTCTAACAATTAACAAATGGTGGCTCAGATTTCAGCTTTGGTGTGGTGATTATTTTGATGCCTGGTGGGAAATAAGTCTGTATCTCCTAAAAGGGCACCTCTGTAAGGTTGCTTTCTCTGAAAAGCCGACTGAAAGTGCTCTGGCACAGGCCAGGGAAGATGTCAGAGCTATTTCCTGAGGACTGCACAGTGGTGTAGCACTGCAGGAGTCATCTTTGTTTTTCATTTCTTACTTCGTGTCCTTTGTGAGTCCCCCTCTCATTGTTAGCCCAGACAAAAATCTTCAGGCCCATGGGAGAAAACACTTTCAAGTATTTTCCCTCTCTCCCTATAGGGAAGGGGTGATGGAGAGGAGGAAGAAATGGACCCTTACTTTCTATAGCATGCTGTATTTTTGAGGAAATACAAGACAAGCTCCTTTCTAGCAATAACAATATGGTCTAATTCGATTCTGGAGAGGGATGTTGCATCCCTTCCTCTGCCTCTCTGAAACAAATGTTCCTGGGCTGAGGATGCAAAAATTTTAGTTTGGGCCCAAAGACATCTGTTGCACAAGCACAGCACTTTGTTTTAGATCCCACAAATGTCCTTGTTCCAAGTAGGTCATTATATAATGGCTTTTGTATTTTCTCACTGCCAAAAGGGTCTGGGATAATATGTTGTAACACTGTGTCAGTGCCTCCTGCCCGTGCAGTCCCTCCTGAAATCATCTCATCTGGGTGGGACTCTCTTGCTTGATGTCATTCAGCCCAGGGCAGCTCTTATCTGTGCTACAAAAATACCCAGCTCCAACACAGCTCGCATTGTTCCCCCTGGTATTTTGCAAGCCCAGACTGTGGGTTCCCTCTTGGTTCTTCCCGCTGCCTCTGGGGCATTCCTACCACCTCACCCTGCCCTGCCACACTACAACATCCCCACTTGGATAGAGAAGGGAGCATATCCTAGAGCAAGGCTGCTTCTTCTGAATGCTATGTAATGGTTGCCTTTACATATCCCCTTTGTGTTTGTTATTTCCTTTTTTTTTCTTTTGGTACCCTCCCATCCCACAGATGACTGTCATCTTCCTCTGCTCCGTTCCTTGGTGGTTCCTGAATAGTGAGAGCACACCTAGAAATGCTCATGGGTCAAACTAGTTGCACTTTTCACCTTCGCCACAACTGTTCAGTTTTTAAGAGCTTTTCTGCACCAGTATGCGGCTGAATCTTTGGCCTATGTGTAAGCTGGCATATACACAAAACTATCGAAATAGAGTAAAACAGGTTAGCAACAGGCTTGTCCTCTGTTCTCTAGTGAAGATGGCTCCTGCCCTCTCATGGTTGAAGGCAGATATGTAAAACCACTTGTTTGTTCTCTGTGAAGAAACAGCAAATACCATTGCATGTGTTTCCTTCAGCTGGCTCCACAGAGTCTGGCATCACCCTCCTGTAACACACACTGATGCAAACGGGAAACTCTTCTGGAGCAGAGACCAATCATTTGTTACAAGTGAGTGGACACTTAGCAAAGCAGGGTTGCAATCCCCAGCTATGGTCTTGAAGTATTACCAAATTACAAACGTAATAACATAAAGAAAGTCAATCACTTGCTCACCCTTTTTATACAGTCTTGGTCTTTTTCCCACAAATTAACCCATCCTTCCTGCATCTGTCCTGCCCTAAGGAGCAAGACTTGTACTGGTTGCTGATGCACCAAACAAGCTTTTACCAATACACTACAGCCCAGAGTTAAAGGTATGAGCAAGGTGAAGTTGTCCATTATGTTCTTGTTAACTGCTTGTTCAGTTTTGCTTTCACAGATCAATGAGCTTTTGTAGATATTTGATCATATCATCAGAATTTCTACTTTTGGTCATTCTTCCTTTTGTGTTTTGGGGTTTTTTTTTTTCATATTTTGGGGTACGATACAGAGCACTTCTCATGAATGAATACAGAACTGTGAAAACCCATCTTCTCAGAAAACTCCAGCTCATAGGCCACTGTCCTCTCATTTCCAAGTGCAAATCAAGTTTAAGACCCAACCGGCTGGCCCACAGATATGCCCATGGCCTCACACTCACACAAATCTCCCCAAGAATCACAAGCTCCTCCAGAGACATCCTTTTCCTTCAGAGTTTCTGTCCAATTGGGAGATCTGCACCACTTCTCAAAGAAAGCCTGGACGAGGGTAATGTGAAATGCCAGGGAAATGATACCTAGAGATGGCAGACAACCAGCTCTCATGATGATTTCCTGGCATTGATTTCCACTTCCCGACTACCCAAAATACTCTGTTTTCATCCATCTCACCATGGGAAATAGCAGTTCCAATGTCTGAATAAAGTAATGCCCCTTAACAGATCAAATATTTTCCTAAAGCATCATAAAAGCAATGCTCATTAGCCATTTGCGCAAAGATCTACCTGCCTCCCTGGTGCCAGGTTTACCAGGGCTGGTACATGAGGAAGGCGAATGGGATTGATTTGCTCTGGGTTTGGTTGGTCTGGGAAACGCCTCTCTTTAAATCATAGAGTCCCTGCTCTGTCCTCAGTTCTGTCTGTGCGGGGTTTAACTGACATTGTGATATTCAGGTGTGGAGGTGACTTCTGCTCACAAAGTATTCCTGTTCTTTTTGCTCTTTTTTATTTTTCACTGGATTTTGATAATCAAGGTCAAAGTTGAGAACCAGCACGACTTCCGGGACATGGCCAGCATAGTGGCCATGGCAAAAACCTATGCCACCACCGAGCCATTCATTGACTCCAAGTATGACATCCGAATCCAGAAAATTGGAAGCAACTACAAGGCTTACATGTGAGTGTGTGGCTATGCCAGAGCGAGATGGGGAGGAGACAGTGCTGTGGATGTGACTTGAGCTGATGTCTGCTCTGGGTGGGAGTAGGAAGCTGACTTAATTTCCTTGAAGAATAGCCCTGCTGTTCTCTTCCCACTTCTGAACCCAGAACCCTCAACCACCAATCATCCGTTACTCACCATCAGCTCATTGTTTCTGGAATGTAAATCTGTATACCTGTTTCTAAGGTTCAGTTAGTTCCCACTGTAACAACTGTGCTCTGCCATCACCTCTCCATCCTGTTCTTGAAGAGATCATCTTTCCCAGGAAAATCCTCCAGCTCCAAGTACACTCTAGTGGGAACTGAACCCACCCCCTTCCCACCTGGGGTGGAAAAAAATAAAAAAGATTGAGCCAGCTGCAACTCATGGAGTCCTACAGTGTCCAGCCCATAGCCACACCCCGTACTCCAACCCATAGCAACACCCCATCCTCTCCCCAGCTGGAGGTCACGGTACCACAACCACATGAGGACCCGAGTAGCTCACCGGGTATGAACAGCCTCAGCCAGGACAGCATGCGGGGTTTATGTGGGTGTTTTGCATGTGTGCTCCTTGAAGCATGCAAAGGAGGGAAAGGAGCTGAGACATTTCTGTGGGTGCCCCAAAGCTCCTCCCTGCCCTGTGGGGTAGAGAGGGAGGTGGCACAAAGGCAATCCTCCACACTGGTATGTTTAAAAGTATTAACAAGCATTCAGTCAAACTTCAGTAGTCGCCAAGCTCAATTAAAGATGTATCCACATGAGTCAGGAAGACACCTGTTTCTTTTTACTGCAAACCAGTGGATGAGAAAAGCCACATAGCACAGATTCTCCAGAAGCTCCTTATACAGCCACAAAATTCTGGACAAGTAGTCATCTCAGCTCTTCAGGTCACCAGATAAATTGCATATGTTACCTAATGCCCACAACACTGTGAGTTTTGAGTCCACTTTTACAAACCTCCAGGCCATAGTTCTGCCGAAACATAGTTAAACAAGATAATCAAATGTGCACAATCACATACTTTTCAGCTACAGCTGCCTAAAATTCCCGGTTGGATTCTTGGCACAGAGGTATTTAAGAAAACTAGATAATAACTGAGTCACATTCTTCATGGGAAGGACTTGTGGGACACTCTCCTACTTCATGTGATCTCAATGAGAGAAAATTTATTTTTAATCTGATCAGGTCAACAATAGCACTGTTGCCTAATATTACATTAACATCTCAGGGACTCCAGCTCAAATTGGCCAAAGGAAAGAAGGTTTAAAGTATCAATTAAAATTCCCTATTCCTGCCAACACACCCAGCCTTGGCTCCAGAGCCTGCTCCCCAACTGCCTCTAGCTGAAACAAAGGCCCAGTTAGCCTGACCATATTCTCTCCTCACTTATTATTCACTCACTATGCACTCATCCATACAGAGATCAGAAATAATACCAGATGATTGAGGAAAGAAAGCAGTCACTCTAAGAGCTAATCCCACTTGGGAGTATAGCTGTGCAAACAATTGTTTGCTAAAGGAAAAATGTTTTCATATGAAAACAGTCATGAACACAAAACACCTTAATGAGAAAAGAAGCTTATTAGAAAAGAAACCAAACAGCAAAATTCACGCAGGGACTTGTTAACCCAGAAGGTTGACTTATATAGAGGCAGCCATTTAAGGATGTGAGCTTGGGAGAGGGGTACAGTCAGTCCCATCAGGGACTGTTCCTTCCGTCCCAGCATCAGGCAAAATAGAAGGTTGTTTCTATGGTATAAATAAGTTCCCTACTATGTCCAAGGACAAGGGTGAAAGCACCCAAAATACCAGAGTTTTCACTGGTGTCCCAGACAGAAGACTGAAAACCATTAGTCATGCTAGTGAATCTCAGCCTTAAAGGCAATTCCAGCATCTGCAGCAGCGTCATACTAAGTTACTTGCTTTGATCTGTGAGCCATGGAATCTATCCAGTATTTTTATACCTTCACCCACACATATAGACTTTAAAAACCCCTTTCCTTCTGAGAAAAGACTGTACTGAAATTCTCCAGAATATGTTTACTTTCGCACCAAGCATCTGCCCGAGGGAGGATGCTGCAGGGTGACTCATGCATTCCTCCCTGCCCCAGATGTTCGATGCACTTCCTTCCAGCCCATGACCCAAGGCTTCAGTTCAGTTTCCCATTGACTTCAGTGCAGTGACTCCAGATTTACACTGCTAACAAACACCTACTTAGCCCATACCTTGGGCCACTCTCAAAATAGCAGATAAGCAGCATTTGATACATATCTAAAATTCCACCAAATGTATCTGGCTGGCGTTCTAATATGGGTGAAGAGAAAACACGAATATGGCTCATGTTGCAGGGAAAATTGGGGCAGAAATTATGTTTCCACTCTCACCCCAACTGGGAACAAACAGGGGGATCATTTCCAGTTAAGACTTGTAAAATGCTGTTCACTTTGAATTAAGCCAGCAGCTGCTGACTTTCAGGCATGGCATATTCTTGCCACAGGTTCTTAATAAAAAGGTAACACCCTTCCTTTTCTGGTCTCGTGAGTGTGACTTCTGACCTTGTCACCTCCAATTCAGTTCAATGTGCTCTGCAGGAGATGCCAAATGGACCGTGTCTAAACTAGAGCTGCTTTTAGACTGAAACAGCCCAAGTTAGAAATGGTGAGTATGGGACACCAACAGCTCTTATCTGCTAGTTTATCCACTTATCCTAAACAATGTTGAAGGTGTCTTGGTCACCAGTCTGTTTGATCAACAGATCTCTAAAAGCCTAAAGTCTGTTCCTTTAAGATACTGTACACAGTGTGCCCCCCTGATGTTTAGGATGGTTGGAAGCACTTCAATCCCTGAGAGAAATGAGGTTTGCGGCAGGACATTCTTAGAGAAAGATTTTTGTCTTCAGTTTCCTTTTTCACTTCATACAATACAGAAAGAGAAATAGAAAAGAAGCCATATGAGGAGCAGCTGAGGTCACTTGGTCTGCTCAGCCTGGAGGAGACTGAGGGGAGACCTCATTGGACTCTACAACTCCCTTATGAGGGGGAGGGGAGGGGCAGGCACTGATTTCTTCTGTGTGGTGACCAGTGACAGGACCTGAGGGAATGGTCTGAAGTTGTTTCAGGGAGGTTTAGGTTGGATATTAAAAAGAGGTTTTTCACCCAGAGGATGGTTGGGCACTGGAAGAGGCTCCCCAGGGAAGCAGTCACAGCACCAAGCACAGGGTTCAAGAAGCATTTGTACAATACTCTTGGACACATGGTGTGACTGTTGGGGAGGGTCCTGTGCATGGCTAAGGGTTGGACTCAACAATCCTTGTGGGTTCTTTCCAACTCACAATATTCTGTGATTCTATGCATCTGGGGGCACAGTTGATGCCTGAACTGCTCAGACATGCTTAGAAGGGAGTGATCTTGACTGAGGATGTGATGTAGAAATTTGGTGACAGATCCAGGGGGCTTCAAATAAAACTCTCCAGTTTCAAAACAGAAAAATTGCCTAACAGGAACGTTAGGAACACAGCAGAGATATGTATTTTATGTCTTATGCCCATATTGGCTGGGAGTCAATAGGCCTAATCAAGTCAAACAAATCAGCTCAATGGCTAGAGCAGAGTTTTTATTTTGGAAGCTTTTCCACATCAAATTTCCTTGTAAAACTGTCTAGCTGTGGTTTCATTTTCTTAGGGACAATACAGCTGCTTACATTTGCAATACCAGGTACATTTTCTAAACACCAATGTCAAATCTTGTTGCTAATCAGACTTTGGGAGATCCCATCAGTACTAATGGGATTTGGGATGCCATCTGCCACTGCAGGGCAATTTTCTGTTAAAAATAAAGTTAGGAAAGAGTGGTTCTTCCCATTGCAGAGGTGAAAAACACAGTCCTAAGAATCCCATTTCAAAAGAGAGGCTGAGGATTGAACACTGACCTTACAGGCCATCAAAGGGCTCATAACAGTCAAAGCTTGAGGAGAAATCCATTCTTTTGCTTAGAAACTAGGGCAGCAAAATGGATGTTGAGTGAAGGCAACAAGGGGCAAGAGTCAACTATATGGAAACACATAGTTATTCAACACGGAAATTAGCACAGTATATGCTCCTTTGCCATCCCCCCCCCACTCCTTTAAATATGGTTAAAAAGACAATTTAAATTTCACAGTAGCTATACATACCACTTTAGAAGAGAAATGGAAAAAACATCCCAGAGTAAAGGGTAATTATAGGTAGTTGGCTGTAATGACCCAAGTTTTTAGTCTAGCAGGACATCAGTATTCCCACTGCTGAACATAGTTTTGCAAATTCAGAGTCTCTTTTGTGCATCACATTGAAAAGGTGAAAGAACTGGAAGAGAGGGCTCCCACAGCCTCACAGTGAAGTGTCAGATCACACCTGATACTCCCCTCATAAATCTCTACCGAAATCTTCAGCATGGAGATGCTCCCTGGATGTATCCTGTCAGCTCGTTGACTTGTCCTAGCTTGTACACCATGGAAGGGTTATCTGTACCGTGTTGTCATAGCAGGCTGTCCAAGATATGCCTTGGGCCTAAAGTCAAGAAAAGGAAAATTTTCACCCCTGTGGATGATGGTGAAACCCAGGATTTGCCAGGATAAGCAACTTTTTTTGAAATTAACCATTCGTTGCAGCTAATGAAACTCCAGCAATTTTCCTAGTAGAAATTATCTGTCCAAACACAGTGAGCCACCAACAGGCCAGTGAAAAGACAGTATGACCATATATTCTACAACATCAGTAAAACTGAAATCAAATTTAGGTAGATCCAGTAGTACAATTGAAATCAAATTCAGGTAGACACAGAATGTCAGAGCTGACATTTGCGAAGCTGCTCAGGCAAATATTTGCCTGGAAAGTTGGTCTTCCACGGACAGAGGATGCTACCCATTGCAGAACATAAGGGTGATTATCCCAGAGATCTTTTACACACATTTCAGCTCCCCTAGGTCTGATGTATAAAGAAAGAAAGTACTCACAGAGCCTGATGTGTGCTCAGGATTCCTTGGAGGTTTCCCTGTCTAACTTCTCATTCAGCTTTTCATGAGTATGAACAACATATCCTGTATGGAGTGTTGTTCAGGAAGGATTTGTAAAGGCTTCTGGGAGGAAGAACCTCACCTCATCCCCTCTGTAAAAGCACAGAGTCAATAATGAGGACTACAGTATGCAGGAGGATAGGACGGGAGTCTATTTTCATGTTCAGGTTATGTTTTTGGTTTGTTTTCCTAGGAGGACGTCCATCTCTGGAAACTGGAAGGCAAACACAGGTTCTGCGATGCTAGAACAGATTGCAATGACAGAGAGGTAAGGAAGAGGGTTTCAAGACAGTATTAGCTACTCTTGGTTTAGAAGGGAGGAGTTATATTCAGGCTTCGGTCAATTGAGAGAACTGGTAAGTGAGGTCTCCTGGGAGGCTGGATAAAGGAGATTAAAAGGCTGAGTGTTTCCTTAAAAAAATACTAAGGACACAAAGGCAAACTGTCCTATTTTGAAGAACAGACTGAAAGTACAGCTAGAAACCAACATTGCTAAATCATTAGATCTTTAGTGAATGTAGCCACAGGAAACAAGACCAGCACACTGAGGTCAAACACACCAGCACAAACATGTAGGGATAAAATCAGAAAGGTCAAAGCACAAAACAAGAAGTAACAAGAAGTTATTCTAAGTACATTACTAATGAGAGGCAGACACAGAAAAGTGTTTTTCTTCTGCTTGACAGAGGAAAAACACTGACAGCAGAAGTGCTGAAAGCACTTTTTTGCTTCAGTCTCCCAAAAGTGGACACTGCTTTATCTAAGGTCTTCTTACTGCTGAACAGAACAGAAGGAATTCCTCATGCACCTTACAGACTAAAATTTGCAGATGGTACTTCCATATCTTCGAATCACTGTGATCTTTGCTAACATTGCAACTGCATGACACTGTGGACTTGTGATAACACACTTTGCTAACTCCCAAACCCTATTCTGCAGAACTGCTATTAAATCACTTGTTCTCCATCCTAGTTAAGTAGATTCTTCAGAGATTTATAGACTCCATACATTACATATAGGCATTCATCTCTAGAGTATCTAAGATTTTTTCAGATTATACCTCCAATTTGTCAGGATCATGGTTAATTCTGACTCTGCTCAGGTTTGGGCACCACATTAGAAGAAAAATAGCAAGGACCTGGAGTGAGTCCAAAGGACAATAAAAGGAACATTCAAAAAAAACATAGCAAACCAATGAGAAAAACATGCAACAATTGTTTGTGTAGTTTTCCACCTTTTTCAGTTGGCAGAGCACTGATATTTTTCCAGTAGAGGTGTAGACTCATGTATAATGAATCCATGCCTGCAGTGCAGAGGCTCACTTTCCTTCATTAGCTACCACAGAGCTGGAAGAAGTTGTCTACAAGCTGAACACCACTTCATCTTAAAGATGAAAAAACTGAAAGAGTACAAGCTCTTTAAATATATGAAAGGTTACTAATAGGCACTTCTCACTACTTATATTACTAGTACAATACTGTAAGAAATAATGGGCTTAAATTACAGCAGAAAAGGTTCCTTTGAACATTTCTTGTATTTTCCAATAGTGAGGATAGCATACTACAGAAACTGAATGTCTGAAGGAGATGGGGAATCTCTGTACTCTTTCAAATCAGTTTAAAGAAATGTCTTCTATTTGTGGTATGAGAGTTGTGCAGGTGGTTATCTGAGGTCCTTTCTGCACCTTTAGTTCTGTGACACAGGGAAGCCAAGCCAAGCCCAGCCCCAAATCAGATGCTGAAGGTGACTCTGCAAGACCATAATAGTACTGTGGGAGTTGGACATTATGATGCTTCCTGGTTGTTTATAACACAGCTGAAGCTAGAGAGATGAAGGGTAGGCATTACCTTATTGCAGTGTTGTAAGAGTAAAACTGAGACTCCTGCCAACCTGCCACACTGCATTTTGAAGGTTCATTTTATAGACGTAGTACCACAATTCACCACTCTAGCCTTATCCAGCCATAAATACAACAAATCCTGTTGAAATATGTGAGTCATCAGTGCATGAAACAAGGCAGGAATGTGCTGAAATGCTCTGATGGGTAGGAGCAACCTGAAGTACCTACTGTACTGAACAGTAGTCCAATGGATCTACATGCTTGGGTAACATAAAAATAGCAGTAAATCCTCTGAAAATGCAACTACTTGTGCATGTGCATAAATATGCTCTTCTTCCACATGGCATTTCTATTACACCTCAGCAGCGCTGATGTTTCCCAGTGCTCACCTATGGCCAGCAAACATTAAAGACCTGTAGCTATCAGGGTGTCTGGCATGAGCAACAATTTCCTAAACCTGGCTGCTGAACCCAGAAACCTAGAGACATCCCTCAGGAACAGACGTGGTTCCCACAATATGCCCCTGGATGTGGGCCACAGCAGTGCGTGAGAGGGGCTCACTGTGCCTCCTGCCTGGCTCACAGGGTTCATAGTTCTCCTCCTCCCTATGCTACTGACTCCTCCTCAGACACTGTCTTCCTTGGAGGTCTGGGGTGAATGTATTTGGTCTCCTCATTAGGGATAAAAGAGCACTGGTAGTCATATAAGTTATAATATTGCTTCTTCCCAGAGACATTGTGTTCACACAAATTGGTCATTATAGTGTCAAGCTATGGGGACTCTGGCTGGCTTCAAGGACATAAACTTGTTCTTCGGCCAGAACAGCTCTTTCCCCAGTCCCTGCAGGGTCTGCAAAATGTCAGTGTTTTCACGAGACTGTGGCCTTCCCTCCCCTCTCTGCATCTTGCCATAGTCCTGCTTACAGATCTGCTGTTCTGAGATTATTGTTTTTACTTAAATGGCCAGGACTGCGGCACAGCTGCACAGGAAATAAAACCAGGCTGCCTCACTCCCTCCTTATGTCCACAGTGGGGGGGATGTGTTGCCCCTGTAATATGCCTCTTGTCATTCGCTCTCCCCTTTTGACACCAGGATAACTGAGAGGGCACTAGCTCACTTTCCCATCCTGGGATAGCTAGAGAAAAGGGCTGCAGCCTGTAGCTCTCCCTCTAACAAAAATGTGCCTGGTCCATGTGATGAGATCACCTGACTAGGAGCAACATCCAGGGGACAGAAAATAGGCAGGAGACTGTAAAAGGATAAAATTGAAAGTAAATTGTAAAATGTAGGA
The DNA here is from genome assembly GCA_035047865.1 of Dendrocincla tyrannina. NCBI lineage: Eukaryota > Metazoa > Chordata > Aves > Passeriformes > Dendrocolaptidae > Dendrocincla > Dendrocincla tyrannina. Next base: position 52,727,007 of record JAWWMP010000041.1, read on the forward strand.
GCCACTGGGTTACAGATCAGGGAGGGGATGGCTACTGGCTAAATTCAACATTCACTTTCCAATCCTATTCCAGTCCCAATGTGCAGGACTTCTTATCAGGAGAAGGTTGTCTGCATAATGGAAGGCTTTCAGGCAAAGCCAATACTAACGCTTAGGGGCCAACACTACTGGGAGATTAAATGAGCTAAATATTTATAGCTTGGCTGAATGACAACAAACTGGAGATCTGATGTAAATACTAAGGAGTGAAAGAAACATTTTAAGGTGGCTTTGAGGGTAGGATTGAATCAATCTGAAATTAAGGGAAACTTTAGGCAAGATTACTTTTTTTGCTCCACCTCCTGTGCAAGAGAGGGGGGCAATGCCCCAGCAAAGTATATGAAGGATGCCTTGTAATAAGGGCTTCCAAATCTCTTTGTGTTCCTATGGGCGGTGGGGTGGGTGGCTGTATTTGAAGGACTACCCAAGGACAGCTAACCCTAGACTATGCTTTTGTGCTCTCTGCAGGTACAGACTCTGGGCAGATGCCTGTGCAGAAATGTTTGGAGGTCTTGACATCTGTGCTGTCAAAGCTGTCCACAGCAAAGACGGAAAAGACTATATCATTGAGGTGAGGGCATGGGGACCCTGAGTGCAAGTCCCCTGTGGGAAGTGTATCTGCAAACATGCTGCCTTGGAGTTCACATGCACCAACCTGCTTACTTACCTCTACACTGTCCTGCAGTCTCTTCTTCTCTGTGTGACCTGTATCCTCAAGCCATGGCCTACTGATAACTAAGAAACTGATTTAGAGTCCCAGCCAAACTGGCAGATATGCAGCAAGGTGTCAGGTCAAGTGCTTTCATTTCTTGCTGTGGGCTGTGAAAGAACGTGGGGAGCCACAAAGTGCTTGGTCACTCCAGCTTTCCTGCTGATAAATCCCCACAGAGCAGAACCTTACCCACATGGGTACAGATCTTATCAAGTACATAAGAATCTGAAAGTGTTGCTGGCAGCATCCATACTCTAATGGATCTCAGTGTACCACTACCCAAGTTCCATCCTTCCCAGGCTAAGCACTCACAAAACCAGCACATCTCTCACAGCTTCCAGTAGGGATCGACAGCATCATGAACAAACACACTCATATTCAGCCCAACCTGAATACAAGTCCTGGGTGATATTATAATATTAGGCATGTTAACCTCTCCCCACTACACAGAGGTCCAGCAGGTGATTCAGTCAATTAGAAGTCTCAGTTTCTCCCTAAATGAACCTGTCTTTCCTCAATCTCTTTAAAGGAAACCTCCTAACAAAAATCCTAGCTGCATCTATCTTGAAAGAGGAAAATAAATGGTGAGAGTGTAGCAAAAATGCCAGAAGCAACCTGATTTAAAAACACAAAAACAATAACAAAACAAACAAACAAAAGTATATTTTCTGAAATCTTTTGCCCAGATATCATTCACTGCAATAACAGGCCATCAAGACAGAGCATCACAGCTACTATGGGCAGTGTGAATTTTGTGTTCAGGACAGACTGTGGCTCTGAGAGCTGAAGTTCAATGTGCTCCTTTCCAGGCCAGAAGGCAGACATGGGAGTGGGGTAAATAGCACACTCAGGTCATCCCAACAGGGCAGAGATGGAAGAACTGGCCAGAAAATCAAAGTGCTACATGAAGAGATACTCTGGGGGAGAGAAAATGTGACAAGTAAGTAAGTGCCTCTGTCACTATGTGACCAAAGGAGGCACAGCATCTGACCTGCTGTAAACTTCACCAACAGAGACAAGCTGAGGGAGATGAGCAGAGCCAGCCTACGGCTTCATGCAGCAGTGCTGACACACTGCAAAGCTATGTGTGGAAGAGCAGTCCCACCCGCTGAGGATTCGGATGCTGATGAGAACCACATGAGCCCTCCAGTGACTGCACATTCCTGCATTATGCATCTGCTTTCCCCCGGGAGGGGAGCAGTGACCTGTCAAAGGCCATATGATATAAGCGTGCTGCGAGCAAATGAATGCTGCTGAGTCTCTGTCTTTCCTGAATTGATGGGGCTGGGGCTGATGGGTCTGCTCCCAAATGCAATTCATCAGCACCTACAGGAGCATCCCCCAGAGCAGACTGTTTCCCTGCTGTGCTCTTTTAAATCTCTATGTCCATGTAGCCGGGAAAGGAAGAGTGAGAAAGTCTTGCTAGAGACAACTGTAAGGACATTTGGACTGTGTCCACACATGGCCAGATGCGATATGTGGTCTTCATATCCCTGCATCAATTCCTGCACATAAGCCTATGTACGTGCACACATGGCTAATTCTGGGCTTAAAGATTATATGCCTCTGTCTGGGTATACCTCTGGGTTTTCACATCTGCCACTGTGTGACTGACTGGGTGAAAGGCACATCCATACACATCAGCTTGCACACAAAATACATGCTAATATTCCTCTCTCTGCGACCAAGGTGAAGAGCAATGGATCTAAACGTGACACAAATCAGAACACAATAGTTTCAGATGGGTCATACTGAATTATCCCAGTGGAGAACCTGAATGAGCAGGCCTGGTGTATCAACATCTAGCCGGCATTCAGATGCCAGGCTGATGCACATTGTTGGGAAAGCAGTAGAATAGTGCAATATAAAGAGCAGAACAAAGCCAAACAGGCACCTTTTCTACTTTATGCAGATCTGAGGGAGATGTTGACAAGTAATTAATTGCCTCCAGCCAACTTCCTGGGGTACTTTTCTTGGCCTGAAACTGATCCACTTTTTTGCTTTTTTTCTTTGGATGGTGAGAGAAAAAAGTTATTTGACAGTGTGACAGTTGTATTTTCTTCGTAAGAAGGAACAGCATGCTGTGACATTTTACAAGAAAGCACACCTAAGTGGGCTGAACAAATCAGGAATTTGCACAATGCAATCACTGGCAGTGATTAATTTTCATAGTGCAAAGTGATTCTTCAGGAAAGATTCGCAGAGGTTTGTTGCAAACAGAATCAGATTAAGACATGAGTTATCGACATAGTACAAGAGCAATCTTGCACTCATGGTATTTGTTCTCACTTGAACTTCACCTTCTTTTCACATGGAAAACAGCAGAATCTGTTATGTTTCTGCCCTCTGAAAAATTAACACACTTATGTACAATTTTCATGTCTTATATTGAAACAGATTATGAATTTAACAGTAAATCCTGGTAATTCTTTTTTTCCCTGCTTTAAAGAACTTTGTCACTTTGAGGGAATATTCAACATAAGTAGTCAGCACTTGATCAGAAGGCCAGATCATCAAAACATCTAATCTATTTCCACATTTCTACTATGCTGAAAAATATGAAGCAAGTAGAGGGCAAGTGAAATGGTCCATGTGATTTATTCTTCTTCCTGAAAGAATAAGCTAAGACCTACCTACCCTACAGCTAAGCTGTGTTACCAAACATGCTCCTGGCTGCCCTGCAAGGAGCCCTGCCTACCCCTTCAGCACTGCTTATAATTCTTTTGATATGTCTAATCATCAGCTTCCTCCTTTCCTTTCCTTTCCTTTCCTTTCCTTTCCTTTCCTTTCCTTTCCTTTCCTTTCCTTTCCTTTCCTTTCCTTTC
>JAWWMP010000041.1:52730682-52750776 GCA_035047865.1 Dendrocincla tyrannina
CTCTTCCGATCTCCCTTTCCCCTTTCCCTTGAAATCACTTAACACTCCTCTCTTGTACATCAGAGTATGGAACAACAAGGCCAGCCTTCAGGCTTCAGCATCAGATAGGCACAGAGGGGAGAACCGGGATGATGTTTTCCTGAGTCTCCTCTCTGCCTGAACACTTTCCACTCACCCCTCGTGCCCTTTATCAGGCAACAGCAGCTGCATCAGGAGCAGCCACTGACCTTGGGCAGCTACAAAGGCCGGGCCCATATGTGCCAACATTTTCTTGTCTTGCCCAGCTGTTCTGTGATTGCCCAGGAAGAGATGAGTGCAGTCAGTTTGTGATTCATGTATTCCCTTCAACTGTTTGATTTATTTCAGTATTAGCTTTTCTATCTGCCCAGTTCCAGACCAATTCCCCTTTCCCGGAGGACAGGCAAGGTGACATCTCATGATTCTTTTCAGTTCAGTGGCAGCCAGCTGTGTCATTTTGCCCAAAGAAATCACTGGCATTTTCAAAGGCCTTCCCTTGTGCATGTGATTGTTCACTCCTCTGTTTTCTGTCTCCCACATCTCACATTCCCCTGCCAGACACTACACAGCAGGACAGTAGATAGTGTCATACCTGGTGCACCTTCACTGGTTCAGGTGGGACCAGTTCATTTGCCCTGGTGTCACGGGTTTATAAAGCACCATCTTCCTTTCCTGTCTAGACACTGTAGACACAGAAATAGGGAAAAACAGTTCTTAAGATGGAGAAATCAGCTCTAGGGTCCTTGGCACAGTAAAGAAATGAACCTGTTGGAGCAGGTTCAGAGGACGGCCATGAAGATGACCAGAGGACTGGAGCACCTCTCCTTTGAAGACAGACTGAGAGAGCTGGGATTGTTCAGCCTGGAGAAGAGAAGGATCTGGGGAGATCTTATAGCACCTTCCAGTATGTAAAAAGGTCCCATAAGAAAGACAAGAACGCTTTCTAGCAGGGCCTGTTGCAAGAGGACAAATGCTAATGATTTTAAACTATAAGTGGGTACATTTAGATTAGATATAAGGAAGAAATTATTTTACAATGTGGGTGGTGAAACACTGGCACAGGTTGGCCAGAGGGGCGGTGGATGCCCCATCCCTAGAAACATTCAAGGTCAGGCTGGATGGGGCTCAGAGTAATCTGCTCTGTTTGAAGATGTGTCTGCTCATTGGAGGTGTGTTGGACTAGACCTTTAAAGGTTCGTTCCATCCCAAACCATGCAATGAGTATGAAATGCGGGGGCCGGGAGCTCGGCTCGCCCGGCTCTGGGCAGGGTAATGGCATCATCTAGTGGTCACACGGGTCCCTCGCACGGCGCCTTGCGGGGAGCCGGGGCACCTCTTTCCTCTCTCGGGAGAAGGAATTGCCAAATTCTTCTTTAATATAGGACAGGACAGAAGGGAAAACTGCGCAGGAACCTGCTGGAGGGCCCCCGGGAGCCCCTGGACCGGCCATTCCCTGACCCGGCTAGGAAACATCACATCCCTCACCTCATCCCTTAACACAAAAACAGCCAAGTGGACAGTGGAAGGAAAAGCCAGGCTGTGTACTCAGCTGAGCACTGACGAATAATTTTCGAATCTCCTCCTTTGCCCTCTGTTAGGCCATGGGTATAAACACCAACCCACTCTTCATGCGCACCCCAGTTAAAACTTCCTAGGTAGCTCCTCTGGTGTTCATAAAAGAAATTAATCAAAACTATCATTCTGCAACAAAAGAGCAGAATACAAACGCAGTGAACTCACTCCACTGAATTCCTCTTCTTTAAATCTAAAAAAAGAGGGTGCAGAACCTTCCATTTCCCTCCAAGACTGGGCTCCTGCAGCCTTGCGAGGGTGGAGTGAACTTCCGATTGTTATCTGAGCCTGAGTCAGTGCCTTTCTTGAGCAATGCAACCTTTAGCTCTGCATTTCCAGGGGTTTTAATGTTTGCTTTAAAAATAAAGCAAAATAAAATAAACTCTTCCAACCCTGATATTTTGGTACTATTATATTTACTCCAGCTGAATCTTGACTTCATCATAGTACAGTTCTTCCTGTGGGATTTAGCTAATGCTTGCAAAGCACTTGATTTATGATGAACTGTTGAAATTTGTGTTCAGGGCTGCTATACAGCTGAAGGTCTGCTGTGCTTTCATTATTATCGTTGTCAGGCCATTGCTTACCTCAAAGACCCTTTGACAGTTTTCCTTCCCCCATCCCCACAGTCCTGCTCCCCACTTTCCCCAGCACAGTTGTAGAACTTCCTTGGGAAGCAGTTATGTTGCAGCAATATCAAGAATAAAAGCAGCTAAAAAGTTTACTTTCCTGCACTGGGTGCTGTTTTAGTGACATCCTATTCATTACACATCTGCAGTGTTTATTTCCCCTCTCAGGGTGCAGTGCTTTGTGTTGATTAACCCCAAATGTTTCCTGGTTTCCTCCAGTCCCCGTTGCTCTCATCTCCTCAGGCTTCACTACATGTTAGTCCCCTTCTCCCGTGGCCCTTTCAGCTGCAATGTCACCCCCAAATACTGTGGTACAGTGCTAGAGAGACCTCATGCATCAGAGGCATCTCCTCAGGACATGTGAAGGAGAAAGTTTGTATTTAGTTGATTTAGAAAGCCTCCAGAAGTCTTGGCTTCGCTTCCAAGTTGTGAAGGGAAGGAAGATGGAGAGTTGGGGGAAGTACACGCTGTTTCTAAAAACCCTAACTGAAATACCATGCCTGGAAAAGTCAAGAATATTTCAGCATGAGGAGAGTGTTGACTACAGGTGCTGGCAAGGAGGTGGAGGCACAAAACAGGTTAATGTGAGAGGTGAGTTGAAACAGGCATCTGTCAGCAGGAAACCTCCTTACTAACTGTTGTTCTTTCCTCCTGTGACAGGTGATGGACAGCTCGATGCCCCTGATTGGGGAGCATGTAGAAGAGGACAGACAGCTCATAGCTGATCTGGTTGTTTCCAAAATGACTCAGCTTGTCGTCACTGCTGGATCTACACCATCACCGCTGAGGCCTTGGGTATGAGTGAATAGAGATCTTGTGGCCAAGTTATTTTCCTGAACTTTTTTTTCTCTCTCTCCTCATGGAGGGTGTCAGGCAGTCAGACATCTCAGAAAGTTGAACAGTCCTATATGGGAGTGTATTGGACAGACTGACTCTTGATCTTCCAAAGTCTCTCATACACTCTTTGAAGTGGGTGCCCCTAAGGAACACATCTCTCTCCCTTACTTTCCTTCCATATAAGTGTGACATCACACCAGTAGCATGTCCATGCATCTAGACATTCTGACTTGCTAAATTCATGGGTTTGTACTGAGGACAGACATTTTTAGAGGTTCTTCTAATGCCCAACTTCATTTTCATCTAACACCATGCCTCAGGATAGGTTTTGTGCCAGTTTTTGCATTCCTGGTGAAAATTTGTGCTTTCAAGAACTGAAAGTGGGAACCTCCACCAAGGCTTGTTCCATTACTTACTGCAACCTTTCTTCTTTCATGATACCCTTTGGCCCCCTCATCAGGAGGAGGCTTGACTAAGGCTGAATTCAAATAAGACCTTGTCACTTTGGCTTTTAAACTGCCCCCTTAGTGCTTCTTGTGTATGTCCATTTTGAGTATCAAATGCCTCTAATTTTAGTGCTGCATTTCCCATTGGCAGGTCTGTGTAAATGAAACACACCAGAACAAAACCTGTGTACCCAGCTGTATGTGCTATGTCTCTTTCAGTATGTAGCAGGGGGACCAAGCATGAAAGTTTGAGGACAAAAAACCTGTACAATAGGAAAGACAAGAGAGTAAAAAGTTTGAGGGATAAAACTGACTGCAATGCACTGGTACAATTTTTATTTCCACTTGAGACAGAAAAAAATGGGAGAAAGCACTTTATGGCTCTCTGCTTCTGTCAGATGACAGTCTGTTCCTCCTAAACCAGGTCACCATATGAAGGATATTTGGGGTTACTCCAAGTTTTAGCTAGAGTGAAGGAGTAAACATTTAATAGACACTAAAAATGCTTTGAGGCAGGGGAAGTGATACAGAAGGAATAGTATTTACTCTGGCCAAAGAGGCATCAAGAACTGCCAACTGAAATAGCCAAGATATAGAATGTATGAACTAAGAGAAAGGGGAAACCAGCAGAAACTGAGAACATGGACAGATGCATCTGTTTTCTATGTCCTTAATATACCAGTACAGTATTGGATTGGATTACAACAGACCTAAAATAGGACCAAAATAAGAACAAAAAAAAATGGTCTTGGAGGGATAGGATGTCAAATAGAAGAGTCAAATAAGAAAAGTGTCTTCATTGGGAATACAACTTACAGTTACCTGAATATATAATAGAGAAAATCAAACTCACAAACATGTTAACTAGAATGTTTTGCCATAGAGAAAGAGCTTGGTGACACAAACATTGCAGAAACTGCACACACTAAAATTACTAACATAATGTTATAACAGTTAGAAATGTGCAGAGATAAATAATTAAATATGAGGCCAGTGAGATGCAGAACTAGAGCTACAGGTAAGACATCCACAGAATGAAGAAAAATAGCAATTCTTAATATAAGGACAGCAGTACTGAATACATAGAAACATGAATCCTTGGACATCCTATGGGTATGAATAGAATATCTATATGTATTATCTGACCTCTCTACACTAGTCGCTGGATCAAGAAAACCTGAGAAAGTATGAAACTGAGCGCACAGCTTTGACAGAGATAGAAAAAGTAACAAGTCAGAAGAACGCGAGACTACAGCTATCAAGAAGCAAGTCAAATAGCACAGTGGGACAGCAATTCAGAGGGAGTTAAAAACACCTTGACTTTGCCTTAAGAAGCACCCAGGTACAAATTCAGAAATTTAATATATACCATTAGCTTTCCTGTCCAAGGGACAGATATGATATCACAAAGTAAGGGTTCTACACAAGCAGAAAAGAAAAATAATCAACTCCCTAGCATTAAAAGTAGAACTGTATGGATGCTGTTTGAGAGACCATTGTTTTCCAGAATGCATTTCTGATCTACTCCTGAACCAAGAATGTAACAAATAAACTTGTAGAGATAAGGGACAAAGAGGACATTCAAGACAAACAGGGGGCAAACATCTTTCATATTCAGAAATTTGACTTTTAAGGAGATCTTTATGCAGCATCACACAAGTAATAGAAGGAAACGTAAAAATGATAGAAATTTATTTTGAAGAGCAGATAGAGGGAAGAACGAAGCAAACTCTTTGAGTTCAACAGAAAATTGAACCCTACCAAAGAATCAGTGAGCTCTATGAATCATCCAAAGTTAAGGGAGAAAAGCAAGACAACAGGGACAGTGTTGTGATTCTAGTAAATTTAAATGTTGAATGCTGGGAACTTCTTGACCTAGTTATATTTTTTCCTGATCAGAATGACAGGGGAGAGAACAAAAACTGTTATTAAATCAGTGATGACTCATATTTTTAAAAATTATCAAGCCCCCAACCCCAGATGGCTATGTCCAATGAACTGAATTTAGGAAGTGACTAAGCTGCCAAAAAAAAAAGTGCAATATCATTAGAACCAGTTACTTCTCCAGAGGATTGGTGTACAACAAATACAAAATATGTATTTTAAACGTTGTAAGAGTAATTCAGAAAAACTTAGACAAGTCATAAACTTCATGAATTATCTCAAATGATAATATAAAGAATAATACAGAAGACTAATAAACCAACAGAACCACAGCTTAACAGCATCTACGTTATTTCTTTGCAAAGAAAAAATGTCCCATTAAGTTCCTTTTATTCTTTTCCTCTCATTTCTTTGATAATTCTTTCATAAACTGGTAGATAACAGGCAATCAGTCAAAATAATGTAGCTAGTTGAAAAAAGCCTTAGGCAAGGTAACAGACAAGAGCTATTACAGAAATAAAGCAGAGACGGGCTAAAAGGCAAAGTTTTATTGTAGAGCAGAGGCTGACCTCAAAGACATAGATATGAGAGATTTTAATACTTGCAAACAGTTAGCAGAAGGAATACTTCAAGGAGACTAGGCCTGACAACATTGACAAATGGGTTGGTTGAGTCCAGGACAGGGTAATGACAGATTTGTTTTCACACCAACAACCTGAAGCCAGGTTTCATGGTTACAGCTGAGGTTCTTTCCTTGCCTCTCTGATCCACCACCAGCCTTTCCCCTCACTGTTTCTCTTCCAAAGGCAGAAGACCTTGGGCTGCCTCTCACACTTTCATCTCTGAGCCTCAAAAGCCTGTTTTGCCTCCGTGTCTGAGATGCCCTGACTGGTTGTAGGGAAAAGCTCTAGAGGTGAATATGAGATCTAATTCCCTGTCTTCAGCTGTTCTAATCAGGATGTCTCATTACATTAGAACATCTCATAGCATTAAGACAGTAAGTTTCCACCAACACCACAGCAAGGTTTAGTGTCCCAAACTATGTAGACCTAGAAGCCATGAATGGAAAATTCCCAGATTTTCCTCCCCCATTCATTTGCAAGTCCCAAAGCCATAGTGTCAAAGATGGGCTGGCAACCTCATCAGATTTATGTTAGTCAGTTGAAACTAATTTCAATGTTTCCAATTATGAAACATTTCTTCCGATTTCCAGAATCACTTAGCTCATTCTCCTGACCTTCCAGGAGCCTTGAAGACCCTTTTATCATTATGTTTTCCATGTAAATAATCCAGCATGTATCAGCCTATCTGTCTCCAGCTTCCCCTTCTTTCATAAACAGTTTTGTGCAATAGGATTACTCAGACTTTATTGTTAACTTTGGACTGGCCCTTTGTGCAGCAGTTCTGTGTTGCTTAATTTGTTTATTAAAATATCTGTCAAAACGACTAAACAGTGAGAGAGAAAAAAGAGCAGATGGCACCAAATTATTTGCATTAGTCAGGACCAGGGATGGCTGTGAAGAACATCTGACAGAGCTACGTATGTTAAGTTACCACAACAGCAAAAGAAACTCCATATGGAAGACTGAATGGTAAGCTAAACTGGGGGTAGAGAGAGGGAGAGCAGAAACAATCTGCAGATCTTTCAAGTGGCACTAGCCATTCCCTTGAGAAAGACTTTGTCGCATCCAGGCTAATGAAAACCATTGCTCAGCCTATGGTTGTGTTGACAAGGGAAAAGCAGGAAATTAGGATGCTGGAGAAATGAACAAGCAATGTATACAGAGAACCCAGATATTGCTTCATCTGGAAAAATGTAAGCAGACCCACCTCTGGCATCTGTAGAAGGAATCACAAAGCTGGGAAAGAGAAGTTGGTGATGAAAACAATTAGGGGCTTGGAAACGTTCCCATGGAGGGACTGAAGGGATTCAGTCTCTTGGCTTTAGAAAGGAGGTGAATGAGAAAGAGGGCAGTGAAGGTTTGCAAAATAATGAACGGCCTAGCAGGGTCAGGTTGTGAGAACTAGTCACAAAACTCCAAACAAAGCAATGGAGATAAGAAATGGGAAAGACAGTGAGGCTGAGAGCTGAGCAAGACTCAAAGGGTCAGGCTGCAAATATCAAAACAAAATATCTGGAACTGTTGCAAAGATTTTGCAGAGCAGATAATAAGCTTCATGTTTCAGGGTTAAAGCTGGCCCTTGCTTATTAGCAATCAAGAGGAGACCCCTTAGGGTAAAGAGATGATTACTCCATAGACATTTCCATGGTTCATCCCTCCTTCCTTTGGAACATCTGGTGCTGGCAGCTGTCCAAAATGGGAGATGGGACTAAGAGACCCCCTCAGGCTAGATACATTTGGTAATTCCTGATTGCCTAAAAAACATTCTAAACTGTAACTTCATTGTTATTCCCTGTGAGCAAACAACTTCTATATTCTTTATTACTCACCTCTCCATTTTAGCCCCATGAGATTTTACCAGCCAGATGCTCTGTGTGTGTGTGTGTGTGTGTGTGTGTGTGTGTGTGTGTGTGTGTATTTAAGGAACACTTCATGACTTTACAGTTCCTGTATTACCTCAGGGCTTCTCTTTGGGGACTCTGTATTAACTGGAATGGCTTTTTTTCCTCTAGCCTCCACAAGTTCAGCCTGTGTCAATGAAATCTCAGACTGGACCTCAGCTTGGACAGCTGTCACAACCACGGCCTCCTCCCCAAGGTACAGTTCTTTGAATGCCATGACAGTGATGACCGTGAGTCCAATCAGTTTGCCTTCTAAATAAAAGCTATCTGGACAAAGGTTTCGCTCATTTTCTGATTCACTGACAAGCAGGCAGGAAATTCAGTGTGATGTTAAAGCTGATACTGTCATATTCCACAGGAGCTCAGAAAGTGGGATGAAAATTTGATACAGGTCCAGTTGATATCACTGGTAGGACTTGGCTCAGCAAAACAAGGACACTTGAACCAGCACTGGAGTAGGGACTCTGAGAATGGAATATATTTGTGTTTGCACAAAGCTGTAGGGGCTACAAGTGTTAAAAAGTGATGGGAAGATGCTAATATTGTCAGGCTGGAACAGACACCAGTGTGGCAATGTCAGGATCCTTGACTCATCTGTCGAGGTGTTCCCATGTCAATGAGAGATGACAGCAGAAGCAGGTTGGACTTCTGTGGCGTGGCCAGAACAACAGGCTTGGCTTACTGTCCTTATTTACACTGAGGTGATGAAGCAGAGGGCTGCCCCAAACCACACCAACCACTCAATTCACATAACTGATTAGACGCTCATTTTTGCCACCTTTGTCCCTTGCTTTCTTCACTCCAACCTCTCACCAAATTAACACCCGCCTCTAATTATCTTTTCCTCATTGGTCACAGTTTTGCTGCATCCAGAATTTAGTATTTCTGATACCAAATGCAACTGTGCAATCATGGCATTACAGACTAAAACTGATACGAGCTGTTGGCCTTGCAGGATACCACCTCCCATCTGCCTCCAGTACTCCCCTTCAGTTCTCTGTAAAGTTGGGTTTTTTCCCCTCACATAACTCCCCTGACCACCCGGGAAACCCAGCCCGGCCTCGCAACGCTATCTGCAACTTCTGTCAGGCTCTCACAGCGTTATCTGTCATGTCCAGCAATTTCCCATGTCACATCCCGTTGTTTTCCACTTCCTCTTCAGAGTCTGCTACCAGTGCAGCTGAAGCCACCTGCTGATGATGCTGGAACAGATAGTTCCAGCATGGATAGTGATATCCTACTGATAGGGTGGAGTGTCTCACATCCAAATTCTGGGCCCATGAAGGGACTGCTGACCCAAACCAGCAGGGTCAGCCTTCATTTCCCACAGAGCTGGTTCTCCAGTGACTCTGACTTCCCCAAGAAGGAAGTGCTTACCAAGGATAAGAAACACTAGATAAATGGAAGGGTAAAGCAGGTTAAAATTACTCCCTTCAAGGAGAGTGGAGGGGCTTCTTTAGTGATGAAGGAGGTAGAGAAATGGACAACTCTACAGAAGAGAGCATGACACCAACCCTAGGCTTATCAGAGAGGTTTTTCCTTATTCTTCTCCATGAAGCTAAACTGAAGAGTATCCTCCCTCAGTGAAACCTGTTGTCCCGTATAGATGCACCGTGTTTGTTGCCCACCACATGCACGTCCTCACGTTCGTGTCTCCGTGTCCCTCCCAGGCGGACCGCGCCAGCCACCAGGCCCTCAGCCCCCACGGACAAACGCGCCTCCACAGCAGCGGCTCTCTCCTCAAGGACAGCAGCCCCAGAGCCCCCAGTCCACGTCCCCTCAGCAGCAAAGGTCACCTGGATCTCCGCAGCAAGTCCGATCAGCGACGGGGTCCTCTCCAGTCCAGGCTCCCAAGGCAGGCGCGTTCCCCCCTCAGCCGCCGAGACCTCCTGCCCAAGGCCGGGCTCCGAGCCAGCCGAGCCCCACGGAAACACCCAAACAGCAAGCTGCCCCACACCCGCATTTGAAGTAAGTGCACTGATAACCTGCCACTCTCTGTAGGTACCCTGGGCTGACAGGAAGCACATATCACCTGTTGTCAGGCAGCAGAGCCCAGGGACAAAAGCCTGCACAGCTGTGAGTGATTTCAGAGGTGTATATACATCCCTGGGGAGAACAGGCCACTATTGACCTGTTGTCAGGGAGAATGAGTTGTATTTGACATTGGTAAGATTTCACATTCTTCTTCTTATTCACGTGCACATTGTTAATTGTGTGCTCTACCCTGGCCATATCAACACAGCCACTGCCTTCCCAGTAGGGTGTACACTCCTTACAGGCTATAAACAACATAATATTGGCCAGAAAACTCAACAGGACTCATTCCTTCATTATTCCCTGAATGCAGGAGCCACACAGGTTCTTTACCAGGCAATTTTTTGCAATTGGTAGCAAAAAGGCAGGGGGGGCAAAGGTAAGTGGAAGTGGCCCTACGCATACATATAAAACTCCAGATGGTGACTGTATGTTGAAGTGCTCTTCTGGAGCAGAGCACACCAATCAATTATTGCTGATCTTTGGTAGCAGCCTTTGCTGTCACCCTTCATGGAACATATCTGGCTGGCACCATGGCAAAAAAAAAAATCTGATGCTGACAAAAAGTTAACACAAAAGCAAATTGGTATGAACAGGCCAGGCCAAACTACAGGCTACAAATGAGAAGACAATTTCTAGGAAGCAGAGGAGTGATATACTGGAACAGGCTTTCAGTGATGTTTATATTAGCAAGGCAAACCAAAAGAAGTGCACTTAAGGATCAAAATATTGTTGCTAAGGATGCAGTCACCACACTATACATATTTCAGGTACTTTGTTTTCAGAGTCTGGTCTTGTGGTGGATACCTATTACTGACTAGAAGAAACCCCTCAATGACTAAGTACAGTAGCAGGGAAAACTAGGAGATGTCCTTTAAAAGCACAGTCCTGATCTGAAGTTAAACACTAGCAGATACACACGCAGGACCAGTGTGGCCAACGAAACGACCTGCATTACAGAGCCGACAGTCAGAGCAGAAGGCCAGGGAGGACAGGCAACAGCACACATAGCAGGGGATACGGCTACCAACTTGCCAAATCTGCTTTCACAGCTGAAAGGACAGGACCAGCATTCATGGTATGGCTGATGAGAGACAGGTGACCCTCAGTATGAATCCATTCTTCTGTATTAGAAGTGAAATTACTTAATGGTTCCTCACAGCAGCTGCACCAAATGGTAATTGCATACTTTTAGTCAGATGTTTTCATCAACTCTTACCAGTCTGGACTGAGCCACTTGCCCAACTCCCATTCTATCCCAGCACCCCCATTCCTGGGTGTTTTAGCACACAGATTGTTCTTGCTAACCTCTCCTTTCATCCTTGAACTTGTCTATGTGATAGAACACAAAACACCAGCAGTCAGCTCTGAACTACCACCTTCTCCTGCTGAGTCTGAACTCTGTTTTCCATTTCAGCAAATCACAGTCCTTGACAAACACCTTCAGCATATCTGAATCACCTCAGAGAGGAAATGCCAGTGAAGATGAAGCAAAAGCTGAGACCATCCGCAACCTGAGGAAATCATTTGCTAGCCTGTTTTCTGATTAACAGTTCTGCAGCTGGATCTGTGCTTTTGTCAGCCCTCACTCTACATAATAGCATATGATGTCATCCTGGAATACACTCAGTGGAACCCAGCAACTTACAACTACCACTTGGGTAAAAGGAATTTAGAAAACTACAGTTGTTTTAATACAAAGAAAATAGTCTAATAATGGTCTGAAAAGTGACTGTATAAAAATGTCACTATTTCATTGTTTTTTGTGCGTACTCAGAATCACATCTGTTCAAACGACTGCGCTGTAAAGCAAATTTTACTCTTGCTAACTTCTGTGGAGTCGACACCGTTATGACAGTGCAAACTTGGTTTTGTTTTGATTTGTATATAGTCAATACAATTGCTAACTTCCAGTTACTGGATTCTTGTTAAGGTCAAGCTAAAAAAACACATGCTTCTTTCAGAAATACATGTGCAAAGGCAGAGTCAAGAGTAAGTATACTTTGACTGATAAAAGTGACCATGCTTCAGCATGGAAATACAGTGAACTGTGGAACTTCATACCAACTTCATAAAAAGTCATTTTAGAGAATAAAACTATGATCAAGTTAAATATGGTACCAGGCATCAGTAAGCACCAAAGAGCACATGAGGAGGTCATGCAGGTGGACTGTTGGTTTGTTCCAGATCCCTCTGCTCATAGCAGATAAAATATCTTTGTTGCATGCCTTGCATTATGTCCCCTGTGATTCCCAAGTTCTGAGAGAAAAATGTCACATTCTAACCCTGTAGCCTTAGCTCAAAAATAACCTGAGAAATGGGTCTTCTGCACACAAAAAACCCAACTTCTTCTCCTGCCCCTGAAAACACCAGAGTTCACACTCACAGTTCACATAAATTCCAGACAAAACCCAGCTAAACTCCAAGCACTTTGGTGACTTGGTCACATCTGGCTAAGTATGTCCCTCAGGAACATGCTTAATTAATAACAGAGCTGATGAAGTGCACATACTTGTGTGCTGAGTGTTCCATAACACTGAATGCACAGAGATATGGAGTGAAATCCTGTCTTCCTCCTTGAACTCCCACTGACTTTGCTGAGGTGAATGCAAAATGACAGAGAGGTGACAAACCTGCAATAGAACAGGAAAATTGTATTTCACAAACAAGATGAGCTGGGTTCATCCAGAGACACCAAGCCATGGGAGAGCATGTATGGGTTACCCCAAGCAGGTAACAATCAGTGTCAGTCTTCCCTGACCACCCCTAATTATTTTTCCAGAGAAGACAGATGGATCTTTGCTGCTCTGTTTTCCACTAAGCTTCCAACACTGAATGAAGCTGTGTATGTGCATATATACTAGAACTGGAACACTGCAAAACCCAGGAATGACACAAGCTATGTTCACGATTGAAAAAGCCCACCCTAGGTATACCCACGTATTTATAGCTATTTCTACCAGCTGAGAACCTCCCCCTTGCCCCCTGCGAGCTCTATTCATAACACACCCAATGCAGCTGCCAGTCCTTATCTCCTCAAAATACAGCTTCAAGGCCAGATTTGGCTTCATGCTTCCCTTAGCAACTTCACCATGGTGCTACTTAGGAATGCCCAGGGAGGTCAGTAAGTTTTAAGTTTATTTGAGCCAGTGGCAGAGATCTTTGCTGTCCCTTAAATCAGGAGATCCCCAAAGCAGCAAAAGCAACAGCTGCATTTGTCATCTCAGATCTTATGATTCACTGATGGGAATAGAGCCAAACAAGGAAATCCTTCCTGCATAGCACCTGTAATGAACATCTAAATCCAATGCAGTCATCTGGACCTTGTATGACCTACCCCTGAGCAGGCCTTTGCACATATAATAGCAAGTAACAGCATAGCTTTTCCAGGTTGGAAGTCTCTCAAGAGACTCATCTGGATTAATGATTTATACCTCATAGCCAGTATTACAGAACCACCTTACTCTCTTGATGATTTGTCTTCTGTTTTGGTTTTTGAGGGTTTTTTTTTCATCCAGTTGTCCTTCAAGGTTTGCTATGCAGTTTACAATGTAGCATCATAAATACATGTCATTGTCTGAGAAAAAAAACATTCCCTGCTGTTTTGCAGTCTCCAGAAGCAATAAAAGTCTGACAAATGGGCTTGAGCAAGCATGGTCCCATCGGCAAGAATAGCAGATTAACAGGCTCCACTATAGGGAGAAGAGGTAATACAATGCCGGCGGGACAAGCTTTCCTTCTGTAACACTTCTCTCAGCATGGTTTATGCCTTTCCTTACTAAATGGTCACCAGAGATGCAGACAGAAATAAAAGTTTACTGTCAGAATCCTCAACTGCTCTATCCCCTGAAACTCTTCATGTCTCCCTTGCCAACAAAACGTATACAAAAAAGTCACTAGAAACTAGTATGACATGGCCCCATAAATTGACCCAAATTCATCGCTGAAACCACAACAGCTGGATCATTTGCTGGTGCTGAATTTAAATACAGCAGGGCTGTCCTCTGATGGACCACAGTAACAGGATAGCACTGCTGACTTGATACACAGCAGTGACTCAATCTCTTTATTTGCCTACAGCTCCCAGCTGTCACCTTTCAAGGGACAAACAGAATTGCATCTCCCCTCCTTCTTGCTTCAAATTGCAACAAGAAGTACAAGCAACAGACACTCTCAGCTTAACTTAGTTACTCCCATAGTTCATGAAAAGCATCTTCACTTCTATTCACAGAAGTGCTGTAATGAAAACACTAAGTTGATTTCCTAAGTCAAAATTATGAAAATCTATGTCATATCCTGTAAGTGTCCCAACAGTACATCTCAAGTCTACAACTGATGCTAACAAACTAGATGTTGTGGCTAACAGGAAAGTCACACATGCCTCATCCTATCTTCAGGATGTCACCTTTGATGTCGTGTTTCTACTCCGAAATCCTTACCCTCTAACAAAGAGACAGAGGGAACACAAGGGGTATATTCTCCATTTATATGAATGGGAAACTAAAGTATACCCAAGAGGTATTTAGGTACCTAAACATAACAGCTGGGAGTTAGGGGCAGTAAGAAGGCGACAGAAAAACTGGTAATAGAAGCTACATTTAAATCATAGAGCAGATAAGACCCACAATGTGCCTTGGGATCTTTCTTACACAAAAACTGAGTGAAAACTCAGTGAA
Source organism: Dendrocincla tyrannina (assembly GCA_035047865.1). Taxonomy (NCBI): domain Eukaryota; kingdom Metazoa; phylum Chordata; class Aves; order Passeriformes; family Dendrocolaptidae; genus Dendrocincla; species Dendrocincla tyrannina. Next base: position 52,745,303 of record JAWWMP010000041.1, read on the forward strand.
AACTGAGCATCTGGTCAGAGCTTCCTTTTGTCCTTCTTGCTTTAGTTTTCTTCATGTAGAAGCCAAAAAGCACGAGTAGGTTTGTGTTTGGATCCAGACCAAGAAGAAGCTGGGACACAGCAATGACACCCACCCATATCCACCACCTGGAACATTAGTTTACATTTTGCTATTTAGGTACAAACTGAGAAACATCTTGACTGTCTTGCCATAGCTAGGTGTGGTATTTTCAGAGAAATGTCATTTACATTCCCAGGCAAGTTAAGGTCCAGAACAGTGGTCCTGCTCATAAATGCAGTGGTACTTTACTGTCCTCCACTAATCACACGCAGGTATATACGACCTTACACCATGTGTATGGCTCAGCTGCTTCATCTGGTTGGTTTAAAGTCTCATGAATAAGACAAAAAAAATAAATACAAAAACCAAGGATAACAGTTCCTTATTTCCAAGTGACTGTTAGTAGTACTCTTAACAGTGCTGGGTACTGGTGAACAGTACAGGTAAGAAATGCTCATCTTCAGGAGTTTCATCTTTTGTGATTCCTCTTTTATAGAAGTTTGCAACAGGAATCACGCACACACTTGACTTAGGAGCTGGCGGATAAACAAAGCAAGAGGTAGTTTTCAAGTATTTCCTCTGTTTTGTCTTCTAATTTTACACTATTGGTCCCGAGATATTAACTTTATATTTCATATCCTGTTTTATGAATAACAGGAACTCCTCCTTAAGGAACTGGACAGTTCCGGGTAAGTCAGGTTCCTTTATCTTTGGCTCACAATACCTCTACTACAATGTGAAGGGCAACAAAAATAGGGGAGGAATATCTTCATGTCCCTTAGTGGTGCATGTGCAGAAGGGCTGAGTTCATTTCTTCAAAAATAAACACTCAAATGACAAAATCAAGGATAAACTGAACCTCTGGCATCAGCCTGGCAGAAGTACGACATCATGATTTACCTTGGCAGACAGGGCCCAATTTCAGAGCAGCACGCAGCATGCCAGCAGGGTAAGCCACGTGACTGCCATCAAGGGAATGGCAACACGAGTACCACTGGCACCACGAAATTAACTTGTCTCATATGTATAGAGATCAGTTTTCCCAGAAATAGCTTGAAATATGAATGAAAAGGGTAAGTTACAAATTATTTTACCAGTTAAAGCTGTATAACCTTATCTGACAGTTATGTATTCGTTGCTGAAGCACTCATCACAAGGACAAAACGGTGCAAGACCAATGCAATGTACATTTCCCTTTTCCTTTTTATATCCAGGGGAATATAAAGCAGCACTGTAAGCTCTAAGAGGTCTGACTATAGATTTCACTTGTGAAAATTCCTTTGGAACACGGCAATTCAACCCCTGCAGGTAAACACTGAAAGTTAAGGATAATCTTGGTATTGAAGGGAAAACATTCTGAAGTAGAAAAGGGAAGAAAGAAGCAATACAACTTTTGACAGCAAAATAAAGTATTGTATTTTACTTCCACTGGAGTTAGTGGCAAAACTTCCTGACTCTACTGCAGTCAGCTGATTTTATACAAAACAAGAAGATGAATTACTGAAATATCACCTGAAAAAGCACATAAGTATTACTGATTAAACAGCTTGTATTTAACAGGAAATGCCTTTTCATTTCCACTCTTGGAATTTCAAAAAGGTTTTAGAAAATAGTATCAGTTGTCACAACAGTCATCAGTACCATTTACATTTATAGAAACACTAAGATCAATCATCTTAAAAAATATGTAAGAAATTAAAAGTTCTAGCAAAGTTTAGTCATTCCAGTCTTCCTTTAACTGAGCTCCAGCATCAGTTTGCAGATGTCATCAGGAGACTCTAGCAGTGGTCTTGTTAGTTGCTCATTAGTTAATACGACAATACTTGAAAGGTGCTCATAACATGCTACAATACATTTCTTTTTTGCAAGATGTAATCTGATACTTAAGTTATGTAATTAAATGGAATTTACTGAATTTATTCTACTTCTCATGTTGTGATCCCATTTCCACTGCAACCAGGTCAGCTGATCTAATTTCTTAAGTCAGATAGGGAGAAAAGATGCATTTTTGTACCACTTTTAGTTCACACACAATAATGCAGCCATGTACTACAGATCCTTACTTGTAAAGTCAAGGAGGAAGACAAAAGTTTTGCTGCTGATTCTTTGTATAGTTGCTCTGCTTCTGTTTAGACTTCTGAGTTGCACTGTAGCATGACTTTACTCAGTTGTTTGTAAAATGAATTGTGTTCTAATATTTCCATTGTAAAGAAAATTCCTTCCCTGTATTCTTTGTGCATTAAGTAACAATACAAAAGTGCTTTTTACCTAATAAAACATTAAAGGAAAAAGGAAACATCTTCAAAAATTTCCATGAATACACATCTACAAGGACAGTGGTAGTATTCTGTTCTATGTAGTACATGGTAACTTTTTTGTTAATAAAGAGTATTAATTAGCCTGGTAGATTTCAAACAACATTGTTTCTCCTGGCAATTTAGTAAAACTCTTCAAATAAGACAGACAAGTGTAGGGTTTGTATTTAAAGTGCTCTTTATCTGGTGAAGCAAGTATTTGGCCGGTATCCTTCTGGTCTGTAAGTAGCACTTCACAGATGGCTAAGGGCAAGGAGGAGGGGAAGGAGAACAAACTGCTCTAAGTTGTAGCTCTTTGTAAAACAGACCTTAGTGCCAGGTGGTACAGCACTACCAGAGCACAAAACAAACCCAGCCTTTGTGGCTGGAACGCTGCCATGCACACAGGTTCTTGACACAATCTCAAAAGAAGGCAGATGTTAGTGCCTGGGATTTGCAATCTCCTGCAGTTAGAAAGCAAGCTCAGCGACTAGAAAACTCACTGCAGGAAAAAGCAGCAATCAAATGAATGCACGGCGAATGTCCATGGGGCGGCCCCGGCTGGGTCGAGGTGAAAACCTGTCATTGGGACCAGCTCGTCCTGGAAGCGTAGGGTTTGCTCCAGGCAAGGAACCAATTGGGTCAAAATGTGGTCTGAATGGAGGAAACTGACCTGGTGCTTCTCCTGGGCCAGGAATGAGTGAGTTAATTGGGTCTCCAACATACGGAAGTGTTGGTCTCTCATCATATTCTCCACCAATAATCATTGGGGGATAGATTGGGTTTGATGGGAATGGGTTGGGAGGAAAGGGATTAGGGTAGAATGGGTTGGGATGAAAGGGGATTGGATGAGGTATAGGGGGCAGAAACATCATGTGCCTCCATCTCAGGGCCTCCTTCTTCTGTTTCAACTTTTTCTTGTATAGCTGCAGACAGAAAAAGAAGGCATTTTAAAGCTCTGTAAGCGTTCCAGCTTCAACAACTGCATTTGGTCTTACAGCACTTCTCAAAAAAGTGCTCCTTGCCAGTCTGAAAACCCAGAGCAGCAACTCCCCTGCCCACCAAAGACCACACACAGCATCTTTGGAAGATTTCTAACCCACGATTGGGGCATGCACCATACAACTTGTTGATGCTGCTTTCTCCTACTCTGACCAACATGCATACATGGAACACCACAGTTTTGAACTCAAGTTTAACTCAAAGTTACTGCCCCGCAAAGTCTATGCTTAATTCTCAAGCTACACTGATCTCAGAAAGATCAGATAAAAAAAGCCACCTACTTCTTTCCAGTCTGTATCACGAGGCCTTGCAATAGGATCTACAAAGAGAAACAAAAAATTAAGAACAAGTAGCATTTGTGCCACAGAAGCCTGCAGTTTATCAGAATTAACAGAATAATCAAGATATTAAAAAACACTTTTTGGCCAATACATCTTTTCATAAAAATAATGCATCTTAAAATATATAAAGCTCCAGGACCACTCAATAGGTAATCTACTTGCACATCCATTCTATGTAAAGCATCATCTCCAAACGTTAGTCAGTAAGTAGAGAAATCCCAGAAACACTGTCCACACCTTTGCTTTCTGACAGCACACCCCTTGATTCCCTTTGTTTCTTCAATCTCTTATGAGAAATTGTAGCAGGAATATATCCTCCCTCCACTTCCTAATATCTGCAATGGGCAGTACACCAGGGTAGCAAAGGAAACAAATGAAATCAAGGAAAGCCTGCACCACAGAATGGGAAGAACCATGTGGTCCACCAGTAAAGGCTCATAAGACCGTCAACAATTTTCCTGGCTAAAACTGTGCATCCACCTGAATTACAGCTGACCAACTGTACTGCTTCTACTCACAGGGTTTAAATATCATTAGTGGTTGCCTGAGGAGCCTCTTATCAAAGTCTGTCAAAGCTAACCCCTCTGTTAACATGAGAAGTAATTAGAAAAAGCTGTGTCTCAACATTACCTCGGAAATCCCGCAGATACATAAACCTCCACAGAAGTTGGTCATTGGAAGCTGTGTAAAGATCACGGCAAACGGCAGAGAGAGAGATGAGTGAACGGACATCCAGAAGTCTGAAAATCCGAAGCTTGAGCTCAAGAGGAAGGACCACTAATCCAAACACATCTGGCAAGTTCAGAGCTACAGAGTAAAGAAAACAGAAGCGTTATCTAAGTGGTGTGGAGTTTAATCTATCCCTGAAGACCCTAAGAGAAAGAAAGAACATTATAATCTTTTCCTTAAATTCTCTCCCTTTCATGCCTGAGTTACACCACTTTTCTCAGCAACTACTGTGATGTGACTTCTTGCAAAACAGATCTCTTGCAACTCCAAGCATACTTACAGAGTGTACAAAATAGGGCAAATGACACTTTATACTGGCCACTACACCTAAGAAACATTCTAAACACCTAACTATGTTTATAGGTTACAGAACAGAGGAACAGGTAAAGAAAAAAAGACCCATCCAACTTCATGAGTCTGCAAAAAACACATTAAATACAGAGCATATGATTCACATAAACACTTCCTGTACTGAAGTTGAAAGGGAATTCCATTGAATAGTCTCCAGAATACAAAGCTGAGACCTTTTATGGCAGTAAATACACAGAGACAGCCTGGCTTCCTACTGCTTCACAAACACCAGCTTGGGTTACTTCCTACCATCCTTTCAAAGCTCTCAATGCCCAGTTACCAACAAAATCATTACTGAAGCTGGACTTCCAAATATGATGCTATATAAATTTTTCTGTTTTGACAAAGAAATAGATCAAAACTACTGAACTACTACTACAAAATTATTGTGGTATCATTTTCTCATCATTTCAGTCTCTGAAGTGAGACTACAGCAATTAAAAATTAAACCCAGAATTATATTAATATTTTCTCAGTCACAAAGAGTAATATAATTTCTTTAGAACAGATATAGACTTTATGCTTACTCTTTATATACCCATCACTGAGCAGCTGCTTCTAACACTTTTTCTCCAAGGCTTTTGATAGACTCCCTTCCTTCCATCCTAAAAAAATTAAGTACCATCTCTAATTGTAAATATTTTCTCTCACCTTGTCGGGCAGCAGCCAGGAGAGAATAAACCAGCTGGTCTTTAAA